>JARTUT010000444.1:0-1200000 GCA_030674115.1 Micraspis discolor | reverse complement strand
AGCCAAATGCCAAATGTAGCTTCAAGTCACTCTTATTTCTTCATCGACGGTCTCTTGAGTCTGACCTTCACCTCCTATCTCGGCTTCTTGATCTCGATAAGGACCTTGATGTTCGGGGGGACCTAGACCTGGAATACCTTGAGGGTCCTCTTCTGCCACCTCCCCTCCTGGATCTACCATTTGATATTTCCACTCGTACCCTAGTGCCGCCGCATCGAGTTCCGTCCAACCCCCGAACTGTGTCTTCGGCGTCGCTTGAATTTTCAAATTCCACGAAGGCAAAACCGGCTGGATTTCTAGCCACCAAAACGTTTCTCAATAGTCTATATTTGCTAAAAGCAAAAATGCCAAATGTAGCTTCAAGTCACTCTTATTTCTTCATCGACGGTCTCTTGAGTCTGACCTTTACCTCCTATCTCGGCTTCTTGATCTCGATAAGGACCTTGATCTTCGGGGAGACCTAGACCTGGAATACCAGGAGGGTCCTCTTTTGCCACCTCCCCTCCTGGATCTACCATTTGATATTTCCACTCGTACCCTAGTACCGCAGCATCGAGTTCCGTCCAATCCCCGAACTGCGTCTTCGGCGTCCCTCGAATTTTCAAATTCCACGAAGGCAAAACCGGATGGATTTCTAGCCACCCAAACGTTTCTCAATAGTCCATATTTGCTAAAAGCCAAATGCCAAATGTAGCTTCAAGTCACTCTTATTTCTTCATCGACGGTCTCTTGAATCCGACCTTGACCTCCCATCTCGGCTTCTTGATCTCGATAAGGACCTTGATGTTCGGGGGACCTAGACCTGGAATACCTTGAGGGTCCTCTTCTGCCACCTCCCCTCCTGGATCTACCATTTGATATTTCCACTCGTACCCTAGTGCCGCCGTATCGAGTTCCGTCCAATCCCCGAACTGTGTCTTCGGCGTCGCTTGAATTTTCAAATTCCACGAAGGCAAAACCGGATGGATTTCTAGCCACCAAAACGTTTCTCAATAGTCTATATTTGCTAAAAGCAAAAATGCCAAATGTAGCTTCAAGTCCCTCTTATTTCTTCATCGACGGTCTCTTGAGTCTGACCTTTACCTCCTATCTCGGCTTCTTGATCTCGATAAGGACCTTGATCTTCGGGGAGACCTAGACCTGGAATACCTGGAGGGTCCTCTTCTGCCACCTCCCCTCCTGGATCTACCATTTGACATTTCCACTCGTACCCTAGTACCGCAGCATCGAGTTCCGCCCAATCTCCGAACTGTGCCTTCGGCGTCTCTTGAATCTTCAAATTCCACGAAGGCAAAACCGGGTGGATTTCTAGCCACCCAAACGTTTCTCAATAGTCCATATTTGCTAAAAGCAAAAATGCCAAATGTAGCTTCAAGTCACTCTTATTTCTTCATCGACGGTCTCTTGAGTCTGACCTTTACCTCCTATCTCGGCTTCTTGATCTCGATAAGGACCTTGATGTTCGGGGGGACCTAGACCTGGAATACCTTGAGGGTCCTCTTCTGCCACCTCCCCTTCTGGATCTACCATTTGATATTTCCACTCGTACCCTAGTACCGCAGCATCGAGTTCCGTCCAATCCCCGAACTGCGTCTTCGGCGTCCCTTGAATCTTCAAATTCCACGAAGGCAAAACTGGATGGATTTCTAGCCACCCAAACGTATCTCAATAGTCCATATTTGCTAAAAGCAAAAATGCCAAATGTAACTTCAAATCACTCCTTTTTCTTCATCGACGGTCTCTTGAGTCTGACCTAGACCTCCTGTCTCGGCTTCTTGATCTCGATAAGGACCTTGATCTTCGGGGGGACCTAGACCTGGAATACCTTGAGGGTCCTCTTCTGCCACCTCCCCTCCTGGATCTACCATTTGACATTTCCACTCGTACCCTAGTACCGCAGCATCGAGTTCCGACCAATCCCCGAACTGCGTCTTCGGCGTCCCTTGAATCTTCAAAATCCTCGAAGGCAAAACCGGGTGGATTTCTAGCCACCCAAACGTTTCTCAATGGTCCATATTTGCTAAAAGTACTTTCTATCTCATGTTTACTGGCGGATGAGCCCAGATTACCTACATAGACTTTGCATGAAAGATCCCACTCCCTGAATCGAGACATTTTATATTCGGTCTGAAAGTTCCGTTTCATTCTAAACGAGTTTTAGTCAGGTTAATGATGTCAGTTACGATGGATTTAACACATATTAAGAATAGAACGAAAATTAAAATATACACAAAGATGTACAATCGATGAACTTCACAATTAAAAAGGAAGGGCGGCTGTGGAATCAGGAATGAATATAATAATATATTATATAATGATGCTCATTCTAAGCATCTCTAGAGGGTTGAGAAAATTTCAGAGGAAATATCTTATTTTCGAGTCACAGGGCGTTTCACGAAAATTCTTTTCCAATCCAATTGTTAACTTCATTCTGTATTCTATTGAATGTTTACTGAATTTATTGTTTTTCAACACGCTCTTTCTGTTGTTCCTTATATCTCAATAGTTTATGATTTGTTTTTACCACATTCAAAAAATCTCATCAACAAATATCCTCTACTTCTATGTTCTCTGTATGACATATTACTCAGGTTGACACACATACCTCATTCTGTGGAATTAATGAATGAATTAAATTAATAGTGAGCAAGTTGAATGAAATAATTCATAAATAATTATGTAATCGATAAGTTTATTAAGGGCAGCGATCAGAGAGGATTAATCAATTGTTGATTACAAAATTTCTCGTCGAATTAAGCATTATTATAAATAAATATTCAAATTTTTATTTTTCACAATATCAAAATATAAATCTATACTGATAGACAAAATTACAGCACCACCTAAAATTTCGTTGAATTTTAACAATTGATATCTTCCCAATCTCTAGTCGGATTTCAATGTTTCGTTTTTTCAATTGTAGCTCTGTTTTTGTCGAATTTCCTCCATTGAACAGAAGTCGAAAAAATAGAATCTTCATGTTTTACAGGGCGTTTGAATAATGTCATGTTTTTTAGTCAAATTTCAACTTCTTCTATGGGCAATGCCAGGTGGCTGAGGCATATAAAAACAATAAAGCGTTGTAGCCTAGTATATCTTGAGTATTTTGTTTTTTTAAAAACCAATTTATCTTGGAATCGTCCTGAGATATTCAACATTTTATCAACTCTTGTATTTTATGCGTTAGCCATGAATATCTTCGCAACCATTTGTCCGATTTGAACGTTTTTTTTATTTGTTGCTCTTTTATTATACTACAATGAGATGTTCTGAAAAAGAAATGCATTATTGTGTACAGGGCATTTAAATTTACGAGTTATTTTCATTACAGTTTAACGCCAGATAGATACCTGACGCTCTTAAAAACTACACAGTGATGTAGCCTGATGTTTCCTGAGGATTTTGCTTTTTAAAAAGCAATTCATATATAAAATTGTGAATATCTGTTGAAGAGTACAAGTTAAATTGCTTTTAAAAAAAGCAAAATACTGAGGAAACATCAGACTACATCACTGTGTAGTTTCAAAAGCGTCAGGTATCTGGTGTTGCCCACAGAAGGTGTTAAACTGTAATGAAAAAAACTCGAAAATTTAAACGCCCTGTACAGCATAATGCGTTTCTTTTTTAGAACACCTCATTGTAGTATGATAATTGCCAATAAAAGAGCTACAACTAAAAAATAAACATTCAAATCGGACAAATGGTTGCGAAGATATCTATGGCTAACGTATAAAATACAAGAGTTGATAAAATGTTGAATATCTCTGGACGATTCCAAGATAAATTGGTTTTTAAAAAAACAAAATACTAAAGATATACTAGGCTACAACGCTTTATTGTTTTTATATGCCTCAGCCACCTGGCATTGCCAATAGAAGAAGTTGAAATTTGACTTAAAAACATGACATTATTTAAACGCCCTGTACAACATGAAGTTTTTTATTTTGGGACTTCTGTTTATTGGAGGAAATTCGACAAACACATCAACAATTGAGGAAAAAACATTGAAATCCGACTAAAGATTGGGAAGATATCAATTGTTAAAATTTAACGAAATTTTAGGTGGTACGCTAATTTTGTCTATTAGTATATAACACTGGTCAACAGTGGTTTTGGTGCCGAAGATTTTGGAGGTGATTTCATATGAATTTGATGCCCTGAATTCAAATATGCTATTAGTTTTTGCCTGTCAGCTCGAATTTTTAAGATATCAACATTTTTGTGAATTATACATTACACTATTTTAAAAGAAAAACCATGGTTTAAAGAAACAAATTAATAAAGGAATTTTCATTATATTACACAGATATTACAGATATTATTCATTACATACTATAGAAAACAGAAAAAGTAATCATTTAAACCAATTACTCACTAAACATTTCGGAATCTTCTTTTGAGTGACATTCTTGAATGAATTTTAGAACAATCCCGTTTTAAAGACCAGCAGTAATCTGCCATCATGTGAGTATCCCATCTTCCTTGATAGCGATCGTCCATACATTTGATATCTTGGTGAAACCTTTCACCTTGCTCCTCACTGATGTCGCCTAAATTATCAGGAAAACGGTCTAAGTGGCTGTGTAAATAGTGCACCTTAATGCTCATGTTACACCCAAGCGATCTGAAATTATTCAGCATCTCATTGACTAATTCAACATAGTTTTCAGCTTTGTGTTTAACCAGTAAATTTTGGACAACTGAAACAAATGAATTCCAGGCATTTTGTTCAATCTCAATCATTGAATTTATGAAGTAAGGTTCTTTAATCAGCTGTCTTATTCCTGGGCCACCAAATATTCCTGCTTTAATTTTTTCCTTACTTAGCTGAGGCATTTTTTCCCTATATATGCAAAGAATGATCCTCATCTTATCAAGAGCCTTAACAAACTGCTTCATTAGACCTAGCTTGATATGCAGGGGTGGAAACATGATTTTATCTCAGGGTACTAAAGGATCATTGATGATATTCTTTCCCCCAACATCCATGTTTTCTCTTCTAGGCCACTCTTTTCTAACCCAGTGTTGCGTTTTTTCTCTGCTATCCCAGAGGCACAAGAAACAAGGATACTTGGTGTGTCCACTTTGCTGTCCAAGGAGAAAGTTTACCATTTTTAAGTCTACACAAAGCACCCATTGGTGTTCATGATACTTTATTTTTTCCAAAACCAAAGATATGTTGTCATATTGCTCTTTCATTTTCGTTGAGTGAGCAATTGAGCCATATTTGTTCCCATTATGTAGAAGAACACATTTCAAACTTCGCTTTGAGCTGTCAATGAATAGGCGCCAAATCATCTGCAAAATATTCAGGAAGACCCATTTTTACCAGGAGTTCTCTAATAGCATGGCAAAATACAAGATTTTGTTCTTCAGAGAAAAAAGGTAGCAGATCTTTCTTCCTTGTGCCATAAAATGTAATTTTCGTTCCTGGTTCAAGTAAATTTTTTCCTTCAACCTGGAAGCTAGTAATTCAGAAGCTTCTTTCGACAGGTTGAGATCTCTAGTGAGGTTATTTAACTCATCTTAGTTGAAACATTGGGGAATTGATGACATCGTTTCAAGATCACTGTCACCTTCAGTAGTGTCAGAATTCTGATCAGAGAGACATGTGTCCTCACAGAGTTCTGGTAGCTGCTGAAAAGTTGAAATTGGCACTTTTTCTGAGTGAAGGATAGGGCTTCTTGCAGAGACTAAATCTGCACAAGTCCACTTGTTACTGGAATCGATCGATTCCAGTAATATTTACTAGGCAGAAATAACAGTCATCGAAGTGATTTTTTGTTTCCCTCCAAACCATTGGTACTCCGAATTTCAGAATTTTCCTTTTCCCGGTAATCCACTGTCGTATATGCTCTGAACAAGTTTTACAGATAATATGTGGTGTCCAGGTTTTATCCTGATCACCAAGCTTAACACCAAAATATCCAAGATAAGCCCTCTTTACAAAATCACTAATAGTTTTTCTGTTTTCCAAGAACGTGTAATCTCCGCATGTGTAGCAAAAAATATCAGGATGACGTACACAGCTTCTTCTACTTGAACTCATTTCTATTCAACAACACAAATACAACAATTCACATTAACAATCTACTGTTTAGATTTACTTTTCAACAACTCGTTACTAAAGAGAAATTTCATATGACGCTAAGTTCTATCTATCTGCACCGCGGGAATTCACGAACTAACCTCAACTCTTAACTGCAGTTGAAGTTCACTTCAGACTTGGCAGCTCCATATATCGGATTTCTATGGAACTAACTGGATGACACTAAATAGGATTAAATCACACTTGTTAACAGTTTGTTAACCAATCAGTTATATATCTCATATTGTTAGTCTTCTATTTGTAATAAATGAATTAAAATAATAATTATAATAAATATTATTATTTTAAAACAATTTGTTACAAATGAAGATTGACAATAAGGAAAATATACAAAAATCCATCTCTTGTATAAATTTTACAACACTCATACTTGAAAGTATTAAATAGGTTAAAGCATTGATAGATAAGTGAATTTATCTAAAAATCTAGAGCTGATACAGAAAAACTGCTATCATATTTAGATTCAGCAATAAAAATATAGTTAAAATCAGCTTAAAAATTTTAGGCACCAAAAAAAATTTTTTTGTAGGCCTGTGTAATAAGACTTAAGACTTTGAATTTTTGGAGGTTGTTTCCTGGACATCGATTACTTTTTTCGGGTCAGAATAATAGACCCAGGTCTCATCCATCGTAGTGAAACCTGACAAGAATTTATTTCATAAACGCTGCTATAAGGAATGCCTCTAATCTTGGCTATGTGTTTGTTGATCATCCTTCATGGATGTTACACCCTCATTGTTTGCATCTTGTCGTTGTATATGTCTTTGGTAGACATTTTTTCAGGCAGAGATACATTATATGATCAGAAAATAAGTGACTTCTGAGATCTTGAATAACTACTATTCAACGGTCATTGCCCAAGAACATTGTAACATGAACTGCAAGTAGAATATGGCCACTGGACATCTAGTTTATATATCTGTTATATTTCATGAGGTACAAAAGGGAGAACATGACTTTTCTTTCAGTTAAATCCAGCCGACGTAAGAAATTCCAACCAGTGGGATGAAAACGATCAAACACTGCCAGATAAGAGTATAAAGCAAGAATTGTCTTTTGAAGACGACTAGCAGTTGGAATCATCTAGAAGAAACATCATAGAACCCACAAAGGATCTTAACAAGACTGAAAAAATTTTCAATAATATCAAAAGAAATTCGTTAATTAACAGATATTCTGAAAATCTGCGTTGGTCCCAGTAGACAATTTCAAATTTTTTGAATCGATGGAATATTCAAGCTGTGTTCACCGTTCTGAGTGGTAAATCTGAGTTAAAATAGTATTAATTAATAGACAAATGAACAATTCCAGTTTATTATTTATTTGTGATTGGTTCAAAATTTTTTTTTGTGTGATATCTTGTACATATTATGGCACTGTCGTCTAAGTAAGAAAGGTATATTTCAAGGTTTTTTTATGTAAAGATGTTACAGAATGTATTATAGATATATAATTAATTAAGCATAGAAGGTAATCCAATTTATAACTATGCCACACTTACTGAATTAAACGAAATTTGTGTTTTGCAACACATGTAGATTGTAAAATAAAATTAGTGAAATTTTGAATACAATTATTATCATATCCATTTATATGCCCATTTCAGTAGTAGTTATTCCGGATCACATGACTATGGATGATGAATAAAAATCATGTCATTGAGACTACAGAATTTTCACATCAATTTTCAGCAGTTCTGTGATCTGTACGTCAGTTTATTCCGGAGGATACTACAATCATCGTTTCTGAAAAATTTCTAATTTCGATTGTTGAATATTTTGTGGGAGGAAAATTTAAAAATCAACTCTTCTTTCAAATTATACTCTCTGACAAAAAAGTAGTGTTGAGTACCTCTTACAAGAGGCGGCTCATTTGTCCCGTACATGACGAGGAAATGTAAGAGCGGCTCATTTTTATACAATGTACCAACTCACTTCAAATGTCCTACTTCACCTCGATGTGGACTAGGAAGCGATGGAGCCACGCGACAAATACTAAGAGGGAGAGGGAATCAGTCCTGGTCCTGGCCACCGGTACAAAAACGACAGAGACAGAGGTAAATGAGGGCTGTGGGATGTACTGATTCATATTAGACAGTTCACAGATGCCGTAAATTATGAGAGTTTTATGGCGCGGCGGCGTCTTTGTCATCTCTTACCAAATATGATGGAATTCTATAGGAGTTCTTCGAACTCAACAGTTTTTTCGATGATTGTATGAAAATATTGATTCTTTAGAGAAGGAATAAAACGCTAAGCTCTCGATTACTCTCATGACATTATAGTGCTAATTTTTCCGATTTAAAAATATTAATTATTATTAGGAATTCTGTTCGTCATAGATAAAGAAAAATTAGAAGACATGAAAAGTCGATTCGACGAAAAATTGAACTAGTTGTTATCATTATCAAAGGGCGAAATATTCAGTTTCTCATCAACCAAATTAACACAAATGATAAACTACAAAGATTAAATTTTCGGAAGAGTACCTCCTAGCGATTGAAGAGGCACAACAAATCGAGTATTGGCGAAAAATACTCAGAATTATTGTCAGTACCATCAAATTCATTGTTGAACGCGGATTAGCTTTCGAGGTGAGAATGAAATTGTTGGCTCACCAAGAAATGGAAATTATCTGGGAATTTTGCAATTGTTAGCCGAATATGAACCAATCTTGGCAACCCATTTGAAAGAGCATGCAAACAAAGGGAGTGGCCATGTAAATTATCTTTCGTCCACGATTTGCGAAGAACTGATCAGTTGTATGGGTGATAAAGTACTAAATGAAATAGTATGCAGGATAAAAAAATCGAAATATTATTCTGTATCAGTGGACTCTACCTGGACGAATCTCACATCGATCAACTAACTGTAGTTGTTCGATATATGGAAGGATCGACACCAAAAGAAAGATATCTCACATTTTTACCAAACTTTGGTCATACTGGCGAAGCCACCGCAAACGCTCTACTCTTTTTAAGCGCCCATCAAATAGACATTATGGATTGCCTTGGCCAATCTTACGACAATGCTGCAAACATGAGTGGCAAATACAAAGGCATGCAGGCTCTTATTTTGGAAAAAAATCATTTATCGGCGTTCGTACCATGTTGTGGTCATTCTCTCAATTTGCTGGAAAGGCGGCTGCGAATTCATGTCCATCAGCTGTTAAATTCTTTGATTTTATTCAATTTATATACGTTTTTCACAGCAAGTACAGAACGATACGGAATTCTGATCGAGAAGTTATCCAAGAAAAAAACGGACAGTTTTACGTCTTGAAAAAGCTTAATGACACCCGTTGGTCTTGTCGAGCTGACGCTACGAAAGCCATAGTCGACGGTTATTCGGAAATCAAAGAAGCTCTATCCAGCATATCTTCTGATAAGGAGCAAAAAGACATTGCAAGGCACGAAGCAACGCACCTTCTGCAGAAGATGAACAGTCTCGAAACCGCTTTATTCGCAATCTTCTGAACGACATCTTGGAGCGATTCAACGCTACAAATAAGATGTTGTAAGACCCGAATGATTCTTGAATCAGCAATGCGTGCCCTGGAATCATTGAAATCATTAGTGGAATCCAAAAGACACGATTTTGATAAATATGAGGAAGCTGCCAAAAAAATATCTGGGACTGATGAATACGTACAATCACGCACCACTACGAGAAACGTGAGGTTGAATCCGCTAGATTACGGGAAAGCACAGGAAGCCAATCTGTCACCGAGGGAGAAACACAAAGTATTTGCCTTTATACCAGTAATCGACCAGCTATGTATTTCTCTCAGTGAAAGATTGCATGCCTATGAAGCTGTCCGTTCGAGATTCGGATTTCTGAATCAAATCGAAAAGATGAATACTGAAGACTTGCAGGCAGCAGTAGAGGCTTTGGTAAAAGTTTATGAGAATGATTTAGAACCAAGTCTCGGAAATAAATAAGTTCAATTTGTCTCTTTTATTGAATCATATAAAAGAAACTTTGGAAAAGACCAATCTCTAGAAATGTACTATTACCAAATTCTCGATGATCAAAATCTTCGAGCTACATTCCCAAACATCGAAATCGCTTTGAGATTGTATTTGGTTCTTATGGTATCCAATTGCACTGGAGAGCGATCATTTTCGAAAATGAAAATCATCAAAAATAGACTCAGAACGACTATGGGACAAAATCGTCTCTCAAAGCTTACTCTCCTAAGCATTGAGAGCGATTTACTCCGTGAACTGGATTTTACTGAAATAATTGACGATTTTTCAGCCAAAAAGCTCGGAAGGTTCCGTTCATTTAATGCCACTCAATTATTGTTTTTCATAATATTTTTGTTAAATAATAAAAGAATCTTGGTTTCTCGATAAATTATGTATTGAAAACCCCTACTTTAAAAGATCATCCATTTTATTTTGAAAATAATTCGAGGCTAGGGGCCCCACTTATTTGTTGCCCTGGGCCCCACACACTCTAAATCCGGCCCTGAAATTAGACAAAAATCTTCTCTCTCGTTTTTTTCTACCTTCGGTCATCTTTTTTCTCTTTTTTTTTAGCTGGAATATTGGACGCTACTCGTAGCTAAAACTCGCGCTGGCCCGTAACAGGTATTTATCTCAGGAATCTTAGAAGCTCTGAATATTCAAATGTGACGGTTGGGTTGATGTTGGACCTATCGAAAGCATTCGATACCCTGTCCCATGATCTCATCCTACAAAAATTATAAGCCTATTGTTACAACTTGGTTGTAATAAAACTACATATGCGAGCAAAACCTTTATTCTCTTAACACTGCGAGGTTTTCGCTACAGAGCTTCGGAACATAATGAAAACCTGTTCCGTTTCCACGCGTATCGACGAATTCGTCAGCGGTTATTCACGCTTACATAAGACTGATAAATCACCGACCAATAATTGAAAAACACGCATAAATACAATGATATCAACTTCAAACAATGATATCAACTTCAATATCCAATTGGCCATAATCATTAACCTACACTCTGAATATCCAATAACCAACCGTAGACAAAGAGTATGATCTCTCAGAATGAGAACCAAATAATATCGCAGACAGAATTCACACAACTAGGAGTACCACAAGGAAGCATTTTAGGTCCCATCATATTTTTAAATCATCTATATACCATATTTGATGAAACAAGTATCAACAAAATGTTGAATTATGCAGATGACACGACAGTCATGGCCAAAACATTCGCAGAAACGTGTGAACTGGTAAAATCAACCCTACTGCAAGCAGGTGAATGGTTTATGCATGAATGCTGAAAAAACAAATGCGGTGCTATTCAAAGCAGCTCATTCAGGTTTTCAAACACCAGTGTGGTAACTCCAATATGGCAAGGAAACACTTGATATGACAATGAAATAACTATAATATAATAATGTTTATTTTCCACTGACAAGCACTAACTAAGTAACAATTTTATTCTTTTAACATTCAAGCTTTTGTTCCACAACCGATCGCCGTATCTACGTAACTGCCTAACTGAATAATCATCGAGCGCGTGACTCTCATCTTTTCAGCTTGAGTCATCCCTCGAAGCTAGTTTCCACAACCAGCAAATATTCAATTTTGCAACTTCTCTCTGAGTCTGATTAGGTGTTGTAATTTCCTGGGTCTCAAACTGGAGGAAACTCTTGATTGGTGTGAACAAATCATCAACCTTTGTGCTCAATTGAGTTCTATATTATTGGGCGAGTCGAAATAAAACAAACCTTCTGATGGGTCGAGCTGGAACATATAAATTGAATTGTGACAACAAAGTCAGGGGAGTACAAAAGACCCTGAAAGAGCCTAGCAATGAATATCACACCCTCATGAAAACTTCTCGTCCTCAAGGAGGATAGGCCAAGGCGTTCCCGCATTCGACTGACGGAGAAAGTATAAACTGAAAATGTACCCGTTCTAAGAGCAGCATACTTTAGAAATCTGTTTTGGACCCTCTCTAGGAAGGAAACGTCGACCGATAGGTATGGAGACCACACTACAAAGGAGAATTCCAACATTGGTCTAACCAACGAGATGTAAAGATGGTGAAGAGAGTCGATGTTGAACTCCTTAGTATTCCTTATTATGAATACCAAAGTCCTGAGAGATGACGTTCCGAATATGCGCCCTAAAAGACAACGTGCTGTCATATGAAATACCCAGGTCTTTGTAAACAAATACTCTATCTATAGGCTTACCAACAATACAATAATGGATCGTAATAGGGTGCTCCAGACAGAAAATCTTCATGAATTTACACTTATTGATGTTGATAGTCAGGCAATTGGCAATACACCACTCCTCAACCGCCTGTAAATCCGATCTCAACCGGTCATTATCGAATAACGATTCTAATAAGAAGAAAAGTTTTAAATCATCCGCAAACAGCAAGAACTTAACAAATTGGATAACATGACTTAAGTCGTTGATAAAAATCAAAAATAATAATGGACCAAGATGATTACCCTGAGGAACTCCCGAAGTTACCGGTATCGAAAAAGCTAATGTGCCACCTATTTTAACGGTTTGGTGTCTGCCTGAAATATAAGACATCAACCACCGACAAAGATTATCATGGATACCAAACATTCCAAGCTTTATACCCAGAATTTTATGGACCACACTGCCAAAGGCCTTAGCAAAATCAGTGTAAATAACATCGATCTGCTTGTGATCTTCTAAAGCTTCAAGAACATACTGAGTGAAAACCAGAAGATTGCTGCTCAGGAATGATCCCTTCATAAATTCTCGATTTCACTTGCTCATGAATGATAGATTCAAACAATTTGGGGATTACGCTAACCACAGTAATCTGTCTATAATTGGAAACGTCCTCTTTAGAACCTGATTTAAAAATAGGCTTGATGAACCCAGTCTTCCAAGTGTTCGGGAAAACACCATCATTTAAGTTGACCGACTCGATTGTCTCTGGAATACATGCTCCACAGTGTTGAGGATTTGATTATTATTATAGTAGATAGTGTAAAAGACTTCCTAGCCTACATGATATAATGAGAGTAAAATTGTTTCTCTATTTCAGTGTCGTAATGAGTTCATTACAGTACTAAAACAGTGCTGTAATAAACTCATGACAGCATTGTTTTTAGTTATATTTTTCGTTTTGTGGTGACACTGACATCCTATCTTTTCGAATGTCAACACGCATCCATTGCATGTCAATTGTCAATATTAAACCATGTAGAGATTTGGACGCACTTCTATAATCTGTCAATTTTCGTATAAGTCACACCAACTGCGAAAATAAAATACAAAAGGCACTAGGAGGAATAATCTGAATTTTTCATTGAATTCCAATAAATTTCTCACAATCCTTGACTGAAATAGAGAAAAATATCCTCTAATACTCGTTGCAGAAGGCAATTCCAACACTCATGCCCATTCTGCAACTTGTTTTAGAATAGACTATTATGACCCTGTTTCATCTCGAGTGTTCACTGTATTACATTACTTTACCTGAAATGAAGTATATTATTATTATTCTTCCACGCATTCAATTTCTGTCTATTTCCCCTCCCCAGGAGCGTTGAACATTTAACGAAACAGAGCTTTCAATGTCCTTGATGGTAGCAAATTTTCAGCGTAAAACGTTCAACGCAATCTTGTTAGAACTCTCGTTAGAAGCTTCACTTCAAAGAGAAAATAATTAACAACGCAAATTTAATGAACAATAATACAATCTTTGTGGAATTTTCAATCAATCTTCATTTTCTTCAAACAAAATAAATTTAATTCTTAATTTAAGTGTTTATTTTAATCTATAAAATCATCAACGTTTCTTTTTTCCCTTGGATTTTGGTTTTTCTCCCACTGTTACAGTACCACTTGCTATCTCATCTTTGAGCTCAGACTTTTCTATTGTATCTTTGGCATTGATGTAAAACATCAAATCACGTATCTGCTCCTGGAAGTCCTGTTTTGTAGCTTCACTCTTTTTTTCCAACTCATCGAATTGTACTTTGATATTCTCGAATTTTTCTTGCCACTTTGCCTGGTTGTTCCTCAAGGCCTTACCTAGTTGCTTTTCTTCGTTCAACTCACGCAAAGTTGAGGTTAACCTGAAAACAAAGATATAAAGAAGCACAATTCAAATAGTCGACAATAAAAATTGGCATCAGGAATTTATTGAGAAACGAACATTGAATCCATTTGAAATTTGGCACATGTAAAACCTGTGTGTGTATTAAAAGAAATGTAAAGAGATTAAGACAATATGAAGAAGATATTAGATTATATCTTCATCTCTAGCTTGGATAAAAATTATTCAACATACAAAAAAGGAAAGATATGATATCCAAAAAAACTATAAACATTTAAGAGGTATGAGTCGAAATTAGGTGCCGTATACTAAACGTTTGTAAATGGTATTGGAAGTTTATTCAACGTCACACGTTGAAAACTTCAATATTACCTCAGAAACATAAATTCGACCAATCGTTGAATTTAACTATAATAAGCAAAAACAGTACATGTTTGCTCTGTTCAACCATTAAGAAACGTATCCTCATAGGGTTTACTGAACGTTGATTCAACGAGGATGAATCAACAATATACAGGGTGAGTCTTTGACCACTGCCTTCATTTTAACCATAGGTTTGTCACGTAATTTTCTCCTTGACTAATTGATGTTAAAAGAAGGACACCAAGCGTACGGCAGCTGTTGGCAGGAGAACATTTATGGGCGTAGGTTCATTTTACTTAAATAAAAATTTGTGATCTTTTCTTTGTGTGATAATATGAACGTATTCGTATAAAAACTAATAAACATACTAATGTGATCTCAGGATGACGGTGTACGAAATTGAAGAAGTAATCTCACTCTGGTGAACAATCTCTTTATTCAGGAAGGCGATAAACTTCAACATATAGGTACTCACTTTTCTTCAAATGATGTTAGTTGTTGAGAAAACTTCGGTGATAGCGTCTGGAGTGGTTGTTGAATCGAAGAGTCGAGAAATCTGAGATTATATGAAACGAAGAATTTAAGGAGACGAGAATAAAAGAATCTAAGAATACGATAATACAGGAATCCCCAAAAAATATACTTAAATCAGCAAAACAATTCGCTTAATTATTTTGAACTCACCTTCTAGAAAGGGATACACGAAAAGAATATTATAAAATTCCTTGGATAATATGTAAACGTGAATTAACAAATTCTCAATCGAGAGATAATGTCTGCATACTATCAGTTTCAAAGATGGAATGAATTAATTCGCGATAACAACATCCAATTCCAGACACCCCCACCGAAAATTTTAATGAACAGATTTCTATAAAGAATAATACCTTATGTACAGGAAATTACAATATTCAACAATAGATGGTATAGCAAATTAATTTGAAATAAATTATTTTCAAATAGATCAAGAGACGATAGAATCTAAATAAATTTTGGGATTGTAATTTCAAAATGTTACAGGTTCTTGAGATCAAAAGAATCAATTTTTTCTCATACCGTTTTTCCATATACAGATGCGTTGAAAAGTTGTAAGCAATTTAAGTTTTCACATTGGGCAAATACCCCTCTGTTGTCCCGTTTAGTTTGAATGAAAATTACCTTCCACAGCATCCAGTATTGAATCTGAGTTGTTTGAAAACATTATTTTCCCTCTAAGAAATGATTTACTCACTCATGTTTCGTCAGATGATTATATCGATTTAATTCCTTTCAACTTCAAATATCTCAAAAATGGGGCAATTTAGGAAAAAAAAGATGATGAAAAAAGATGACTTTATGTGGTCCTTTATTAACAAATGCGATTTCTTAGAATCTGGATCAGAGATCATGAATATGGGTCAGATTCCGTTCCATTTGTGTGTGCTCTTAAAGAATGGTGGAATATATATATTTTTCTTGTTTAGGGACGCCGTTGGAACTCCATGTCATTACCTATGACTGCTCATTCCTTGGCTCATCACTTATAGGTGATGGCTCCCATTAGTGTTGGGTAGTACATGTCTCAAAATTGAGTTTGTAAGAGGTGCCTCATTTTTGTACTGAAGCGGTACATTGTACCACTTCAAATGAGGCGAGGGGGTCTGGCCATTTATGATGCGATACGATATCGGGACAAAATTTGTACTAGTATAGACGACGGGTTGTTGAGGCGGTATAGTGTAGCGAGGTGAGGTAGGTAAGAACTGGGAACGTTGATGGTCTGTCTCTACTTCAAATATGTCGATGCAAAAGGAGGGCAACGTTAACTGTCAACAGAATTGAAGTAATAAAAGAGGAGAATTTAGAATGCAAATTAATTGTTGGATTTTGAAACTTTAGGACGATGAGCGAGTGAGGGGAAGATCTTACTGTTTTTGTTATTAAAAATAATCGAAGCTAACCGTGATTATATATTCTGATATAATTAAAAAAAATTAAGTTTTCTCTCACATCATACACAGTTTTCCTAGTCATTTTAGAACAAACTTTTTATATAAATGTATCCAATTACCTGGCGCATAGATAAACAAATCTGATGGTTTTCCAACACGGGAACAGGCAACATACAATTGACTATATGAGAAACATGGGTTTTCTAGATTAATACCACAAACACTTAATGATTGCCCCTGGGACTTGTTTATAGTCATAGCAAAAGCAAGCCGCACTGGAAACTGTAGTCGTTTA
This sequence comes from Micraspis discolor, assembly GCA_030674115.1. Lineage (NCBI taxonomy): Eukaryota > Metazoa > Arthropoda > Insecta > Coleoptera > Coccinellidae > Micraspis > Micraspis discolor. The sequence goes on along the minus strand of JARTUT010000444.1, from coordinate 1,183,246 downwards.
AACTCAAATGGCACATCAGTCGGAATCATTGGGATGCGCGGTATGAGAACATCTTCTCCTTTATACTTTCCTTCGAGTATAGTTGCTTCTATCACATTGTTTAGTAATTTTTTTATCGCTAACCGTGTACCGTTGCAAAGACACGGTTGGTTGATATTTCGCAACATTATAACCACCGATCTAACCTTTAATTGAAGATTGTGAGGTGGCAATCCTGGCAAATCCAGCGAGTTTAAAAATTCCGGTGGATAGTTGACTACATCATCTTGATTAGTAGCCGAATCAACTGATTTATATATCCTCAATTCGCCTGTAATTTGTTCTTGAATTTTGAAATTTAATTCATTTACATCAATGTTTTTTGCAGCCAGTATAGCTCGTTCGCTCAACCAATCATGGTTTCTGTAATTTTGAGAAACATCTGGAAACGCCTTCTGAATAAGTTCATCCTTTGATCGAGTTAACTGACAACAACTTTGAGGAAAGTTAATGCAGCCAGTCAACATGTCTATAGGAAATTTGCCATTAGCAATGTCAATGAGTTGTTTAGAGAATATGGTCATTTTGCAACTCGACACGCATATTCTTGCTTAAATGAAGTACTTTGACATGTTTCCACAAATTGGAGGACTTTAGACATGCATTGAGTTCATCAGCTGGCGTTGATCGTGGAATCACTGGCAATGTTTGACGAAAATCTCCTGCTAATAAAATCATTGCACCACCAAATCGGTTATTATCGTAGATCTTTTAAGGTTCTGTCTAAAGCCTCCAAAGATTTTTTATGAGCCATCGTGCATTCATCCCAAACAATCCTGATGCATTTTATCTCGCGTGCCGAAACTAATACAAAAGAAACGCGAGTTTCAGAACGCGACATTAAACTTCTCCAACTATTTATTCTGTGCTCCAACGCACACACGCACATTGTTTTGATAGATATGATTTTTGACGTTAGGAACACACCTACATTGCTTAGACAACAGTAAGTGCTTGTAATTTAATATGAACTTTATACCATAGCAATAAAGCTCAAATTGACTACATTTTAGTTGTATGGGAAAAAATAAAAGGGCTATTTTTAGGGTTTTCCAGCAATAATTCTAATTTTTCTCGCCGTAAAACCATCCTTGAACTTCAACGAACATTTTAAAAAAAGATTTGGCCAAATTGGTCCAGGCATTGTTGAGTTATGCGCTTACCAACACATTTTGCGATTCATTTTTATATTATAGAAGATTTATGGCTCATCGCAATTCGCAATTTTAACATTTATTAGGTTCATTTATTAAGTATTACTATTCCGAAAATTTCATCTTCATAGTTTATCATTTGTGTTCATTTGGTTGATAAGAAACTGAATATTTCGCCCTTTGATAATAATAACAACTCGTTCAATTTTTCGTCGAATCGACTTTTCATGTCTTCTAATTTTTCTTTATCTATGACGAACAGAATTCTTAATAATAATTAATATTTTTAAATGGAAAAAATTAATACCATAATGTCATGAGATACTGGTACGAAAATGGCAGATAGTAATCGAGAGCTTAGCGTTTTATTCCTTCTCTGAAGAATCAATATTTTCACACAATCATCGAAAATAAAATTGTTCATCTGTTGAGTTGAAAGAAACTCCTATAAAAACCATCATTTTTGGTAAAAGGTGCCAAAGTAACAAAGACGCCGCCGCGCCATAAAAACCTCCGTAATTTCATAATTTACGGTATCTGTGTACTGTCTACTATGGATCAGTACATCCCCTCTGACTTTGTCGTTTTTGTACCGGTGACCAGGACCAGGACTTATCCCCTCTCCCTCTTTGTATTTGTCGCGTATCTCCATCGCTTCCTGGTCCTCATCGAGGTGAAATGGGACATTTGAAGTGAGGTGGTATACAAATGAGCTGCCTCTTGTCAGAGGTATGACACGAGCCAATCTTTGAGTTTAGATCTTCAGCAATTCGTCAATTGGCCAGTACTATTTTCTTCACTTCATCATTGTTTTCATACGTGATTGTTTTAAAAATCACGGACAAGTCAAAATACATCTAAGCATCACACCTGTTAAAAATGAACTATACATTCAAACATAACACTTCAAAAAATCAAACACATGTGCACGTGGAAATTATAAATTCACCTCGTACATCTGAGAATACAAAAAAAGAAGGATATTCTATTTAAAATGAACAATTTCATGCCTATTTCCGGTATAAACGAAAGTATTTAATGATTAGATATGTTTTAGAAAGGCAATATTCTGCGACTTATACTCTTATATAAAATTCAAATAGACTGAATTTCTGTTTCTCCTATAACTTCTTACTAATGTCTGTTTTTGGTGAGACACCCTGTATGGTTTGTTATTGAGTAATGCGATGAATTTTTTAATTAAACCATCATTCATCAAACTTACTTCGAATGTTGTTGTGAAGCTTTTTTTTCCAAAGCATTCTTTTCTTTAGTAACAGAGTTGAGTTTTTGATGCAAATCTTTGTTCTCTTCCAATAAGGTTCCAACTTCTTCTCTGAGTTCTTTATTTTCATCCATAAGTTGACTTTCCAGCCTAGTTTTGAAAAAAAAAATTTTAAAATACATGGTGATTAATTATCATCGACTATTAGATATTTTTGAGAAACTTATCAAAATTTCGGGCTCGAATTGTGCATGCTGTAGTTGGAAATAAAATTCTGTCTTCATGAAATATTCTCAGATCCCTACAACTTCTGGTTATATCAGAAACTGACAACTACTTTCCTACTTCAAATGGCACACCCAGTATATTATATGCGTCCGTAACCTACATCTTAAGTTGTCCCCCTCGAAACAAAAATCGACATGTCCGAGCATTTCTATCGGAAAAATTTATTTCGTCTGTAATCTCGTCTGTTTCGTTTTCAAATGGCCACCCTGTATAACGGGTCATCCAAATGTGACGCCTAGATGTCAGCACAATATCGGGTGTCCCAAGGAGGGTGGCCTATTAAATTATTATGGAAACTATTCACGCGAAAACTTTCAAATTCTGCAAATCGATATTAGGTTTTGTGAGGTACATTTGTGAAATACTTTCAAATTTCCAGTGTTGCCAGACTTGCTACACTTGGCAATAGCTTTGTTATTTCAAATGGGACACCCCGTATTTTTATTTTTTTTATGATTCCTCTCAAAATTACTTGTATCCTTGTATCTATCTTCAACGGTTTTCAAGTTGTAAATTATTTTTAGAAATTTTAGCTCAAATTTGACAGTTACTAAAAATAAGTAAAATCACTATATTTCTCTCAATATTTGAGATTTCAGTTCGAAAGTTGGCACGACGTTAGATAATAGTATAATCTACGCTACTACCTTCGAATCCAAGTGATCAGTTATACAGGGTGGCCAAAAAAAATTACCATTTGTCAAATCACAAAATTGTAAAAAACTCTGTTTTTCAAATTAGACACCCCGTATATTCGGAAAAAATATAGAATAATAATTTTTTTCAAGCAAAGGCCCTATTATCCAAATAATTGATACACACTCACTGTGCTAGTTTCATTTCATAATACATTCTCTGTTCATCCAACTGAGAGGTCAACAAATAGGTGAACTCCAACTGCACAGAATCAACCTTCTCCTCTGTTCCTTCAGCTTCCGCCGGTGATCCACCAGCTGGTACGAGTTTGCCATCTTCTTTATTTTGCAATAAACGATGAACGAAATTGTCGCCTTTATAATCCCACACCCTGTGTGATCCCAACTGAAGGGCGAAGCAATGTCCAGATTCTCTATAATGCATCGCAGCATGACCCCCCTGATATCTGTGAAGATATACAATGGAAGGTACACTTAACCTCAAAATGAAAGTTGAAACATTGACAATAACCTCAAATTGAATTGACTATTACAATCAACTGTGAGGTAAGTGTTTGGATCATCGAGATAGATCAAAGAGACGGTATGACATGCAATCAAGCAAGGAAGAAAAATCAGTGTCAGATTTTGTGAACTTCAAATCAGATCAATGCTCTGGTAAGTGAGCACTCATAAAAGTACTTCCAAGGCTATGGGTAAAATTAAGCTAAATATATACAGGGTGTCTCAAGTTCGAGTGCCTATTAGACGTTTCTGGAGAACTAGACATATTTGAAATCTGAAAATTGGGATTATGATATTGTTCGAAGTTCTCTACAGAGCTAAAATATTCTCGAAGCCCAAAAACTTCCGGTTATACAGGGAGTGAAAATAAATTCGACGAAAAAATTTTTTCAAGTTTTCCATTCCTGGTATGATCGAGTATTCAATAGTGAATACATTTCTGTTAAAACCATTGTATTAAATCGAATAGTTTTCAAAATATCCAAAAAAACTGGAAAAAGTCAAATATGTTCAGTCAGTAAGATGTTCATTATTTTTAAATATCCTGAGCGTAAACCGTTTTTACAACATCGAAGAGGAAGGATGTGAAAAGGTCATACATCTTTTGGATTTCAAAAATATCATTACAGGGTGTTTCAAATTTTGTGTTGAAAATTGTGATCTTAAATTGACCATAACTTCTGTTTTTCAAATTAGAACCCTATTTTTTATAATTTTGTTGGATTCTGCGGTCAAAAATAATGATAGTTTCCTCACATGATTATGCTCCTAAATTCAATAATTTCTGAGTTATTTGAGATTTTCTGGATTTATGTAGTACATAGAGTCAAATTCATAAGGATATTCTGTGAGCATAGAAGATAAATCATCCCATTTATAATTCACAAGTGTCAGACAGGTCTTATTGTTAGTCGTTATGAAATTTTTTGATTTCACAAAATGAATCGTTGCTATTCTAATAATGAGATTTTGGATTTATTTCTTATATTGTATTTTTCAATTGTATACGCAATACACATTCAAATGCACTTAATGATATTGTTTATTTCAAATGGTGGATGACACAAAATGTTGAGTATCCAATGAGAAGTATCCCCATTTTTTTTTACAATTTCTGAAAAGATGTTTCAAACTTTCCAAATTTTGGAATGTAAGAGCCCCTAAAGAATACAAAAAAGGGCAGTTGATGAAATTAATATTTCGACTTATTTCGAAGCGAATGAGAATTCATCTCTTCAATAGGAAACACATTAAATAGATTCGCTACTTCAGTACAACGAATTATGATTATAAATAAATTATGATAATAAAAATAAAAATACGTTTCAAAACTCAAATTAACAAAATAAATGATGAGGTAAGATTTTCAATATGGTAACCATTTTGTTCCACACACTTTCGAATACGTCTTGAAACACCTCGGTTAGTCGCTCGCTCAATTTACTCCCCATTTAGAGAGTGGAAAGCATCCTCCACACGCCGTATCAAAAATCTTCTTTGCTTTCAATAGGAGATTCATAGACTATGTTTTTTATTTTACCCCATAAATAAAAATCTAAGGGAGTAAGATCGGGAGATCCTGGGGACCAAAATAGTGAAGAACGGCGTCCGATCCACCGATTACCAAACATTGCATTCAGTTCTTCAGACACCTCGTGCGAACTATGTGCCGGAGCCCCATCCAATTGATAATATGCGGTAGTCGACATACTCAACGGCAGTTCATCCAAAAACTCAGAAACAAAATTTCTCAGGATTTCCAAAATTTTTCTTCATAAATGTAGTACCGCACTTTATTGTTCATCAAAAGAGCAAACACATTAAAACTAAATTTGTTCTGGGGTTTCTTTGTCTTTTTCTATGAGGATTTTCACTTCTCCAAATGTGGCAATTCTTTCTATTAAATAGTCCTTCATTATTGAATTTTGCTTCTTCTGTCCAAATGATATTTTTCAAAAATTTTCATCATTTTCAAGTTTCTCTAATATTCTTCTACAAATATTTAACCTTTTATGTAGTCACCTCAGGCCCCCTGCTATATGTGCAAAGTGTGCAATGCACACGGGCGCCATCCTTTAGGGGCGCAAACCAAGGGCCCAAAAAAAACAAAAATAGTCAATACATATACATACAATAAACAAGTGATAAAAGTCATTATGTGACCATAACAGACTTGAGCGAATTTTCAATAAGGAGGCACACAGGAGTGTTTGTGATCCTTAGACTATACTCTATTAAATAAAAAAAGTCGGTTCAAATTCGTTTGAGAAATAAAAAGAGTCCCCTCGCTACGCCTCCTATGGGGGCCCTGATTTGACATCCTTTCGTTCTCGGCATCCCTAGACCATACCCTATCAGATGCAAAAGATCCGATTAAAATCGGTTAAGAACTGTAGGACTAGTTTGACTGACAGACGGACGGACGGACAAAGTGCGGACAATAGCGTATTTTCCATTAGCCGAAAATTCGCTAAAAATGTAGTACGCCACGACTCGCGAGCGAAAGCCTGTTCAAAATAAAATAATTAGCACATAACTTTCGTGCGAGACACTTTCTTCCAGCTTTCTTTTTACGTTTTGCGTACTATAACCCTAGATATAAAATAATACCGTTTTCCGGGATGCACGGCTAAGCGGGCGGATACTTGAAGAGCATGTCAGGCGGTAGTTTCTTGATTTTTCCTGTTCAGACATGAATAATGCAATAAAAGCGATGCAACACCAGAGGCGTTTCAAACTTGTTAGTTTACTGGACCGGACAACAAGTGCATATTTTGTCAAGTGTTTTGCAATACAAATTTTTGTTAACCACGTTGTAAGCTTTGTTGATGATAAAATAAGTTGACTGCACAACGATACAACATAAAATGGTAAGTGTTCACTACTTTATACTAAAACATTATCCCTTTATAGGATACTGGTTATATTATTTTTACGAAAACATCTTTATATTAGTTTCATTGTATGTTTGTTTGCTTGTTCGAAACCCTCCTTTTTAAGGCTCTTATGTACTGCTGTGATATGGTTATCAAAAAGTGTAAGGGTTCCATATATCAGTTCTTGAGAAGCGCCAACGCTTTTTTCAAAATTCCATTTATTGTCAATTTATTTTTAACTATTATTATTTAAAAAATGCATATTTTCTAAGAACTAATTTATGGAGCTCCCTACGCTTTTTTTGCTATAATACCATTTATTGTTTATTAATTTTTTCAAATTAAAAATTATTTTCCACTTTTAGATTCTTTCATAATTAAAGAGTGTTTTTGGTTTTTTAAACTCTATTTATTATAAATTGAAATGTCATTTCAAAATGTAATTGGTTTTTTATACATCACTCGCTTGGTTTTTTGTTATCGATCTTTTAAAAAACATTTTGTAGGGTTTTTAAGGTCAAATTAGATCAAATTAGTTTAATATATTTTTTGGCCTTCATTTTTGAAAGGGTTTAAGCTGAAAGGCCTCTACTAAATTGCTTTTGACATTAAATGTGCAAACTTTCATCGGCCATATCTTACTTGATTCTTCTGACATTGCCTGTATCTGTAGCTTCTGGCGAGCGATCTTTTTCAAAGTTAAAAATAATTAAACATTATTTAAGGTCAACAATGCTTCAAGAAAGATTGTCTGGGCTAGCAATATTAGCAATTGAACAAGAAATTTTTGATGGTATAAATTTTAGCGATGTAATTGACGAATTTGCAACAGCAAAGTCGCGGAAAATATCGCTACAGTAGCAACAGTATTATAAAAGCGACGCTACTACAACAGCTATTTTAAATTTTTCTATTGTCCCAAGATATCAATTATGATTTAATAACGAAGTTACCTAGGTATTTGTTATTAGAAGTATCCGCATATATATAAAATATTTTAGTATAAGTAGAAAGTAGTACTTATATACGTGTTAGTGAAAACGCGCAAAACCTCAGACACCTCAACCTATTTTTATTGTAAAGGAATTACGAATATTATTTTGATTCAAATTTAACTCCAGATTAGTGGAATCGATTCTACTCACGATTCTGAACTAATTTCAGGTGTTGCGCTTCTCATTAAAACGTTGTATATGTAGACATGAGGCAACATCTCTGTTATTTGTTCCTAAAAAATTGTGATTTTTAGTTTTAGCTTATTTTCAGTATTTATGAACAACGTGTATGTACTCCATTAGTTAAGTAAATGCTTTAAAATGAGTGTGAACGAGAATTTATTATTATTATTTCATTTTCATAGTTTAGTCTACAAATAAATGACTTTTAAAGTTCAGTTATTTGCTTTATTTCAAGTACCTACCTACCATAAAAAGATATTCCGAAATGCCGTAAGGGGCGCCAAATTTCTGTTTTGCACACAGGCGCCAGTAGCCCTTGGGGGCCTGAGTCACCTAGTTCTAATGCATGAACTTTCCCATATTTGTAGTCATGCATGTTGGGTTTTTTCAAAATTTGGTGCACTGAATTTCTGTCTAAATCGATTTCATGTGCTGCACTTCAATAGATGCATTTTCATTCGCTTGATATAAGTCAAAACACTAACTTCATTTTCCTCATCATCAACTACCCTTCTTTTGTATTCTTTAGGGGCTCTTATACATCCAAAACTTTGAAAGTTTAAAACATATTTTCTAAAGATCTTCTCCGTCATGGAAGGTAAATGGGGATACTTCTCGTTAAAGGCCTGGCAGGTTCTACTAATAATTCTGTCACATTCACCATGTATATAAAATAGATCCAGAATTTCGTAATTAGAATAACGGTTCATTTTGTTAAATCGAGAAATGAAGATAACGAATAACAATAACACCTGACACTTGTGAATTATTAACAGATAATTTATCTTCTATGGGTACAGTGTGTTCCCATGGTTTTGAAAGTAAATATACATTGAATTATTTTAGATGCAATCAATTTGACTCTACGTACACCATAAATCCAGAAAATCTCAAATAACTCAGAAATTATTGAATTTAGGAGCATAATCATGTGAGAAAACTATCATTATTTTTGACCGCAGAATCCAACAAAATTATAAAAAATAGGGTTCTAATTTGAAAAACAGAAGTTATGGCCAATTTAAGATCACAATTTTCAACACAAAATTTGAAACACCCTGTGATGATATTTTTGAAATCCAAAAGATGCATGACCTTTTCACATCCTTCCTCTTCGATGTTGTAAAAACGGTTTACGCTCAGGATATTTAAAATAAGAATAATGAACATATTACTGACTGAACATATTTGATTTTTTTCCAGGTTTTTTTGGATATTTTGAAAACTATTCGATTTAATACAATGGTTTTAACAGAAATGTATTCACTATTGAATACTCGTTCATACCAGGAATGGAAAACTTGAAAAAAAATTTTTTCGTCGAATTTATTTTCATACCCTGTATAACCGGAAGTTTTGGGCTTCGAAGTTTTTAGGGCTTTGAAAATATTTTATCTCTAGAAACGTCTAATAGGCACTCGAACTTGAGACACCCTGTATTTTTGCCATTTTTTCCATTCAGGAATACAAAGCCGAAAATTCAACAATCAAAATTTTATTGAAATCGCGTACCAATATGGCAATTTGTCATATCTTAACTATTCTACCTCGATGGATTGGATGATAAACAAAGATCAGCTGTTACATGTGACTGTGTATGATTTGGAAGAAAACATGAATGACACCAAAAAGTAATCAAATTTTGACAATTCAGTCTGATATAATTTTTTTTCACAGCAGTCAGTCAAACTTAAGTTAACGTTTTAAATTCAGCATAAAATACAACAAGTTAAGACATTTTTTGTAGGATTTTGTTCTAGTTCTCGGTGTAGTTATTACTTCATTGTTTAAAGCAACTATTCAGAATAGCCTAAGTAAAAAAAAAAACCTGAGTTTGAAGTAATTTCTAGCAATGCTAGACGATAAAAAACCAAAAACTGGAGATAGAACTAATGCCAATCTATCTCCAGTGTCACTTTCACATGGTATTTTTGGGACACCCTGTACATGTATATATTATTCTGTAGTTCCAGTGGCAAATATTTGTTAATCATCCAAATGGTTACATGATTTCCAATAGCTTACTGACCTTCCACATCCTACATGCCCACAAATCAAACAAATCCAAAGAGCATCAGGAGAGGGACCTGTCTTGCCACACTCTTCACATTCTGAGCTCTCTGCCTGCTCAGGACTCTGAACAAATCGACATACGGGACATGTAAAATCGCTCCATTGTTCCAAGCAGTTAGAATGGAAAGTATGGTTGCAGAGGATGGTCAAGACACCGTCCACTGATTCGTCCATTCGATCTAATCAGAATTATCAATGTGATTGTTTCCTTGAGAAAAAAGAAATATTTCCTTACCTAAGCAAACTGGACAAATTGGTAGCTCTGTATGACCAGGTGGAGGAGTGGAATTTGTAGCATATTCAACGTTTGATACCCAAACAATTCTGCAAATACTGTCTGGCTCCAGGTTGTTGAATGGTAAATTATTGAAGTTGGAGAAGAACTCGATAGCAGCTTCATTTGCACGGAAACTAAAATTTACATCAGAATGCAAAGTAATTAACTTGAAAAAAAATATTACTCACTTAAGCAAAGCCATATATTGATTTGGTTTCGAGTCTCTAATGACTCTTATGTGAGAGATATTCTCATGACATGGTGCAGTGAATGTCAAGAGATCATGGCATGTGACTGATGCCGGTATCCCAAGAATACATAATATCAAAGCTTCTTTCTTACTAGTCAAGGTGCTGAAACATTCATGAATGAAAAAACTGAAACAATTCACACATCACAGATTTACTCTTCTTTATAAAGATGTAGAACACCTTTGGTTATTTCTACGAATGGGTTTCCACTAAAGAATCCAATCTCATTCCTAGCTTCATATTCTTTACTAGTTGAGCTTAAACGTTCTCTAGAAGATACCGGAAGAAGACCCCAATCTTCTCTTGGACTTTCTAGGACACTAGGAAAGGTTTCGACGCTGATATCTCTTACATTTTTACGTTTTTTAGAGGCTTTTCCTTTTTTATCTTTTCTTGCCGGAATACTTTCGTCTAAAATGGGAAAAATGAACAAAGGAACAAGAGCATACTGATGATTTAATTGTACCTTCATCCCTGCCACCGTTTACTTCTACGCGTAAAACGCACTTCGAAACTAAATCGGACATTTCTCTAAATTACAGCAGTTAAAACATCACTTCACGAATTTCCAGTTTTGAATAAAATGAAAAAATAAACAATGCTTGGAATCACAAATAACAGATGTTTTTGAAGGATGACGTTTGTTTTTGCAGCTGACAAAGCAGTGTTGCCGGTTGCGCTCTGTGATTTTATACCTATGTGAAGATAACAGCAGATTAAATAACCCCAGATACCCGAGCTGACAGTGGCGTCGATAAAAGAAACGCTGCTGCCAAAACGATGTGTTAACTACGTTTATGTTCATTAAGAAGGAATCAAGACATCTTGGAAATTTTTTGATACTTTTGACATGAAGGACCTGATTTTATAAATACGTTGAAGCTTTCTCAACTTTGACAACTCAAATGCAAGTTTTTGAAATAAGCTTTCCAGAGATTCTTGAGTATCTCCGGCCGACCGTATACTCTCAATTTTCCTAAGATGGGTTTTCATATTTTCAGAATAGGTTAGTTATCCAAATATCTGTAATTCTTTAGTTATTTGATTGAGGTTTCAACGAAAAGTTTGAGTCGGCGTACCTAATTTTTTTATTCAAATAAATTACATAGATTTTTTGATCTATTTGTTGCAATAGTTGAAAATCGCAGATGAGTCAAAACACAACTAAGTGTCCAAGCATAATAGCTGCCAAAAATTAACTAAAAATTCAAAGGGGCCGAGCTTATCTGCAGCAGTATCAACAAATAGTATATTCTAAAACAAGTTGCAGAATGGGCACCTATTCCAACACGAATACGGAATTCGAAAACGAACGACGAAGGAGCGAGTTTTTTAACGCATGAGTGTTGGAATTGCCTTCTGCAACGAGTATTAGACGATATTTTCTCTATTTCAGTCAAGAGTTGTGAAAAATTTATTGGAATTCAATGAAAAGTTCAGATTGTACTTCCTAGTGCCGTTTGTATTTTATTTTCGCAGTTGGTTTGACTGATACGAAAATTTACAGATTATAGAATTTGAATAGTGAACGGCGCCGACCAATCAGAAACGTGATATTGCCGCGACTGTCTGGTTGGTTGAAAACAAAGTGACTAACAGGGCAGTGCTAAAATAAAGGAATTTTACACGACAACGGCGCCGACCAATCAGAAACGTGATATTGCCGCGACTGTCTGGTTGGTTGAAAACAAAGTGACTAACAGGGCAGTGCTAAAATAATAGTATATTCTAAAACAAGTTGCAGAATCGGCACCATTCCAACACGAATGCGGAATTCGAAAACGAGCCACGAAGGATCTAGTTTTTGAACGCATGAGTGTTGGAATTGCCTTCTGCAACGAGTATTAGACGATATTTTCTCTATTTCAGTCAAGAATTGTGAGAAATTTATTGGAATTCAATGAAAAATTCAGATAATACCTCCTAGTGCCTTTTGTATTTTATTTTCGCAGTTGGCGTAACTGATACGAAAATTGACAGATTATAGAATTTAATAGTGCGTTGGAATTTTAAAATAATTCAATTCGTGAATTTATTATGTCCGAAGAAATGGATTTAACACCACTATGATTGAGAGAACTTGACAATAATGTTGCAAATAAACTTATACCACAAAAATCCAAATCCTTGTATGAAGGAGAATACGAGAATTTTCTGATATTCGACATGCAGGATGTTTCAAAATTTGAGAAAAGCAAATCTCTAATACCATTTTTCTCAATGAAAATGAGATTTTTCCTCTCAAAATTTTTTTCACTATCTACATGGTTTAATATTGACAACTGACATGCAATGGACGCGTGTTGACATTCGAAAGGATAGGATGTCAGTGTTGTTAATAGGAAAATATAACTAAAAACAATCAGGGCTATTCACTAACTTCAAGAAAGTGGTTATGAAAGTTACTTTGCATAACGACTAGTGACTATCCCTTGTAGTTTACTGGCAACTGCTTTATAGGTGTAGCTATCGATAACCACTCTTGTCGGCTACTGTTTGTTTATTGTTTTTTTTTCATTCATGTGAACAATTAGAGGTTTTAATCGAATAAGAATGACATTTTTAGTGCAAATGAACTTTTTAATGAATTTGGAATTACAAAGGTATTAATATAGAGTATTGTAGGGTAAATGCGCCACTGCTGCGAAGGCTTAACGCTGTCTTCATATTATTCAACTCTTTTGTGAGTTGCATTCACAGTTCTCCAACTTTTACTGATTCAGCTGGCGATAGTTTTACTTTCATCATCACTTTATGTTCGCTCAGGAAATTCATCATAAATTGATATCTTCATTGCTTGCCTTTTTAAACCTGTTATGTATAAAATAAGAGATGTTAAATTAAAAATACCGAAAATTGTCTTTTATATAACCTCATCCTTCTTCAGATAACTGTAATGACTTCATTACAGCGCTGTTTTTAGTACTGTAATGAACTCATTACGACACTGAAATAGAGAAATTGATGTACCACATACTATTTGATCAGATCTCATAGATAGCATAACACAATTCAACTTTCAATTCCCGATCAGTAACAATTTTTTACTTAAAATAAAAATCACAGACGCCATGACAAAATGTGTTTTAAAATAGAAAATATAGATATATAAATTTTCTTTATTCGGATCACTTCAACCATCTTCTACCTATACACTTATAAAATAATTAAACATCATCAGATTTGGAATGTATCTTCTTAATATGTCTTTTCAATGCATCTTTACGATTTGTAACATAATCGCAAAACTGACACTCGTGAATTTTCAAATTTAAATGGGAACTATTTATATGATCTCTCAGGTTTGTTTTCCGACTCGTGTTGTATCCGCAAAAATCACACTGATGAGTCCGTATATTCAAATGAACAGCTTCGATGTGATTCAGCAAAATACTTCTTTCCTTCGAACTGAATTCACACTGATCGCACTTGTGTTTTTTATAGTTCGGGTGAATCTCCTTAACATGCTCTCTGATTTCTTCTTTCGTGTTGAATGTTAGCTCACACATTGGACACTTATTGTAATGTACTCGATTCATATGTCTTCTTAAGCATGTGGATCTATGGGAAGAAAAATCACATAAGTGACATTTATGGTTTCGGACTTTCATATGGACACCCTCTATATGTTTGGTTAAACAGTAGCTTCGGGTAGCGCTATAATCACATAAGTAACATTGATGAGATTTCAGTTTTAAATGGACACTATTTATATGTTTCCGTAAATCGTTTTTTAGAATCGCACTGTATGAACACAAATAACATACATTTTTCTTTTTTGCTTCTGGATGTACTTCATCAACATGTTTTTTGAGCTGTTTTTTTCCAACTGAAACATAGTCACAAATGTTGCAATTGTAAGGTTTGGAATGCATGTTAATCTGATGTCTGTTTAAACCTACTCTAGCATTACACCTAAAATCACATAATTGACACTTGTATCTTCTTAAATTCAAGTGAATGCTTTCAATATGTTTCCTCAAACTACCCTTATCAGCAGAGGAAAAATCACAAATATTACACAGATGGTTTCTCACTTGCAAATGAACGGTCTGTATATGCTTGTTCAAAACCGATTTATTTCTATTACTATACCCACACAAGTGGCATTCAAAAATTTCCAAATTCGAATGAACAACATCAACATGTTTTGTGAGATCATGCCTCAAAACTGAGCTGAAATCACATATTTTGCATGCATAATGTTTTTTAGAATTAGGATGTGCCTCGTCCATGTGTATCTTCAAACCTTCTTTTCCATTTGCCTTAAAAATGCATAGACGACATTTTTCATATCTCAAGTTCATATGAATTCTTTCTTTGTGTTTTTTTAGGGAATATTTATGAATAGTAGAGAAATCACACATATCACAATCAAGAATCTTTCGAATTTTCTTCTGATCAAGATTGCTTGATTCATTCTTGACAGAAGTGATGGATAATAATTGAGACCTTTTTGTGGAACAATCTATTTCTTCATTTGTCTTGAATAAGTTTTCAAAATTACCAATCTCTTTCTCAATGTCTGTTGATGGTTCCTGTTTAATAGTTCTGAGAACATTAAGTTTGCTGAAAAAGTTTGAATTTAATATTAGATATCAGGCAGTTACAAAATGTTCTTACTCATTGTTGGCCAGAATTTCTTCGGATTCATGACTGGCATCTATACCTATCTTCACCATTTCTATTTTAATACTTTCTTCGCATTCCATTTTCTTCAAGATAGTATAAAGCTTTCTTTTTATAATGCTGTCTATTTTTTGGCCACATTTAGTTTTCTCCTTTAATCAAAGTTGATTCTTTTCATTTTCCCTTATGAATGTGTTACTACGGTCCTCCAAAGCTGCAGATAATTATATTTACCGCTAAATTGTATAATTCGAAGAAAATTGTTAACATATTTCTTTTATGTGTATCAATTTCGGGTTGAAAACGAAAACATTAAAGTTTGAGACCACATGTGAAAAAATGCACAAAGCATAAGTCATAGAGAAAATAATTAGGTAACAGAGTTCTGTGGTAGCAAATAAAATGGCGAATAATTCTATCTTTGTTGCTATATCCAGTGTGAAGATAGCAGGCTGGCTAGCTTATCGACCAGTGGCGTCGGTAGTGAATGACACGCTGCGCTCTGACGCTGAATAATACTAATTGACTCCGTTTACGTTCAATAAAAATAAATCAAGTCTTATTTATTTTTATTTTAAAACACTTAAGATAAACAAATCAAGTTTAAGGAATATTAAGAACCTTTTTGATGATTTCAAAATCTTTACTTTTTTTGCAGCCTACCGAAAATGGTTTCAGATTATTTATATCGAATCGTATGTGTCAAGATCCATGGACAGAAAATACTACCTTGCAAAAATATCGAAAAAAAATCGAGAACTTTTTTCATGTTAGGCAGTGTAGAATTTCCCTATCAAAGCGTAGTAATTATTTCATGTGAAACGTATAGCTAGAGACTGTGGGAAAGTATTTTTCAGAACGGCTTCGCAGATAAATAATTGCAAAACAATAAAGAATAAACAGAAATCAATATTATGGATTTTATTACTAGAAATCACATTTCCTGAATTTTATGAACTATAATAAACTGGAAATTTCAGTCGAGGAATAGAGTCACTTATTTCGACTTTGCTTTCGGTGAAAACTGCACAAAACACTGAAGAATAGGAATTGTATCTTCGCAAGTTTGAACATGTTTACTCTTTTTCACACAAGCTATGAATTCATCCTTTTTACCGGCCTCAATGTCAAGTTCGTCCACGTTCTTCTCGACGCTTTCTATATTAACGTTCCCGTCTTTATCGAAAATGTGTTCTTTTTCTATTATGCACTTCATGAAGCATTTCGTTTTTTCCGGAAAGCTTTCCAGGTCGTCCCAATTGAGATTTTTGAGGTCATTTCTATCCACGCCACTGTCAACTACGCAGTCCACTATAGCTTCTTCGTTGGGGTACCCGAACACCTGAAAGTAGATATTAGATATTCAGGGCTATTCAGTAACTCGAGTTGCTATCACCGTGGCTATCCATATCAACTCGTATAACAACTTTCGATAGCCACTGCTACCCTTTTTGGTATTCTCTAACTAACCATTAACAACTGTTGTTATCATAACAACTTTTTGTGAAGAGAGTCATGGCAACACCGCAAAATAGTTCAAATGTCCGTTTTCTCGATTCAACCATAGACAAATGATATGGATTTGTCTGTGGAATAAGCAGATACATAACCTTCAAAATCACGAAAAAGTACCGTTAAAGAAAGTTGGGAAAAAATTTCAATTATTTTCGAGGAATCTGTACTGTAACTATGGGAGAAGGATGAGGTTATATAAAAGACAATTTTCGGTATTTTTAATTTAACATCTCTTATTTTAGACATAACAGGTTTAAAAAAGCAAGCAATGAAGATATCAATTTATGATGAATTTCCTGAGCGAACATAAAGTGATAATGAAAGTAAAACTATCGCCAGCTGAATCAGTAAAAGTTGGAGAACTGTGAATGCAATTCACAAAAGAGTTAAATAATGTGAAGACAGCGTTAAGCTTTTGCAGCAGTGGCGCATTTACCCTACAATACTCTATATTAATACCTTTGTAATTCCAAATTCATTAAAAAGTTCATTTGCACTAAAAATGTCATTCTTATTCGATTAAAACTTCTAATTGTTCACATGAATGAAAAAAACAATAAACAAACAGTAGCCGACAGGAGTGGTTATCGATAGTTACATACTATGAAGCAGTTACCAGTAAACTACTAGGGATAGCCACTAGTCGTTATGCATAGTAACTTTCATAACCACTTTCTTGAATAGTGAATACCGATTTCGCGTTTAGCAACTGACCTTGAAGATGACCACGATTTTCGGTGGCTATTCATAGCGAGTTTCTATCACCGTGGCTATCCATATCAACTCGTATAACAACTTTCGATAGCTACTGCTACCTTTTTCAGTATTTTCTAACTAACTGTTAACAACTGTTGTTATCATAACAACTTTTTATGAAGATATGGCAACACCGCAAAATAGTTCAAATGTCCGTTTTCTCGATTCAACCATAGACAAATGATATAGATTTGTCTGTGGAATAAGTAAATACATAACCGCCAAACTCACGAGAAATGACCGTTAAAGAAAAAAGTGAAAACATTTCAATTATATTCGGTGAAGCTGTACTATAGCTATGGAAGAAGGGTGAGGTCTTATATATAATTTAATAGTTCTGTTAGGTAAGGGATAGTGGGCCTGGGTGATGAAATCAAAAGGAAGACTCTTCATTCTATTGCCTAGCTTTCGAAATAATTTATTTCTTCTTCAGGGCTACTGTAAAATAAAACAAAATTTTAGCATTAGCATTTCTACATGAATAATTTTTTTAGAATATTACCGATGTGAGGTTAATGTGCATATAGTTTGAGCTTGTGGCTCATCATCTTAGAAGGTGTAGAAACAAATTTCATCCAATATTTTGACATTCAGCTATCATGAATTTATATATCCTAAATCTCTGCTAATTAATAACTCTTAAAACAACTTTTATAAATCACCGACGCTCTCAAAAACTACTCGATAACAAATGACAAATCATGACACAACTGATCGAACATAGAACTAAAAATTCATAAGGCCATTATATAGTTGAACTTATAATTTAATATCTATTATTTAAGACATAAAAGGGTTTAAAAGACGTGCGATGAGCAATATCAATTTATGATGAATTTCCTGAGCGAATATAAAGTGATGATGAATGGAAAACAATTGCCAGCTGAATCAGTAAAAGTTGGAGAACTGTGGATGCAACTCACAAAAGAGTTGAATAATACGAAGGGCACAATCCTCTATTAAATTAATACCTTTGTAATTTCCGATTCATTAAAAAGTTCATTTGCAGTAAAAATGCCATTTTTGTTCGATTAAAACTTCTAATTGTTCACATGAATGAAAAAAAAACAATAAACAAGCAGTCGCCAACATGAGTGGTTATCGATAGCAACACATATAAAGCAGTTGCCAGTAAACTACTACGGATAGCCACTAGTTGTTATGCAAAGCAACTTTCATAACCACTTTCTTGAATAATTAAGACGGCCTTCATAATAAACATCGGTCTCGGTAGTCTAGCGTCTCTGAGAATGTAGCATTTCCCGGCCTAGTCCGGAAAGTAAGTATTTCCCGGACTAGGCCGGAAAAAATCACGTAGTTTGTGTCATTGTGAATGTGATAGGTATACTTTTATAAATGCAGTTGATAATTACCATAGCAATCGAGAACACGGCTGACTAATCCTATGAAATTAGTTAGTTGTCAACAATTTGCATGTTTTTTATCGCAAATAAAATTTGGAAAGCACCAGCGACAGTGGCAATGAACATGTGCCTTGAGAAATTTACAATATAGCAGCCTCTGCTACAGCAAAATTATTACCGAAAAATCAAAATCAAAGAACGAAAAGATTCATGATTTGTTCACGGAATGGATGGATATGAAGCACTGCAAAATCATAACAGAGGGTGTAAACAGAAAATCCTCAACTCTGTGGAGCATGTACTCAAGAGACAATCGAGTAGGTCAACTTAAATGATGGTGTTTTCCCGAATCCCTGGAAGACTGGGTGCATCAAGCCTATTTTTAAATCAAGTTCCAAAGAGGACGTTTCCAATTACAGACCGATTACTGTGCTTAGCGTAATCCCCAAATTGTTTGAATCTATCATTCATGAACAAGTGAAATCGAGAATTTATGAAGGGATCATTCCTGAGCAGTATGGATTTTTCCGGGTAGAGGCGTTGAAACCAATCTTCTGGTTTTCACTCAGTATATTCTTGAAGCTTTAGAAGATCACAAGCAGGTCGATGTTATTTACACTGATTTTGCTAAGGCCTTTGGCAGTGTGGTCCATAAAATTCTGGGTATAAAGCTTGGAATGTTTGGTCTCCATGATAATCTTTGTCGGTGGTTGATGTCTTATATTTCAGGCAGGTACCAAACCGTTAAAATAGGTGGAACATTAGCTTTTTCGATACCGGTAACTTCGGGAGTTCCTCAGGGTAGTCATCTTGGTCCATTATTATTTTTGATTTTTATCAACGACTTAAGTCATGTTATCCAATTTGTTAAGTTCTTGCTGTTTGCGGATGATTTAAAACTTTTCTTCTTATTAGAATCGTTATTCGATAATGACCGGTTGAGATCGGATTTACAGGCGGTTGAGGAGTGGTGTATTGCCAATTGCCTGACTATCAACATCAATAAGTGTAAATTCATGAAGATTTTCCGTCTGGAGCACCCTATTACGATCCATTATTGTATTGTTGGTAAGCCTATAGATAGAGTATTTGTTTACAAAGACCTGGGTATTTCATATGACAGCACGTTTGTCTTTTAGGGCGCATATTCGGAACGTCATCTCTCAAGACTTTGGTATTCATAATAAGGAATACTAAGGAGTTCAACATCGACTCTCTTCATTATCTTCATTTCGTTGGATAGACCAATGTTGGAGTTCTCCTTTGTCGTGTGGTCTCCATACCTATCGGTCGACGTTTCCAAAACAGATGTCTAAAGTATGGTGCTGGTGCTCTTACAACGGGTACATTTTCAGTTTATACTTTCTCCGTCAGTTGAATGCGGGAACGCCTTGGACTATCTTCCTTGAGGACGAGAAGATTGCATGCGGATGTGGTATTCATTTGCTAGGTTCTTTCAGGGTCTTTTGTAACCCCCTGACTTGTTGTCACAATTCAACTTATATGTTCCATCTCG
This sequence comes from Micraspis discolor, assembly GCA_030674115.1. Classification (NCBI taxonomy): domain Eukaryota; kingdom Metazoa; phylum Arthropoda; class Insecta; order Coleoptera; family Coccinellidae; genus Micraspis; species Micraspis discolor. The sequence continues at coordinate 1,162,945 of JARTUT010000444.1, read as the reverse complement.
ACCCATTCGAAGGCTTGATTTATTTCGACTCGCCCAATCAAGAACCAATTATTGTTTTCATTTTTTTTTATAGAAGTATAAATCACTCACGTGACGGTTTGGGATCATTTAAAAAAAAGCTGGTTACTAAGAGAAGCTCGATGTTAGGGTGCCACATGAATTTTTTAATTATCCCATATAAATATACATACCATTCCAAGTAATCCAATCACCAGTAACAAATTAAAGTTTTCGGGTAACATTATTAAATTTTTTAATATTGCACAAAGCACAGCTCCTTTTGTAGAACTGACAGAAACAATCAACGTACAATTCTTTTATTTATAGGTGATAGCAACATTCAAACGCAGGAAACCCATCGAATAGCAAAGTTAATTTGTTTTTATCATAATCAGATCAGTGTTGTTTCCATTGTTCAGGTCGTATTGAAATTGTTTCTCGTTTGTCTAAATCTATTTTGATGATGTTTTAATAGCTGAATTAAAGAAGTTGCGAATTTCAATATTTGCGTGCTTGTTTACAATTAAACAGCCAGCTTTCGTTTTGCCCAAATAAATAGATTTGAGGATCTTCGTGAGAATTATGGTTAGAAAAAATTTGAAATTATTCCTAAACTTGAAATTTTTGATCATGGAACTCGTGTCGAATTATTATTTATTTATCTCTTACTGTTCTCCTTTCCAACGTTTTAACAGATATCCTCTGTTGTTTTCAAGGCAGAAAGGAGCTCTTAAAAAGCCGACAAGATCAGGAAATTTTCAATTTTCACTAATAAATGTCAAATTGACATATCTAAATACGAGAACTTCATAGGCGTACAAATAGAATACCGCCGTTTTACTTCATAATTTGAGGTTTTATTATAAAAACTCGTTACCTTTCTGATTGTTTCAATATTCAAGCTAAACTTTGTTGTTCATTGATTAGTTGTTCAGTTTCTATATTTCCCTGATGAATTTTTTATCGAATTATCTGTACCATTGTGTTCTTTGAACCAAATCTGCCGGAGTTAGAATATTACCGAATTTGACATACCTTGCCGAGGCCGAACAAATTTGCCGAAGTTGAATTTTACGACATACCTACTAACAGATGTTTCCCTGAGGAGTGTAGAACTGAGGGAAGAAAAAGTTCTTGTTGGAAAGCAGTGACGGCTCGTCAGGGTAGGCAGGGTCGGCCGGGCCGACCCAAACGCAACCGAAAAAGAGAAGGTGAAAATAAATAGCAATATTTAAATCTCGAGAAATTTCCTAAGTATCTTTTCCTCTGCTCTCTATATATCTCATATTTCCACTCATCACATCGAAGTACACATTATTTCGGTCAAACACCTCAAATAATTTTTATTCCAAGTTCCCGCATCTGTCCTTATACGTAATAACGCAGCTCAGCCAGCCGAGCCACAGCTTTCAGTTTATGATTTCATCTAACACATACGTCGCTCGAAGTTCCTATTATGGAACTCTACAATACCTCGACTGTGACACTTGCGAGGTCGGCCGAAATGAAATTGTTTATTATTATCAATGTTTATTGCAAATATCAAATTAAAAATTGTAATTTAATATCCGACATCTTCATATGTTTATCCTAAATTTGAGATAGAAAGAGAAATCATTATGTATTTAAAATTTTGTCACGTATCCTGTTAATAATTGAAATTTTCACCCCCAAATCTCAAATGACTATTATCATAAGTACTTGAATATTATTTCAATTTCAGAAAAAAGTGTATTCGTACTGTATGGAATATAATTTGTGATTTTCTGACCATAAAAATTCATTAGTAACTGTAAATAGCAAAACAGCAACCCACGACTTGTTTATTTTTCAAAGACTAGGTCGGCCAAGATACCCTTGGGGAGGGGGTATATGAGAATTGCATTGCGTGTGTTTACACTTTGATTATCAGAGTTCAGTTCACTAGGTCAGTAGTTTGGGCAAGATGTAAGTGTGTAGGGCTTAGGGTTGTACGAGTTTTCGTTCGTTTTCGTTACAAGTTGAATGTGAGTGATCCAGGTTTTGATAGTATTAAATTTTGATTAGTTTTTAGTAGATAACAGGTTTTCCATTATTAAAATAATTCTAATTGACAGCGTTCACAACATAATGAATATGATTTTAATTTTACTAAGTTTTAAGATGAATCTTTGGACAGTTATACATTTTAGATATGATTGTCACTGTATTTGTAATATGTAAACTTGAAAAAGGCTCAATGTACGCCGAAACATATGTAGTAAAGTATTAATAAAAAAAAGATGAAATCCTAATTTCAATCCAGTGCTCTAATCCCAAGAAAATTGCTTCTAAATTGTATACATACATATATATATATGCTTGATTTGGCCGACCCACTCCTAAAGGGCACGAGCCGTCACTGTTGGAAAGTTTGTCTACAGGGTGGAAGACTTATGACCCATTTTCGACACCAGACTTATCCCAAACACCCAGGATGGTTCTGTTATCGCATAAATTGGGACTCAAGATAGACAAGATAAGTTCCAGCGACAATTGTAGACATCACCTGTTGATTTTTTGCAGCCAGAAATTAATCATTTCCACTTGCAACTTTTGATTTGGAAAATTTAACATTTGTACATACTGTAAATATCTAGTATTTGTAAAAGAGTGGAATAAATTTCTATTTATTTCAACCTCATTCAAATATCTTCCAACTGACAACTCGATCCGTTAGATATTCAGGAGTTATTGAGGAAACCAAATTTCGACGAATTTGGCCCAATAAAGAACTCAACTGATATATTTGAACAGTTTACCTATTCTGAAAATATGAAAACTGTAGCTAATCTACTTCGGAAGATAGTAAGTATACGCTCGGTTGACTGGACAGACATACTCATATTTAACCCTGGATTCTTAATCAGGAAATTAAATACAATTGATTGAGATGATTTTAGGTTCGATATTTCAAAATTACACCTTTGGGCAGAATGATAGCATGCTGTTCTACTAGTTATTAGAGAAATTAATAATTTCGGAAAACTAAGCCCAAAGTGACACCAGTGGTAATAAAAACAAAAAAAAATTGATCTATATTCCAACGATTCAAACTTCTGTGATCTGTCACTGAAAATTTTAGGGTTAAAAACATGAATGTCACCAAGCGGAGACGTTGTCAATGTGTTTTCTCCGACGAAGAAATGGCTGCCGTATCAGAATGTTTTTCTATTGGGAGTGTTGTGTGGTGTAGAACTTGTACCAATAAAGAATTTGAAGGAGAAGTCCTCTCCTTCGACAGCTCTTCAAAAATGTTAATTCTCAGTATCCTTTTGGTGAAGGTCCACAGAAAATCATGACTTGATGAAATATAAATACTTCGAACTATTGAAGTTTTTGTAGAGAATATTCAGGAAAAGCTTGAAATTCTAACTATTTGAATGATTTTTTCATTGTTCAACTCTTATCTATCCATCATTTGTGTTTTTGGAAGTGACGTGTTTTATTCAATATTTTTAATCAAATGATATATTTTTTCCTACAAGTCTTCCTTAACGATTTTTCACAGAATGTAGTTCTTCTAATGGAGATCCCAAGCTGAATGATATAAATTTTGTAAATTTATCACTAGTAAGTGAATTACAAGTGAGAAAAGAATCAAATAGTCCACCTGAACCTCTACAATCTTTAAATTTAGAAAGAGTGAGTTATTAATTTCTTTTTTAAATGAATTATAATCATCGAAATATTTTTCCAGATTAGTACTAGAATAAGAAATCAAGTTGAGGAAAGAAGACGAATACAGAATGCTAAATCATCAAATGCTTCACCTGAAGGCCAGAGTTTATTTGTGGCAATTGCTAAACAAATTGACGGAGTTAGTTGGCGAAACACTGAAATAGTAATTTGGAGTCTTGAAGTGAGTATTTTGTATGCTTTCGTGAGATTTGTCCATCTGTTATAGATCTTGAATGAATGGTGAGATTGTTATCATATTATATGATTATAATCATAACCAGACTTTTCTTAAACTTCAGTGCATTCATTGAATCATTTCAATAAATATTGATGTCCTGAACCTCATTGAAAATCTGGTATCAGGAGATAGGCCATGGTACATCAGAAAATTGATCAACTACTGATTTAAAAATCTTTGAAGAAACTTAATAAATCTCTTATAGAAAACTTTCCAATTCAATGCAATGAAAATAAAACTATAGTAACTTATTTTGCTCTTGTGCTTTGGCATTTAATTCAGAACTATCAATTACTTTCTTCTACTTAAAAGTGAGTTTCTCTTTTGTTACATATATTTGATTCAAATATAGAAACTCTTGTTTTATAAATCATTCCTACTTGTTCATTTCCACCATATATCATCAAGGTTTAAATTAAAACTGCTCTTTCTAAATTTCAGAGGTATCAAGTTACAATCACATCACCTTATAAAATCGAAAATATTGCAGGAGACGTTGATCATAAGGGGTTCAATTATATAAAAAAAGTGGTAAGTTATTTTATTGTTCTGCAATTCAATTCAATGATTTTTTCGAAATTTTTCTTCAGTAGCTCAATATTAAGTTTAAATAGGATGTCCTACCGGAAATACCTATCAAAAGTTAATAGAGAAATAGTAATTCAATCTTTTCCAAATTTTGTTTGATGACTTAAAACAAGTGGTTTTTCATTTCTGAAAAACTCAGCTACCAATGATTCTCAGTGGCACCAAAAATTTTTATTTGAGCAATAACTCTATGTTAATTCCCTTTAAATGATGTTGAGCTGTTATAGAGTTACTTACTGTTTTCCATATAAAATTACATGTGGAGAATCTGGAAAAAAAAATTGTATTGATTTCATCAGATCAACTATTGAAATATTTATGATTTCATCATATTTTCTATCTTTCAGGTTGAGAAGCATTGGAATGATTACTCTCACAACAATCTCCAGAACCTATTTATTCAAACAAATTCCACAGCAAATTATAAATAAATTAGGAATTTAGTCCCCAAAGAGTCTTTGTATTTTCATTTAAAAAATCATGAGTATCCCCATGTTCATCAAATCCATTTTTGTATAATTTGAAGCAAGCATTTGAACGTTTTCGACGATGTTTCGATCAGCATTGAACAAAACTAGAAATTTTGAAATTGATTTTTTTAATGATTCCACTGCATTATTTTGGTGTGTCACATTAAATTTCCTATAAAATAAAAGATTTCATTATGTGGTTTTCGTTTATTTACAAATTTGGTAAAAAATTTAATAAATTAATCCTAATACTTGAAATATCTATGTTCAGGGCTGAATTTTTCTATTCTTCAGTTGATGTTGAACTTATCAATCCAAGGGATATATTTTGTAACATCTGTGAAAATGGTATAATGATCACCATCACATTTGTATTCATTTTGTAGAGCAACACTTCGAGAAATCAAACCTCGTATATAGTGAATTGGGTAATGTACTCCTGGAAGTCTTTTAGAAAATATCATTCCTCCACCAGAATCTCCATTGCATATTTGTGTATCTGAAATCAAAAGATATTTGCTCTTTCCATCAAATGAGAGATAAAAACATTGAAAAATTCTCTATGGCATGCCCAAATGTCTGTAGGAGATAAGCTAGAGTTTTCATAGTTCAGAATGGGTTAATTGTACAGAGTGTTCCAAATTGGACACCTTTGATAGGAAACGCCAATTCCTAAAGGAGTTAGAGAAAAAGTGGCCTTCATGCTAGGAGGTCAAATTTCGAGAGAAAATGAATGTCGAAAACCGCACATTGATATCTTGACTTGTTCGAAAGATATATTTTTCAATTGTGCATTTTCGACCCAACCTCGTAACTTGTTGTTTATTTTTGAATATTTCTTGTTTCTGTGATAACATTCTCCAGACACACTTTGAATCGAATCCATTGGTGTTCCTAGTTTCATATTAAAAATATGGTTTTGAAGATATAACATCCCGGAGTCTTCATCCGGAAATCTCAAGAAAAAAATCATGCGCTACATGTGATACTAGAAAAAGAAAAAAATTGTAAAACAAGTATCACAATCAACACTTTAGTTCATCCAACAGGTTCTTGAAGGCTCGGTGCACCAACGACGCGTCCCGGACGTCAAAGACCCTGTTACGGAGGAAATGCTATCTCTGCGAAGTTCGATACTTCTCATGGTACAACTTCAACGAATGGCTTCGCAAATTGCCGGTGTAGATATAGTAAAAAGATCTCGCAAGTCGCATCCGATGAAGCCGTGCAAGGCCCTATAAGTTATGATAAAAAACCGGAGACCAAAGAGACGGAGCCTGTCATCATAACAGGGACGCACAATACCATACGGCAAACGTTTCGCACATCTCTGAACCAACTCAAGTCGCTCCTGATCTCTCACGAGCGAAGGCGTCCAAACCGGACCAGCAAACTCCATAAGAGTGCGCAAGTGGTGTGAAGTATGCTAGCCATCTAAACTGTACATCGTGGAAACGACCTCCGGATCAAATAGATCAATCGTCGAGCTTTTCCCGCGTCACTATCTATATGCGCTGACCACGATAAATCAGACATCATAATAACGCCCAGGTCACTATGTTGAGCTACCGGCCGGAGTAGTATACCGCCAACATTGTAACATCGCCGAGGGTTATTTCTACCAAGGTGAAGCACAGTGCAGTTTCCGACATTCAAAGGAAGCAACCATTCATCACACCATGCGCATATCCTGTCCAGTTCACTCTGAAGTGTAGACGTTAACGCGTCAGAAAACAATTTAAAATTATCCGCGTATCCAGCGTACCTAGATGAAATCACCCGCCCAAGATCGGCAACAAAAACGGGAAAAAGCACCGAACCCTGCGGAACACCACTTGCCACGGGCCTACAAGATGAAAGGGACCCGCCAACCTTCACCGAAAACTCTCGATCGCCCAAAATCTGATTCACCTAAGAAATGATTCTGATCTAGCTTGGTCAGCAACCTCCTCAAAGGAAAACGATCAAAAGCCTTTGAAAAATCCAGGTATACAACGTCTACTGGAGAACCAGAATCAAGAGATAAAGTCCACGAATTAAGGCACTGAAGCAAGCACGTGATGACCGACCGTCCCGGAACGAAACCATGCTGATAGTCAGGAATGGTCCCATTGTATATCAAGAAAGGTACTATTCGCGAATAAATTATCTTTTCTGCAATTTCAGCAACAATGGGTGTCAACCTAATAGGACGATAGTTGAAGACAAGCCGTTTACCACCCCTTATAAACAGGGGTTACCCTTGCAGACTTCCATTCCCTCGACAATCGACCCAATCGTAAGGACGAGCGGATTATTTCCGTAATAGGAGCAGCAACCAAATCAGCACATGTCTTGAGCACCATCACCGATATTCCATCAGGTCCAGGGGAGTAGGAAGGATCCAGTTTATAAAGAAGCTCCGTCACGTCCACCTCATTCACCTTGTGAGTAAACTTTCAGAAAGCAGTTCTTTAGATGCACTATCATCGAGCACTCATCTCCTGATGATATTCCCAACATGGGCACAGACACCATGGAACTCAACATGGATGTTTGTAGAATTTCTTTGCGGCTCTCAGAAGTTACCAATTTCATCTCATACTTTCTTCTAGCTTCACTAATAGCAGCAGAAACCATATTTGAGTTTTGTCTATGTGTGTCGAAATTCCTCTGAATTTTGTGTCTCAAATAGCGCTTCCATAGACTCTTTTGGTACGAATCATGCCAAGAATTTTGTAATCGATCCACGGCTTGGATGGAATCAACCTGATCGTTTTGGCACTCGAACACGCCTCAACCGCTCGGGTAATCAGACACCTGAAGGAACTCCACACAACATCAACGTCCTCCGAAGATAGGCACTGTTCCCAGTCGACATCAGACAGGTAATCCCTCAGTAGGCCGTAGTCAATCACGGTCCTTGTGTCATGAGCCAACCTCGTCGCCGGAGCACGAGTGAACTGAACTCTCCAAGATAAAACACAGTGGTCAGAAAGCCCAACATGATCATGGTATTGAATGTCTCATATAAGATCACGATCACCCGTGAGCACTAAGTCCAAGGCTGACATACTCTGCCCCTGGCAATATCGTATTGGACGATCTATAAGCTGAGCAAGATGGGCATCCTCAATAGCCGAGAGAAACATTTCAGAAAGAGATCTACCCGAAGGAGACGAGTCAGCCCTCCACTGGATATCACGGAAATTGAAGTCACCAGCCACAATAATGTTACTATTCTGCCGAGAAAGAGTAACAAAAAGCTGATAGAGGAGTGAATCTGATGGAGAAGGATGAGGTCTATATATACAGCCGATCACGGAGAAGTCATGTGAAGACAAATGTAAAAACAAATTATCAATCCCTGGCTAATCATGAACCTTAGCCTTCATTTTGAACTAGTTCGCTAAGTCATTGTGCAAATAAATGCATACTCCATCATAACCTCTATTGATTTGACTATCACAACGAAACAGTTTGAATCCGGGGACATTTAAACAGCTATCTGGTATACCATCATGCTACTAAGTTTCAGTTATGAGAATGATCTTAGGTTTCATATCATGAACACGCGCGCATATTTCATCAAATTTATTCTTAATTGATCTGGCATTGGTATACATAATGATCCACTTCTCTGAAATAACACCTACTTTTTTGACCGTGTGGAATTTCGCGTAGAAACAATAGTGGGTAATCCCTTCACGTATTTTATTGTAAGATTTGCTTCTCCATTTAATTGTCGGAGTTTCAATTCTTCCCTCAACTTCCGTAAACCAGCTGATTTGGAGTGAGGTCATCGGATATTTGCAACCTGTTAAAAGCCGATTTAAACAAAAGTTTTTTACCCCTCAACACAGTCAAAGCCGTATGTTTTGTATATATGTTTTGTAATTGGTAAGCAAAATTTAAACTGGTTTCAAATTTGAGATCATAAAAGCAGTTGATGACGAGATATTGTTGATGATGGAGCTCGTGTTGAATGATTGTTTGGGCTATTACCATCATCTATTGTGGATGTAATGTTTTCCGACGTTTCGATAGACATCTTCTATCTTTATCAAGGAGAAAAGTAAGAAACCTTTTGAAAATTATCAATTTTCAAAAAGGAAATATTGACAGAAGTCATGAAAGAAAAATGAATGATGTTATATACTCATCTGTGATATGATGATCTTTTTAAGTTGGATCGAACTATCGGTGTCCAAACTTCTGGTAGATCTATAGATGGAGCACTTATGGAATCAGGTGTTATTTTCATAAATGCTGCTTCTTTGATCCTTTATAAATATCGAAATGAATTTCAGATTAATTCGTTAGATCAAGACTTACACCTCACTTCAGTAAACCACCACATTTATATGGTTTACCAAAAATACACAAAGCAAATATTCCTCTAAGACCAATTGTGAGTTCAAGAAATTCAGCATGCCACCAATTGGCTAAATTTCTACTGAAAATTATATCACTATTAAAAAGTAATTCAACATCGATGATAAGAAACACGAAACACTTCATAGAAATAATGAAACATCAAGAAATCATGGAAGAAGACGTTATGGTCAGCTTCGACATCACCAGTTTGTTCACGAATATTCCGACAGATAAAACACTTATCATAGTTAGGAAAGAGCTTGAAGAAGATCAAACCCTTAGTGAAAGAACTACACTAAGCGTAAATGCAATTATGGAAATGCTTTCTCTTTGTATTGAAACAACATATTTCCAATTTGAAGAAATCTTTTATCAACAAGAATTAGGAATGGCCATGGGTTCACCACTATCACCAATTTTAGCTGATTTATATATGGAAATTTTCAGACAGAAGGCATTAGAAAAAAATGTACTTAAACCCAAACTGTGGAAAAGATATGTAGATGATACTTTCATTATTTGGCAACATGGAAGAGACACTATAGATGGATTCCTTCAATATCTAAACAATCAAGAGGAATCAATTAAATTCACAATTGAAATCGAGAAGGACAGACAACTTCCATTCTTAGATGTACTCTCGTACATAAGCAAAATGGAATCCCAAGAACCACTGTGTATAAAAGTCCTCTTGTCGCAAAATTCATAATGACATTTCCATTCAAAATATGACAACTGCACACACCAGTATTTTAGACATGTTTGTCATAAAAATGAACCCACAGAATTAGTTTCATTTTCGGCTCAATATTCACTCATTATGACAACTTGTCATAAAATTAAAACCACCCTCATAGAGATTTATAGTTGATGTGATGTGAATTCATAGATAGAAATATAATCTGTGACTTCATTTTCAGAAAAACTCTTATATCTTCTGGAGATTGTACGCTATAATGATGAAATTCTGAAATATTTTAGGTACCTATACCCTGCATAAATGCCCTAAATTGTTGTGATCTGACGAATAACTTATGAGATATCGTGTATTGAAAAGAAACATTTTGGGAATTTTTAAAAAATTTTCTCTCGTGACGATTTTCTCGAAATTTGGCACACTCCTTCCTTTTAACGCTATCTAGACATTCTCTAAGTTACGAATTGATAGGATGAATATTCAAGAAATTAATGTTATTAACTGCTAAACTATTCGATGGATTTGGCCCAATAACGAACTTGACTGAGATATTTGGACACTCGACCTATTCTGAAAAAATGAAAACTCTAGGTCCCTTCCTTCGGAAGATAGAGAGTATACGGCCGGAGGGCCGGACATACTCAAGTTTGACCTCGAATTCTTCATCAGGAAGTCAAACCCAATCGATTGAGGCCATTTTCGGCTCGATATTCGAAAATTACAGACATTTGGACAGAACGATAGCCCGCCTGTTCCACTAGTAACAAGCGCGCAAAAACAAAAAATTTTCTGGCCTTCATAACCATAAAGTCAAATCAATGGTGACTGAAGAAATACTGAATATTAATTCAAAACGATCATATTATCTTTGCGCACATAAAAAAATCAAATACCGTACCTGCTTATATTGACCCTACTTCAAGAATTCGGAAAGGCTTAGTGCTTAGCGGATTACTAAGCACTAAGATTTTCGCGAGAGTGCTCCGAAAAACAAGCACTAAGCACTAGCCTTTGAAAAGTGCTCGCGAGCACAGTGCTCGGAAGCACTAAAGTGCTTAGAGTGCTTTCACGAGCACTAAGCACAATGCTTTGGCACAGCTCTGGCTGATAGTCAGGAATGGTCCCAATGGATATCAAGAAAGGTACCATTTGCGAATAAATTACCTTTTCTGCAATTTTAGCAACAACGGGTGTCAAACTAATAGGACGATAGTTGGAGGCGAGCTGTTTATCACCGCCCTTATAAACAGGGGTTACCCTTGCAGACTTCCATTCCCTCGGCAATTGACCCAATCGTAAGGACGAGCGGATTATTTCCGTAATAGGAGCAGCAATCAAATCAGCACATGTCTTGAGCACCATCACCGATATTCCATCACCAGGGGAGTAGGAAGGATCCAGTTTATAAAGAAGCTCCGTCACGTCCACCTCATTCACCTCGACAAAATTCATCGAACCCCCAGACCGGGCAACACCAACACGCGGCAAGTCACCCAGAGGTTCATGAGTAAACGCAGCAGCGAAACTTTCAGAAAGCAGTTCTTTAGATGCACTATCATTGGCGCACTCATCTCCTGATGATATTCGCAACACGGGCACAGACACCCTGGAACTCAACATGGATCGGACATGTTTGTAGAATTTCTTGCGGCTTCCAGAAGTTACTAATTTCATCTCATACTTTCTTCTAGCTTCACTAATAGCAGCAGAAACCATATTTGTGTGTCGAAATTCCTCTGAATTTTGTGTCGCAAATAGCGCTGCCATAGATTCTTTTTGGTACGAATCATGCCGAGAATTCTGCGGTCGATCCACGGCTTGGATGGACTCAACCTGATCGTTCTGGTACTCGAACACGCCTCAACCGCTCGAGTAATCAGACACCTGAAGGAACTCCACACAACATCAACGTCCTCCGAAGATAGGCACTGTTCCCAGTCGACATCAGACAGGTAATCCCTCAGTAGGCCTCACGGTCCTAGTCTCACGAGTGAACTGAACTCTCCAAGATAAAACACAGTGGTCAGAAAGCCCAACATGATCATGGTATTGAATGTCTCATATAAGATCACGATCACCCGTGAGCACTAAGTCCAAGGCTGACATACTCTGCCCCTGGCAATATCGTGTTGGACGATCTATAAGCTGAGCAAGATGGGCATCCTCAATAGCCGAGAGAAACATTTCAGAAAGAGATCCACCCGAAGGAGACGAGTCAGCCCTCCACTGGATATCACGGAAATTGAAGTCACCAGCCACAATAATGTTACTATTCTGCTGAGAAAGAGTAACAAAAAGCTGATAGAGGAGTGAATCTGATGGAGAAGGATGAGGTCTATATATACAGCCGAACATCACGGAGAAGTCATGTGAAGACAAATGTAAAAACAAATTATCAATCCCTGGCTAATCATGAACCTTAGCCTTCATTTTGAAGTAGTTCGCTAAGTCATTGTGCAAATAAATGCATACTCCATCATAACCTCTATTGATTTGACTATCACAACGAAACAGTTTGAATCCGGGGACATTTAAACAGCTATCTGGTATACCTACCATCATGCTACTAAGTTTCAGTTATGAGAATGATTTTAGGTTTCATATCATGAACACGCGCGCATATTTCATCAAATTTATTCTTAATTGATCTGGCATTGGTATACATAATGATCCACTTCTCTGAAATAACACCTACTTTTTTGACCGTGTGGAAGTTCGCGTAGAAACAATAGTGGGTAATCCCTTCACGTATTTTATTGTAAGATTTGCTTCTCCATTTAATTGTCGGAGTTTCAATTCTTCCCTCAACTTCCGTAAACCAGCCAACTGATTTGGAGTGAGGTCATCGGATATTTGCAACCTGTTAAAAGCCGATTTAAACAAAAGTTTTTTACCCCTCAACACAGTCAAAGCCGTATGTTTTGTATATATGTTTTGTAATTGGTAAGCAAAATTTAAACTGGTTTCAAATTTGAGATCATAAAAGCAGTTGTTTACTTCAACAATAACTATGAGAACTTCATCATTTCAATGAATGCGATTCTGTATATTAAAAAATTTTTAAAAAAACATAAGATGAACAAATCTTACCATTATCGAAGTTTGCACAGTACGATTGACTTGTAGCGAAGTGCTTATAAAATTCAGGGTACTTATTTATACAACGTTCCCTGGGAACTATCGGCATATATGTCTTGACTAGTTTGTTGGTTACTATACCATTTTCATTGAATCCCCAACCAACAACAGCACCTGAAATAAAAGTTCCACAAGCGTTAAACCCTATAGTAGTATAGATGAGGCCGGTTCTGGACCAGGTTATGGGGAATTGTGATTTGGTGAAAGGGCGAGCTCGTAATTTTTTGGGAGGGGGATCGTTATTCCAAAACAAGAGAACTAAACCAATTGACATTAACACTCATGAAATTTTGTTGGATTCAAACCTGCAAGCACGTGTTGAAATCAGCTCAATAGCTCCTTTAGCATGAAACAAATTGGTTTTTTCATGCACTTGAGTTGCTCAAGAATGTTAAATTTATAGGAAATCTCTAGAAATAATTAACTCAACGACCAAATTGATATGAATGAATCCCAACTTCTGAACGTGTTTCAGATATGCCCTTGTAGGAATTTATCCCCTCCTGTTTGAAAGGGATTAAAGTCATAAGCAGGCATATAACATCATAAAATCCTACTATACAAAGTCTACTTGCTTACCAAATTCTCCAATTATGTTCTCCAATTTAGAATCTCCTCTCCAAAGGCATACGGGTCGAACGTAGTCAGTTATTTTTACCGGTTTTACGAATTTTAGTAGGGCTATGTTATTCTTCATTGCCATATGGTCATATTCTTCGTGAATGAATATGCTTTGAACTTGCCTTTCTTGTATGGCTGGATTGGACCATCTTCTCAAGTAGTATTTACCTGAAACCATCACAATTTGAGAATGACACTTAGTGTAATCATTGAGATTTAAACATACACCGCATATAGGTGGTCATTTGGAATCAAATAAGATAAATTACAGGTGAATCAGAAATGGCCACATTCGTTGAAACGTCGAGATACCTGGTAAATTTTATGAGAAATGGCTGAGAGATGACATGTATATGAACCAACTGGTACCAGACCACCAACTAGGTTTCCGAGGTCACCACTCGACAACGCTTTAGGTCCATCGCATCGTGAGTACCATCTTAAAACGCCTTGAAGAAGTTTAATGCTGCTAAGCAGTATTTCTGGACTCATCGCAAGCATTTGACAAGGTTTGACACAACCCACTGCTGTACAAACTCAAACAACTTCTCTCACAACCATATTACATGATTCTGAAGTCGTATCTAGCAGACTGTTATGTTGCCGTGAAGTATGGAGAAGCAATATCCACTCCTGCCAATGTCAAATTCGCAGAGTCCCACAGGGAAGTATTTTGGGACCACTTTTTTATATTATCTACACTTCAGACACACCAGCAAATGAAAACACAACTACAGCATCTTTTGCAGACGATGTAGCCACACTTGCATCTGATTGAAACAACGAAACAGCTTCCAAATAATCTCAAGAACACCTGGATGTCCTTGGAGTATCAAAAATGGCGATTCAGAATCAAGTAACATTCACAACAAGAAAATTAAATTTTGAGATTTCATGATTGTTCATCATCTTTTTAAACTGAAGTTAAATTTATTTAAGATTCTCGAATTAAGGACTTTTCCAAAAGCAAATAAGGTTTTACCTAAATATATCAATAAGTGCTCTGGACGAACAGGTACTTCCGAGTTCCTCTTTGTTACACAGTGAGCAACGGTGAGGACGTGTTTGGTTGATATCAAATTCGCTGCGCAGATGTAGTTCAACTCGGTGCTTTTGCTCAGGTAAATAGCAGCATGCCAAGGAAACGCACCTTCGTAGACCTGTTCAAGATGGCTGTGGCCGTAGTGCTTTGGAGGCTGAAAAAGAAACTTTATCATTGTCGTGACCTGATATTGGTGAAGAAATTTCTATTTGAGCGTTTTTAGATATTGCTATTACATGTTTGTAAGTCTTTCAACCATGTCTTCATGGAATCATACAAGGATGTCAAAAAAGAGTATGATGAATTGTTGAGAAAGGAGAAAAGCATTAAATTTAAACAGCATATTCTAAATTCGGATAACAAAATGAAAACTTTATGGAGAACAGTTGCAACAATAAAGAATAATAAAAACAAAAACAAAGAGATTCCTGGTGACCCTACTAAAATGGCACATAAATTTAATCTGCATTTTGCAATTAAATTAGTTAAATTAGTCACCAAAAAAACGTACCATTTCATCATGACATCAAAAGAATTGACAAAAACTTTAATTTACACCCAATCACTAAGGAGGAAACGTTGAAATTAATAGGAAGGCTCAAGAATAAAAACAGTTCTGGAATAGATGATATCCCAATAAAAACAGTAAAATTTTGTACAGAAGAAATAGCGACCCCACTCACTCATATCATCAATAATTCCATGAAATATGGAGTTTTTCCTGAACTTTTAAAGCAAGCCCTTATAATGCCTATATACAAAAAAGGGGAAGAGGACAAACCTGAAAGCTACAGACCAATCAGCATTCTTCCTACCTTCTCAAAAATATTAGAGTTGGCCATTTGTGAACAACTAACGACTTTCCTCATTCAAGAGAAAATTTTGGCTCCATCACAACACGGATATGTTAAAGGGAAATCAACAACTACAGCTGCATTCGAATTTATTCAAAATATATTAAACGGCTTGGAGGACTCCGAAATCGTAATTGCTCTATTGCTTGACCTATCTAAGGCCTTTGACACCTTGACCCACGATTACCTATTGACTAAAATGGACTTATATGGAATAAAAAGTATAGAAAAACAATGGTTTAGATCCTACCTATCTAATCGTAAACAAAAGGTCGCTATCAACGTAAATGGCACAAGAACTATATCTGAAGAGGCATCCATACAACTTGGTGTTCCACAAGGAAGTATTCTTGGTCCTGTACTCTTTATCATTTTCATTAATGACTTCTCAAACAAAACTGTACAGCAAATGATCAACTATGCAGACGACTTCAATTTAACTCTGAGGGCATCTAGCTTCCCCGAAATTTCAAATCTAGTTCAAAGCACATTAGAAGAAACGCTGCTGTGGTTCCAATCCAATAAATTATGTATGAATGTAGAAAAAACATGTACCATTCTTCTGAAGACTGCTCATTCCGGTTTTCTAACGCCATCTCACATCCAACTCGATAACAACAAAGTGAACTACAAAACTCAGAACGCTTCCTAGGACATATGTGTGAAGTTGGCCCTGCACTTTTGATTTTCGAAATATTTTTAATGTGCTAAATTGTGCTAGGTTTGTGTTGCTTTGTGCTGTTTGAATTTTCTCGTTATTTCAAGTAGATTTCGAGATATTTCACTAAATGCATTCGCTTTTACTCACTTAGTGAAATATCTTATTAATCGTACCATTTGAAAAAAAAATTTACGGCACAAAGCAGCACAAACCTTGCACAATTCAGCATCACAAACATTTTATCGAAAATCAAAGTGCGGGGCTAACTTCACAACAGTGTTGCCATTCACACAATTCATCATTCAATCTACTGATATTTTGATTTTTCACCGTTTAAAAGACAACTTGAAGTTTTTTCTGAAAAAATTATCAGCACAAGTCAGCACAAATGTAGCACAACTCTATGAGATGATTTTTATGGAAAAAAAAAAAGTGCGGGGTTATCTTTTTCGAATTTTCCAGTTTTTTCGGAAAAAAAACTCGATTTTTCAAAAATATTAACGGCACAACTTCATACACGCGTAGCACAATTTTTTCCACTTATTCCGATCGAAAAAAAAACGAAAGTGCGGGGCTAGCCTTGTAATGGATTTTCGGGATTTTCCGGAAAACGTGAGGTATTTCCATAAAAATTTTTACGGCACAACGCAGCACAAACCTAGCACAACTTTTTACACTCATTTCCGATAAGAAAAAACAAAAGTGCGGGGCTAACTTTTTTTGATTTTCCATTTTCTGGGAAATTAAGAGATCCATCTCAAAAATTCGAACGGCACAACTCAGTATACGTCTAGCACAATTCATTTCAGTGGTTAAAACTCAAATTTTCAAAAAGTGCGGGGCTGGCCCATTTTATGCATTTAGTGAAATATCTCAAAAACTACTTGAAATAACGAGAAAATTCGAACAGCACAAAGCAGCACAAACCTAGCACAATTCAGCACAACAAAAATTTTTTCGAAATCAAAAAGTGCAGGGCCAACTTCACACACATTCCTAGGACCTATAATAGACGAGAATTTTAACTGGAGCGAACATATATCATCACTTTGCACAAAGCTAGCTTCCATCTGCTACTCATTAGGCGTTTTAAAAAAATATATAGATGTGTCATTCATGAAAGTAATCTATCAAGCGACATTTGAATCGAAACAAGGTATGGAATTATATTTTATGGGAGTGGTAACACAATGGATCGTGTTCTGAAGATGCAGAAGAGAGCTATTAGAACAATTATGCAGATGAACAGCAGAGAATCATGTATCAAATGGCTTGATGACTGCAATTGCAGTTCACATACAAGAGTGTCTCATATGTGCTTTCGTGAACAGAAACTACTTTCAGACAAAATCTGCAACAACATATAATACAAGGACAACAAAATTAAAATATCCACAGCATAGACAGGTTAACCCTTTTCTCGTTGGATATTTTCTATACCAAAATTTTCTTTCTGAACGTTTATAATTATCATGTTATTATACAGGGCGAGTCTTTGCCCACTGCGTTAATTTCAACCAAAGATCCTTGACGTCAAAAGAAAAATTTTTTTCCTACAACATTTTTCCAAATTAGGCCCCGTTAATAGATTTAAAAGTGTTGAAATTTCATAAAAAAATTGCATTTTCACCAGTAATATTCAAACGACAATATCAATTGAAATAATCTCTTGAGAAGGTTTTTGATAACAGTTATGCATATTTTGGCATCAATAGATTTATTTCATTTCTTGTGGGTTTCTTACT
Organism: Micraspis discolor; assembly: GCA_030674115.1. Classification (NCBI taxonomy): domain Eukaryota; kingdom Metazoa; phylum Arthropoda; class Insecta; order Coleoptera; family Coccinellidae; genus Micraspis; species Micraspis discolor. The sequence continues at coordinate 1,144,836 of JARTUT010000444.1, read as the reverse complement.
ATTACTGTACAGATTGGTTAAATTGCATGAAAAACAAATATCACTTGAACTAAAGGTCTGCATCTTGTACTTTCTACAATCATCAGTCTTTTATGCAGATAAAATCATTCTTCATCTTTTCTCCTCAATTGCGCCATTTTTGAGATATCTGAAGTTGAAAGGAATTAAATCGATATATCATCTGATGAAACATGAGTGAGTGAATCATTTCTTAGAGGGAAAATAACGTTTTTAAACAAGTCAGATTCAATAGTGGATGCTGTGAAAGGTAATTTTCATTCAAACTATACAGGACTACAGAGGGGTATTTGCCCAAGGTGAAAACTTAAAATGCTTGTAACCTTTTAAAGCAGCTGAATATGGAAAAACCGTTTGGAAAAAATTGTTTCTTTTGATCTCAAGAACCTATGGTTAAAATTAACGGAGTGGTCAAAGACTCACCCTGTATGTAATTATGATTTCTTTGTTTAGTAAACAAGAGCGTACTCACCATAACTTCACCACATTCATAGTGCTTGGGCCTAAAATGAACCATACTTAAATCACCTTGGAAAAACTCCCCATAGTCTTCAGTCTCTGCTTCAACTATCAAAGAAGGGGTTGGGCCTGGTATCTCTATTTCTTGTATCAAGTTATAGGGTGATGGGCTAGAAATTCAAACAATCTGTTATAATAATATGATGCATAGTAAGGCCTAGCGCCTGAACCAATCAACCGACTTGCATCAAATTTTTTTTAAATTAACGGTAGACATCTAAACTGATGCAGAAAAATAATAACAAGTGCCAAACATCTATAATTTCTCTCAATAACACAAAAAACTTAAGAATTAAGGGTGTTTGGCATGTTTTCGCTGTAGATGGCGCCACCGCTCAACAAATTTTTACTGATATGGGCTTTAATTTCTTCTTCTTGCAAACCAAGTCACCATCACCATCATATAACTCATTAAAAACATTTGTAAATTTGATAAACTTTATTTGTATTTAAATTATAACATGTGACTTGTGAATCATATGGTAACATTGCTAGAAGAGGAAAAACACTTTATTTCAGTTGTTTTATGTAGGCTTTCAATTTAAAAGGGTGAAGTAAATTTTAATTAAACCAGGGTATTTGAAGACTTTAAAAATCGATTCCATTTTTTTCAGTGGAACTCGATTTGTTTATTCAGACCCACTAAACAATCTTACAAATCGATTTTTTGGTCAAATTATATTGCCGAAATAAACGTAATGCCAAAAAAGTCAAGATACATTTAAAAAAACAAATTGTTGACAATAGTTTGGTAACTATGGTCTGCTCAGTCAAGCATACAGATGATGATATTGTTTATGTTTTTCCGGCCCAGATACAACATAGAAACTAAGAGGTGTAAATTTGATGAACTTTATTTGTATTTAAATTATAACATGTGACTTATAAATCATATGTTAACATTAATAGAAGAGGAAAACCACTTTATTTTAGTTGTTTTATGTAGGCTTCAAAAGGGTGAAGTGAATTTTTGCGAATAAAATAATTTGTGAATTTGCAATAGTTAAAAATTTCGAATTTTGTTATTTGAATAAACTTACCTTAAGTGAAAGTTGAACTGTTAGGGCGAGTTAAAAAAGGTTCAAGAGTACTACCTGAGTTGGTCAGAAAGTGAGCATTTGAATAATTTTATAACAATTTATATTTTATATAACGTGCTTGAAAATATAAGATGGAAACTGCGATTTTGAAAAAGTTTCATTTTAAAAGTAATTGTCAAACTTAATAACGTTTAATAATTATAATATAATAAACATCTATAATTTCTCTAAAAAACACAAAAACTTAAAAATTAAGGGTGTTTGGCATGTTTTCGCTGTAGATGGCGTCACCGCTCAACAAATCAAAATTGACTTCCGCCCATGCTCCTGCAATTTCAGCTTTAATTTTAAGCTTATTTTAATTTCCAAACCTACCGAGTAAGTTAATTTAGAAAATTATAATTGCAAAAGATATTGAAAACCCAAATTTGGATGGTTTTTCTCCATTTTTGGGTAAAAATTAAAAACGGGTCACGTCCGATTTTTCAATTTTGAGTTAGGTCCAGTGTAAAATTTTAAAATTTTAATTCACAATGGAGACATGACCACGAGGCAGACCAGTGGGTTCTCGAAACGCTACCCGGACAACCCGAACTGAAAGAAACCGCGTTCATAACAATAATTACGCAATGCGATCAGTATTTGTAGCGAGAAGGGCTCCGGTTGAAAACGAAATTCCCGCGTTTTCTGTCGGCGAAATGAGCGAACCGTGTTAATTTTGCCATGCCCTGCATTTTAAGGGTGAAAAAGGGCGAGATGGATTCAGCCAGTGCTGCCAGAAAGACAAAGTTGTAATGAGCGAGCAGATGCAATTGAAAGAAATACCAGCTTTTCAGAAGGCTGTTTTGAAATCGCCGCTGTTGGCGTTTCAGTTGGGCGTCGGAAGGTTTTTCGGGCATTTTTTTAAACACGTCTTCACTCGATGAAAGCTAGACACAAAATGACATTAACGGCTGCTTATAGGGGGCATTTGCTAATAACGACCGCGCGCTTCCTTACTTGCGCCCGTGGCGACACGGGCTTTTCCACTAGTACCATATAGTAATAAAAATGTACATAATCAAGCGCCATCTTCTTTCTTTTTTTTTGTTGTTTGTAAATTTGAATGCTTGAAATAATAAACTGCATACTTGTTGATATCAATGCATAATTTTTAGGTAATTCGACTATACTGAAAAGGATTTTCCATATATACAGAAATCATTATTTGTTGAAGGGCTAAGATTATACAGGGTGTAACTAAATAAGTGTAAAATATTTAAGGAGGTGATTCCTCATAGAAAAAAAGATAGGATCTTTCATACAAAGAAACTTCATTGGAGCATCCCTTGTTAAGATACATCCCCTCAAAGGGAGTACATAAAATTTGTATAACAATTTTTTTCACAAGCACCAATTACAATATTGAAATTAACCTAACGTTTTGTCACGGTTTCAAAATTCCCGCTCCAGTTAGTACCTACCAAACCGAACTGGTGGCGTTAGTCGCATTAGTTTACCAGCTTATCTCGTACGTTTCAATGGACGGTTGTCGGTGGTCCTGTTCTGTGCATGTGACGTAGGTTGTCAATTACGTCGTTCTTCCGGCATATATTTGGTTGAAATTTCCTGGAGTAATTAATCGCAATTTTGCGGATCTGAACAGGATTTTAACTGAAGCCCTGAGAGAAATCTTATCATGTTGGTTTGGTTTGTTCGTTGGTGAGATTTTTGCGCTTTAGCGGAGTGGCGTATTTGTTTGGAAAAAACGACGTGGGATTGGTGAGTTAACCTATGTTTGTCACGAGGTATTTTAGATTTTTGTTCGTATTTTTAGCATCATTCTGCTTCGAATTGGGAATTATTATTGTACCGTTGCGAGGTACCGCAGATTCTGAACTGTCTTTGAAGTCTTCGAGCTGTTTGTCTAGGCTGATTTTGAATTACCGTCGAACTGCCGTGGGAGCTGTCTTTGGGGACCTCCACCAGTTTTCGCCATCTAAGATACCACACCTGTCGTCTACCCAGGGCGCATTGCTGTGAGAAATTGTACTACGTTGGCCCAGGAATATATTTGAGCCCAGTTTCCATCTACGAGACTGTGAGAATAATATCCTTTTGTACTTCAGTCAAGCCACGACCTAGACTGTTATAGAAGGTTAGTCTGTAGAATTTAGTTAAGATTAGAGAGATTAGAAGTCCAATTCAGTGAATACTGTTTAGTACATAAAACCCGACCTATCGAGAAGGTCGCTTAGATATAAGTAAAGAGCTATTTGTAACAATTACCATCGAGGCTCTAAGTATATACCTTGGGGTGATATTACTGTTTGTTTAGTAAGAGATAAAGCATTATATCGAATATTCGGGTTGTGAAGTAAGAACTAGTGATCTACCTTCTGTAAGATATATCCTCGTTTGAGGGACCTTGTGTATGTCATTTGGGCTCATTATATTATTAAATAATTGCTCTATATTCTTTCTACCAGCCACTACCTCCCGCTTGTGTGATCGGGCTCGTTTGGCATCCTGAGAGTGCGTTCGTTATTTTCTCTCTTTTGCGACCCTGAGATCTTTAGTGTACTTTCCTCTTTTTTTTTCTTTGTATTATCATAAAAGAGAGTGGCGCCCCTTTATAAGTAGTCTCAGCTCTAGAGCTAGCCGAGGAGGTACTTTGTGCACTCTCTGGAGCCGAGTGGGTTTATCCAATTATTTATTTGGTTTACCCTATGGTTGTAAGGGTGGGAAACGCAACCCCTAAAGTTTATTTCCAATGTAACTTTTGCCTTATTATTCGTTTACCATTTAAAAATTTATTTCCAACTAGCTGACCCGACAGACTTCGTCCTGTCAAAAAGATTTGTAATGTGGCAGTTTGTGCCTATGTATTTTCAAAAATTCTCCTGAACAGAACCGTGTTGATAGGGCGTTGTGAATAAAAAATAATTAAATAAAACATATATAAGGATTTAAAAGTAAGTAATCGCTTTATTGTTAATCATGTGAATCATAATTATTATTATTATCATTGTAGTGCTTTGTGGTATACGATGTTTTTTGTTTGATTACCTGGCGCATAGATAAACAAATCTGATGGTTTTCCAACACGGGAACAGGCAACATACAATTGACCATGTGAGAAACATGGGTTTTCTAGATTAATACCACAAACACTTAATGATTGCTCCTGGGACTTGTTTATAGTCATAGCAAAAGCAAGCCGCACTGGAAACTGTAGTCGTTTAAACTCAAATGGCACATCAGTCGGAATCATTGGGATGCGCGGTATGAGAACATCTTCTCCTTTATACTTTCCTTTGAGTATAGTTGCTTCTATCACATTGTTTAGTAATTTTTTTATCGCTAACCGTGTACCGTTGCAAAGACGCGATTGGTTGATATTTCGCAACATTATAACCACCGATCCAACCTTTAATTGAAGATTGTGAGGTGGCAATCCTGGCAAATCCAGCGAGTTTAAAAATTCCAGTGGATTGTTGACTACATCATCTTGATTAGTAGCCGAATCAACTGATTTATATATCCTCAATTCGCCTGTAATTTGTTCTTGAATTTTGAAATTTAATTCATTTACATCTATGTTTTTTGCAGCCAGTATAGCTTGTTCGCTCAACCAATCATGGTTTCTGTAATTTTGAGAAACATCTGGAAACACCTTCTGAATAAGTTCATCTTTTGATCGAGTTAACTGACAACAACTTTGAGGAAAGTTAATGCAGCCAGTCAACATGTCTATAGGAAATTTGCCATTACCAATGTCAATGAGTTGTTTAGAGAATATGGTCATTTTGCAACTCGACACGCATATTCTTGCTTAAATGAAGTACTTTGACATGTTTCCACAAATTGGAGGACTTTAGACATGCATTGAGTTCATCAGCTGGCGTTGATCGTGGAATCACTGGCAATGTTTGACGAAAATCTCCTGCTAATAAAATCATTGCACCACCAAATCGGTTATTATTGCTCCGTAGATCTTTTAAGGTTCTGTCTAAAGCCTCCAAAGATTTTTTATGTGCCATCGTGCATTCATCCCAAACAATCAATTTACATTGCTGCAAAACCTTTGCCATTGCAGAGTTCTTCGAAACGTTGAAGGTTGGAGTTTCATTGCTTTGCATATTTAATGGCAATTTTAGTGCTGAATGGGCTGTTCGACCACCTTCAAGCAAAGTTCTTACGATTCCCGACGAAGTGAGTGCAAGTGCAATTTTATTTTGTGAGTGAATTGTTGCTAATATTAATAAAATCAAAAAGTTTTTCCTGTACCACCAGGTGCATCTAAGTAGTAAATCCCTCCAGTTTCATCATTTGTTACTTTCATAAGAGTTTCAAATACATACTTCTGTTGTTCATACAGTTTTTCTCGATGCAACTCTTGGTTAAAAGCGTCATGCATTGGACGATTGGGCGCAGTAAGGCCTAATTGAATTAATAGTTTGTTTGACATTATCAAGCACATGCCCTCAATTGAAATCAATGCTTCATTGTAAATTTCTTCACTGATTTGTATATTTGGATTTCCCATTCTATTCCGTATTTGATACATAATATTGTTATAATAATTTTATTTAGAAAAAAGATTTTATAGATTCTATGGTTACGAAATGGAGGTTAGGAAATGTTCTAGAAATAGTTAGTTGAGTTTGAGTCGAGTTATGAGTAGTTGTGTGTTGAGTTGAGAAGTTGAGAATAAAGTCATTGAGAAAAACGAAAGACTTGCATATTTAATGGCAATTTTAGTGCTGAATGGGCTGTTCGACCACCTTCAAACCATACAAAGTTGTGGTAGACTATAGCGATTTATTTATAACATTGGATCTCGCTCATGGGTACTTGCAGATTCCTTTGACAGCGTTCATCACTCCAGATGAGACCGGCCAGTTTACCAGAGCAATATTTGAGTGGGAGTGCAGCCTGGACCTAGAAAGCTAGAGTCAATTTGAAAAGATTTTTAGGACTTTTATGAGCACACAGACGCTTGTAAAGATGGATTAGCTTCAATTTTACTCCAATCTGATGCGGAAGGAAAGATGAAAATGGTATATGCAGTCAGTCGAAAGACCACAGATGCAGAAAAATCATATCATTCGAATTGTTTATTTGAATAAGAATAAGACCAATAGTCATATAATGAAATCAAAAAGTTTTTCCTGTACTACCAGGTGCATCTAAAACTTAAGAAGTAAAAATCCCAAAGCAGAGAATCCAGTTTCATCATTTATGTTACTTTCAAAATAAGAGTTTCAAATACATACTTGAGAAAGTATGTATTAAATCATTTGTTGTTCATTTAACAGTGGAAGATTTGTTTGAATTAATTTTATAACTTTCAAAGCGTTGAGATCATACAGTTTTACAGATCTCGATGCAACTCTTGGTTAAATGCGTCATGCATTGAAGACGATTGGGCGACTCCATTTGAAGCCAGGCCTAATTGAATTAATAGTTTGTTTGACATTATCAAGATGACATGATTTGTATATTTGAAAAAGATTTTCCCTTCTATCCTAGTATTTGATACAAAATATCATCACACATATAATCTTAAGAATGTACTTGATCCACAAATCAATTGGGTTTGATGGGAAGCATGTAGATATGATTATAGAAAACAATGTTCGTATTTGATGAGCGTATGATGATATTACAGCACCATTGAGAGTTTGATCCCAATGAGCGTCATTTTAAAGCAATTGCAAACATAGATATGATCTTGAACGTTAGGAACACACCTACATTGCTTAGACACCAGTGAGTGCATGTAATTTAATATGAACTTTATACCATAGCAATAAAGCTCAAATTGACTACGTTTTAGTTACAAATCATTTGTATGGGAAAAAGAAAAGGGCTATTTTTAGGGTTTTTCCAGCAATAATTCTAATTTTTCTCGCCGTAAAAACCATCCTTGAACTTCAACGAACATTTTAAAAAAAGATTTGGCCAAATTGGTCCAGGCGTTGTTGAGTTATGCGCTTACCAACACATTTTGCGATTCATTTCTATATTATAGATAGCCTGTTTCATTCTAAACAAAAAATGTCCCATGAGTTTTTTGTCCACAATAAACCAGTTCGCAGCAAAAAATTATTTTACGAATAACTACAGAGATAGGTACATCGTCATGAATGCGAACTGGATTTATTATTATTCTGTAGTACCTGCATTAAACGACTAAATGGTAAAAAACAAACTAATTTATTAATAACAAAACACACAACACGTAGAAATCATATTAAATGTTCAATATGTCTACCTTCAGACATCACGCATGCGTTTAGACGGCGCATTGAGCCACGTATTCGCTCAAATATTCCTGGAGTCTCTCCTTTATAGGCCAAACACAGCTGATAATACAATTCTCCCTCTTTTGAGGATTATACAGTATGAACACTATGAACTCACTTTAATATCACCGACTACAGCAATGTGCTTCTGCATAAACACTAACGAATACTGACAACGAAAACAACATTAAATGACATCAAATTTGAACGAAAAGGTTTGCCAACACAAATTAAAAATGACAGATCCGAGGGATTCCCGTAAAATATGAACGAAAATGGTTGCCGATTTTGGAATTTTAATTCCCTAATTTTTTATTCAAAGGAAGAAACACTGTTACGTAATACGTTTTAGATAGACCCTATAACGCATCGTAACGTTATACGAGACCCCCCTCCCGCCCAAATTGCGTTACGTAATGGAAATAATGGAATTTTTGGATCCATTGCAAACTTGAATATTTTCGATACTAAATGGTGTACCGTATGTCCTACTAGATTGCGTCGTTCCAATAATAGACCCTTGGGGCACCCCGCATCATATCGAATAAAGTTACTCACGGTGTTCTATTAGTTGTGGAAGTTGCTGCGACAGCAGTTTCGTTTCCATTTCTATCTTCCAATAAGACAACCAAGTCGCTTACTTGTGTATTTTCTTGTGGACTTTCTGGACAAACGACTTTGCTGTTCAATTTGATTGAAATCAATTGCGGTATCTCTCTTCCTGGTATGAATTTCACGTAGAAACGTACAGTGAGAAAATCTCCAGGTTTGAGTACAAGCTTTGGTCTTTTGATCAAAAATTCTCTGTTGTCTTCTGTCGATACTTCGCCTAGCCAATTCTGAAATTTCAAGAAAAAAAATTGTGAATTAATAAGAGATCAATAGATGTTGAACATCTGGCAGAAAATGCAATGGTGATTTAGAGTGAGATGGAGACAACCTTAGGCATTATTATGCAATTCAATATTGCATGAACATTTGACCGTCAAAAAAGTTTGTTCGCGTTGGATCCCACACAATTTGTCACTCGCTCAAAAAAGGCTCTTGTTGATTGGTCGAAAGAAATGCACCTAAAATACGATCGCGGTGCTTCGAAGCACGTCTATGGCGTCGTAACAGATGATGAATCGTGTATTTACGCGTTTGAGCCGTTGAACAGTCAATTCTGAGTGGTCCACAACCATTTGTTTGCCAGTTGTCTTCCAAGAAATCAGGAAAACCAACTGCCGAAGATGGATCACCACGACAATGCGAGCTAGTGTTAGTTTCATGACGCGGTACGCTGTCGGGACAAAATTTGTACTAGTATAGACGATGGGTTGTTGAGGCGGTGTAGGGCGAGGTAGATGTAGGTAAGAACTAGGAACGTTGATGGTCTGTCTCACTTCTAATATGTCGATGCAAGAGGAGGGCAACGTTAATTATCGTCAGAATTGAAGTAATAAAATAAACATAAACTTTCAAATTCTAAATATTATTATTACACTTACCCCAAGTTGAAGACATGGCTTATCAAACAGAAGTTTAAGCCAGACACCACTTAATTCTTCCTTCGTTTCTACTCGTACATGACCAAAGTACCTATCTTTTTCTATTTTGCTTTCATATTTGAACAGTCTTGGACATGGAGATGTAAAATTTTGTGCTGCCACACCAACAAGAAGGAGAAATATGGGAATGAATAATAAGGAAATGTCAGACTTCATTTTCAATTTTCACCTGTAAATGGAATAAATTATTATTAATTATTCGATTTCTTCTGCTATTTCAATAAAAAAAAGTCTGAATATTTTCTTGGATTTTTAGCAGTTATTTCTGCTTTTGCACGATTTTTCTAGTAGAACAGTGTGTTATCCTTTTGCACAAATGTCTGTAATTTTCGAATATTCCGCCAAAAATGGTCTCAATCGATCGCGTACGACCTCCTGATGAACAATACAGGGTCAAACTTGAATATGTTCGTCCAGACGGCCGTATACTTTATCTTCTGAAAGAAATGAGGTAGCGCTTTTATATTTTAAAAACTTAAGGAAAACTATGAGTAGTTATTTTTAATTTGAGATATAGAGTTGTTCATTCATCGTGGTGATATTATTAGTATCACGTTTTTCCAGAGTACGTGAAAAGACTATCGAACTTCCATTTCACTTAAAGTCTTTTCAAGAATACTTTTTTTTTTTTGGCGGCTGTTCCACAGTCCAAGAATATACGTTTTCTTGATTAGATAATTGTTTTGTATGTTTTCCAAATTTAAATAAGTTTCAAGTATATACTTCGGTTATTGTGATGCTCTTTCCAAGGAAATGCAATAGGAAATTGAAGACTTGATTGATTTTTATATATATTTTAAGAAAGCGAATTGGATTAAATTTGCTAAGAAGGTAGACAGTGATATAAGGTGGATTAAATCCACTCACGATAACTATCACAGATTCTTAGGTGTTGTGAAAACCGCAGCCAAAAAGTTAGTTCCAAGAGGTTTCCGGAAAGATTATATTCCAGGTTGGTCGAAAGAAACCGATAATTTATATAAGGACTATCAAAAATTACCATCCGTTAATAAACGTGAAAAGCTTATGAATTCTATCAATACAAGTCGAAAAGAGAGATGGGATAGTGTTGTATCTAAATTGAATTTCATACATTCGAGTAGGAGTTATGGGATATATTGAGAAAATTAGGTGAAGCTACTCCCCTTGCCTCATCATCATCAAAAATTGATGCAAGATTAATCGCTCGTCGCCTAGTTGATGTATCTGAATAAGTTCATATATCCCAATCTAAAATGAAGAATATGAAGAAAAATTACACATATTCATGAGATCAGCTCCTACTTTAGAACATGTGTCACGCCAATTCAATATAGATGAATTGAGAGCTGCAATCACATATACCAAATCTCGAAAAGTAGCATCAAACATTTAGGAAAAATGCCTTGACTTGGTTATTGTCTTTCTATAACAATATTCTGAATTCAGGAACTTTCCTTCCGAATTTCGTAAGGCTAAAGTAATAGGTATTTTGAAACGAGAAAAAAATCCTTGTAATCCTAGTAGTTATCGACCCATCAGTTTATTGAGTTCCTTGTTCCTTTCAATATATTAGAAAGCTTAATTCCTTTTAGAATTGAATCTTCTATAGAAAATGCTCTACAAAATTTCCAGAGAGGCTTTAGGAAAAATAGAAATTGTTCAGATCAGGTTCTCAGCCTTACAACTTTCATAGAATCAGGCTTCAATGATTGAAATGAATTGAAAACAGGAGCTGCTTTCATTGATTTATCTTCGGCATAGTTAGGTTAACCTAGCTCGCACAAGCTTTAATTAGCTTCTGAGGGGTGTACATTATGTATACCTAGGTAAGCCAGTATAAACATAAATAAATAAATAAATAAATATGACACTGTGTGGAAAGATGGATTAATTTTCAAACTCTATACCCATCTGAAGTGTGGGAAAATGGTACGATTATTAGAAAATATGTTATCTGATAGAAGGTTTTTATTAAAAATAAAAGTAGCAATTTCAAAACATTAAAAACGGTATTCCTCAAGGATCAGTTCTAGCTCCTTTTCTTTTCAATTTATATCTAAGTGATTTACCCACGACATCACCCCAGAAATATGTTTATGCCGACGACATTGCTATTGCTTTCCAACATTCGGATTTCCATACTCTGGAAAACATACTGTCATCTGATTTGGAAATTTTAAAGAATTAATTTATTGAGTGGCGATTATGTCCAAATCCCAACAAAACAGAGGTATCTTGTTTCCATCTGAATAATCATGAAGAATATGGGAAATTAGCTGTAACTTTCAATGATTCTCCTATCGAACATAATTTCCATCCAAAATACTTAGGAGTTAAATTAGATTATCCTCTCAATTACAGGGCTCATTTAAATGATCTGAGCCTAAAACTGAAAACTAGGAATAATATTGTTCAGAAATTAGCTGGATCATCTTGGGATGCTGATGCTTCCACTCTTCGCACAGCATCTCTAGCACTAGTTTTTTCTGCAGTTGAGTATTGTTGCTATGTTCAGTTTAATAGTGCACATACACAAAAAATCGATGTACAATTGAATATATCTATGAGAATAATTACTGGCACCAAAAGATCTACACCGGTTCATAGGTTACCACCAGTTTTGTCTAACATTGTCCCTCCCAATATTCGCAGACAGACCGCATCTCTGAATTCTTGGACCAAATATCATTTTTTCCCAATTTATTCCCAATTATTTCATATATTCCACAAAATAGAATTCCCAGATTGAAGTCACATAAACCATTATGGCATAATACGTTCTTCAATATGAATATAAGCGATAAAGAATTATGGAAGACTGAGTGGAACTCTTACGAAATTGTATGGCACGCCGTCACTAACCCCTGATCTATATGCTTATACTAAATATTGTAAGCCGAAAGTTCCAAAGAATATATATATATCTATTGAATTTTCTTGGAAAAGGCCATGATGGTGGCTGAAACATATATTTAAGATTTGGAAAATTTTTTGAAAAATATCACATGTCACATGTAAGTACTAAAAACCCAAGAAAATATTCAGAAGAATTCGATTATGATTAAAACATAATAAGTGTCTCAAACTGATTGATTTTGGCTGGTTTTTCTCTCAAAATTAGATAGAAAAGAAAAAATGATTAGTAAAAACACGACATCTCCAGTTTTCTGAAGATGCAACCAAATTTTGATATTTTGTAGATTTGAAAAAAGTTGTGTTACCGAGAATACAACAATGATCTCTTGCACAGGGCTACCCAAATTCGATGCTCACTGAGAGCATCTTAAGGGTTAGAGGAAGAATTTTTAAGGACTCCCTATCCCTTTTGGGAGCTCTTGTCCATCTGAACAGAGTGCTGATAGATTTACCCAATGGTCTTCATTTTTCGAATATTTGAGCATAATGGTTGTTAATGGTATTGTTTGAGCCACCGATGAAGAATCAGTGGTCAAAACCGAATCTTTTCGGCCGTAGGGACATCTCATCCATGTCATGGTTACCCATGCATGTAGTTTATCGTGTAGTATATAAGATCGAGCTTTTTACCACACGTACCCCACATGAGGGCATTGAATCGGAATATGTCTACGCCAGCACGTTAAGCCTCGGGCTTAACTACTAGTTTGGTATCGGAGAACCCAAGCCTAACCACTACTAGTCACGTCGCAACCCTATCCCAGTCACTTCTAGCTATGCAGGCTAGCGCCCGAGCTGAGAAAGCAGCTCACCCGTCGAGGTTTCACCCTCTAGCCTAGCGAAGGCTTTCAACCACTGCCGCCACGAGACCTACCTCATTCGAGGCAGTATCCACTCTCCAAGCTCGAAGCTCGTCCAACTGCGGGCTCGGACTGACCTTCCCTCCCCCCCATGGCACCAATCATAGCGTCATTGGAATCGGACATGCTACGGGAACGCATTCCCTCCACACTTTTGGACCTTGGAGATCCGAGCCTGAGTCACAGCTCCGCAATAAGATCATTCCTAGCCGATCGCGTCTCCCTCCAGTTTGGATTCCTCACGAATTCATCGATTCTACCGCTGGCTCAAAGCCTAGGATTCTTAGCGAACTAGGTGGCCCCCACTCCACCAAGAGCTTACTTGGGGCTGACCTCTTAGACCGTCTTAATATACCTACAAGCAGGTATTTAAGCCCTAATAACAAGCTTGCCAAAGCTCCTGTGCTCACGTCAGGGCTTACCAAAATTTTTATTCAATTCCAACACACTGAATTTTTTGAATGGAGCTGAGTCTCGCAAAATAACAAAAAAAAACATTTTTTTTCTTGATCTGACGAATGAATCGTTAAAATCAAAGTAGTTACCAAAGACTCACCCTGTATCTGGTGTTGATTTCAAAATAGATTAAATATGAGAATTCAGTTTATTCTTTAAGGTAAATAAAGATTTCTCGAACATACGGAAATGATCTCATCCTACAAAAATTTCAACACTATGGAATGAAGGAAAAAGAAATGAAGTGGTTTAACTCGTACCTAACCAACCGTAGACAAAAAGTAATGATCTTTCAGAATGAGAACCAAATAATATCTCGGGCAGAATTCACAGAACTAGGAGTACGACAAGGAAGCATTTTAGGTCCCATCATATACGTCATATTTTTAAATGATCTATATACCATACTTGATGAAACAAGTATCAAAAAGTTGAATTATGCAGATGACACAAACTTCACAGTCATGGCCAAGACATTCCCAGAAATGTGTAAGATGGTAAAATCAACCCTACTGCAAGCAGGCAAATGGATTGAAGCAAATGGTTTATGCATGAATGCTGAAAAATCAAATGCAGTGCTATTCAAAACAGCTCATTCAGGTTTTCAAACACCAGCAGATATTCGACTTTGCAACTCCTCTCTGAGTCTGATTAGGTATTGTAATTTCCTGGGTCTAAACTGGAGGAAACTTTTGATTGGAGTGAACACATCACCAACCTTTGTGCTCAATTGAGTTCTTGGGGTACTCAGTAAATACCTGGAATCAATGTCAATGAAAACCATTTACCAAGCAGTATTGGAATCGAAGATAAGGTATGGCATCATGTTCTATGGTAGCTCACCTAACTTGGACAGAGTGTTTAATATGTCAGAGAGAGCAATACGTATAATCTGGAAGCAGTGGCGGCTTGTCCTATGAGGCAGGTGGGGCAGTGCCTCATCAAAAAATTCTGAACCGTATATTTCTTCATTCCCTTTAATCAACACTTTTTTCTCAATATTTTTTCCAATCTCACGTTCCTCGTATATTCATAACAAATCAAATCCTCTTTGAATAAACGGTTGAGGCATGCCTAACGCAGGCTTCTTTGACTGAATTAGCGTATCATATTTCGATGACCTACGAGAACGTAATGGAAAGCCGTTCTAGGATTAATCCGAGGCTGGCCTCTGCGCGATCTTAGCCGATCTGAGATCGTTTCGTTTCTGCGATGTCCAGCGGGTTATCTGCGTCGAAGCGGTGAGAACATATCTACGGCTTTGAAGGCGGCTTCTCGAGGAATTAGAGGCTGGCCTCAGGTTTTCATTCGAGTTAATCGGGAAGCGGAAAATAGAGAAATAGGGTTAGTTCACTTTGTCGTTATTTAGAGGTATCGCGTTTGCTGTGTATCGCATATGATTATAATCTTTTTTAGGTGAATTTTTTCTGAAATATAAATCTTTTTTATCGAAAGTGACTACCAGATAGCGAAATGGATTCAGCGGGACCTAGTAATAGTAAATCTTTTGAAATTCCTAAGGAAGATGTTCAGTGTACTTGTGATATTGTTAATTTTTTAATAAATAATCAACATTTTTCGACTCATTCGTATGATGATAAATTATATTTAATTAAGGAAGTTAAGCGACCTGTTCCAGATTTGAGTTAATCTCTAGTGTCTAGTGGTGGGGTCGGTAAATCAAATCGGGGTTCCAAAATACGTGGTATGATAAGTACGACTGGCTTACTGGAAGTATTAATTTGAAAAAATATTTTGTTGGCCGTGCATTTTATTCTCAGCAACTAATGGAAATTCCGACAGAGTTTGGTCGAAAAGTGGTTTTAGTGATTTGAAAAATTTATCTCGGGGTCTATCGCTACAAAATAAAAGTGCTCAGCATATTTCATCTAATTGCAAGCTTACCGTTATGAGAAAGCAAAAACAAAATATCGCCACAGCAATAGACAATGCGCGTCAAATAGAAATTGAAAATTTCAAGTCTTAAGTCAAAGAAAATCTACAAATTCTAAGAAGTTTAATAGATATTACGATGCACCTCTGTATGCAAGAGTTACCTTTAGGGAGCACGATGAATCGAATGAGTCTTTGAATCGCGGAAATTTCAAAGAATTGGTAGTTCTTGTTAGTAAATTTGACACGAATTTAAATACCTTTTTAGAAAATGACACCAACAGTAAATCGGTATTTTCTGGTACATCTAAAACCATTCAAAATGAACTAATTGAATCGGTTGCTTTTGTTGTGAATAAACAAATCGAGGACGAAATTTCACAATCATTGTTTTTCTCTGGCAAGTTGATGAAACAACTGACATAAGCTGTCATTCCCAGTTATCAGTTATTTTTCGTTATGAAATAGATGACCAACTTGTTGAGCGCTTCATGGAATTTTATGATGTTAGTTCTGGGCGTTCTGCTGATGATCTATTTCAATTTTTATCTTTAAAATTCGAAAAACTCGCCAACTGCTTCCACAGAAAGAAGTTTCTCTGCGTTGAAAAAGATTAAAAATTATATTAGGAATACAACTGGACAGGCGCGGCTGAGTAATATGGCTAAAATTTCGATCGAAAGAGGATTCATAAAATCACAGGACAAAAATATTTTTATTGACAAGGTTATAGACCATTTCGCTGATCAGAAAAATCGTAGAATTCCATTGATTTACAAAAATTTTAAAATTTAGAACTCAATTTAGAATAATCGTTTCGAATGTCAACACGCGTCCTTTGCATGTCAATTGTCAATATTAAGAGGTAGAGATTTGAACGCACTATTCAAATTCTATAATCTGTTAATTTTTGTTTCAGTCACACCAACTGCGAAAATAAAATACAAAAGGCACTAGGAGGTATAATCTGAATTTTTCATTGAATTTCGATAAATTTCTCACAATTCTTGACTGAAATAGAGAAAATATCGTCTAATACTCGTTGCAGAAGGCAATTCCAAAACTCATGCGTTCAAAAACTCGCTCCTTCGTCGCTCGTTTTCGAATTTCGCATTCTTGTTGGAATAGGTGTCCATTCTGCAACTTGTGTTAGAATATACTATTATTTTAGCACTTTCCTATTAATCACTTTGTTTTCAACCAACCAGACAGTTGCGGCAGTATCACGGTTCTGATTGGTCGGCGCCGTTGTCGTGTAAAATTCCTTTATTTTAGCACTGCCCTGTTAGTTACTTTGTTTTCAACCAACCAGACAGCCGCGGCAATGTCATGTTTCTGATTGGTCGGCGCCGTTGTCGTGTAAAATTCCTTTCTCTATTTCACTGTCATAATGAGTTCATTACAGTACTAAAAACAGTGCTCATTATAGCATTGTTTTTAGTTATATTTTTCGTTTTGTGGTTGACAACACTGACATCCTATCCTTTCGAATGTCAACACGCGTCCATTTCATGTCAGTTGTCAATATTAAACTATGTAGAGATTTGAACGCACTATTCGCATTCTATAATCTGTCAATTTTCGTATCAGTCACACCAACTGCGAAAATAAAATACAAAAGGCACTAGGAGGTATTACCTGAATTCTTCATTGAATTCCAATAAATTTCTCACAATTCTTGACTGAAATAGAGAAAATATCGTTTAATACGTATGTTGTATCGGTCGAACTTGAAATTTCCACTAACCCCAGATATTTCTGGAAATTTATTAATGATAAGAAAACACAGAAGGGATTTCCCAAATCTATGTATTTGCGACATGAGGTGGCGAACGATGATGTCAGCATTGCAGATCTTTTTAGAAAATACTTTTCTGAAATATATAAATTGTCAAAACCTGATGTGTCGCGGGTTGTAGGTTTCGATAACACAGTCGACGTTACGGTTGGTAATTTCTGTGAAACGGAAGTTGTTGATATTCTCAGCACACTTCCAGAAAAAAATGATGCTGGACCAGATAAGATTTCCGCACTGTTTCTTAAAAAGTGCGGATATGTCTTGTCGGTTCCACTGGTTTTTTTATTCGATTTGTCGGTTGATTCAGGTAAATATCCAAGCCTCTGGAAATTAAGTTATATCACTCCAGTATTCAAGTCAGGTGACTCTGATGATGTAGAGAACTATAGACCAGTAACAAAAAGCTCCTATATTCCGAAAATTTTAGATACGTTAATAACTAATAAAATTACACCAATACTTAAACATGTTTTTATCGAAGAGCAACACGGATTTATTGCCGGTAGATCAGTTACAACCAATTTGCTATGTTTCATAGACTTGATACAGTCAGCATTTGTCGAGAAGGCACAAGTTGATGTAGTCTACACCGACTTTGCCAAGGCTTTCGATAGGGTACCTCATTGGCTTCTCATTGCAAAGCTCATAGCATTGGGCTTCAGGTCGCCCCTACTCGAGTGGATTTCAGATCGTTTGATTGGATTGACACAGTTCGTAAAGATTTCTGATGTTTTTTCAGAAGGTATTGAAGTCATTTCAGGCGTTCCACAGGGATCACCTTTGTCGCCGCTTTTATTTTTGTGCTTCATCAATGACATAAAATGGGTCATAAAATTCTGTCACTTTCTTCTGTTTGCTGATGATATGAAACTGTTTCGGCTTATACGATCACTAACTGATTGCCTGTTACTTCAGAGAGATGTCGAAAACATCTTGGAATGGTGCGTACAAAATGAGTTAGAAATTAATGTGGACAAGTGTCAGACTATGCGATTTTCCCGGGCTAATTCGGTGGTCTTGTTTGATTATTCAGTAAATGCGTGTATATTAAAGTCAGTTAGCACAGTGAAAGATCTTGGGGTATTGCTGGATACAAATTTGAGTTTTGTGGAGCACATAAATTACGTATCATCAAAAGCTTTAAGAATGCTAGGCTTCATTAAAAGACATATGCAGGACTTTAATGTCTCTTCTATTAAAACAATGTACATAGCCCATGTGAGAAGCATTGTTGAATATTCATGTGTTATATGGTCACCTCACTATGCAGTGCATATACAAGCTGTTGAAAGGGTCCAGAATAAATTTTTGAAATGGATAGGATACAAATGGGGATTAACCACTGATACTATTCGTTATGAGAACATTCGAGATAAATTATCTCTTACATCCCTGAAAACGAGACGTCATAACTTTGAAGTAATGCTGGTTTACAAGATTTTGCACAATTACATTGATTGCCCATATCTACTACAGAGTCTCAGAACTTGGGAACAATTTAACATAAAGTTTTGCCGAACCAATTATTTGATGAATAATCCTCTTGATAGAGCATTGCGGGCCGCTGGATCGGTGGAGATAGATCTTTTTCATGTTTCAATTTTTCAACTGAAGAATTATTTTAGGAATCTTGAGAATTTTCACTGATTTTTGTTCATTTCTTTTGTTTGATATGGTTGTTGGTTCATTGTAAATATGTAAAATGGCTAGTCCGTATATAATTAAATAAATAATTAAATAAATAAATACTCGTTACAGAAGGCAATTCCAACACTCATGAGTTAAAAAAATTTCGCATTAGTGTTGGAATAGATGCCCATTCTGCAACGTGTTTTAGAATATACTATTATGACCCTATTTCATCTCGAGTGTTCACTGTATTACATGTATATACTTTACCTGAATGAAGTATATTATTATTATGACTATTCAAGAACGTTTCAACGTTTTTACTTATCTGGTCTAGAAATACTAAATAACAGCCAGTTTGAGACACCCTGTACACTCAATTCATTCGACGAAGAAAAAACGAACCAATTTGTTTCCACAATTACATCCACATAATATTCTTGATCAGCGAAATTGATACGAAATCTCACTCTGTAGCACATTTTTGTTATTTTTTCGCGATATAAAACTGAAGAGAATAGTATCTTCTTAATGAGAATTCACGAATTATACTCATAAGTAAAACCAAGGTTCCATTCACGTCGGTAAATCGAAAGGATACTATTATTTCCGAATTTAAAATTGCACAATAAAAGAACTGGTTTCCTGGCACTTTGTACCATGAGTTTGAGATGTGTACTGAACAATTGAAATTGCTGAATATTTGCATTTTTCATTTTGATGAAAAAGCATTTCCAGAGATACAGGATGGGCAAAATTCGACACTTTGGAACTGAAACTATTTCTTGTGTTGTTGGTTGAGCCCTGCCTTTGCTCGCTTGTTACTAGTGAAGCAGGGTAATACGAGTATCAATTATTTGACAGTCTCACGAAGTGTTGAGTAATGTCAATAATTATGGTAAATGAAGGAAACAGCAGAAATATCCTAGTCAAAATATTCCATTATCAGGAATTTCACTTTCACAGTGAGCTGTCGTTTTGCCCAAAGGTCTAGAATTATTGAATATACAGGGTGTTTCAAAAAAAAGGCGACCCCTCTCTAGGAAAGGTAGAAAACTGAAAAATAATTGGGGTTTGCTCAGTAAAAAATTTTCGTATTCAAGATACAGGGGCGTTGAAGAAAAAAAAAATTATATATATTGTTTAAAATTTTGCAGAAACTACTGGCAACGTTGTAATTGAATTTTATACGAATATGTTTTGGAATCTGATACATCCAATGAATTCGTTTTTATGTCTGACTCTCGTAGAGGGCGCTAGTTCGTACGAAGTAGTATTGAATATAACTTTTTTAATATTTGATTTATTGAACAAAATTTCAAGCGTACTTAAACATCATTCAATTTCACTCAAAAAGGTACTCTTGGTAAAACTCGATACTGTGTACCGTTTTCGGAGTATTTTGATTTGAAAATTATGAAGTAATAACCGATGAATTCTACACGGCAATAGCATTTTCTCTGAAATTTCAGTTGCCATGGAAAACTGTCTTTCATTTAATAGTTTCGACGTTGAGTCAACAATAATTACATTTCTATTTGTTAAATTAGATATTTTTAATCAAAATATACTCGAATTTTGAATATACTAACATGTTATCAACCTTAGGAGAGTGTTTAGGAAACGCTAGTGCAGCTGTTACGCGTTATGCAGAAAAGTTACCTCGAAGAAACTTCCCAAGTAAAAATACATTTAGAGCAATTGAACGACGTTGTCGACAAACTGGGAGTATGAGACCTAAAAAGATGAATTCTGGTAGCCCAAGAATAACAGTTAGTGTAAAGGATGTGGCAGGACAAACAAATACGTCTTCTTCAAGTACTTGGAGGATACTTAAAGAGCAGCAGCTACATCCTTATCATTACAGACAAGTCCAAGAGCTCTTGCCAGATGATCTACCGGTTAGAATGTTGTCAAACATTACAAGAAAGGACAGCCCTCAATCCAAATTTTTTAAAATGTAAATTTGAAGATTGTGAGGTGGCAATCCTGGCAAATCCAGCGAGTTTAAAAATTCCGGTGGATAGTTGACTACATCATCTTGATTAGTAGCCGCATCAACTGAATTATATATCCTCAATTCGCCTGTAATTTGTTCTTGAATTTTGAAATTTAATTCATTTACATCTATGTTTTTTGCAGCCAGTATAGCTCGTTCGCTCAACCAATCATGGTTTCTGTAATTTTGAGAAACATCTGGAAACACCTTCTGAATAAGTTCATCTTTTGATCGAGTTAACTGACAACAACTTTGAGGAAAGTTAATGCAGCCAGTCAACATGTCTATAGGAAATTTGCCATTACCAATGTCAATGAGTTGTTTAGAGAATATGGTCATTTTGCAACTCGACACGCATATTCTTGCTTAAATGAAGTACTTTGACATGTTTCCACAAATTGGAGGACTTTAGACATGCATTGAGTTCATCAGCTGGCGTTGATCGTGGAATCACTGGCAATGTTTGACGAAAATCTCCTGCTAATAAAATAATTGCACCACCAAATCGGTTATTATTGCTCCGTAGATCTTTTAAGGTTCTGTCTAAAGCCTCCAAAGATTTTTTATGTGCCATCGTGCATTCATCCCAAACAATCAACACAACAATTACATTGCTGCAAAACCTTTGCCATTGCAGAGTTCTTCGAAACGTTGCAGGTTGGAGTTTCATTGCTTTGCATATTTAATGGCAATTTTAGTGCTGAATGGGCTGTTCGACCACCTTCAAGCAAAGTTGCTGGGATTCCCGACGAAGCGAGTGCAAGTGCAATTTTATTTTGTGAGCGAATTGTTGCTAATATTAATGAAATCAAAAAGTTTTTCCTGTACCACCAGGTGCATCTAAGAAGTAAATCCCTCCAGTTTCATCATTTGTTACTTTCATGAGAGTTTCAAATACATACTTCTGTTGTTCATTTAACAGTGGAAAGTTTGTTTGAATTATTTCTTTCAAAGCGTTGAGATCATACAGTTTTTCTCGATGCAACTCTTGATTAAAAGCGTCATGCATTGGGCGATTGGGCGCGGTCAGGCCTAATTGAATTAATAGTTTGTTTGACATTATCAAGCATATGTCCTCAATTGAAATCAATGCTTCATTGTAAATTTTTTCACTGATTTGTATATTTGGATTTCCCATTCTATTCCGTATTTGATACAAAATATCATCACATATATAATCTTTGTACTTGATCCACAAATCAATTGGGTTTGATGGGAAGCCTGTAGATATGATTATAGAAAACAATGTTCGTATTTGATGAGCGTGTGATGATATTACAGCATCATTGAGAGTTTGATCCCAATGAGCGTCATTTTCAAGCAATTGCAAACGTTGACAGGCTTCTCTGTAGGATCCACACAATTCACCATCAACAGTTCGTAACTGTTGGAATGATGTTGGGTCACGTACATTGACTAATAGCAGTCGTAAATAAAAACATTCATCATTGCTTGGATGTACTGAATAAATCCGACCAATCGCATATGAACTTTATACCATAGCAATAAAGCTCAAATTGACTACGTGTTAGTTACAAATCATATGTATGGGAAAAAGAAAAGGGCTATTTTTAGGGTTTTTCCAGCAATAATTCAAATTTTTCTCGCCGTAAAAACCATTCTTGAACTTCAACGAACATTTTAAAAAAAGATTTGGCCAAATTGGTTCAGGCGTTGTTGAGTTATGCGCTTACCAACACATTTTGCGATTCATTTTTATATTATAGATTGTTTAAGACCATTCCAGAATTACAAACATTTCGACAAAACGAAAGCTCGCTGTTCTAATAGGAGCAATTCTCGAAGAATTCCAAAAAGATCAGTTAAATCTGATGATGATTCACAGAGCAGACAATCTGAATTACGGAGTATATTCGGCAATGACGAAATCTTGAAAATATTTTTTGATTTCCTGAATATTCCTGTCAACGCACTAAGAATTAATTACTAGAAAAAATTCCAAGAAGTACCGCATTCAATATTGATCAAGAAAACCTTACTTGGGATAATCAGGAATAGGAAGTGATAAGCATTTTTTAATATAATCCGAGCTTTGAGATTTATTTTATCTCTTCATCAGGAGTCTACAAGATGTGAATTTGAAAAGAATTACAATATGTAAGAATTTGAAGAACTTACATTTATTCAATCTTCCTTTCTGAGATGTCGATGATATGAAAAATTTTATATTATGTTATGGAATTATTGATAGAAAACTTTTGAAGAATCTGAATTACAAACAAGAACAAATTCAAGAAGCATACAGAACACAAGGAACAAATGAAATTAAAATTGCAAATATAATAACAATACTACTCAAACAATCGTTGCTATCTCCTAAATAACTCCATTACTTATAAAATTTTTCATATTATTAACATCTATAAAAGAATGCTAAAATAGTTGTAAGTTCTTTTTATTTTTATTTATTGTAATTCTCTTCAAATTCACATCTTGTAAATTCCCGATAAACAGATAAACTTCATAAGCTCGGTATGGATAAAAAAGCGAATCATTTTCTAATGCTGAATATCTCAAGGGACGTTTTCTTGATTTGAGTTGTCAGTAAATATTAGGTAGTATTTTATCAAAATCATTCAAATCCGTACGGGTTTAAGAAAATATAACCCTGTATTAATAATAATTGTACTTACCTGCTTTTTCTTTTACCGTAGAACGTCATGAATCTCACTAAATCAATTCAAACACATTGCGATTACTTCTACACAGATATTTTAACATAATAACTAAACTGACATATAACAAAAAAATGTATTCGATCTCTCATTTGAAGTGTTGATGTATGCGTCGAAGACAAAGAATCAGATATGAAGACTGCGGGAAAATCCTCATG
Source organism: Micraspis discolor (assembly GCA_030674115.1). Taxonomy (NCBI): domain Eukaryota; kingdom Metazoa; phylum Arthropoda; class Insecta; order Coleoptera; family Coccinellidae; genus Micraspis; species Micraspis discolor. Next base: position 1,121,032 of record JARTUT010000444.1, on the reverse strand, counting down.
GGACACGGTGTATCATTCAAACAGGTTTTGGGAATAAAATAAGACTATTATTTATAAATTATTTATCATGGATTGACCTCACTTGGATTGCTATAAATGCCAAAGCATCTAATTGGAAATGAAAGAATGCTGGATAGGAAAATGTAAAAATAAGCGCTATTTGTCCTTGAAACATACAAAAAAATCTTATAAAATAATACGGAAATTCTTGTAAATGAAGTTAGTTGAACTTACATACTGCTCTCATATTTTTTCCTCACTTTATAGCAAATACAGGATGTCCCGAATATAATTTTTTTAAAAGTTGCCCCTTTTCAAAATGGTACAACACCTTCCCGTTTTTTTGTCAAGAAAAGAATACTTTCATATTTTTTGCAACGGCACCTCGTGGAAAACTCATTCAAAATGATACAATCAACATTCGTTTTATTTTAATTTCTTTCTGAAACCAAATAAGATGCTCAAATTATTACCCTCCGGTACGAATACAAGGTCTGACTGGCTTCAGATCTGAATTGTTTCTGCATATACAGGGTGAGTCTGTGACCACTGCGTTAATTTGCGCTTGTATGTCAAAACGTTTTGACTACACTCAACCTCAAAAATGTCGAGCTTTACGATAGAGCTCTGAGTTGGCAGATTACATCACTAGGGTTGTCCAATCCCGAGCAATAAAAGTCAATCCTCGTAGAGATGACTATCAAATCAAGATCAATACAAGTTGAAGTAACGTATGAATGTTACACGATTACGATAGATGTCAAGTTAACGAAGAAACACTCCATAATCAATGCCTACTAAACATCGGCATCACTATGTGCTTCACTTATCCTAATAGTCGATTGACAAACCTCCTCGCTCTGACATCTAGCATGAGCCACTATCTATCTCATTTTATCACTTTTTTCATTAGAATCCGTTTTATATAAAAGAGTATTCAGTATTTATATAAGCAAACTGTTAGTTTGGTCATTTTCAATTCAATATATTTATAATTTGGACTTGAATATATGAGGTATTTTGAAGGTCAAATGCCCACTGAAAGAGAGATATTCTAAATGGTTACGATAGAGTTGATTATGCCTACTTTTGATTGGTTTTTTAGGAGAAGGGGATTTGAGCTTCGAAAAAAAACTGAAAGAAAGCTGTGAGTACTTATTTTTAATTTGAGAAATACGAGGCGACGTTTTAAAGTTCGTTTAGAAATAAAAATACAAAATCATTTTTCCTTTTCAATATATTCACCTGCAACACTTATACATTTTTTAGATCTTTCAGTTAACATATATCATATATTCCTTTGAAAAAAAATGTTTGATGTTTGTCTGAAAAATACGATTAATCCAACTTTCCACACAGTATCATATGCTGAAGATAAATCAATGAAAGCAGCTCCTGATTTCAACCCATTGTAACAAAACCGAGTATGAACATTTTAATGACTGCTGCGACAACAGAGGAGTTCCGCTTCATGCGCCGACAAATTGATTAAGATCGCGATAAAGGAACCGCTCGCCATAAAGCTGTCACATAAAAAACGATTAATGATGGCATATTTATGGGACATAAAAGAGGCCGCTACGATTGTTCTGGAATGTGAAGCATCTTTCTGGTAACTTCTAGAAAAACAGCGCCGAATATAAATGACTGAAGGCGATTCATGGATTCATTCATCGATAGAACGTGCCGACGAATAAACAGTTGTTCCTAGTGAAATTCTGTAGATAAATTGTGTATATAAATTATTGATAATTGTTAGTTAAGTATGAATATAAATTAGTTTAAAGAGGACTTGTATTGTTTTTCTATTTCGCTGAGGAAAAACGTAACACTATTAATGAATCCTGATTCTATGAAAGTTGTAAGGCTGAGAACCTGATCTGAACAATTTCTATTTTTCCTAAAGCCTCCCTGGAAATTTTGTAGAGCATTTCCTATAGAAGTTTCAATTTAAAAAAAAATTAACCTTTCTAATATCTTGAAAGGAACACTCAATAAACTAATGGGTCGATAACTACTAGGATCACAAGGATTTTCTCCTCGTTTATAAATAGCCTTACGGAATTCAGAAGGAAAGTTTCCTGAATTCAGAATATTGTTATAGAAAGACAATAACCAAGACAAGGCATTTTTTCCTAAATGTTCGATGAATTTAGTATAAATTCCGTCAAAACCTGCTGCTTTCCGAGATTTGGGAGACTTAATTGCAGCCCTCAATTCATCTATATTGAATGGATGCGACACATAACCTGAAGCAGGAGCTGATCTCAATGCAAAAACAATGGTCTCAATAATCCGAAACTTTCTTTTTTCTCAATACCATGAGACACCGATAGGTGAGTGATACATATAGTATTGTAGAAAATGTTGTTTATCAAAAGTTCTGTTATTTGAGTAGTGCTTCATTCAATCATGGAGATTCAGTAGCCTAACCACTTACGAATGGTAACGAGTCTATTGAAAGATTATCTTTACTCATAGTGAGAAAAACTGAAGTGACTCAAACATCACCAAGGTTGTCTGCCTACACTCCAAGAAAAAAAAGGTTGCAGAATATGGTGAAGAATTTGAAGAGGAGAAAGATCTCAATGAAGGAGAAAGAAACTGTAGAAATTGAGGATGAAAGTTTCATTCTATTCTGCAGGCATAATTTCAGCTCGAACATGGCTGATTTCATGATAGCCCAATTGCAACTCAAAAGAACAAATCCCTATGGCTACAGGTACTCCATCGCTTATAAACAATTTGCACTTACTATCAATTTTTTGGGACCTAAAGTTTATAAATATTTAAGAAAAACTTTTTCCTTACCTCACAAGGCTACTCTATGCAGAATAACTACCAAATGGAACTTTTCCGTTGGTTTCAACAAGCAATTTCGGTGAAAGTAAAAACTATGACAGAAAGAGCAAAGGATTGCATATTATGTGTTGATGAGATGTCTATCAAAACTCATTTTTTTATGATATATCTCTTGACCAAATAATTGGGTTTCACCAATGCAATGGTAACAGATCTTTCGAACCTGCTAATTGTGCATTAGTTTTAATGTATTTTCAGTTTGTCAGTATTCGTTTTATTTATAGATTAGGTACAAATTTTCTGATGGAATTGATCTTAATGCAAATTAACCACATTACCACAGCGTAAACATTCATTCTATATATTTCTATCATATCACTTACAAAGTCCTTGTATACTTGTTGTTATTTTGAATGTAATGATGTATACATAATTGTTGACTGAAATGCATGCAAAATTAAACTAAATTTTTATGATACTGTATAGTATTTTATTCCGTTGTATATTACTATATTATATATTCATTAGAGAAATATGAAAAATATAATTTTATATCAGGAAACCAGTTTTTTTATTGTATTTATGAGAAGATAATTCAATATTACCTGATAACTGTACTACAAGTTTAGATTAGGCTGAACGAATCTTGAGAAATATTTATTAAGGCAAAATATACAAACAAACTGGGAGAAATCCACTAACAAGTAACGAATTATATGCTCTGATATTGATTTAATCTGGAAAATTTACTACATTTAACTAATCGCATTAAACAGGATTCTTAAGTTCAAAAGAAATTTGAATCAAGAACATTTATATGGGGCCTATTACAGAAATCAATGTTTTTTGCAACATTTCGTGTTGAGGGGTTTGCCGATAGTTAAGAATTCTATAATCAAATTCCCCTTTTCATAAATTGTATATAGTAAAAAATAGTATCAGTTCGAACGAAATCATCAGAGAATTAATTGAAAAAATTTGTTCGAAACAATTCAATATAAAAATAGTTATTTTTCATGGACTCGAAGATAAATGTTTCAGTGAAATTATAAGTATTGAGGATTTGATATTAAACACATTCGATGTTTTCAACCACCAACTACTTATTTTTCCATATAATACCTACTCTTCAACTCAATCTTCGTTAAGAAAAATTTTGAGTCATTTTTTGAGTCATTTCATTTACAATCCTAAGGTACCTATGATTTTTAACACATTTCAAAAAGTTTCAGAGGCACCGGTTCTGCTGTTTCTGAGTACACTATTGAGTAAATTTAATCACTAATTACTGTTTCTTCTCAAAGTGATATTAAAACCACAATAAAACAATATATCTTTTATTAAATGCGTTCTGTTAGTGAGGAAATGTGATTACATTTACAGTTACATTATGAGCGGAGTCATAATTTTTATATGAATATAGACTAAACAATGGTCCATACACTCTAAATATCACTGTGAAAACTTATTACCAGCTTAAATCAAAATATTTAAGTTTTCAGATAACGCAAATAACCTTTTCAAATCAATTTTTACATTCGCGGTCGATTAGGGTTATGCGCAGGGAGGAATGCGCGAGTTCCCTTTGGTGTAAGCGATTTCAGTTCAAAATCAACGGAGTGCGACTACTGCTTGGTCCCTATACTGTGCCCCATCTGTATAAGGAGTCGGCGCATCTTCCCTAGTTGGTTTTGATTCGATTAAGCGATGTCCAAGTTCGACGAGAAAGATCGAATCCTACAGGTGATGCACGGCATACTGTGATACGTTAGGGCAACTTCCTCTTCCCATTTCTCTCTCCATCTCTCATTTATGTCGAAGTTGTTTTGGTGTAGCAAATGAGCAGTCTTCAATGGGGGATGTCTTGATCGAACTCGATGTCGTCCTTGGATATCTGGAACATCATTATGAACTTGCAGCTGTGGGTTGCTCATAATTTTAATAAACTCTCTAACGAGGGCATGTTCTCTACGCAGATTGGGGGAGCAATGTTGCTAAGAATTGGCAGCCATAGTGTGTGGGTTGGCTTTATGGTCCCTGATATAGTGCGCATGGTTTGGTTTAATTGAGTGTCGACCATATGTGTGTGTTTGCTATTAAGCCACACTGGAACGCAGTACTCTGCGACTGGATATACTAAGCCCAGTGCAGAGGATCTCAGGGTGGATGCTGAAGAGACCCAAGTTGTACCGCACAGTCTCTCTATTATATTATTACGTGTTCTTAATTTTGCAGCTGTTTTTGTCTTTCAATGTGAGCGTCCTGTCGAGAGTAACACTAAGGTATTAAGGATGGCTATTATGTTTAAGTAACTTGTTGTCCATGAACACCCTTAATTCTCTCTTTGCCATCTTATTGTTTAGATGAAAGGCAGAAACTACTGTTTTTGCAGTGATTGGTAGAAGTCTCCATTTTTTTAAGTATTCGCTGATGTTCGCTAAATCTCTGGTAAGAATATCCTCAGCAACCTCCATCTTATTGTGTCTGGTTGCCAAGGCCCAGTCGTTCGCATAACCAAACTTTCAGTTGCAGACATTTCCGCGATGTACAGGCTGAAAAGTATAGGGGCAAGAACTGAGCTCTGTGGAAGACCGTCAATAAGTTTCCTCGTTTTGCTTCTATTATTCCCCCATAATTACTTTGAATGTCCTATTGGAGAGCATATTATTAATATGATTGGTAATTCTTGTACAGGAAATGGTGCGAATTAATCTAAATATCAAGCCGTGTCTCCAAACCGTGTCATAAGCTGCAGTTAGATCATTTTATATTGGGATATTTCAACTGATTCAGATACCTACATCAACTTAACAAAAGAGCGGAATTCTCCACACTTCACAATTTGTTACCGATTGACTTTTTTTATCGACGATGGTTCAAAAACTAAAAAAAAAAATAACGAGTTATTTAATTCGTAAAAATATATAGCTAAGCACCCTCACTTATCATTTTCCACCCATTCCGCGAACTTAAAAAATCCTCTCGCACAAATAGTGAATTATGTATCACATAACATACAAAAATCGAAGTTCTCTGCGAGGAATATAATTAATTCGCCTTTACATTACCCTATTTTGGGCTAAAACGACCGCTCTGTACGTAGACGGAAACGAGAGGAATGGAAAAAGTAATTTTCCATTTTCCCCCAAGCAGATGAGAAAGCAGGAATCGGAGGGGATCAATTTTCATCATTAATTGAATTATGTTACAATTTTTGGTATGTCGAAAACAGATGATTTGAAGAACTAAGCAGTCCTTTAGTTCGCGTGCTCAGTGGGTTTCTCAGATGATACGCCACTGGGTCGAGCTGAGCTTTATTTAAAATTTTCGAATCCACCAAAGAATGAAAGAAATCAGTTGTTAACTTTGTTTACTAAAAGCCTCATGAGACATTTTAGATTTTCGAGAATTACATTAAAAGATAAATTAAGATATAGCTCTAAAAAGGTGGACATCTATTGGTGAATGTCTACATCAATCTTTAAGGCATCCTCGCGACTCAAATTTTCTTTTATTTCCCAAGTTGGTGTTTTAAAAATCAATACTTTAACCTCAATCTCCTCATATTCCTACTTGACATTATTCACTACTGATTAATTATAAGTTTTCAGTGTTTATGTTTGCAAAGAAGCATTTTGCTTCTTGGGTTAAATATCTAGTCAACATCAAGTATCATAAACATAGTGAAAATTAGCTTAGAGATGTCTTCAGATTCTAGTATATGTAGGATATGCCTACTTTTCACTTCAAACAGCCAATCTTTAGATGTTGATCAAGTTATAAGCTCCACAAATATTTTGCTGAGGGATATGGTACAACTATGTATGCCTGAAATGGTAAATTAAAAAGATTTGAACTCTTAGCACGTATAGATCAAATAGATTGATAATTCAGCTTGAAATTTTTTGTATATACTGACACAGTTATGCTTGCTGCACATATTTCAGCATTTCAATGGTAAAATTCCTTTAATTGTTTTTTGCATGCTCGATTGATGTGCTCAGGAGTTTAGATAGTTTTCTACATAGTTTATTATCCTTTTGTAACTGGATGGAAAAATAAAAATAATTCTGAAAGTTGCAATTTTCATTAAACAATTTTTGTTCCTCAATCAAGTTTGTTGGTGTGCTCTTAGAATTGATTCTAGAATCGAGTCATCAATAGTTGACGTGTGCTATTGCTTGCCTGCTCTTTGCCGTGCTTTCAAACACATTTTAATGCAAATTACATTCTCAAGGACTTGGACTTGACCACATCTCCGAAAATCTGCACTACCTGTTCTACGGAAATTGAAAAGTTCTATAATTTCAAGAGTTGCTGTTTAGAAACAGAGAACAAAGTGCGAAGCTATCTGGATAATCCATCTTCAAAACAAAACGACTCTAAAGTTGATCTCATCGATGTCATACAATCGAATGGTGTTGTGCTTAATATAGCTCTTGATTTTGATGGCATGGCAACTGAGAATTCAAAAGAATGCGAGGAGATGATAGTAGGGGACGAAGATGATGATACCGAATATAATAAAATTGTTCTGGATAAAAACGAAACAAGTTCTGTTAATCAGGATGTGGTTCTTTTCTCTTGCAATATTTGCTCTTATATGACTACTAACGATGCGAAACTGAAGGATCATAAATGTTTTCCAGAATCTAAAAAGAGGCAAATTATGTCCATGATCAGGTGTAATACTTGTGATTTTCTTGCTCCTACACCGAAGATCTTAGAGCAACATAGATCAGACGCACATCCTATTTGGTACTCGTGTAACCAATGTGCGTTTAAGACTAAATTTATGAATGTAATGACAAAGCATAAGAATACTACACACGCTTACAATGACGATGATAATGAACACATGGCAGATTGTAAGTTATGTCCTTACAGAGCTATTAATTCGCAGTTTTTACAGAAACACGTTAGAGCGATGCATTACAGACCACCTCCAATCTTGAGCTGTACGATGTGTTCTTATGAAACATCTGATAGAAGTAATTTCAAAAAACATCAATATATTCATACGAAAGATAAGCCACATAAGTGTCCAACATGCACATATCAATGTGTATCGCCTTACCAAATGAAAAAGCATGTCGAGAAGCAACATGCTGATAGAAAAGGTTTTGGTCATCCCAATACTAAAAATGGAAAATCCCCTATTTATCCTAAAATTAAACAAGAAAAAACTTCTTTGTAGAAAACTTTGGATATAAGTATGTGTATGTTGATTCTAAATTATTCATTCCATTCATAATAACGAAATAATTGAATATAAGGTGAAATGTCTTTCAGTTCACAAAATGAAACAAGTTAAATTAAGGAAGCGAAATAAATTGAAGCTATTCATGGGTTCATAGGTGGAGAATAAGGTTACATAGCATTAAACAGGGTGTTACGCTGGGAGTGCCTGTTTGAAGTCTATGGAGAAATAGTAATTGCAGAAATCACAGTTTTGAGTTAAAAGTTTTGTCTTTGGGGGGAGCTCGTAGTAGATAACTCCGTGCCAATACCATCAAACACAGAAACGGTCTATTACAAAAATAAAAGATTTTTTTCAATTCTTCCACATTTACTTAATTCTAATGAATATAATTTTTAATATTAATCATTTCTCGTCACCCATCATCTGAGACCTAACTTTTGAATATCTGGACTGATGAGAAAAAAATTTACACTTATGAACCTCTTCCGTTCAACTGATTAATTGCATTTCATCAGAAAAACTGAAAAATGTCAAATAGTAGCATACCTGTAATATATTCAGTAATTTTCGATGAATCAACTTGTAAGTTAGCTGTAATCTCAAAATAAGGAATTTTATATATCGAGAGATAAAAATGGAACTGATTGAAAAATAAGGCACAAGAAAATTCTGAGAATAACAGAACACCTCACTGCTTTATTTCTAGTCAAATTTGCTTTTTGTACAAATTCAGGCCAAAACTGATGAAGATTTATTGTAAATATTCAGTATTTAATTAAAATCTCAAGTAATTTTAAGATGTAAGCTTATTTGATTTTGTATTTAATGCTTTTTATCACACAATCAAAAAGTTTTCAACTATTAAATATATTCAGCTTGCCATAATTCAAGAATTAGTCCTAAAGTATTGATATCCGGTAAGTAGTTTAGCATAATTTGTGTAAAAATAAACAGAAATAAATTATAAATTGGAATGTGTTTTTATTATAAAAATCAGGAAATAAATGAAAATCGAATTCAACTATTGATTCCTTTAATCGGCTCATTTCTACATATCACAGATATTCTCCTAGATTTATCAATTTTTTTCTCTTTAAAATAGCTGTCCTCATTGCATAATATTTCATGTGTATAATTATATCTTGCCATATCTTTCATAACATATAATGATCGTCTTTTCAACAAAACATCAACATATAACTCTTTATTCTTATCGTTTTTTAGTCTCATAACACTATCACTTAAAAGGCTCAACCCAGCAATTGTATCTCCACAAAACTAAAAACAAAACAACCATTAATCTTGAATTACAATGAGTCATTCAGCATACCCTTATGGCATCTATATGTGGTTTTATATAACCATTTTCAGCTAAATCTAAAATATGAACGTATTTTATTTGTGGTGTACCAGGTGGAAATGCCAAGTCTCTAACTCTGTTGAGTATTTTCAGTATTTAAATCATTCCATTTCAATCTTTCAGTTTCCCGATACCCATGAATGGCCTAAGAAGAAAGAGAATAGATTCAGAGAAAATGAAGAAACAGAACTCTTTACATTATCCCAATGATCATATTCATATCTCAATTTTTTCATATAAGGTTCAAGTTCTTGGAAAAGAGTGGTTTCTTCATCTGCAGACAGGAAATTTTCATATACTCTCATACTTTTTAATATCCCAGTCGCTTCACTACTGAACTCATTTTGAATTTTATCATTCAGGTGGATGTATAAGGGGCAAGAATTCAATATTTCTCCTGAAAAGCAAAGTTTACCATCATGAATAGATAACAAAATAGACTTTACCTTGTTCGTTGGAGATTATTCCAGAATAATAACGTTTTAATGCCTTCGAATAATGTTTTATTATCAGTGATATCATTTTCTATTATAACAAAAAAGGATAAATTATAATATTGAATAGGAATTGTTTCGATTTTGAGATTTGTTTTGAAAAATGAAATTTGAGGTTACGTTACAGTCAGACCACAAAAAGTTTCTGTATGGTTAAGGATACAGCGCTGGAAGCGATTTTCACTCTGCTTACCCTGACACTTCTCTCTATGCTCTGTCAGAATTCTGCGTCTGCCACGCAACAGAAAAATAGCGGGACATTCAAATTTTAACCAAATAAAAACAAATTTGACAGGTTGTCAAGCACTTCTCTTCAAAATTTACATTATCTGTTTATCAAATATCAAATAAATCAGCAAAATAATGTAGTACCCCGGAAAAATCACAAATGTTGTCAAATTCGTGCCTACTATGCCATTTGAAAAACGATCAAGAAGCTTCAGACAGGCTACCCATGATATGCTCATTAAGTTGAAGGAAATAAGAGAAAGCTTCTCAAGCAATAAACAGGAAAAGTGTAATGATGCGGGGAAAATAAGTTATGAGGCTACCAGCCCATTGAAATCGAGTATTAAGAGACAGAAGTCGTGTTCCTTGAAAGATATTTCATCGATGTCTGGCATCAAGGATCCAGAGTGTCAGTCTTTGAAGCTGGAATCTAAAACTAAATCCTACAATTCTGTTCAGAACGAGGTGGCAGCTCAAATACCAGTACCTAATTTTGCAGCTCAACTGAACCAAAGTTTGAAAAGCAGCAACTTATTCAATCGGCAAGCTACACTTCATAACAGAAGGTCTTTATCTGTAGATCACCTGACTGGTTCAAATGTAAGTATTATTTGACTTATAACTGATAAATTGTGCCATTTATTCACTTGGGGAGTTGGTAAATTTTTTTATTAACTGTTTAATTTGCAATTGCATTATTAATAATAATAATAAACAACAATGTCTTGGTATGATCATTATTTGAACTTTAGACGGTCCTACTTTTACCATTGGAGAGAAATTACTGATTTTCGAGATTTTGCATGAAAATGTGTACACAAATCTTTTCAGGCTTCGCAAAATTTTAAATGTTTTTGAGAACAACACTGGAATTTGAAATGTTCGTTAGGTTATGTCACAAAATAATGGAGTCTGTATTGGCACCTTTTTGTTTGAGTTTGGGATCTCTATTGTTTTTGAATGATTCATTGTGTTCTTTATTGTTAAAACAAAGGTTTCAGTTACCTATTTACGTATTCGTTATTTTGTTTGAGCACAGCGAAGTCATTAGATTCTTAATAATTGAATAGTTAGTAGTACGGTAGTTGAAAATAAATTTACATATTTTCACTAATTATCCTGCAGTAGTTATTGGGAAAAATATAATTTTCCTATGCAGTAAGTTATGGATAAAAGTTTTGATTTGATTAACTGTATTTCACATTGCTGATACATCTTTCTAATCAGTGTTGAGTGATTTGATTTTAATTGACTGTGAAATTGTTTTATGGTAAGGAATAAATTGGGTTAATTATTGGTAATTAAGATTTTGAGGAGAATGAACACAAATTGTAGCTGAATAAGGGTAAAATAGAAAGTATATAACTGCTATCTGTATTAATTTTCATCTGGCAACCGTCAATACGCTTCTCTGTTTTGCTGGTTGCATAATGTGGATAAATTGGGCTGAGATATTAAATGGAGCACCAGCACTGCTTCAACATTTTAATTTATTTTGCATTATTATTTATTAAAAAATTGCACTGTACTGAAATCTGGTAGATTGCTTTACAGGGAGGCATAATTATTGATGACCGAACTCATCATTTTAAGATATCGAGTGAAAATTGAAAGAGATGGATATATTTTCAATATTATTGATATTTTTGAAAGTATTTGTTGTATCATTTATAGAGTGTTTCGGTTTTAGTTAATTTAATATAATTGAATTAGGGATTGCTGGAACATCTACTATTTATTAGATTTGGCTGTAAGCAACATACGAGGGTTGCCTTTTGTATTTCGGGATTGGACAACCCTACTGTTGCAATCTGCCAATTGACAGGTGTATCGTAAAGCTTGACATTTTTGAGGTTATATGTAGTCAGAACGTTCTGACATACCAGCGCTATTTGTGTTGTTTAAAGTAACTTAAAACATTTATCTCGTTCAAAAATTGGAATTAAATTGTGAACATTAACGTACCTTCATTTTTCACAACTTTTTCGCAACAGTGCATCGATGAACTTAATTCACTTTTTGGCGATGAAGCTCCATCAAGGATCAGTGTTTATCGATGGTATGGTAAATTTAACCGAGGTCGTAGTTCACCCTAAGACGAATTTCGCGAAGCTCTTCCAAAATAAGTTGTTACGAAAACCATTGATGCTGTGCGCCAACTGATATTGGAATATCGTCATGTGACCTATCGTGAGATTGAGACAACCTTAGTCATTAGTGGGACCAGCATACATTCAATATTGCATGAACATTTGACCGCATTTGTTCGCGTTGGATCCCGCACAATTTGTCAATCGCTCAAGGCTCGTATCGATTGATCGGAAGAAATGCTCCAAAAATACGATCGCGGTGCTTCGAAGCACACCTATAACATAGTGACAGGTGATAAATCGTTTCAAGAGGAGCCAATTCCAACCAAAGTTGCTCGCGCAACAAGCACTTCCAAGCAAATGGTAGCCGGTTTTTTCGAAAAAGTAATCAGCCGCTAATGAATAATAGATTTCAGGTGAAAATTTTATGCGAACAACGAACAAAAAAATACCTTGAATAGTAAAATTAATAATTCACTTACCCAAAAGAGCTTTAGATGGATCCTAGTTTGCTCAATGCTACGCTACACCAAATATAACGGGTTTTGAAGGAAGAGGATACAGGGATAATCTTTTCTGGACAGCAAAGCGGGTGAAAATATCACTCAGATTTTTCCCGTTCAATGTTCGCTATGTTTAGAAGATTTTGATTTAAATGTCGTTCTTTTTCGCTTGTTGTTACTTTGGAGATCGTATATCGATTGATTTTTGTTTACGCGCTCTCCAACCGCGCACCAGCGCCGTGGGGTAGGCAGCTCAAAATATATCCCATCGTACACAAGAAAAGTGCGGAAAATTAAATGAAGATGTATTAAATACCGAATAAAACAAATCCGGACATCTACACAGCAGTGGCGGCTCGTGACAATATAGTGTGAGGCACATATGAAAAAAAATATAATATTATAATATATATATAGGGTTTACGTGGCGAACAAAGTTTATATAGTGAACTCTACTTCGTCAGTTGCATAATAAATATATTGAAAAAATTTTCTTCACTAATGCTTGGAATTTTTGATGAATCCTCAAATTATTTAATCAAAATCAAAATCGCGACTATTACTATTGATTATGAAATAAAATGTTTCAAGTAACTTATCTCTATTATTGAAAACTGTATGAACGGCTCGTGATATGAAATTCCAACGAGTTGCCACATTCGAAGGAATACGTATTCCTCCAATTTGTTCTAAAACTTGGGTACACTTTGTTGATTTGGAAAAATATGATGAAAATCCTGACAAGGTTAAGAAAAAAATTTGACCTGTTGAATTGAACTGCAAGCATTACTTAAAACCAAATTGAATACATTTGCATAGCAATGAGTAAAGATTGCTTGTGGTGCTATAGATTTAATTTTTGCTTGTAACCCGTTCACTTCTCCGGACATAACACTCGCTCCGTCGTATGTTTGAGCCACTAATTTTGAACGCAAGTCGAATTTTTCGAATTTTGAAGATAAAAATTGAAATATATCATCAGCAGAACGCCCAGAACTAACATCATAAAATCCTATGGAGCGCTCAACAAGTTGGTCATCTATTACATAACGAAAAATGACTGATAACTGGGAATGACAGCTTATGTCAGTTGTTTCATCATTTTGCCAAGAAAAAAACAATGGTTGTGAAATTTCGTCCTCGATTTGTTTATTCACAACAAAAGCAACCGAATCAATCAATTCATTTTGAATGGTTTTATATGTACCAGAAAATACCGATTTACTGTTGGTGTCATTTTCTAAAAAGGTTTTTAAATTCGTGTCTAATTTACTAACAAGAACTACCAATTCTTTGAAATTTCTGCGATTTAAAGACTCATTCGATTCATCGTGCCCCCTAAAAGGTAACTCTTGCATATAGAGGTGCATCGTAATATCTATTAAACTTCTTAGAATTTGTCGATTTTCTTTCACTCTAGCGTTGAAATTTTCAATTTCTATTTGACGCGCATTGTCTATTGCTGTGGCGATATTTTGTTTTTGCTTTCTCATAACGGTAAGCTTGCAATTAGATGAAATATGCTGAGCACTTTTTATTGTGAAGCGATAGACCCCGAGATAAATTTTTCAAATCACTAAAACCACTTTTCGACTAAACTCTGTGGAATTTCCATTAGTTGCTGCGAATAAAATGCACGGCTAACAGAATATTTTTTTCAAAGTAATACTTCCAGTAAGCCAGTCGTACTTGTCATACCACGTATTTTAGAATCCCCGATTTGATATACCGACCCCACCACTAGACACTAGAGATTTACTCAAATCTGGAACAGGTCGCTCAACTTCCTTAATTAAATATAATTTATCATCATACGAATGAGTCGAAAAATGTTGCTTATTTATTAAAAATTAACAATTTTAGCCATATTACTCAGCCGCGCCTGTCCAGTTGTTTTCCTAATATAATTTTTAATCCCTTTCAACGCAGAGAAACTTCTTTCTGTGGAAGCAGTTGTCAAATTTTCCGAATTTTGAAGATAAAAATTGAAATAGATCATCAGCAGAACGCCCAGAACTAACACCATAAAATCCCATGAAGCGCTCAACAAGTTGGTCATCTATTACATAACGAAAAATGACTGATAACTGGGAATGACAGCTTATGTCATCAACTTGCCAAGAAAAAAACAATGATTGTGAAATTTCGTCCTCGATTTGTTTATTCACAACAAAAGCAACCGAATCAATTAATTCATTTTGAATGGTTTTAGATGTACCAGAAAATACCGATTTACTGTTGGTGTCATTTTCTAAAAAGGTTTTTAAATTCGTGTCAAATTTACTAACAAGAACTACCAATTCTTTGAAATTTCCGCGATTTAAAGACTCATTCGATTCATCGTGCCCCCTAAAAGGTAACTCTTGCATACAGAGGTGCATCGTAATATCTATTAAACTTCTTAGAATTTGTCGATTTTCTTTGACTTAAAAATGCACGGCCAACAAAATATTTTTTCAAAGTAACTTCCAGTAAGCCAGTTGTACTTGTCATACCACGTATTTTGGAATCGCCGATTTGATTTACCGACCCCACCACTAGACACTAGAGATTTCCTCAAATCTGGAACAGGTCGCTTAACTTCCTTAATTAAATATAATTTATCATCATACGAATGAGTCGAAAAATGTTGCTTATTTATTAAAAAATTAACAATATCACAAGTACACTGAACATGTTTCTTAGGAATTTCAAAAGATTTACTATTACTAGGTCCCGCTGAATCCATTTCGCGATTTGTCAGTCACTTTCGATAAAAAAGATTTATATTTCAGAAAAAATTCACCTAAAAAAATTATAATCATACGCGATACACAGCAAACGCGATACCTCTAAATAACGACAAAGTGAACTAACCCTATTTCTCTATTTCCCGCTTCCCGATTAACTCGAATAAAAACCTGAGGCCAGCCTCTAATTCCTCGAGAAGCCGCCTTCAAAGCCGTAGATATGTTCTCACCGCTTCGACGCAGATAACCCGCTGGACATCGCAGCAAAGAAACGATCTCAGATCGGCTAAGATCGCGCAGAGGCCAGCCTCGTATTAATCCTAGAACGGCTTTCCATTACGTTCTCGTAGGTCATCGAAGTAGATAACACGCTAATTCAGTAAAAGAAGCCTGCGTTAGGCATGCCTCCAACCGTTTATTCAAAGAGGATTTGATTTGTTATGAATATACAAGGAACGTGAGATTGGGAAAAATATTGAGGAAAAAAGTGATGATGAAAGGGAATGAAGAAATATACGGTTCAGAATTTTTTTGATGAGGCACTGCCTCACCTGTCTCATAGGACAAGCCGCCACTGCTACACAGCTCACGATCTAACACAGAGTGTCAAAAATGCTTCGAGAATTGGTTCAAACCTTAGTCTATATAAGAATAGACCCTTTATTTACATTGAAAAGTGTCGCACGTATTGAGCTGGTCCACTCAGGTCATGAAAAATTTTCATGTTGCCAAACTGAGCAAATAGTAGGTTTCTCTATTCCCCTATAATTGTGAATAAAAAATTTTTCTCCAATTTGCATTCAAAACATTGTATAAAATTTTATATTTTAAATCGAAACTGTCTAATCGGATATATTAGCTAGAAGTAAAAGAAAAACTTTAGTTGATTCTGCTATCATATGTCAGAGACCACAAATGGAAAGAAATTCAGATGAAAGTCAAGGAGTGCGTTCAGAATCAACGTCCGACGTCGCTCGGAGTGCACCCTGGCCGTTCGGAATCGACGTCGGATATAATATACCCCCGTTCGTAATGAATCGGAACGTTTACCCGGGTGTTAAACTTTGCATCTTGCAAAATACATCGGAAAGATATGCTCGTCCGGCGCAGTGACGAAAATTTCAAATTGAAATTCCCTTAGGCATTAGACTATAATAGAAAGTCTTTTCTCTAGCCTGAGGGAATTGCCTATTACGAAAGTACTTTAAAAGTTGGGGATGAAGCTTCTTTCTGTTGCATTTGTGTATAAGTAAACTTATTGATAGGATCGTTATAGTGCTCGTATATTATATTTAATAAAATAAAAATAGAATAGAATAGAAGTCATGAAATCTCAAAGACGAATGCGGAAGATTGATTATTTATTGTGGGGATAAAATATGTCTAATATCTGCTTTTCGGGAGCAATCGTTGGTTTTCCAGATCCATTTATCGACGCTGAATGCAGATGTACTCCTATTTTATCAAGCAGAATACAAAATAAGGATCTTTTCAATCTGAAATGTTCCCTGAATTGTTCATTACTTATATAAGGAATAATATTTTCAAAATAATTCTGCACTCGTAGTGGGGTTTCTCGGGAATTTTGTATTACTGCTACTATTGTATTTTCTTCATCCTCCTCGCTACTCGGATACTCATCAAAAATTTCATTTATACAGTGAATAACGTCATTCAACATATTAGACAGAATATTAATATTCAATTCATCGCAATTTAATACACTATCCATTTTTGTATGTTCAAAATTCTAATTCAGAAAACCGTAATATTATGTTCGAAGAAATCAAATAATGAAATTATTCCACAAACGCAACTTAACCTTAGATATCAAATAAATAAATGAACTGCACGTGCACACTTCAAATAGACAGAGAGGAGAGATGTTGCCCCAAATCGTTCTAAAACGTTCGACAAGATTTTGACAACCAAGTGCGTTCTACGCCGGACGTACATTCTTTATCCGACGTTGATTCTGAACGCACTCAAGACAACGCTGTTCCATTCTCTGTTTGACAATTTGAAGGTTACATGTGCTAAAAGACACACGTTGCCACCTCTGTATCGAAAATAAATACTCAAATTGAAGAAAATTTGTGAGATTCAGTATTAGGTTTTTGATATTTTTTATTGTTTATTACTTTTCATCGCACTAAAAATGGTTCGTAAGTGTGAAAGTTGTAGTAAAGACAGGAATTTTAATCCGAATTTATCATTCCATAGATAAGTGTATTGTTAGAACCGAAGTATTTAGTTATTTACATGTTCAGTAGCGTAGAAAGTTTTAATAAGGCAGTTTTCAATGAGATTATTATAAGATAAAATGAGGTTTTCTTGAATTAAGGTTCCCAGATGACAATGAAAAGAGAAGAATTTGGGCTTCGCTGTTGAGATGGTCAAGTGATTGCCCAAAGAAAGCAATTTTCATTTGTTCAGATCATTTTATCCTGGAGATATTGTGACCCGAGTAAATGGAAAAAGATTTTATGCGGTGTTGCCGGGTGAGGTTTCACAAGAGACTTTCAATGAGGTTAAGACTTTCAATGAGGGAGCCAAAACAAATCGACATTTTATAAAGGAATGCTTTGTCTATCTTATATAGTCTTATGTATAGTTATGTAATTTTTTTTTGTTGCTGGTTTTTCTACAATTACTCAAAAACCGTAAAGGTTAAAAAATTTCCATTTCTAATCCAAAAACTAGAAACTGGAAGCTACAATTTCTTTTTTCTTAAATTTCTTGTACGACCATTTATCTCCAAGTTACGGGCTGTTGAAAATTGCCTAAAAATTTGGAATTTTTTCCAGTAGTGTATTCAAATCCAGATTACACAATAGCGTCGAATTTTCTGAAACTTTTATACGCGGTATAAAAATCTTTTTCAGAGTACAATTTTGGCTTGTAAATCCTGTCAACATCTGAACTTCTGCATGTAAGAAATAATCAGAGGCAACCGAGACAGTCAACTCCGAACTAAATTCGTGTCCGATGTAATTTTCTATGTCTCTCTGAAATAAAAGCCTATTTTCAGATGGCGCTGAGATCGGCGCCGGTGAAAGAATGGCGGGAAATTTGAATCGATAGCACAGGATCGCTGTATTTTAAAAATGAATTTTGCGAATATAATGAAAAAGTTTCATCCTCGATATACAATCAATTTATGATTCGGGCAAACATTTGCAATATTAAAGATGAAAATTTTTTCATTATGTTCGCAAAATACATTTTTAAAATTACATATCGATATTTTCATCTTGAAAATTAGAAATATTTATAACACCCTATAATCGACCGCTGCAATTAAATTGCGGCTAATCGATTTCAGATGAAATGATTAATAAGATTGAGCAACCAGCTAAAGGAAAGCACTTACCCCAGAGTGGTGTAGCTCACAGCTCACAGCTGACAACGATGAATCGGCAACTGAAAAGGGGGTTTTAAGGGATGGAGTTAGGGATATCCCTCACTCGCACTGACGTTGTGATGATGAATCAAAGGTTGTAATAGGGCTCCAAAAGGGCCTCTCTCTGGTGTTTGCTCAACCCCACTTTCGGCAATTAAACAGATGAACAGATGAATATCACTTTCCTCGGTGAAATTATGTAATCTTGAAGGCGACAACAATTCTCAAAAAACTTTTAAAAATACAACGTTCCTCACTTTCCAGCGAATTATCTTAAGATGGCCGCTTGATAAACAAAGTGACGTCATCCTACTTAGATTCGCGCATATTCAAGCGAGAAAATGCTTTCGCCAATATCCGCGAAGTCGCCAGCAGTTGGATAATAAAACCCCGGAAGGGTACCACGTAGGCAACACGACTTTCACTTTCACGCCCGAACACCCTATTGATTAGAGCTCTTTTTATTGAACAATATGAACATTTTATCTGTTATTCTAGCTTTCAAATTGATGACATCTATCGCACAGAAAATAAACATAACATTCAACATAAAATGATGCAAAAAATAACAGGAATGAAGATGTTGGAGGAAAACTGGCAATACAAATTTGAGATATGGCTGGAGTCATTATTAATAATCGACTTTCAACAATAAGTGGACTTCAATTGGAACTCAACAAAGGTTGAATTAACAGAACTGACTTGGCTGAAATAATAAAAAATGAATCAAAAATTACTCATGGCGCATTTTCTTCAATTTTTTTTAGCTTCAGATTTAATTTCTTCAGATGTTTTTTTGTACCACCAAGGAATGCCAATTCTACAGATCTCAGAAGTTGTTATCTCCCTTATACGATCCCCGTGTTTCGCACAACCCCAGTCTTTAAATACAATGTAGGATCCAAGTACCTGAAGAGCAGATTCTCTTACTTCAGGATGGGAGGGTTGGTCTTTTAAAAATTCCTTTAGCCTCGTGATTCCACATCCTACAGCAATAGTGAATTTTTCTCTTGGGTAAATTAAAACAGATCTTTGATCCGACCATTCTTTAAATGAAATGTATAAATTGTGATGATCCAGTTGGATGAAATGGTTATCTGGTCGCATAAGGAACAGCTTATGTGTCTTTTATGGCCCTTCAGAATGAATCCTGACACATAAGCAACGGATAAAACTACGATTCCTTGGTGCCTGTGGCGATGCTACTCATGGCTCAATGATACCTGAAATTAAGGCAATCAATATTATACGTATCAATTAGAAGAGGTCAAAATTTTTATATAATATCATAACATTTAAATATATCACATGAATCTTCAATATTTCATTGGAAATATTTACATTACCTGACAGAGCAATGGATCCTCTAGCCTGCGACTCCTGCAATATATTATGTACTTCACCAGCTCCAAGTAATGAAAATAATGTTGAAATAAAATTTCACGAATCAAAAGTTTCAGTTAACGACAATACTGTAATAGGATGGAAGCATTTGAAATAATAAGTTTGTTAGTCTCGCAGTTCGAAACTGTAATTTTTGGTAATTTGTCGTTTTCATTCGTCTGGGACGAAACAAGAGTTCCTTGTCGTTCGTCTGGTCGGAACATTTGATTTCGGAACTATTCATTCTGATATGTTTCCTAAAACAATGATCAAGATTTGAAAATATAAGGAATCATGTAACTTATTGAATTCAAATGTTCTCACAAGCAAAAATGAAATATTACGCAAGTGGAAAGTTGAAAGACAACAAAGATGCAGTTGATCAGATAATCGCATTGAAGATACAATCAATTAATTCACAATACCTGACGGTTCAATAGATTCTACAGCCTGTAATTCCCCCATTACTTCAATACATGATGAAGGGTTGACCCAAGCCAAAGGAATAGCATGTCTGTTTAACTTGTTGCGACTTGAATTTGTAAAAGAATTTTCATTAAAATATCCATCACAAATTCTCTGACGTTTTCTTATCACAGCATTAAAACGAAGACCATTCTTCCATGAATTGATCCTACAAAATAAATTTTAAACTTGAATAATATACCTTCGATCCAAAGCAAGCATCAGATTAAATAAATATAACTTTTATTCTTACCGCTCAGGATTGGAAGGAAAACAAAATTAATTATTGACTTCGGCCTCTAAAGCTCCGCATATAAGACAACGTTTATCAATAATCTTTTTGAGTAAATGTTAACTCACTTTTTCTCAAATTACAACTGCAGACGTTGGTGGTTGAAATTAAAAGAACGATAAAAGTTTAAATATTTGTAGGTTAGGTCTATGCAAAAATTTTCTTCTTTGTTATCATATTGCGCATAAATATTTTCAATCATCCAGTCAATGTATACAGCGACATCTGAAAATAGGTTACAAAAGTGGGATTAAGATAGATTTATGTTAGTTGAGATAGAACAGACAGTGATACAACATAATCCTTAACATCGGACAAAAATGGGCATGGAGTTGACCGTCTAGATTGTCTCTGGAAATAATTGTCGCTTGGTTAGCGAAATTCCCCCTTTCGAAAATCTAATAAATTTTCTTGCGTCCCCCGTATTTCCGTTTTGGAATGCACTAATTTGACTTAATTTATTGCATCCTCAAGTATCTAATTCAAGTTCGCGCTAAAGATTTCATTGTGCTCGGCCCCGAATTAGGTTAGATTTAGTGACATACGTAGTAGCACCTGATTGAGGTCGATAAAAGCACTTCATAGATCCGTTGATAACACCCGCGATAAGGTGAATGGCAATAAGAAAAACCGAGTTTTCCGATAGTCGATGTGTGCTTTTTCCAAACGGTTTTCCGGCTGTCCGCGATCGGAAAAGGTGATTTACGTGTTGGAGACGACGAAATGGGTTTTTGGAAAGCGTCGATTCAGTAGAAGTATGTGGTGAATCTGTGAAGTTTTCCACTTCATTTTGAAGTTTGGTATATTTTTGTGCTCATAATATCATAGATTCCGTCTTTTTTGGCGCTTTTGTTAATCTCAACAGAGTGCTTTAAGATTTGCCCGAAGTCTGTATTTTTCGCAACTTTGGATAAAAGTGGTGACGATCATTTGTTATTGACTCACTGATATGAATCCGTGATTAAAATCCATTGTCTGTCCGCATGCACGGTTACGTCTAAACGGAATTGGCTACAAAATTAAATTTCAGGGCAGTTGTGAGGAATGAATAGCTGGATAAGTGTTCGTTGTTTGACCAAACCGGCCTAGTAGTTTACTCGCTAGAATTTCTCTCCTTGGATCTTATGATTTTCAAGTACTTACCATATCGTGATGCTTAAGGTTGTAACATTTGCCATTTTTTTTTTAAAAAGGATGACAAATATTATTTTTAAAACTAACTACAACACTGGAGTCTGAATGACTCCAGATACAAAGACTTGGCCATTTAATGTGATCGTCTAGCAAGGGTAGGACTCAACGTTATGTTTAAGTAATAAATCAAGTTCGTGACAATTGAGATTAATGAAAATAATTGGGAAACAAAGATGGCAAATTAAACACAACAGTTAGACCCAAACAATCAACTCTTTATTCAGGGTCAAAAAATGTAGGGGAAAGCCTCAGGCGTAAAACCCCTTATGTTAGGTGATGTTAGGGCACTTGTTTAAAACTAAATGGTTAATCATTAACAACTAGCAAAGGCTAGTATAACATCTCTGAGAAAACTATAACAATGCAGAACATACAGTAAACAGAATAATAATCCTGGTAAATATGGCAACTTCGATGATGCAACAATAATAATAATCATGGCAAATACATATACTTCAATAAGGCAACAATAATAATAATCTTGTCAAATACATATACAGGGTGAGTCTTTGACCACTGCGTTAATTTTAACCGCAGGTTCTTGAGATCAAAAGAAACACTTTTTCCATTACGGTTTTCCCATATTCAGCTGCGTTAAAAAGTTATAAGCATTTTCAGTTTTCACATTGGGCAAATACCCCTCTTGTCACCAAACCCACTCGGCTCCAGAGAGTGCACAAAGTACCTCCTCGGCTAGCTCTAGAGCTGAGACTACTTATAAAGGGGCGCCACTCTCTTTTATGATAATACAAAGAAAAAAAAAGAGGAAAGTACACTAAAGATCTCAGGGTCGCAAAGAGAGAAAATAACGAACGCACTCTCAGGATGCCAAACGAGCCCGATCACACAAGCGGGAGGTAGTGGCTGGTAGAAAGAATATAGAGCAATTATTTAATAATATAATGAGCCCAAATGAAATACACAAGGTCTCTCAAACGAGGATATATCTTACAGAAGGTAGATCACTAACTAGTTCTTACTTCACAACCCGAATATTCGATATAATGCTTCATCTCTTACTAAACAAACAGTAATATCACCCCAAGGTATATACTTAGAGCCTCGATGGTAATCGTTACAAATAGCTCTTTACTTATATCTAAGCGACCTTTTCGATGGGTCGGGTTTTATGTACTAAACAGTATTCACTGAATTGCGCTTCTTTGATACTAATCAATCTTAACTAAATTCTACAGACTAACCTTCTATAACAGTCTAGGTCGTGGCTTGACTGAAGTACAAAAGGATATTATTTTCACAGTCTCGTAGATGGAAACTGGGCTCAAATATATTCCTGGGCCAACGTAGTACAATTTCTCACAGTAATGCGCCCTGGGTAGACGACAGGTGTGGTATCTTAGATGGCGAAATCTGGTGGAGGTCCCCAAAGACAGCTTCCACGGCAGTAATTCAAAGACAGCCTATACAAACAGCTCGAAGACTTCAAAGACAGTTCAGAATCTGCGGTACCTCGCAACGGTACGAAAAAATACGAACAAAAATCTAAAATACCTCGTGACAAAACATAGGTTAACTCACCAATCCCACGTCGTTTTTCCAAACAAATACGCCACTCCGCTAAAGCGCAAAAATCTCACCAACGAACAAACCAAACCAACATGATAAGATTTCTCTCAGGGCTTCAGTTAAAATCCTGTTCAGATCCGCAAAATTGCGATTAATTACTCCAGGAAATTTCAACCAAAAATATGCCGGAAGAACGACGTAATTGACAACCTACGTCACTATACCATACTTTCAAGAACTGCTTCTAAGTTAATATTTCCTTAATAAATCGTGAAATGAAAGACTTTAATTAATCGTGAATGAGGATAACTGGACGTTGCCAGTTTCCCAATCATCCCAGACTATACAGACCCTTCATTGTTTTCTGTAATGAAAGAACCGATTTAAATATAACCATTTTACGATGTTGACTTCTGTTTCAATCTTCGGATCTTCGCCTGGAACGGATATACGTTTATCGCAGGAACAACGTGAACCAGTACACGATGATAACGTATCAATTCGGCCTTCTGCTGTGGTTATCCGACCAAGGTATTCGGAAAATGCTATTCTTAGGATTATTGCGAAAATATGAAATGAAACATGGGGAACATGGAAAAATTCGTTAATTATAAACGTCGTCGCTCATGGAAGGTTTTTCAAAAAGAGATATCAGATAGTGTTGAGTGGTACACGTCTTAAAATTAAGTTTGTAAGAGGTACCTCATTTTTGTACTGAAGTGGTACATTGTAACACTTCAAATGAGGCGAGGGGGTCTGGCCGTTTATGACGCGATACGATGTCGGGACAAAATTTGTACTAGTATAGACGACGGGTTGTTGAGGCGGTGTTGGGTAGCGAGGGCGAGGTAGGTAAGAACTAGGAACGTTGATGGTCTGTCTCACTTCAAATATGTCGATGCAAAAGGAGGGTAACGTTAACTGTCGACAGAATTGAAGTAATCAAAGAGGCAGAATTTAGAATGCAAATTAATTGTTGGGGTTTGAATCTTTAGGACGTTGAGCGAATGAGGGGAAGATTTTACTGAATATGAGGGTTTTGTTCTTCAAAGTAATCGAATTATACAGTGTGGAACAGCCAAATGGTATAAATTCGATAACGAATAAATGAGAGCGTGTTTGGAAAAACGCTTGGACACGGCGATTTTTTTTTTTAACTGAGCATTTTTTTCAAGAAAAAAAATTTATAGGGTGCGTCATGTGACAGTGGCCAATACCCACTTTTTTATTTTAAATGCAAGCCCCTGTATATTATTAATTTTTGGGTTCTTCAAAGAATTCTAGACATAAATCATGTACAATGTCCTATACCTATCTTCAACTGTTTCGGAAATATTAAGTGTTTTCAGATTTATTACAAAAATTAACTAAGACATGTTCTGATAGATCATTTCCTTGTAGACACATATTAGGTTGATTTTTCATGGAATTTTGAGGAAAGCAATTGGTCAAAAACTACATCCAACTAATGCCAACGTTTCGTAGATATATTTCTACTTCTTCAGGGCAAAGTCGAACTTATGTTTTACACACAAAGGATCTTAATATTAGTTTGTTGAGCAAATTGAAAAGGAACTTATGGGGAAACTTTGGACTATACGGAGTCTCTCATTTAGTTGATGACGAGATATTGTTGATGATGGAGCTCGTGTTGAATGATTGTTTGGGCTATTACCATCATCTATTGTGGATGTAATGATTTCCGACGTTTCGATAGACATCTTCTATCTTTATCAAGGAGAAAAGTAAGAAACCTTTTGAGAATTATCAATTTTCAAAAAGTCAATATGACAGAAGTCATGAAAGAAAAATGAACGGTGTTATATACTCATCTGTGATATGATGATCTTTTTAAGTTGGATCGAACTATCGGCGTCCAAACTACACCTCTACCCAATATAAATAAAGCTGAACAGAGGGCATTAAAAGATCTTAACTCGGATAGTTCAATAAAGATACTTCCAGCAGACAAAGGAAACGCCACTGTAATTCTAGATGTTGGCTCTTATAATAAAAAAATCAATGAATTATTAGAAGCAGGAAAATAAAAAAAAAAAAAGGACCCTACCACCACAGTTGAAAACAAGATTTACAAAATCCTTTATAAATATCTTAATGAATTTCCAGATCAATTCGTTAGATCAAGACTTACACCTCACTTCAGTAAACCACCACATTTATATGGTCTACCAAAAATACACAAAGCAAATATTCATCTAAGACCAATTGTGAGTTCAAGAAATTCAGCATGCCACCAATTAGCTAAATTTCTGCTGAAAATTTTATCACCATTAAAAAGTAATTCAACATCGATGATAAGAAACACTAAACACTTCATAGAAATAATGAAACATCAAGAAATCATGGAAGAAGACATTATGGTCAGCTTCGACATCACCAGTTTGTTCACTAATATTCCGACAGATAAAACACTTATCATAGTTAGGAAAAAGCTTGAAGAAGATCAAACCCTTAGTGAAAGAACTACACTAAGCGTCAATGCAATTATGGAAATGCTTTCTATTTGTATTGAAACAACATATTTCCAATTTGAAGACATCTTTTATCAACAAGAATTCGGAATGGCCATGGGTTCACCACTATCACCAATTTTAGCTGATTTATATATGGAAATTTTCGAACAGAAGGCATTAGAAAAATATGTACTTGAACCCAAACTGTGGAAAAGATATGTAGATGATACTTTCATTATTTGGCAACATGGAAGAGACACTATAGATGGATTCCTTCAATATCTAAACAATCAAGAGGAATCAATTAAATTCACAATTGAAATCGAGAAGGACAGACAACTTCCATTCTTAGATGTACTCGAACATAAACAAAATGGAATCCCAAGAACCACTGTGTATAAAAAGCCAACGAACACAGGACAATATCTACATTTTGATTCAAACCACCAACTAAACACTAAATTGGGAGTAGCAAATTGTTTATTTGATAGAGCAATAAATATTTGTTGCACTGAAGAAGACCAAAATGAAGAAATAAATAACATCTCGAAAACTCTTAGAAGCAATGGCTACCCCAAAAAGATATTTGAAAAAGCTAAACGAACAAGAGAAAGTCAACCTGAACCAACAGATATAAATCAGACCATTAAAACCGTAATTCCTTATGTAAAAGGTTTGTCGGAGAAAATGAGAAGAATTGGAAATAGATACAACATAACGACTGCATTCAAAACTCAAGACACTATCAGAGCTAAACTTACAAAAGTTAAACCTAATAATGAGACACAAAGGACAAAGAACTGCATATATGAATTACCTTGCGAGTGCGGAAGATCTTAAATCGGAGAAACTAAACGCCCTCTGAATGTACGAATAAAAGAACATCAGAAGCTTCTACGAGTACTAGACAGCGACAAATCCAGGTTGGTCCAACATGCTGTAGATGAGAATCATCGTATAAAGATCAATAATATCCAAAGAAGAAAAACTTGCAAGAAGAAAAATCAAAGAAGCAGCATTTATGAAAATAACACCAGATTCCATAAGTGCTCCATCTATAGATCTGCCAGAAGTTTGGACGCCGATAGTTCGATCCAACTTAAAAAGATCATCATATCACAGATGAGTATATCACATCGTTCATTGTTCTTTCATGACTTCTGTCATATTGACTTTTTGAAAATTGATAATTTTCAAAAGGTTTCTTACTTTTCTCCTTGATAAAGATAGAAGATGTCTATCGAAACGTCGGAAAACATTACATCAACAATAGATGATGGTAATAGCCCAAACAATCATTCAACACGTTCTCATTTATCCGTTATCGAATTTATTCCATTTGGCTGTTCCACACTGTATATTCTCATTTATTTAAAAATTCAAAGTTTCCTCTCACGTCATACACAGTTTTCCTGTTCGTTTTAGAACAAACTGTTTCTATAAAAATGTATCCAATTACAAGTAATTTCGGGCTGAATTCTTTTTGTGAGACTTCATTATGCCGAAAAGATTTATTGCTTATTCGCAATTTCAACATTTATTAGGGTCATTTATTGAGTACTAGACGAAAACCCGGCTTCGCTCGGGTGAAATTTGACTCATAATACACATCTAGGTGCAAAATGTAGATAGATGTTTCTGTAGTCATCGGCATAATTCTTAAGTACGTGTTGTTTCTATACAAAAAATACAGTACGGTAGTTATTGTTATGATTGTACTTTAATGCAATCCTTGCCTATTTAATTAACCTATCTATATACTAATTCAAGTACCAATGAAGTAATTCGTTATAATTAATCTATTTATATAATTTGTTATAATTAACGATAAGTAACCTATCTACATATATAGTAATTGAGTTATCAATGAAGTAAATCGTAAAAATGAAGTATTTTTTGTACGTGTAACTCCTAACCAAAAAGAAACCTGGCAATAACTAACCTTAGGCCTATATTACTTAAAGTAGGCGATCATACGTTTTTATCAAATCGCTAGTGCCTTGAAAATTCGCAAAACGGACACAACCGTCAACGACGTCTGCCCTCACGCGTCTGCCCGCGTTCGGGTCGCGCACTCAGCGATGAGCCACTTCTTCCCCACCGCACCTACCCCGCTCCCCCCACGCCCCGTTAGCCAGGCACCGCTGCCGGTATTTATCACCGAAACGGTATTTATCGCCGAAATTGCTATGACTCTGCATTTTAAATCTGTGATATCTTCGAAAATATTTATTTAATTTACATGCTGTAAAAAGCCATATTGATCTTTATTAAATGCACAATGTATTTAAGATACTTAATTGGATAAGGATTAATACTGTATTGCTTAAAATCGCTTCGTACACAAGCCATTATTTCTCGTACAAAGTAAAGGATAAAAAATGGTTATTGTGGGTTATTCTAAGAGATAAACATATACCATCACGGACTTTTTGTAGAACTTTTTAAGTTGTACAATACTGTAATAAATTGTTTTGATCTATCTTGTAGGATTCAGTCAGCGTTTGCAATGTAAGCGCAAAAAATGTGTTTTTACGACCTCACATTAGAAACCTCAAAAATTGTAGCCTATGTGTTATTCTGATGTATAAACTATATTGTGGTAAAGTTTCATTCAAATCCATTCAGTAGTTTTTACGTGAAAGAGTAACAAACATCCATACACCCATACTAACAAACTTTCGCCTTTATAATAGTAGTAGGATTACTATTCCGAAAATTTCATCTTTCTAGTTTATCATTTGTGTTAATTTGGTTGATAAGAAACTGAATATTTCGCCCTTTGATAATAATAACAACTTGCTCATTTTTTCGTCGAATCGACTTTTCATGTCTTCTAATTTTTATTTATCTATACCGAACAGAATTCCTAATAATAATTAATATTTTTAAATCGGAAAAATTTATACAATAATGTCATGAGATACTGGTACAAAAATAGCAGGTAGTAATCGAGAGCTTATCGTTTTATTCCTTCTCTGAAGAATCAATATTTTCATACAATCATCGAAAATAAAATTGTTTTTCTGTTGAGTTCAAAGAAACTCCTGTAAAATCCCATCATATTTGGTAAGAGGTGCCAAAGTGACAAAGACGCCGCCGCGCCATAAAACACTCCGTAATTCCATAATTTACGGCATCTGTGTACTGTCTACTATGAATCAGTACATCCCCCAGCCTTCATTTACCTTTGTCTCCGTCGTTTTTGTACCGGTGACCAGAACCAGGACTTATCCCCTCTCTCTCTTTGTATTTGTCGCTTGACTCGCGTGGCTCCATCGCTACCTGCTCCTCATCGAGGCTAAGTGGGACATTTGAAGTGATATAAAAATGAGCCTCTCTTACATTTCCTCGTCGTGTACGGGACAAATGAGCCGCCTGTTGTAAGAGGTACCAACACTAATATCAGGTTTTGGTTATAAGTACAATACAAAATAAACTAGGTTATTTTGATATTCTTTAGTAATCCTCAACCAATACCCTTTTCATTATGAATCATTCGTATTTTCTGTAGTTGTAGTTAGTGTTTTCGACGGCCGCCCCAAAGTTTCAATTAGCCAAGAGTCGACACCGTTCGTGAATGTCAGAGTAATTGATCAATATTAACGTGTGATATTTTATGCTTCGCGTCGGGAGACAACGTAACCTCGAGCTAAAATATAATACTTTTTTCCTTTAAACTATTTTTTAACTATTTTATGAAATTTCAACAGCCCGTATCTTTCGAACGGAGCCGAATTTCAAGAAATTGTATA
This sequence comes from Micraspis discolor, assembly GCA_030674115.1. NCBI lineage: Eukaryota > Metazoa > Arthropoda > Insecta > Coleoptera > Coccinellidae > Micraspis > Micraspis discolor. The sequence goes on along the minus strand of JARTUT010000444.1, from coordinate 1,091,130 downwards.
GGGAAGAAAAGAAATGTTTGATGGTTTGAACACTCTGTACAATTACGAAATTTTCCAGACTTCGAAATCATCTTTTTTCAGTGATAGACGATAGGAATGCGTAAAATATAAGAAAAAACTCCACATGTCGCAGAGGAAAACCTCCTTCCTAAAACGCCTTTTTTCGTCTCCATCAACGTCCTCTCGTAAGAAATCTCACGCGGGACAGTCGAGTTTTGAGAAAAACTCGTCTAAAAATAGAAAATCCGCCTGTATTGTGATCGCGGATTATGAAGATCGTCCAGATGGTTTGGAAAGATGGAAGAGTCAGTCGGACTGGGCCTTGTATAGGCGTAGTCGCGGTGAAACCCAGGTAAGTAGTCCACAGAACACTGATTATAACAAGTGGAATGTTCAAACTTATCTATGACTATACTTCCATGTTTTGCGGTAGCCCGCAACAATTTTTTTTTTAATGTATGCTGGTCCACTAAGACCTAAGGTTGTCTCAATCTCACGATAGATCACTTGACCTACGATCTGGGTTGAATTCACCAAACCATCGATAAACATTGGTCCTTGATGGAGCTTCATCGCCAAAAATTGAATTAAGTTCATCTATGCACTGTTGTTGAGTTAATCCACGTCGAATGTTGTAAAAACTAATAGCACGAAAATGTTCACGATTCAATTCCATTTTTTGGGCGAGATGAATCTTTTAAGTTAGTGTAAACAAAACAAATAGCGCTCGAAACGTTCTGACTACGTATAACATATAAATGTCAAGCTTTACTCTACAGTTGTCAGTTGGCAAATTGCAACAGTAGGGTTGTCAAATCCCGAAATATACTCTATTCAAAGTTTATTTGTAACTCGGTTGGCCATGAAAGTTTGACACATTTCACTCTGTATATTAAAAAGTTAGGTTGGGTTCGCTATTTTCCTGTCAGATTATTACGCACTGTTGTCTATATCACATAAAGGTCCTAGTAAACTTGGATTCCCTCAAAATGCCAATTTACTTCTGAACCTTGGAAGAGTTTCGAAAGGTTTGAAATTATTATGGGAGAAATTTCTAAAGGAGCTGCTCTTATTTTGATTGGGATGTTGTATGATAACCTCAAAAATATTAATTATAATATTTAAGTAACCGTTCATCAGGGATGAACATATTTTAAGTGATTTTCGGGAATCTGAAGAAGTTTGAACATTAATCTGTTCATCATGATACATGAAACTTCCGATTAGAATTTGTTTGATATTCGAAAGGACATTGCTTTAATCGTTTGGAAACTGGTTCAACATTTCAAAAGAATTAAGGAAGGTATCACAAAGAAGTAATGTTGAATCTGAAGATGTAGCTAATAAGGGAATGGTATATATTCTTGAATGCAGAATTGGAACAGAGCATCTCACTTCTATGAAACACTTCGATTTAATTATCAACAAAATAAGATTCAATACAAGCTTGTATTCTGAACATGTTCTAGTTGATAAATGCATAAAAGTGATGGTAGGCACATTTAGTTTTTCAAAACTCTTATTTTTCCTCATAAAAATACCTTCATTGTGATCTTCTCGATGAGAGCTATACATGCTTCGTTCAGTAGGTATTCTCTGCAAATCTCTTGGTGATCATGTGAAATGAAGGTTTCATTTTGAGTCACTGACGAAAAGAGTTAATTCTTCCATTCAATATATATTTTTATCGTGATTATTCCATAGTTTTGTTGGTCTGGGATATACTCAGCTCTAATCACATCCTCAATATTCAAAATTGAAATAATAGCTTTTAACATAAAGAATCGAATAAATGTTGATTACTTCTAAAGTTCTTTCAATCCGAATAATATCTCTTACAGGTATGTTATGTATACAACAGAATATTTTGAAGAATCATAAACACATTCAGGAGCATTCACAATACTGAACGCTATGGAAAGTGATGTATGTGTTCATTTCTTCGTTTGCCTTTTTTCAAATAAGAACTGAGAGATGAATAAATTTCATTTACTCAACCCTTGATCACTGAGTTAGTCAACAATTCAGTAGAGATTGTGAACTGATCATACTTGACTGAAGTGGAAGCATAAAGCACAATTACGAAAAAATATACAATACTTATTCACATATAATAAAAAATATTGAAAATGCTTTTTATTTCTCTAACGAATAAATTTCAATAAACTTGAATTATACAAATAAGGATAGAACATCAATGATCTGAAAACGATGAAGAATAACGATCTACCATAATCAAATTAGATATAATTCAATTATTAATATTCAATGTGTAGACTTTTACTATTATCAAATAACTTCCAATCATTATTGAAATCAAAATAGATATTTGAAAACTTAAATGAAATATCATATGATTGAAATTTGTCAAATTATTATTAGGGTTTACAAATTACACAATAAGTAATTTTCGAAAAGTGAAAAAATCTTTGTGAAAGAAAGAGAAGAGAGAAATTAACTTTATTGATAATAAAATATCATCAAATGGCTATGGACCCAAGTCTTCCTGCCAATTTTGCATTTATAATTTATTAATTTTATTTATTGTATAAAAAAAGTTATTCCAATGATATTAGATGTTCATAAATTGGTAGTGCTGGTAGTTTGGCCTTTGGTGGGCTCTCTGTGTCATATTGGTACACTAGTGAAGAAGCTCGGTATGGGGGAAGGGCCTATTAGTCCAGGTTCGGCTATCCGATTGATGATTCTTAACAAACTTATCCACCTGTAGGAGAAAAATCTTCTTTTAATGCCAACAGAGTGTGCTCCTTTTACTAAATGAAAATGAGTAGCATATCTTCCTAATAATAACTGTATATTAGCATGTAACAATAATTTACTTACATACATTTCAAATTATATCCTTAAAAGAAGTGACAACTTGAGTTCTTCTCGACATTATTCCACATCCATTACTTCAGTGAACGAATCAGACTCATCATCAGATAATTCTGGATCTGAATCACTTTCCTCCAATGAAATAATAAATTGAGGAATATTATCTATAGGTAGGTTACCCATATGTTTCGTCCAGTCGTCTTCAATAAGTCGTTCGCAATGTAAATAAAAATTTTGCCACATTTCAGGTGTACATTTTGAAAGAGCCAGAGTCCATAAATTGAACACTCTATCCCTTGTGTAAGGATGAGAATTTATGTTCTTGTTGTAGAAGTTTTACAAAACGCCCATGCCATTTCAATAGGATTATATTGGCAATGGTATGGGGGTAATCTAAGAACTTCATGTCCATGCTCTTTCAAAAGTTCATCAATAACGTATCGTCTGTGTCGGTCAGTTCTAAATGGTAATATTAAATTCCAAAGTTGTTTTTATTTAAATTCCGATCGAAATCAATTTTGTTTTTCACCAACCAATTCTGCATATCAATTTTCTTGCTTGAACTAGTTGGTGGCTTATCCAACTGCACTGAATGATATGGTGCATTGTCCATTATGATCACAAATTTACCAGCAAGCTTTGATAAAGCTGGAATTAGTTGATTAATAACCCAATTTTGAAAAATTTCACTGGTCATAGTCTTGTGATAGTCACGGTCATTATTCTTCGAATCTAAAATGAAATCACAACCCTCCAAAAATCCAAAATTACTTCCTGCATGCAAAACAGTGAATCTTTTACCTTCAGATTTAATTTTTGATGGATTTCCTCTCATACCAGATTCGTGTGTCCATCGACGAACAGATGAACCATTTTGGTAAATCCAAGTTTCATCAAGAAACACGAATCTTATATTTTCATCCATCGACTTAAATTGCAAAAATTTTCTCAGGAAAGTAATTTTGGCTGCAACGACATGTTTTTGTTCACATAAAATTTTGTGTCCATTTACCTTTTTATATTTATAACCATTGATTTAATAATATTGAATAATGAAGTGCGTTCTCCTTATAATCCAAATGTTCCTTAGCGTAAGTCAGTAGTGTGTCGATAGAAAAGTGTTCATTTTTCAAATTGTAATTCCAAAATATGTCGTTGTAGGTCTTTTCTAAAAATGAAATCGTCTACTTCTTGTGTTTTTGGGCCTACCAATGGAAGGAAACTCTTTATCGTCGTCTTCATTAAAAATTCCTCTGATTGAATTAATATGAACCTGTAATGGAATTTCGATTAGGATAAAACATAATATTTACATCTCACTCACGTTGAAAATGTTTGATACACTTTGCTGTATCGTTGAGTCCATAACTTCCTGACCATTATGCGCAGATTTGAGTGCAAGATAGCATTTTTTGATGCTAAGTCTTTGTTCTCTTGTTATTACTTTAGGCATTTTGAAAAAAATTCTGAAATATTTTGATTCTCTTCAAAATCAAATGTGACAGATGACAAGTGAAAATTGGCTTAACTGCTTGACATCGGCAACGTCGAAATCAGAAGAAACACTGATGCCAACCCAAGAAACTTAAATCATGGCCACCCGCGATACAAATAAACTTTGAATATATATATATGTATATATAAGGCAACCCTCGTATTTAAGATGATGTCGAATTTATCCTTCCGCCTTACGTAAAAGTAATAATAATTATTATTATGATGCATTCGATAAACACTCTAGTGCAGGTCAGTTTATAGCCGTTTCAGAAATATTAACACTTTCACTCTTTCGTCGAGATTGAATTCACTACCTTCGGCAGGTTATTTGCCTTATTCGTGTAGATACAGTTTCACCTTCTATGACCGATATGACGAAACCTCGGCGTCGTTATAAGATTTTACCGTAAAGATTCGCCGTATCTGGATCTAATGAAATGGAAAGTCATACTTGACATTTGAGATTATATGTTAGAGCGGCTGTGTTTTCCAATAAAATGTATTATTTTTGATAGCCCTCTATTTCGCTTGCTGTAATTTTCCAATATCGAGCCGAAAAAGGTTTAAATCTATTGGGTATGATTTCCCGATGAACATTCCAGGGCCAAATTTGAATATGTCCGTGCGGCCAGCCGTATACTCTCTATCTAGAGCTAGAGTCACAATTTTAGAATAGGTCAAATGACAAATATCTCGGTCAAGTTCGTTATTGAGTCAAATACATCCAATGGTTCAGGAGTTACGAGCATCTTGAATTTTATATCCTGAATAACTCGTAGAATACTCATCGGATCCAGTTGTAACTTGGTAGATATTTGAATTAGTTTGAAACAAATGGGCTCGCGAAATTTTGTAGAAATCGACACACTAAAAAATTCACGAAAACATCGGTTGTCTGTGAAGTCGCTTTACTCATGGAATGATTTCACTTTTCATAAAATTCTTTGTTCAGAAAATCATTTCGAATTCACAAAATGCTTGAGTAAAATTAATTGTTCAAATTTATACTCGACTCGATCATTACCTGTCATGAAGGCTAGAAAGTCCTCTACACTATATGGTTCAATTTTAAGTAGCAGCTTGAAAATGAATTTCTTGTAGGGTACATTTTCTTCCCAATTTATGTGCTATCTTTTATAATATCGAATGCACCTATATGCAGGTCCTTTTTCGGTGAGGCTAAGTCTGTGCTGCAGGAATTTTATTGCTGTTGTTCTTGTATTATAATTACTTGGTGTTTTCTCTTCAAAGTAATGCATATTTTTAAAAGTGAAAATCAAGCATTCCTGAATATGTATAGCTGGTGCGGTTAATAAATCTTTTTTTTTAATATTCCCTACACGACTCCATTCTCTTCATCTTCCAGAATATACGTATTGCTCTCTTCTGCATCTTCAGCAATCTGTCCAAGTTATGTGAGCTACCATAGAACATGATGCCATACCTCATCTTCGATTCCAATACTGCTTGGTAAATGGTTTTCATTGTCATAGAGTCCATGTATTTACTGAGAACCCCAAGTGCGTTACAGATAGAACTCAATTGAACACAAAGGTTGGTGATGTGTTCACTCCAATCAAGAGTTTCCTCCAGTTTAAGACCCAGGAAATTACAACACCTAATCAGACTCAGAGAGGAGTTGCAAAGTTGAATATTTGCTGGTGTTTGAAAACCATTTGCTTCAAACCATTCACCTGCTTGCAGTAAGGTTGATTTTACCAATTTACATGTTTCCGGGAATGTCTTGGCCATGACTGTGAAGTTTGTGTCATCTGCATAATTCAACATTTTGATACTTGTTTCATCAAATATGGTATATAGATCATTTAAAAAAATGTTGAATATGATGGGACCTAAAATGCTTCCTTGTGGTACTCCTAGTTCAGTGAATTTACTTGCGATATTATTTGGTTCTCATTCTGAGAGATCATTGCTCTTTGTCTACGGTTGGTTAGGTACGATTTAAACCACTTCAGTTCTTTTTCCTTTACTCCATAGGCTTGTAATTTTTGTAGGATGAGATCATGGGACAGGGTATCGAATGCCTTCGATATGTCCAACATCAATTAAACATGCGAAACAATTCACCGGGTATTTCTGAAAATCATAGCAGATCCTTAATTTAATTAAAACCTTTGAATTAAATGGCATATTTTATATAACTTGTCTATGAATTCTTTTCCCTCCATTCGAAAATTTTTAATGATAGTGTGATATATGGAGTAAAAGTTATCGCTGATTTTGTATAGAAAATTTTGAATTTCATTCCGCACGGGTTTTCATATTTGGATTAAGCTTTTCCATAGCTCTGCAGAGAAGTCTGGTTTGTAGATAAAATCGTGAAACCAAGGGAAGATGTTCAGTTAAGTACTGTTCGAATGTTTCGGGTGTGAGATTCTTTAGATTTCCCAGTTCAGATGACCCTCAACGAGCCCTGCAATGGAAATTGGCCTGCAGCGATGCGACAATTCTGAGGAAACAGGATTTGCAGTGATCACTTCGAACCTTATTTAATGACTGGCCGCTACTTAAATAAAACGGCTGTTCCTACTTTGAACCTGTTTAAGAGACCGAAAAGCTTTGATATAGGTAGACAAACCGATGGAATAGGAATTGATAAGGGAACTCAAACATGTTCCATAATAATGGTAAACTATAAAAACATAAAAATGTGCAAACATCACAAAACATGAAAGCAGCTGCCACTACATCTCCTCATCAACTGCTAATCCAAAAGCTGAGAACTATCCCTTTTCATCATCCTTGCTCAGTTTCCCTACAAATATATGCTAAATTTGTTTTTAAAAATGAGAATTTTTTACATAATGAAGTATGCAAATCAAAATTTACAGAGTGATGAATGTAACAAAAGGAAAAATAAAAAAATTAGAAAACTTAATTTACTGCAGCACAAATAATGTTAAGTTAATATTTCTCAGTGTTTTCTTCCAAAAGTTACCGTTCAACTGGATATCAAGTTCAGGGATCTGATCCCTTTGTATGTATGAATATTTTTATAGAATAGGAAATTGCTCTTTTATGTTTTTTTTTATGTTCTGAAAATGCTTAAGATGGAACCGAGATAATTATATAACAAAGATCGGTAATGCTGAAGGAAACTTGACTACAAATTTTTAATGAATTTCTTTAACTTTTGATGTAACTATATTAAATGAATTATAAAGAAAATTTCCTTTTTATTTGTTACACTCTTGTTTTAGTCCATTATTTAGACATTCAATACATGAAAGTGAAATTATTGTCAGGAATTGGTAAAAATTTGATCAGCAAAATTCACAAACTTTTATGATTACAATTATTCGTCAGCTTATTTTGTGTAACTTTGAAATTGGTGAAACAATTCATAAGACAGGAATTAACTTCTTCGTAAGAAGTTTGTCATCAATAATCAAAGGACTTCTAACTTGCAAACATATTATAATATAATGGTTCCATTAAAATTTTGATGAAAATATATTATACATTATTCTTACATTCTTGTATTAGGAAATACTTGAAAATTTTTAAGAAATGCTTATCAAAACAATTTTCATCCACATATAATAAGATCAATTAAAAGATAATTTCTTCTTCTCATATGATTTTGAAAAAGGATATTTCTTATTCGTTTGTTTACAAACGTATTAGCAGTATTAGTTGAACTATATGTGGGTAACATTACTATTTAATTCGTCCATTGTGTCAAATGATATTTTCTTGTTTCTTATGAATTCTCTCTGGTGTTCACACATATTCCACAGGAAATAAATGTTCTGTTATTGAACTCTTCCTCAAAGTTGTATGGCAATGACCTAAAATTTTAAAAGGTGTGAAGTTTTACAATTTTCTCAGTTGAATTGTTGTAGCTTTAAATCATAAGATATTTTAGTAATAAATTAAAGTAGATTGCAAATGATCAAAATACAAATGAACAGTGGAAATATTGCTACTCACGAAATTGCGTAGTGGTTCCTGAAGTAAATCGTTCAGAAACACTTGTGATGAAAGAAAAGTGCTTTCATATTTCCTAATAAATAAAAATAATTTTTCCGAATTCATCTTCATGTCGATTAAAATCCTTTTCTGTTTAGCTTCTTGCTACAGGAACTAGGAACCGATTGGCTATCTTATTGCACGTGATAACGAAATGTGATTTCATTGGTGTTGCCTCGATTTACATTGCTCTTATGGGATTTTGAGTCAAGGGAGGAATCGTTTTATGCGATTCTGTGTTTTCGCTTCGAAATACGTGAACAAAATTTTCAGTACTAATTTGACAGAGTGCACCCTCTTGTTTCTACTCTTTGGTCTAAGATTCCTGATATAAAGTCAAAGATTGCTGTCTATGTGGACTTCTCTTTGACATATCCATGTTGTGAAGGTGATAATATTTGTACTAGATATGATACAAGCTGAGGCGAAATAGTTAGTTCTAGTATTTTGAAGAATGTTGGTAGGAGACTTATTTGTCTATAGCTGTGGTTTCTCTCGTTCGCCTTTCTTGTACACCGGTTTTATCAATGCTTCCTTAAGCAGGTCTGGGACAACACCATATTTTATGGAAACATTTTTTAGGTAAGATAGGGGTTTCACTATTTATTCTGCGCAATCTTTTACTAATTTCATCGAAATTCCGTCACATCCGGCTGTTTTTATTCTTCAACATAGAGATTGTTTTCAATGTTTCTTCTTCCGAGACTGTGCGTAGTTTGAAGATGATGTTTGTTCCTATTATATTGATTTTAGGTTGTGAGTTTTGATTGTTACTTACTTTGCTTTTCGCCATTGATGAATAATAGGAATTGAATAAGTTCGCTATTTTTTCCGGATTTTCTGGTATTAAAGTATTTTTATTTGTGGTACCCTTGATTTGTTGACAATTTTCCAGAGAGATTTATTTCTATTGTCTGATTTCATTATTTCCTGTTTATAATTTTCGCTTTTTTCTTAACGAAGAATGTTATCATGCTCTCTTTTTGTTCTTTTGTAAAGTTCATTAAACACAGGGTTGTTTAACTTGCAAGAATGTAGAATGTCAAGTCTTGATTTACAGTTTTCCAGTTTCTCACTTCTTAATTTTGGCTGTTTTTTTTTTCGAATTTTTCTTATGGACATGAATAGTCCAATTCTGTTTTAATGATTTTCGTGAACTTTGTCCAGAGAATGCATTACATTAAGCATTTTCAGAATACGAATATGGCTTGTCGATTTGGGCAATAACCATCATCTCTCATTTTTCTTCTTTCCAACGTTTGAACAGAGATCTTCTGTCGTTTTCTAGGTAAAAATAAGCTTTTAGAAAAGCTGGCAGGTCAGAATTTTTTTTACTTTCACTAGTAAATGCCAAATTTATAGAACTACGAAAACTAGATGGAATTGGTGAATATCCGTGGATTGAAGACATCTTCAAGTAACTTTGAATAATTGACCTCCAATTCGATTAATTTTCCATCAACAATCGAATACGTAACTGCGACAGCATCGAGCACAGAATTTCTGACGGACTTTTTGACATTCTGATGAGCCTAGAGTCGACACACAACATAAATGTCAACTTAATTAATATAAACTTTAACATCTATGATTGTTTTCCTTTAAGTAAAAAAAAAGTAATTATATCAAGCCATTGCTTCGCTGGAATGGTATTTTTCTCATCAAGGTGACTGTAATAAAACTAGCGCCATCTATGTGTTAGTTCCGATACTTTTCACCCCACGTAGTATATTTTCCTCATTGAAGAGTCGGTAGAATATTTGTTTCAATGATGAGAGTATTATCACAAACAAATCGATGCAACCTAGGATTCTCGTCAAAATCTTACCCTGTATGTTGACGCAATTTCTGAGAAGATTAGCTCAAAAATTTAAATTTTTATCACTTGTAAAACAGAATTCGCATGCAATATTTACACAGTAGAAGATAAAAGTATTTTGCATTCGACGTTATCATTTATTCCACGGCGTTATGTTTGACACGGAAATATATGTAGTCTTCAAACTATACGAGAGTCACTCTTTATATGTATACTGATGGACAAAATTAGCGCATCACCTAAAATTTCGTTAAATTTTAACAATTGATATCTTTACAATCTTTAGTTGGATTTCAATGTTCATTTTTTCAATTGTAGCTCTGTTATTGTCGAATTTTCTTCATTAAACAGAAGTCCAAAAAATAGAATCTTCGTGTTGTACAGGGCGTTTAAATAATGCATTTTAGTCAAATTTTAACGTCTTCTGTGGGTAATGCCAGGTTGCTGAGGCATATAAAAACAATGAAGCGTTATGGTTTAGTATCTCTCGAGTATTTTGTATTTTTAAAAATCAGCAGTAACAGAGCTACACTGGAAAAAAAAACATTGAAATCCGACTAAAGATTGGGAAGATATCAATTGTTAAAATTTAACGAAATTTTAGGTGGTACGCTAATTTTGTCCATCAGTATATAATTAGACTTAAGACTTTGTATTTTTGGAGGTTGTTTCCTGGACATCGATTACTTTTTAAGACTCAGAATAATGGAGGTTGTTTCCTGGACAGGTCTCATCCATTGTAATGAACCCTGTATATACAGTGCGCGTCAAATTCATTTCCTCAGGAGAAAAATATTTGGCAACAAAATGGTCGAAGACTCATCCTGTATAATTGTTGTTTTTTGTGTCATAATAACTTTTTTGGTTTTTATATTTATGAAATAAATGTGGATTCTACTTAATGAAGATAACACATGATTGAATGTATACAGGGTGTCCCGTAACTCAACGTCAAGCGGTTACTGGGCGATATGCTAGGTTATACCAGTTCTAGCAAAAATTAAAAAAAAAATTCTATGTGACTTGGTTAAGTGGTAATAGGTATATTTTTGGAAACGCAAATTTTCCAGATTTGCAGTGATTTTTTTTAAACGTAATTCTAACTAACCATGCTATTGATTACAGTCGCAAATTCATTGTTAGGTACAATTGTATTTTTTATTATTTTTCTATTTTTATTGTTTTAATTATTAAATTTTTTTAAATTTTTGCTAGAACTAATATAACCTAGCATTTTTTTTTGGTGCCTAGAATTTTTGAGGTGATTTTTACTGTATTTTTCTTGCTGAATCTAAATATGATAGCAGTTTTTCTGTATCAGCTCTAGATTTTTATAAAATAAATAATTATAATAATAAATAAAAATAAAAGTCTGAAACTCGGAGTACCAAGTGGACTTATGCAGATTCAGTTTCTGCAAGACGCCCTTTCCCTCACTCAGAAGAAGTGCCAATTCCAACTTTTCAGCAGCTACCAGAACTCTGTGAGGACACATGTCTCTCTGATCAGAATTCTGACACTACTGAAGGTGACAGTGATTTTGAAACGATGTCATCAATTCCCCAATGTTTCAACCAAGATGAGTTAAATGACCTCACTAGAGATCTCAACCTGTCGAAAGAAGCTTCTGAATTACTAGCTTCTAGGTTGAAGGAAAAAAATTTACTTGAACCAGGAACGAAAATTACATTTTATCGCACAAGGGAGAAAGATCTGCTACCTTTTTTCTCTGAAGAACAAAATCTTGTATTTTGCCATGCTATTAGAGAACGCCTGGTAAAAATGGGTCTTCCTGAACATTTTCCGGATGATTGTCGCCTATTTATTGACAGCTCAAAACGAAGTTTGAAATGTGTTCCTCTACATAATGGGAACAAATATGGCTCAATACCAATTGCTCACTCAACGAAAATGAAAGAGCAATATGACAACATAGCTTTGGTTTTGGAAAAAATAAAGTATCATGAACACCAATGAGTGATTTGTGTAGACTTAAAAATGGTAAACTTTCTCCTTGGACAGCAAAGTGGCCACACCAAGTATCCTTGTTTCTTGTGCCTCTGGGGTAGCAGAGAAAAAACGCAAACTGGGTTAGAAAAGAGTGGCCTAGAAGAGAAAACATGAATGTTGGGGGAAAGAATATCATCAATGATCCTTTAGTTCCGCGAGAGAAAATCATGTTTCCACCCCTGCATATCAAGCTGGGTCTAATGAAGCAGTTTGTAAAGGCTCTTGATAAGAATGGACCATGCTTTGCATATATAGGGAAAAAAATGCCTCAGCTGAGTAAGGAAAAAATTAAAGCAGGAATATTTGGTGGCCCAGGAATAAGACAGCTGATTAAAGACCCTTACTTCATAAATTCAATGATTGAGATTGAACAAAATGCCTGGAATTCATTTGTTTCAGTTGTCCAAAATTTTCTGGGTAAACACAAAGCTGAAAACTATGTTGAATTAGTCAATGAGATGCTGAATAATTTCAGATCGCTTGGGTGTAACATGAGCATTAAGGTGCACTATTTACACAGCCACTTAGACCGTTTTCCTGATAATTTAGGCGACATTAGTGAGGAGCAAAATGAAAGATTTCACCAAGATATCAAATGTATAGAGGATCTAGGAAGATGGGATACTCACATGATGGCAGATTATTGCTGGTCTTTAAAACGGAATTGTTTTAAAATATATTCAAGAATGTCACGCAAAAAAAGTTTCCGAAATGTTTAGTGAGTAATTGGTTTAAATGATTTTTCCTGTTTTCTATAGTATATAATGAAAAATATCTGTAATATCTGTGTAATATAATAAAAATTCCTTTATTAATTTGTTTCTTTAAACTATGGTTTTTCTTTTAGAATGGTCTAATGTATAATTCACAAAAATGTTGATATCTTAAAAATTCGAGCTGGCAGGCAAAAACTATTAGCATATTTGAATTCAGGGCATCAAATTCATATGAAATCACCTCCAAAATCTTCGGTACCAAAACTACTGTTGACCAGTGTTATCCAAGTGCACTTCTAAAAATTCTGTAGGATCTAAAAGTTGATATTTATCTTGATTCAGTGTTATGGAATTGAGTTCTTCAATACCTACACTAACTGGAGTGAATAGTGAATAGATTTTAGTTTTTTCATTATACAGGGTGAGTCTTTGACTATAGGTTAATGAGATCAAAAGAAAAACACTTTTTTCCCATATCGTTTTTCCATATTCAGCTGCGTTAAAAAGCTATAAGCATTTTAAGTTTTCACATTGGGCGAATACCCCTCTGTAGTCCAGTTTAATTTGAATGATTATTTTTCCGACCCAAATATCGACCAATAGAATTGCACCATTCGACGTCACGTGGTACAACCTACATGGTATTATACTGATAATTTTTTGAACATTTTCTCTGGTAGTTGCTATATATAAACAAAACATGATCCAGTCAAATTAAGCATGCGTCAAACTGACAGGTTGAATTCAATTGTGAAAATTGGAGATTTTGCATGAAAATGAGTCGATTTGGAGTTTGTTCTCTGTCCACCATCGATAAAAAAGTCAAAGGAAATGTTCCCATTAATAAGGAGAAGGCAAAAAAAAAAACAGTTTGGAACCAATTTACTACTTTTTGTACTGAGAGGAATACACATTGAGTGCTGAAACGAGTGAAGCGCAATTGGCAAACATTATGAAAGATTACGCTTACAATATGAAGAAAATGGATGGAGAAGACTATAAGGAAGGTACAATAAAAACAATGTGGAATCAGACTGCCAAATTACTTCAAGAAAAGTATTTGAACGATTTCGACATCAAAATCAACCCATTTTCGGATGCTGCATTCAAGACCGCTCGAGGAGCTCGTGATGCCAAGCGTAAGGCTCTACAATATATTCCGGAAAAACGGAGGGCAAGTGCAGCAGCGTTAGAGGAAAAAGATTGGGGTGCAATGACCACTGTTTGGGACGAGGAAACTCCTGATGGCCTCCAGAAAAAATTATTCATGATAATATCAGTGGAATTGGCTTGGAGAGGTGGTGAGGGCAGCATGGCGTCAATACATTACTTCAAGGCAGAACAGCGAAATGACGGGGAAACAACTGGGAGAATTGAATACAATCCAATTTTCAGCAAGACCACACAAGGTGGTGATAAAAAATTATCAGACAGCAAGTGGCTGGTGGAGAATCGGGAAATCCCTGACAAGTGCCCAGTGAGACTGTTCCAGAAATTGAGAGAGAAGTCAATATAAAGAGCGACAGACTATTCCTGACCCAAAATCCATTCTGGAATAAAGTTCCAGGCGCTAGGTGGTACAAGGATTCCCCAGTAGGCCAAAACACGATTTCAAAGTGGGTTAAGGAGTCAGCACAAAAAGCTGGGCTTGACCTTGGTAACAAAAAATCACCAATCACTCCAGTCGTGCAACAGCCGTCTCCAATCTAGCGAAATCGGGCCTGGGAGAGCAGCAGATAATCAAAATAACTGGACATGCCAACAGTAACTCCATCAAGCCGTATCTTCAACTCGACCAGGAACACCACGAATTAATTGTCAAGAAACTGCGAAGGAATGAGCCTACTGCAGAAAATGCCATCAACAGCATAAACCTCATGCCATCTACCTCTTCTGGGACCATTACCGATAACTCTGACTTGAAGAAAACATGCACCAATGTTTACAACATTTGTATTTTTAATTGCACTACCCTGATTCTTAATTAAATGTTGTTTTATTCATTATGAAATTCTTATTTGTTAACTGTACATTTCGTCTCATGGTGCAATTCTATTGGCCGACATTTGGGACAGAAAAATAATCCCCCGAATACCACACGAGCTTCAAAATTATCTGGTATTTCCCGATAATTTTGAAGCTCTTGTGGCATTATAAGTGAAAATTACCTTCCACAGCATCCACTATTGAATCTCAATTGTTTAAAAACATTATTTTCCCTTTAAGATTATTTACTCACTCATGTTTCATCAGATGATTATAACGATTCAATTCATTTCAAACTCAAATTTCTCAAAAATGGTGCAATTTAGGTAAAAAGATGACGAATGATTTTATCTGCAAAAAAGACTTATGATTCTAGGAAGTACAATTTCTCTATTTATTATGGAATATTAATGATATTTGTTTTTCATGCAATTTAACCAATCTGTACAGTCGTAGTGAGAAACCCACAAGAAATGGAATAAATGTATTGATGCCAAAACATGCATGATTGTTATCGAAAACTTTCTACAAGAGATCATTTCAACCGATATTGTCTTTTGAATATTACAGGTAAAAATGCAATTTTTTCATGAAATTTCAACAGCCTGTATCTTTTGAACGGGGCCAAATTTGGAAAAATGTTATAGGAAGAAAATGTTTCTTTTGACGTCAAGAACCTGGTTTAAATTAACGCAGTGAAATAAAATCTTTTCCTCTGAATTTTCAAATAGTCTAATACGATGTCGTAATGGATCCACTCAATCCAGTGGCGTACGTACGTTTCGAATGGACTATTCCTGGAACTTAAACAAGTAAACAACATCATGATGTCGCCGGCCAATTTACGCTTGTAATTAGGACCAATTAAAATCCATCCTCGATGCGGCCATCAGAAAATCGTCATCATCATCTCGGTATCTGAACGAATTGATAGCATGACTAAGCCCTCGACAAATGGGAGTGTCCTCCTTATCAAAGAGATATATTGTGAACGGCCAAGTCCGCGTGTTTGTACACCAGGAAAACGGGGCATTACAAAATAAAGCTCGAACGGTGTCGGCACGCGTCCACCAGCTCGCTGAATACGCTTTCCATAAACCGCGAGATATTAACTCACGCCGGAAGCGGTTTCGGCGGGCGTGACCAATCCTAGGTCTTTATCGTTTCGAAACGGAGCCGTTTTTCATGACATGTCATCGTCCTACCATCATCAGCAGAGTGTTAGCGCCTGGCTGAAGGAGATCCGCGCCAGAGCCGAGTATTACGAACCGATCGCGATCTTCACGACGTCTCCGGAGGGTGCGGACCTGGTGGAGGAGGATAACAACGACGACGGGGATGACGTCCGACGCGTTATGGGCGATAATGTGTGGCGGTGCTGTGGCGTAGAAAAACTGAGTTTGCCTGTCGTGAATTTCGGCGAGGAGAGGTGCGTGTCCGTGTTCTTCGAGGATACGACAGAAGAGTTTAAAGTGTCGCCGGTTTTTTACGCGGTGCCTGAGTGGGACGCCGGCGAGGACGTGATGCAGTGGCGGCAGGAATTGAGGTTCGAATGCGAGGATGAGGAGAGCGTGCTGGAGGGCGAGGTAGGGTTTGGTTCTGTCATATGGTTATTTTTGGGAGCTTGTTCTGGTAGAATAGCACGCCATAGAGTTTTCGATCAATATATATATATTCTTTTGAACTTGAGGCTTACAATATTTAGTTAGCAAACAATAAAGCATATAGATCAGGGGTTAGTGACGGGGTGTCATACAATTCGGCGTATCACATAAAAGCCTAGGGAAAAAAACCACAGTAAAAAAAAACCTGGCTTCCCGCCTAAGTGTGAAAGTACAAAAATAAGCTGAAATATATTTGAGGGACTTCTTTTTCAAGAGTGGTGTGCGGGTACAAAATTAGAAATAATAATAATCACCCGCTTAATGAAGGGCAGCGCACTTCCTGAGTCGCTGGTTATACTATAACAGTAGATCCAGGAATTATCCTTGGTAGGAAAGATGTTTGCAAGGTGAATAAACACAAGTTTGTAGTTATAATAGAATTATGTATTCACAGATAAAAATAGTTACACAATGTTCGGCACTTGAGTTTACACTCACAGAAAGAGTTTTTAGGTGTCTCTAATAACCAAGGATTTGAACTTCTCTGCTCAATCTTGGGCACTTCTGGTAATATTAAATGATAAAGAGGTCTGACCTTATTTGTTGTTTGGAGTTCACCACAGCTCTGCTTCAATCGTCGAGGGTAGATTTCTCAGAATAAGGTGCAGGCACTTCGGATGAGACTTGGCGATATGCAATTGCTTCACAGATTCACAATTCACTACCTCTTTCTTTTACGTAGGAAATTTCAACTGAATAATTCACATACACGTGAACTAGGGTAGCTAACTGACCCGAAAACAGATTATTTTGAGAGATCTTTAGAAGAACTTATAGTTCTGAGTGCCGTTATAGACTCGTGAAAAGTAAATTGATAAAAGAGAACTTACTTGTAGAAGTGACCACCTTGAGAAGTGTAGAGAGAATGAGTTTGAATAATTGAGAGAGGTCGGACGTGTACAAAAGTTCAGGTAGCTAAGTTTAGGGATTTCCAAAATTCCGTCCGACAGAAGGCGTTCTTGGAAGTAACGACCGCTGCCCCAAATTCCAAGAACTGTCCTTTGTTGCGAAAATATCTCAACAAGTGGTCTTCTATTGATGGAGACAGAGACTTCTTCAATTTGCCCACATCGAATCGGGAAATAAAGTCATAAGCAGAAAAAAGAACTGTATAATAAAAATACGTATCGTATTCGTTTGTAATTTATAACCCATTCCAAGAAAGAGTTGGAAACATCATGAATAGCCCTAAAACCGTCTTGAAATGTATATACATTGTGTGGAACAACCAAATGGAATAAATTCGATAACGGATAAATGAGAGCGTGTTTGGAAAAACGCTTGGACACGGCGATTTGTATTTTTAACTGAGCATTTTTAAAAAAAAATTATGTAGGGTGCGTCATGTGAGTGGCCAATACCCACTTTTTTAAATGCAAGCCCCTGTATACTAAGTATTACTTCTAGTATTTTGGAGAATGTTACTAGGAGACTTATTGGTCTATAGCTCTGTGGTTTGTCTGGTTGGCCTTTCTTGTACACCGATTTAATCAATGCTTTCTTAAGCAGGTCTGGGACAACACCATATTTCATGGAAACATTTATTAGGAAAGTTAAGGGTTTCACTATTAGTTCTGCACAATAAGTTCAGATTTAATTTATTATCATAAGTTCTGTCAAACTTGACAATTAATTGAAATAGAAAAATTTTCCAACATTTTCTTCTTGACGACGATAAAAGATGTTTATTGAAGTATTGTTGGGAATAAGATCAAAAACAAATGAGGGATGTAGCTGAAATAATCATTCTTTTTCTTGTATATTCTGTCAGGAAATGTTTTAAAAAATTCGAAAATTTGTTAATCTATGCGGATGAAACTAACGCACACGTCAGCAGCTTATGACAAAATGACCCAATGATATTATTTCTGTTAATAATACAAACGATCACGTGATTTATCACAGCTAAAAGAGCTCCTCATACGTGTAACACTGTTGACCCTATAAAATCCGATCCGCATACAAAACAAACCTCTCCATGAGGACACTCACGTAAGTCTAGACTTCCTATACCCCAAAAGGTAAACAAACGGATGGTAGAAAGCTGATTGTCCGTGAAGGAATCTACGTAGATATTCGCTTTCAACCGTATTGAATCACCTTTTGCACGAAGTAGGCACACCAAGCAATTATTCCATTCAGTGATGTTAGTTACGTTGGTTGATCATCCATTGAGAAGTAGTTTTCCTTGTTTTAAAGATACCGCTCTGATTCAGTGCGTGTCATGTACCCATCCGCCGGGATGCTGCGACGCCCATGTGTCCTTCAAGTCATCTGGAAGGTATGTGTGTGTGATCTACGGTGAAAGTGAATCCGAATCGGATATGTCCGTGTTTGTTTTGCTGTTACGAGGATGATGGATGATGGGAATGATGTAATGTGGTATTCATTTGTTTGATATAAGGAAATTGGAGTAGACGATATTTGAATTTGTATGTTCTAGTTTGAGATTATTGATGATTTCGAAATGATATTCAGTTATGGAGTTTTTCTACTACATTGATTTTATGCATGGATTCTTAGGAACTAAAGGAACCGTAGTTTAGCTATAAGGTGTTCAAATTAAAGATTGTATATATATATATTCTTTTGAACTGTTGGCTTACAAACAAATGTTAGCTGGGGTTGGTGACGGGGTGCCATACTGTCACCAAACCCACTCGGCTCCAGAGAGTGCACAAAGTACCTCCTCGGCTAGCTCTAGAGCTGAGACTACTTATAAAGGGGCGCCACTCTCTTTTATGAAAAAAAAGAGGAAAGTACACTAAAGATCTCAGGGTCGCAAAAGAGAGAAAATAACGAACGCACTCTCAGGATGCCAAACGAGCCCGATCACACAAGCGGGAGGTAGTGGCTGGTAGAAAGAATATAGAGCAATTATTTAATAATATAATGAGCCCAAATGAAATACACAAGGTCCCTCAAACGAGGATATATCTTACAGAAGGTAGATCACTGACTAGTTCTTACTTCACAACCCGAATATTCGATATAATGCTTTATCTCTTACTAAACAAACAGTAATATCACCCCAAGGTATATACTTAGAGCCTCGATGGTAATCGTTACAAATAGCTCTTTACTTATATCTTCGATCGACCTTCTCGATAGGTCGGGTTTTATGTACTAAACAGTATTCACTGAATCGGGCCTCTTTGAGACTAATCAATCTTAACTAAATTCTACAGACTAACCTTCTATAACAGTCTAGGTCGTGGCTTGACTGAAGTACAAAAGGATATAGTTTCTCAAACCATAATTATTCTCACAGTCTCGTAGATGGAAACTGGGCTCAAATATATTCCTGGGCCAACGTAGTACAATTTCTCACAGTAATGCGCCCTGGGTAGACGACAGGTGTGGTATCTTAGATGGCGAAATCTGGTGGAGGTCCCCAAAGACAGCTCCCACGACAGCTCGACGGTAATTCAAAGACAGCCTAGACAAACAGCTCGAAGACTTCAAAGACAGTTCAGAATCTGCGGTACCTCGCAACGGTACAATAATAATTCCCAATTCGAAGCAGAATGATGCTAAAATACGAACAAAAATCTAAAATACCTCGTGACAAACATAGGTTAACTCACCAATCCCATGTCGTTTTTCCAAACAAATACGCCACTCCGCTAAAGCGCAAAATTTCACCAACGAACAAATCAAACCAACATGATAAGATTTCTCTCAGGGCTTCAGTTAAAATCCTGTTCAGATCCGCAAAATTGCGATTAATTACTCCAGGACATTTCAACCAAATATGCCGGAAGAACGATGTCATTGACAACCTACGTCACATGATGACAGACTAAGACCACCGATAATGGCGTCCATCGAAACGTACGAGATAAAACTGGCAAACGTTCAGTTTTTGCAGGTACTAACTGGAGCGGGAATTTTGAAACCGTGACAATACAATTCGGTGTATGACATGAAAGCCTAGAGAAAAAACCCCAGTAAAAAAATTTAGAAAGCACTGACGTGAGGTCAGATTGCTGTGGCGCTCTTGTTGAGCTACTTGCTAGTAAATATTCAAACCATAATAAATCTATAAGCACTCTGATCAGGTGAACAATAGTCTTTTCCCGTACTATGGGACAATGTGATGCAAATATGAACGCCTAATAAATGAACAAACCTATATCTCAAATTAAAAATAACTACTCATAATTTACCCCAAGTTTTGTTCGAAGCTATAATTCCCTTTTCCTAAAAACTTATGTCAGTGCTTTTCTGAAATTTGACAATGTATATTATTTCAGCCACCGAGATTGAATTCTATCTCTATGATTTCCCGTTATGAAAATTTTCGATTAATATTACGCCAACTGACACTGAATAATGAGTCTGCCATTTGTCAATCGAGTATCGATCTGTGATGGCCATCGTTCAAAGAAAATCATCGGGACGTATGTCATTCCTCTTTTTCTTGAGTAAATTTAAAAATGATCATATCTTTAGATGGAAAAGAGCTACGACAATGAAATTTGAGGATAAGTAAGATATCGATCACCTCACTATATTCACGAATTTTTATTGAAATCCGAAAAATATCTTGTTTTTGGAAATTTTTAAAATTTTCTAGCGTGACGATTTCCCCGAAATTTTGGTAGCTGTTTTGTTGCAGCCTCCTCAACAATATTTTAAGTATCAATTTGATCGGATGGATATTCTAGTAGTTATTGAGGAAACAAAATTTCAGATGCTCATAACTACTGAACCATCCGACGGATTTGGCCCAATAACGAACTTGACCAAGATATTTGGACAATTAACCTATTCTGAAAATATGAAAACTCTAGCTGATTCCTTTTGGATGCTAGAGAGGATACGGCTGGCCGGACAGACTCAACTTTCGCCACGAATTCTTCACCAGGGAGTCGAACCCAATCGATTGAGACCATTTTCGGCTCGATATTCCAAAATTACAGACATTCGGGCAAAATGATAGGCACTCTGTTCGAGTGAACAAGAGCGCCAAAAAAACACGGGCTCCCCGTATGAGTATTGTTGTGTACAGAAATGAACTTGAAAATATTTGAGGGACTTCTTCCTTCAAGAGTGGTCTTCAAGTAATAATTACAGAGACTGAATACAGAATATACATATTAAATGTGCTTAAAATTTATAACCCATTCAAAGAAAGAGTCTAAAACATTGTGAATAGCCCTGAAACCATCTCGAAATTTATATATGGGACAATCATTGATAAAATGAGGTATTGTTTCTTCGGCATATCCACATTCACAACTTGCGCTAGGAACTGAGTTCCATCTGAATAGCATGTTATTGGTACGACCATGACCTGTTCCAAACGATTAAGAAGAGGATTAATTATATTTTTCATGATTATTCAGATGGAAACAAGATACCTCTGTATTGTTGGTATTTGGACGTAATCGCCACTCAATGAAATAATTCTTTAAAATTTCTAAATCAGATGACAGTATGTTTTTCAGAGCATGGAAATCCGAATGTTGGTAAGCAATAGTAATGTCGTCAGCATAAACAAATTTCTGAGGCAAATCAGTTAGATATAAATTGAAAAGTAAAGGAGCTAGAACGGATCCTTGAGGAAGACCGTTTTTCAATGTTTTGAAATTGCTACTCTTATTGTCGATAAAAATAGTATAGAGAATGAAAATTAATCCATCTTTCCACACAGTGCCAGCCCCTGTTTTCAACTTATTATTGAAGCCTGATTCTATGAAAGTTGTAAGGCTGAGAACCTGATCAAAACAATTTCTATTTTTCCTAAAGCCTTCCTGGAAATTTTGTAGAGCATGTTCTATAGAAGATTCAATTCTAAAAAGAATTAACCTTTCTAATATCTTGAAAGGAACACTCAATAAACTGATTGGTCGATAACTACTAGGATCACAAGGATTTTTTTCCTCTTTTCAAAATACCTATTACGAGGCATGATTTTTAAGTAAGTAACGTTTTGCGATTCCGCCGCCGTAGCGTTAATGTCGGCGTTCCGCGCACACGCGTTGGTTACCTACATCTCTTGTCTACGCACTGACGCCATTACAGTCTGATTCTTCATTGTATACGTTGTTTACTGAGAGTTTAAGATGCCTCCGACAATAGACAACTATAAGCGTAGAGATTAAGTTTGGAGTTAGAGCAGAAATTGGATAGGAAGTATTGGTAGTGTTAACATTGTTTGGTAGAATTTGTGAATATAATTGCTTGTTGACGTTTTGTAATATAGGGATAATTGATATTTCTCTTTATTTTCTCCTGGTTCACACGAATAGGTAAAAGAAACTGTATTAAAAAGACCCACCATTGTTTTGGTAATTTTTGTTTTAATAAGGTGATCAGGCATTTAAATTACCTGGCGCCCTTCATTCACATTTTAAGTAAATTTGAATTTATTTCCAAGGTGAAGAACCCCCCTTGTGAGCTAGCTGGTCACCCTTTTGTCAACGGGCTTTCAGTTTTTATGCAGAATCGATTTTTCTTAAATAAATCCGTTACAACTTGAAGAAACACCTGGGCGGTCAGCGTCTGCAAGACGATAATGAAGTCAAAACATTTGTGACACAGTGGTGGCAGAATTTTATGAGGAGGGTATCCAAAAACTGGTGCCACGTTATGACAAGTGCGTCAATATTCACGGAAATTATGTTGAAAAGTAGATTAAGATACAGGCTTTCATGTAAAAATAAAATTATTGCGATATCTTTACACGTCTTTTTTAATTCCAAAATATTCAAACCTTAACAAACCTATAAGCTCTCTGATCGGGTGAACAATAGTCTTTTTCCGTACTATGGGACAATGCGATGCAAATATGAAAGCCTAATGAATAAACAAACCTTTATCTCAATTTGAATACTGAATACTGAATACTGAACCATCCGACGGATTTGGCCCAATAACGAACTTGACCGAGATATTTGGACAATTAACCTATTCTGAAAATATGAAAACTCTAGCTGATTCCTTTTGGATGCTAGAGAGGATACGGCCGGACAGACTCAACTTTCGCCACGAATTCTTCATCAGGAGTCGAACCCAATCGATTGAGACCATTTTCGGCTCGATATTCCAAAATTACAGACATTCGGGCAAGATGATAGGCACTCTGTTCGGGTGAACAAGAGCGCCTAAAACATGCCTCGTACTTTAGCCTCACGAAATTCGGAAGGAAAGTTTCCTGAATTCAGAATATTGTTATATAAAGACAATAACCAAGACAAGGCCTTTTTTCCCAAATGTTTGATGAATTCAGGATAAATTCCGTCAAAACCTGATGCTTTTCAAGATTTGGTAGACTTGATTGCAGCCCTCAATTCATCTATATTGAATGGATGTGACACATGTTCTAAAGTAGGAGCTGATCTCCCGAATATGTGTAATTTTTTCTGTTATATGCTAAAAAGGGTTCGAAATGTATAAAAGGATCCACCTGATGATCTCACATAGTCCCTTAGTAACCTCTTCTGAACATCCTGTATTGCGATATTTCTTTAATTGATCGCATTCATTTCTATGGTTAAAATCACAAATAGTCTCCAGTATCCTTTCGTGAACAGAAATAAATCTGCGGATATATCATGGCCTGCCATCTAGTCAAAATTTAGTTGATGGACCATACTACTCCTGATATTCATTGAAAGTGTTATGTTAGCTGTCAGGATTATTTGTGGCCTTTCAAGTTGTCCTAATTGAACGCGTTGGCCGATGCTTAATGAACTTCGTGACGTCATTGTAGAAAATGTGGAAGCAATTATTTCGGTGTGTCAAATGAAAATCGGTGGAGTGAATGTGTCTTTTGTTATTATGTTAACTTTCTCCTCGTTTCCTGGTTTAAAAAATTGCATCGGAGGGGTCAGCTGAGCACCGCAACAGATAACGCACATCCTGATTTAACTCAATGATGAAGTCATGCGGTACTGAACTTATCCAACGTATGGAGGTTGTTCGAAATATAAATCGCTATAGAATATAGTATAGGATAATAAAGCGTTTTCCAATAGGGACTTGACAACTTTGAATCTAAATAAAACACAAACCATTTGAGACATTTCAAAAATTTATTGTTGGCTTGAAGTACAAACATAACATTTATATTTGATGACGAGATATTGTTGATGATGGAGCTCGTGTTGAATGATTGTTTGGGCTATTACCATCATCTATTGTGGATGTAATGATTTCCGACGTTTCGATAGACTTCTTCTATCTTTATCAAGGAGAAAAGTAAGAAACTTTTTGAGAATTATCAATTTTCAAAAAAGTCAATATGACAGAAGTCATATTGAAAAATCAAAGAAGCAGCATTTATGAAAATAACACCTGATTCCATAAGTGCTCCATCTATAGATCTGCCAGAAGTTTGGACGCCGATAGTTCGATCCAACTTAAAAAGATCATCATATCACAGATGAGTATATAACATCGTTCATTTTTCTTTCATGACTTCTGTCATATTGACTTTTTTGAAAATTGATAATTCTCAAAAAGTTTCTTACTTTTCTCCTTGATAAAGATAGAAGATGTCTATCGAAACGTCGGAAATCATTACATCCACAATAGATGATGGTAATAGCCCAAACAATCATTCAACACGAGCTCCATCATCAACAATATCTCGTCATCAACTAGAAATTCGGTATGGGCCCGAATTGTTTCAAGAAGTTAGAAGTTATGAAAGAACCAGCATAAAATTGGCAAAGGAATGCAACCATCTGACATTCATCCATCTTGCAAGAGATCGCAACCTAATTCCTAAAGGTATCAGAGTGAAACTTCCTGTCAAAAGTTATAGAGCAGATAGGATTTCAAAACGGACAAGTCAAGCCCTTATGAGAGAAAGACTGAATCAACATCGATTCAACAAAGCCAAATTACTTACAACATGCGAGAACCTTAGATGTAGCATTCAATCACTGAATCACTGAATGACTGAAAATGCGCGCATGTTCATTCGAACGTGAAGGTTTTCTATTGTAAATGCGTGGTATATCATAAGTTCTTGTTAGAGGGTAGTGCGGTCAATAAGAAATATTACCTGCAAGTTATGGGCAATTTGTGGAGGAACAAACTGCCTTTTGCACCATGATGACGCCCCTGCAAAGATAACGTTGCTTGTCCGTGTAGATTTGACTGAAAACAACACGTCAATTATGTCGCAGCCAAACCTCGCCTCACGTTACAATTTTTTTCTGCCAAAACTGTAGTGGCCTATGAAAGGACGACTCCATTACGTGTATTGGATCCGTGAAGGATTACTTTGAATAGGGCAAATATAAGGGTATTTCAAGCGAATAACCCAGAGTAACCAGGTTATTATTTTGGTCCATCCAGCGGTTATTGCTGGTTTTTCTTGGTTATTCCTTCGAAATCCAGAAAGAATAACCAGAAATTGTCGCTTGAATGCTCGGGTTTGGTTATCCGTGCTGTCATTCTTTTGATTCGCGTTTATTTATGCTCATAGGTTATCTGAGCATTTATCTGATTCAGATAAAAAGAGTCCATTCCCGAAGCTTATATAAACAAAAAGACATTTTTATAAACTATTTTTTATTAGCCAATATATCCTTATAATGGAATTATTGAAACTACAATAAATTTAACAAGGAAAAAATACCAAATTAGACTCATATAATCCATACATGTAAAAAAATGATCATAAAAAAAATTATTTTGTGAGTAACTAGAAAATGACAAGAAATGATTAAAATGAAAAATATTAATATTAACAGCTAGTCAAAGGAAGAAAATTAAGTCAAAGAGACAGAATGGGAATGTTTTAATTTTAAAGTCAATGACGAATTTTTTTCCAGAGTTAGAAATTAAATCTATTTTTCCATTATTTCAAGATTATACTTGATGAAAATTTGAAACAAATACAAAAAGGCAATGAAAGAACTTCTTAATCTCTTAACTTTAGGAACGGCAATGACAAATCAAAATGGTTTTAACAAACAATATTTTGCATTTGTATATTTCAGTTTATTTCAATTTAAAAAAAAAGAGTTATTTGGTCACTTCTACTGGTTCTTCTTTCAATTTAATGATCTACCTTAAAATTTCTCCTCATTGCTACCACATTGTGCATGCTCAGAACATCAGAACACCCAAACTATTGATACCATGCTTTGCAGATACTCTCAGTATTGCACATATAACATAAATTTGAAGCAACCTGAAAATTTATCTTTTCATAGTTTCATTAACAGAATTAATTTTCAGGTTTTTCTTGTAATTTTCAAATCATTATCAATATAGATTGCTTCACACAAATGACATTTTCTCTTTGAACTTTGAAATTTGAAATAGAATTTAATATTATCTTTATAACAAGTTCAATAAGAATAGATGGTTTTTCTGTGTTACTTCAACGTACTTTCAGTTGATGACTGGTTAAGTTTCTCACTGCATTCAATGTTTGCAGCTGCTGATAAAATTTTGATTACTACAGCTAACAAAATACACAACAATTCTGTTTTTCTTTAATGAAAAGCAAACCTAATCTGTACATTCTACAATGCTTCTAATGGTTTCCAAATATTTTTTTTTACCTAGGTGATTTATAGAAATGAAATTTTTCTCCATTGAATGTACAGTTTCTGCTTCCAATTTTATTTTTGAGTTTTCCTAAAATTTAAATTGTGATTAAATACCTACAGCCCTAAAAATTAAAATTCAAGAAAATCATTGGATTTATAAGTTTCATTTCAACGCACCTTCAGTTGACAGACCAGTTGTATTACTGATCTGTAATTTACAATTTCCACATGATTTTCAGCAACATTATTCAGAAGCACATGATTATATTAGATCCTGAGTATTTCCTTCTTTCAAGAACTGTATTTCATAATTGTGTTTTCATTATGTTAAAAACACTCTACATTATGCTACATTGAGGTCCAATTTTTGATGAGTTCTTTCAATCGAAACAACACAACTTTTCAACCACGTTCTCTAAGTTTTCTTTTGAACCTGTGAATTTAGGAAGAGCGTATTATTTTTAATTTTATCTTAAATTGCCTTAGTTCTAACCTGGAATTGAACTTCCATTTCAATAAATCGAATTCGTGTTGCTGTAGTTTGGATTATTAATTATCTCTGTGAAATATTCAATAGTCTTTCAGTTCTACCAAGATCAGTTTTTCAACTTCCAAATAATTCAAAGTCCTTGTTATTGTTTACTATTTTCATGTTTATACACATCTAACCCTACTTGCTGTAATAAACAAAATCGCAACCCTGCTCGAGAGCAGTGGAGACATTTCTCGATCAAATTGAGGTTAACTCATGACGTCACGGACCTATAACCCAAGCCGCTTGAATGCAAAGGTATTTACCACAAAAGACCAACGATAACCGGTTACTTTTGGTTATTCGCTTGAAATACCTTATAAATTCATGAATGTATTCATCCAGAATTCGTGATACTTTTCGAATAGGCCTCGTAGAACGCCCCTCGTACATATAATTATAGCTGATTATGCTCCACTACTTGCTATTCATTCAATTACACTTACGTTCCATTTGTTCAATCGTTCTATGGTGACTTTCATTCAGACATTTGTTCGAATTTCCGTCCGAAATTGTAAATGAAAACGCTAATTCCATATTTTCGATTACGTCTATATACGGGGGTGAATCGGTAAATTACAAACCGGTGTCTATTGGTGCTTCTTTCAGAGATCTTTGACATGGTGATTGAAGAATTGCGTATGGACCATGTGAGTGGAATCAACTATGTGTGGTCAGAATTTTTACTCGGTCCAATAGCGTTGATTCGACAATTTGTTCGTGTTGGTTTTAATTTTGTGGTGTGGCCATCATTGTGTGAAACAGAGAGAAGATCGTGGGAACTTATGTTTAGGAAGACTTCACGAAAGTTATCCCATTAGTTTTGAGTATTTTTGGTGAAGTATGCCAATTAATTAATGGTGAAGATTTTGTTGTTATCTGTCAGAAACGGCATTCGAAGATAGGGCGAGTTTTTCAAATCTTCATTTCATTTCAGCCGGGATATTGATAATTGATTATACAGGGTGAGTCTTTGACCACTGCGTTAATTTTAACCATAGGTTCTTGAGATCAAAAGAAACACTTTTTCCATTACGGTTTTTCTATATTCAGCTGCGTTGAAAAGTTATAAGCATTTTAAGTTTTCACATTGGGCAAATACCCCTCTGTAGTCCAGTATAGTTTGAATGAAAAATACTTTTCACAGCATCCACTATTGAATCTGAATTGTTTAAAAACATTATTTTCCCTATAAGAAATGATTCACTCACTCATGTTTCATCCGATTTGGTCCATATCCAGAAGGAAGATACAAAATACTAATTTTCTGGTAAAAAAAATTCAACACCATAAACATATTTTTGCTGTTTACTATAATTTCTTTCTACTTCAAGATTATAAACCATCCCTTCCCAGTGAGAAATTCCCAAAAAACCTCAGAATTATTGGATGTTATCATCATACATTTGTAATTTTCTTCTTAAGATTTCCAAATCATGAAAACCATCATTTCTATGAAAACTTTCAAGGCAAGAGGTTGTCACATTGCTTTTTTTTCACTCAAAGCCAGAAAATATCATCTATGATTTTCCAAACACTGATATTATTTAAGTTTCTTCTCCTTGACATAGACCAGTGAACAGGTCTATGAGACTGTTAAAAATATGGCAATCTTTTTCGAAATCTTCAACAACAATGAATAATGTCACTACGAATAATTATTTTACAGTGATGTTACTTTGCTTGATGATTATTTTCTCTACTGAATCCTAATAACAAATTACTTGAATAGATTACAAGTATTCTCAGATTTAGGTGTGCAATTATATTTGCTTGAAGGAATTAGGTTTGATCACCTACATTTGATTCTGAAAAACCAACTACGTGTTTTTTCGTTAGTAAGAATCTATTCTGTTTAGACTCTAATTAATTACTGAACAAATTTTTGGTTTTTATAATCAGAATATCTGTTTTAATTATGTAAACAAAAACAGAAATATTGAATAATGGTTATTCATAGATTATGTCAAATTTTAATACCTTACCATAGAATATTAATTTATTACCGAACCCCAGGAGAGAAAAAAATTAATAATTGCAAAGTTTTTTTAAATGAAAGATAATATCTGTAATCATTATCGATCTTCAGTTATAATTTTTCTCAGAATAACTAGAGTGAATTATTACCACATTGAAATGTTATAATAACGTCTCTGTGGTGGGTTGTTCCCAATAAAATAGTGTTCTGTGGTTCCTTGTTGTTTTGATTCTGTTTGAAATTGTCAACAGTTATTTAAAAATGTGGAAAATATTATAATAAAATAATAATAATAATTTCGATAGTTTGAAATTATTTAATTCAGTATGAAATTATTATGGTCAGAAAATACATTTCTATTCTAATCTTTCTTGTTTATGAACCTATAGCTTCCAGTTTCAATATTGATTGAATTTTAATTAACCATGCATCATAACAAAAATTCAGAAATACTAAAACTAAGTCAAATTCTATTATCTCCTAAGTTCGTGTAGGTACCAGGTTGAATCGGTGTATGAAATAAATATGTGAAAAAACTATAAACCTACAAAATAAATCAAGGAGACTGGATTCGAAGATTTTAAAACTCATATGATCTTAATTTGAAGCATTCCTATGTTAGAATAGATATAATTTGATGGACCCTGAAAGTCTGAAGCTATAAAGAACCAGCTTTTCATAAAGACAAGTCTTCAATTCAACAGGTCCTGACAGAAAATACATTACCTATTTCAATGGTCATGAGAATATACCGAAGTACCTATGTGTGTGATGGAAAACTTTTTCTCTATTTATTATGGAATATTACTCTGGATTAAATATTAAACAAGGTGCTAGACATCATTAACAATGAATACAGCAAATGGTAATTTAGATTTTGTGGTGAATGTAAGACAAAAATTGTTCAGTGGTTAATTTCATCTATAGTGTTTAGTGGTGGAACCATAGACTGGAGAGATTTCCCCAACCTTTTGTAGAAATATTCAATAAAGCCATAAAATATGGCAACATTGAACAAATCTGGATTATTGAATCATTTCAGCACATGGTTGGATTTGGGAAAATCAGAAAATTTGGACAAAATGATATCGATTTAAATCCTTTCAACTTCAAATATCTCAAGAATGGTGCAATTTAGGAGGAAAGATGTCGAATGATTTTATCTGCAAAAAAGACTAATGATTCTAGGAAGTACTAGATACGAACCTTTAGTTCGGGTGATATTTGTTTTTCATGCAATTTATCCAATCTGTACAGTAGCAGTGAAAAACCCACAAGAAATGGAATAAATCTAATGATGCCAAAATATGGACGACTGTTATCAAAAACCTTCTACAAGAAATCATTTCAATTGATATTGTCGTTTGAATATTACAGGTGAAAATGCAATTTTTTCATGAAATTTCAACACCTTATACCATTTGAACGGGGCCAAATTTGGAAAAATGTTATAGGAAGAAAATGTTTCTTTTGACGTCAAGAATCTATTATTAAAATTAACGCAGTTGTCAAAGACTCACCCTGTATATACAGTGCGCGTTAGATTCATTTCCTCAGGAGAAAAATATTTGGCAACAAAATACTGAATCAGGTGAATTTATGATGCCATTTTGTCGAACGAATACATCGATATCAATTTTATTTTCGAATATTTAATAGTTATAGAGATATTTACTATAAAAGTGTAGGATTTAGCATTTTTGGACGGAGTAGGTCCCAGTGCGGACCTGGTTTCGCAGTTTAAAAGGTGATATCCGATATTTAGTGCATCTTCATGTATCAACGATCCGAAGATGACAAGTCTCATTTTATTTATTGCATCTAAACCGTTTATTTATTCGACGCCGGGTAGACTAACCCCTCTTGACGTTCCCAAATTGAAGGGACATGTTTCGAAATGACGTTTATGATTATTAATTGGGCCAAGTGCGACGGTTGACATGCCTCTGAAAAGTTATGATAAATATTGGAAAAAGCACCCTGAGTACAGTGTTGGAACAATTTATTCAGTAAAGTGAACATTTTCATCATGGTGAAGTACACGAACGAACAACTTTTGCATATCATAAAAATTTACTACCGGAATTCGGAGTCGATGACCGCAACTTTAAGAGGCTTAATTTCAATTTTCGGTCGTAATTCGCGCCCTACTAGACAGGCAATAACACGTTTGGTGCTAAAATTTGAGTCTACATATTCGCTGTTGGATGTTGTCGTGATAGTGAGACAAAGGGCCGGTCGCAGTAACGAAAACATCGCTGCCGTTCGGGCCTTCGTAGCCGACGACTCAAATCAGTCAGTTCCACGGCGTTCTCAAAAATTGGGCATACGCCAGACCACTCTATGGCGAATGTTGCGTAAGAATCTTGTTTTACATCCGTACAAGATCAAGCTGACTCAAGAATTGAAGCCGTTGGACCGTTTGAAGCGACGTACGTTCTCCGATTGGGCTCAGGAAAAGCTGCGCCACGATCATGATTCACGGTTTGGTGCGGTCTTCACGCCGGCGACATCATTGGACCGCATTCTTTCGTTGATTCCAACAATCGTCAGATCTTTGAGATGGTGATTGAAGAATTGCGTATGGACCATGTGAGTGGAATCAACTATGTGTGGTCAGAATTTTTACTCGGTCCAATAGCGTTGATTCGACAATTTGTTCGTGTTGGTTTTAATTTTGTGGTGTGGCCATCATTGTGTGAAACAGAGAGAAGATCGTGGGAACTTATGTTTAGGAAGACTTCACGAAAGTTATCCCATTAGTTTTGAGTATTTTTGGTGAAGTATGCCAATTAATTAATGGTGAAGATTTTGTTGTTATCTGTCAGAAATGGCATTCGAAGATAGGGCGAGTTTTTCAAATCTTCATTCATTTCAGCCAGGATATTGATAATTGATTATATACAGGGTGAGTCTTTGACCACTGCGTTAATTTTAACCACATGTTCTTGAGATCAAAAGAGACAAAGAAACCCATACCGTTTCTCCATATTAAGTTAAAAAGTTATAAGTATTTTAAGTGTTCACATTGGGCAAATACCCCTCTGTAGTCCAGTTTAGGTTGAATGAAGAATACCTTCGACAGCATCCACTATTGAATCTGAGTTGTTTAAAAACATTATTTTCCCTCTAAGAAATGATTCATTCACTCCTGTTTCATCAGATGATTATATCGACTAACACCTTCGTCCTGCCCTTGAGAGCCACTAACAGCTCCAAAAATTCCCCTATTATAAGGGTACTTGAGCGGTGCAACCATTTTAGAACTACAATTGATATCTTTCATCTTGATGAGAAAGCAGTTAGGAAATATTTAAGATGTTATTTCCTGAGATTTTCAAATGGTTTGGGGGTGAAATTATGTAGTAGACAATGCAGTATGTTTGTTTTCTTTTTCTTTCTTTTTTGCAAAAAAGGCTAATGATTCTAGGAAGTACAAGATATGGATCTTTAGTTCAAGTGATATTTGTTTTTCATGCAATTTATCCAATCTGTACAGTAGCAGTGAGAAACCCACAAGAAATGGAATAAATCTAATGATGCCAAAATATGGACGACTGTTATCAAAAACCTTCTACAAGAAATCATTTCAATTGATATTGTCGTTTGAATATAACAGGTGAAAATGCAATTTTTTCATGAAATTTCAACACCTTTTATCTTTTGAACGGGGCCAAATTTGGAAAAATGTTATAGGAAGAAAATGTTTCTTTTGACGTCAAGAATCTATGGTTAAAATTAACGCAGTTGTCAAATACTCACCCTGTATATACAGGGCGCGTCAGATTCATTTCCTCAGGAGAAAAATATTTGGCAACAAAATACTGAATCAGGTGAATTTATGATGCCATTTTGTCAAACGAATACATCGATATCAATTTTATTTTCGAATATTTAATAGTTATGGAGATATTTACTATAAAAGTGTAGGATTTAGCATTTTTGGACGGGAGTAGGTCCCAGTGCGGACCTGGTTTCGCAGTTGAAAGGTGATATCCGATATTTAGTGCATCTTCATGTATCAACGATCCGAAGATGACAAGTCTCATTTTATTTATTGCATCTAAACCGTTTATTTATTCGACGCCGGGTAGACTAACCCTCTTGACGTTCCCAAATTGAAGGGACATGTTTCGAAATGACGTTTATGATTATTAATTGGGCCAAGTGCGACGGTTGACATGCCTCTGAAGAGTTATGATAAATATTGAAAAAGCACCCTGAGTACACTGTTGGAACAATTCATTCAGTAAAGTGAACATTTTCATCATGGTGAAGTACACGAACGAACAACTTTTGCATTATATAAAAATTTACTACCGGAATTCGGAGTCGATGACCGCAACTTTAAGAGGCTTGATTTCAATTTTCGGTCGTAATTCGCGCCCTAGTAGACAGGCAATAACACGTTTGGTGCTAAAATTTGAGTCTACATATTCGCTGTTGGATGTTGTCGTGGTAGTGAGACAATAGAAAATTAGCTGTAACTTTCAATGATTCTCCTATCAAACACAATTTCTATCCAAAATACTTAGGAGTTAAATTAGATTCATCTCTCAATTACAAGGCTCATTTTAATGATCTGAGCCTAAAACTGAAAACAAGGAATAATATTGTTCAGAAATTAGCTGGATCGTCTTGGGGTGCTGATGCTTCCACTCTTCGCACAGCATCTCTAGCCTTAGTCTTTTCTGCAGCTGAGTATTATTGCTCAGTTTGGTTCAATAGTGCACATACACATGAATTGATGCACAATTGAATATATCCATGAGAATAATTACTGACTCCATAAGATCAACACCGGTTCATTGGTTACCAGTATTGTCTAATATTGTCCCTCCTCATATTCGCAGACAGACTGCAGCTCTGAATTCTTGGAATAAATATCATTCTTTTCCCAATTTATTCCCAATTATTTCATATTTTCCACAAAATAAAATTCCCAGATTGAAGTCACGTAAACCATTATGGCATAATACGTTCTTCAATATGAACATAAGTGATAAAGAATTATGGAAGACTGAGTGGAACTCTTACGAAATGTTCCTGGTTTTGATCTTCCAAGAAAAATTTGGACAGTTCTTAATCGTTTGAGAACAGGTCATGGTCGTACCAATGGCATGCTATTTAAATGGAACTCAGTTCCTAGCGCAAGTTGTGAATGTGGAGAAGCAGAAGAAACAATACCTCATCTCATCAATAGTTGTCCCATATATAAATTTTAAGATGGTTTTAGGGCTATTCATGATGTTTCCAACTCTTTCTTGGAATGGGTTATAAATTTCAAACGAATATGATACGTATTTTTGTTATTCAGTTCTTTTTTCTGCTTTTGTCTTTTTATTTCCAGATTCAATATGAGCACCTTGAAGAAGTCTCTTTCTGCATCAATAGAAGATCACTCTTGAAGAAAGAAGTCCTTGAAATATATTTCAGCTTATTTTTGTATTTTCACACTTAGACGGGGAGCCAGGGTTTTTTTACTGGGGTTTTTTCCCTAGGCTTTATGTCATACGCCGAACTGTATGACACCCCGTCACTAACCCCTGATCTATATGCTTTATTGTTTGCTAACTAAATATTGTCAGCCAAAAGTTCAAAAGAATATATATATATAGTGAGACAAAGGACCGGTCGCAGTAACGAAAATGTAGGATCGGAAGAATTATCCCTACTTTATGCGTTTCGTCCCTGGCGCACACATTTGGACTCATCAGTATGACTTGTGTGCGCCATGCCATAGACGCAGGTGTTTAGAAGTTTGAGGGAGCCGCCGGGAGTTGAACCCGGCACCTAGTACCTAGTCGGTATGAAACTTGAGCACTAACCTCTAGGCCACCGAAGCGCTGTGAATTAAGCTAAGCGTGGCTATATAGAGTGCCGCCAAGAGATCCCTACACACTCCCCTGCCGCTGACAGAGTGCCGCTACAAAAACATCGCTGCCGTTCGGGCCTTCGTAGCCGACGACTCAAATCAGTCAATTAACGGCGTTCTCAAGAATTGGGCATCCGTCAGACCACTCTATGGCGAATTTTGCGTAAGAATCTTGTTTTACATCCGTACAAGATCAAGCTGACGCAAGAATCGAAGCCGTTGGACCATTTGAATCGACGTACGTTCTCCGATTGGGCTCTGGCACAACGGCTTTGTCAATTACCAAAATATGCGTTATTGGACAGGCAGCAATCCACACGTGATTCACGATACCCAATTGCATTCCCAAAAAACACGGTTTGGTGCGGTCTTCTCGCCGGCAGCATCATTGGACCGTATTCTTTCGTTGCAAACAATCGTCACGTTACGGTCAATGGCGATCGCTACCGCGCCATGATAACGAATTTTTTGCCCCAATTTCAAGGTATGGACTTGGCCAACATGTGGTTTCAACCACACAGCACACGTAACAATCGGTTTATTGAAGCAGACATTTGGTGAGCTTGTAATTTCGAGAAACGGCCCCGCCGATTGGCCGCCTCGTTCGTACGATTCGACGCCTCTGGACTACTTTCTTTGAGGCTACGTCAAGTCACTGGTCTATGCCAACAAGCCCATAGACTACCTATAGATAGGCAACTCTGGCATTAATTTTGGTCCCTATTTCGAGAGCTCAACTTACAGCGCCATCTTTAGTTATTCCCCACTTTATTACAGATTCCATTCGCTCAACGTTCCGACTTGTGACGCCCTCTAGGGCATTTTATATGAGTTATCATAGAATTCCCCGAAGCGCAGATTGAATCCCATAATTTTATTGGATTTTAAAACAAATATATTTGAAATGACCATTATTTTAATCTGCTGTAGATTGTCACAATTTCAATAAAAAAATATCATTTGATCAGAAAATTGTGACAATTTGCAGCAGATTAAAAGAATTATGGTCATTTCGAATATATCTGCCCTTCAAATCGAAGAACATACGAATCTCAAGAGGATGAAAGGAAATAAATAAAAATAAACTTTGGAAATATATATAATGCAGTATATAATTAATTTACAAAAATTTCAATATCGAGGGAAAGAATGAACGAACCAACAATAATAATGCAACAATTACTCATCAAATTATGAAAAATACATTAAAAGAGTAAATTAGAATATCAGTGACAAATATACACTGCTCAACAATTGATAGGGATCACTTACTTTTTCTGAATTTATTTCTGAAATATTCGCTCCAAGATTATAAATTTAGTCAGATATCAAAGTATTTTCAGTGGATAATATGGTTCACTTGAGAAAAGAATGAAAAAATTGAAAGTTGGAGAGAAAAAAGACTTTATTAGGAACACTCAAAATTCTGTGAAATCACAAGAAGGCTGAAGTTTCAGTTAACCTAGTACCTAGTTGGTCCCCACGAGCTCGTCTCAAGCATTCTACCCTACGAGGCATACTTTCAATCAAACGATTTATAAAATTTTGGGGCAAATTCGTCCAAATATCCCGTAAAGCGTTAGAAAGGTCCTCCAGGTTATTGATCGGTTGTTCTATGGTTGCCAACTGTTTAGAAATCTCAGACCAGACATGTTCGATGCAATTCACGTCTGGAGGCCAGTCCATCATATCAATAGTATCTAGCGCTTCATAAACCAGACGACTACGGTGTGGACGGGCATTATCCTCAATTAAAATGAAATTTTCGCCCAAAGCAGCCGCAAACGGAACAATTATGGGTTCAAGAATCATATCGTGATATCTCTGGCTGGTCATTGTGGTGTTCTGCAGAACAACCAACTCTGTGCGTTGGTTCAAACAAATGCCTCCCCATACACATATAAAACCTCCGCCAAAAGCTGTTGTGGGCACCATAAACTGTTTTGCATACCTTCGACCTCTTTCCCTTCTAGCAAGAATACGTCTATCGGAGTTCACCAAACGAAATCTAGACTCATCCGTAAATAAACATCGGCTCCAATCTTCAACTGTCGGATGTTGTACTCTCCTACGTGCTCTCAAACCACGAACATGTAGCCGTCGTCTTACAGTCTGGTTCGAAATTAGAACTCCTGTTGCAACTCTCAGTGATCTATTGAGCCGCGACGCCGGGTAAGTGGGATTTCTCCTAGCATTGAGGATCAAAAGACGATCTTGGGCAGCTGTTGTACTGCGCTGCCCACCTCCCCCATGAACATAAGCTACTGAGTCGTTTTGGATGAACCTATTCCAAGCCCGACTCACGACACTTTGCGAAACATTCAACCGCCGGGACACTTCTCGCTGGGACAAACCTTCCTGTATCCACCGTATGATTTGGTCCAGTTGCACAGGAGCCAAACGTCTTCTGGGCATGACCGATAAGCTGATATTGTTCTCATTTCTTCAATTATTGTCACCTTATGTGTTTGAACGAGAGAAAAAAAACAAATTTAATAACAAATACCACATTGCTTTTTACTCCACCTGTAACAGCCTACAGATAATAATCGATTTTGTGAACAAGAGCCGATGAAGTGAGGAAAAATTTGATATAATCAACTCAAAACATCTTAATTTTTCCTTAGAGAACATATAATGTACAGATATTCATGAGATAACTTGAAAAAAATACAAATGAAGAGAAGTTCATAAGTGATCCCTAGCAATTGTTGATCAGTGTATCAATTTAAGCAAGAAATGCATTAGATTTATACTTTTATGACAGAAACAATTTCTTAAAGTCAATTTTATTTTTCTTTCAGATACTTTTTCGGATGCCATCTTCATTATTAGATCATATGATCTTATTGTTTTTTTCCGATAAAATTTTATTAATAATTCTGTCATAAAAGTACAGAATGAATTTCGCGAATGGATGAGGTCCTCACTTGATGGAAATCCATTTTCATTTAGTTTGAATATGATTAAATAAAAACTTATTTAATAATAATAATTTAATAAATTTAATTTAATAAATGTGGAAACTTTATTAAATAAGTTTTTATTTAATCATAATCAAACTAAAAGAATGAATTTCGTGGCAAAATCAATAAACTTATCACTAATACTTATTTTAATAATGTTCCGTACAGAACAACTCTTATATCTTTCATTTCTATATTGTTCATAATTTTTTTTCTGATCTTCATTTGATTTACCTGCTCTGGTATATGTAGTAGAACAATTTTAGAAAAATCATGGTAGATATTATTATATATTCTTGATGGCCGTATCATTTTACAATTTTACGATTTTTATGAAACCCACTATTAGTGGAATACCCAAAACTAATAAACAATAAACAAAATAAGTAGTCTATGTATGGAATAAACCTAGAACACGATATTGGAGAAAAGAAATGGCGTTGGCATAGATATAATGAAAGTTCATGCTCGTTATACGATAGTTTTTTACTCATCATAAAGTCCATCAAGACCGAGATCCGATAAAATCCGTTTTTACCGATCACTAGGTACTGAGAATTCCTAATTTACCGATCCGAGCTTTGGGAATAACTAAAGATGTCTCTGCCGTTCGTTGAAGAAAAACGTGACCACCTTTGTAGTAGGCCAGTTCCCACCCCCTGAACAAGCCGACGACATTGAAAGAGACAACATTGATCGCGAAATAGCGGCCGTTTCGGCTGTAACATGTGGCCGAGTCATCGAAAATTGGGTCCAGAGAATTGACCGCTGCAAACGGGCCCGTGGTGGCCATATGAACGAAGTTCCATTCATAAATGTTATGTTTGTACTTCAAGCCTATAATATAGTTTTTGAAATATCTCAAATGGTTTGTGTTTTATTTAGATTCAAAGCTGTCAAGTCCCTATTAGAAAACCCGATACTATCGGGAAGTTAGAGAAACGTCGGGATGTTTGTATCACTCTAAAAAATGATTAAAGCGACGAATAAAAATAAATTTTGTTAAAAAAATTGTGTTTTCTACCTCATATCAATTTATTTATTCTTTCTTTTTTTATTTGCAGGCATTTTAGAAAATACCGATTTTACTTATTAGTTCTACCGAAACTGTCAAATATTCTGTGACATCACTGCATGGTTGCCATATAAATTTAAGTAGCGAATCGCTTATAATGAGCTACGAGTGTAATTTTCGATCGTACAAACCATCGAGAAATCTCACGGAAAGCAACAATGACCCGCTTTTTATGCATTCAGATTTCCAAGGACTCCTTGAATCAAAGAGTTCGCCTTCTCTCTGTTTACACAGCGTCTAATATTATGATGGGTATTACGTTACGGCATCGACCTAATGTCATAATGTAATCGATATGTCGTCGAATAATATAAAATGTGTACTCGATATCTTATCGTCGAACGGGGGGCATGCATTATCGTTTTCGATGTTTCCAGATCCATGTGCACCTCCTTAACAGGCGGTTCAGTGCCGAAGTGTTGTTAAACCGTGTTAAATTGTTCCGGGAAATGTGCGCGTGTTTCCTGGAATCGAGGTGGTCGAAATGATATCGGACGATTATGTCGTCGTACGACAAGTTGCCCGACCAGCTGAGGAAGGAGTTGGAGGTAGGGAAACTGAACTGAACGCTAGTTTTTGCCTAAGAACAGTGTCTTGTTTTCCTCAAGTGTCACTAATTTTCAAGTATCTATCAGAAAATGGTCTCGAATGATTTGGTTGATTTGCCGATGTTAATTGAGTATTAGTAGTAGTGTTGCGTACCTCTTACAAGAGGCGGCTTATTTGTCCCGTAGACGGCGAGAAAATGTAAGAACGGTTCTTTTTTGTACAATGTACCACCTAACTTCAAATGTCCCACTCCGCCTCGATGAGGACCACGCGAGTAACGCGATTAATACAAAGAGGGAGAGGGGATAAGTCCTGATCCTGGTCACCGGTACAAAAACGACAGAGGTAAATGAGGGCCGAGGAGATGTACTGATTCATAGTAGACAGTACCACAGTATAGGGACCAAGCAGTAGTCGCACTCCGTGGATTTTGAACTGAAATCGCTTACACCAAAGGGAACTCGCGCATTCCTCCCTGCGCATCTAATCTTATCGACCCCGAATTTAAAAAATTGGTTGCCTGTAAAGTCGGTATACGGGCGAAAGTTTTACGTGACAACGACTTTGAGTGATAAAATAATTTTAATGTGAATATTCATTCGTACGCGTTTACCTTTGCTTTCTCTCTCTCGCTCTGTCTCTCTCGCTCTTAGGCG
This sequence comes from Micraspis discolor, assembly GCA_030674115.1. NCBI lineage: Eukaryota > Metazoa > Arthropoda > Insecta > Coleoptera > Coccinellidae > Micraspis > Micraspis discolor. The sequence continues at coordinate 1,050,456 of JARTUT010000444.1, read as the reverse complement.
GGCTAACTATGCCCGAGTGGAAGGGACGCGTGCCTCTCACTCGCTCTCATTGTGAGCGCATAACGTGAGCGGAGCGTAACGCAGTTTCTTGAAGTGTCACCCGGCAAACCAATTTATAAGACGTTGTCACGTCAACATTGATTAGAAAAGGTTATTTGCGTTATCTGAAAACTTAAATATTTTGATTTATGCTGGTAATATGTTTTCACAGTGATATTTAGAGTGTATGGACCATTGTTTAGTCTATATTCATATAAAAATTATGACTCCCTTCATAATGTAACCGTAAATGTAATCACATTTCCTCATTAACAGAACGACTTCAATAAAAGATATAATGTTTTATTGTGGTTTTAATATCACTTTGAAAGAAACAGTGATTAGTGATGAAATTTACCCAATAGTTTACTCAGGAACCGCCTCTGAAACTTTTTGAAATGTGTTAAAAATCATAGGTACCTTAGGTTTGTAAGTGAAATGACTCATTAAAATTTTTCTAAACGAAGATTGAATTGAAGAGTAGGTATTATATGGAAAAATAAGTAGTTGGTGGTTGAAAGCATCGAATGTGTTTAATATAAAATCCTCAATACTTAAATTGCACTGAAACATTAATCTTCGAGTCCATGAAAAATAACTTTCTTTTTATATTGAATTGTTTCGAACAATTTTTTTCAATGAATTCTCTGATGATTTAGTTTGAACTGATACTATTCTTTACTATATTCAACTTATGAAAAGAGGAATTTGATTATGGAATTCCAGAATTAGTGGCAAGTTTTAGCGAGGGACCTGAACTGACCTTGAGTGAAAAGCGGGAAAAGGGGGGGGGTTAATTACTACCAGTACACCCCCCCCCTGTAAATACTCCCCTGCGCTAAATATGCTGAGTGTTCTCTAGAAAGGTTCTCTCATTATGGTGGGAAAAAATAAAAAACCTATTGAACTATTGTTATATATATATTATATTATTGTTATTTCTATTTATAAAATTGAAAATCATATAGATACACACTCAAATATTTATCTAAAAAAAATTCACTCTTCTGCATACGGATGCAGTAGGCATAAACCTCCTGAAATTCTATTGGTTCCTGATATCTCAACTAATCGTAAGGAAATGAGTACTATACTAAGCCTGCTGTAGGCGTAAATCTGCTAAACTTCGATTGGTTCCTGATATCTCAACTAATTGAATGAAGCACTACTCAAATAACGGAGCTTTTAATAAACAACATTTTCTACAATACTATATGTATCACTCACCTGTCGGTGTCTAATGGTATTGGGAAAAAAGAAAGTTTGGGATTATAGAAACTATTGTTTTAGCAGTTGTATACGCTACAATTGTTAATCATTTTGGAATTAATTTGAAAATAACACTCAATTGAAACAGAATACTTACTGGAATGAAAATAAATGATTAAATAAATGAGCTTTGCTGGTTCATGGTAGATTTTGACTCAAATAAATTCCACTAAATTATAGGTTAGGTTGTATTTCTTTCTTCAACTTCTTCTTTGAATTTTAAATAGATCTCAAAAAAATTATATTATATTATATATATATTATATTAAACGAATTAATTATACAAAAGAACTATTTAAGATGTCTAAAATAATAATAATGACATGAAATGGTACAATAGGTTTGTTCGTGTGGCAGTTCGGAACTGTAATTTTTGGTAATTTGTGGTTCCTACCCGTTCGTCTGGGACGGAACAGGAGTTCCTTGTCGTTCGTGTGGTCGGAACACTTGATTTCGGAACTGTTCGTTACTGTTCTTACGGTTCCTGATCTAGAGATGGTACAAGGTACAACAGAAGAAGCGGTAAATTCAAATCATCGGTGATTCAAATTTTCAGCAGTTCTGATTGGCAATTAAGTTATATATTTGGTGACTAGGATATTCGCATAGCTGTTTTTGAGTATATTTGATGTTGTGGGAGTATTAATTTTAAATCAATTCGTTATAATAGCTTCTCAAAATTTTTGTTATCTCAGAGAAGAGGAAGGATCATTTGCAATAGATGAATAAAACAATTGCATAGTTGTTGATCAAAGTATGTAAGATAATTATTTTATATTATTTATATATACGATATTTCGTATTTATATACTATATATTTATTTTTGTTATTTCGTGATTCTAGTATCTTTATTTTTTAACCACTCAAAATGTATTGAAAATTTAGGAAGGAAACGGAGGAATGACCTCTTTCAAGAACACAACGACTTGTTAAAACAATTCTTATCTAAAAAATAATTACAAAGCTATGAAAATTGTTAGAAAATATTTTTATTTATTTCCCAAATGCCACCAGTTCCATATACAATTACCTAATTCTATTATATAAAATTTTCTGTACACAGTTTCCACCAAAATTACAATGAAATAACAGAAAAATTCACAGTTTACCCAGGTATGAACTAACAAAAATAATTTCTCCACTAATAACCACTACTACATATATTGAAATTTCAAATTATAATTGAATTAAATCATTTATTTGAATATTTCATTACATATAAATTATATTTACAGTTATTTATATGGATATGTTTATTTATTTATGACAAATTCGTGTCATAGAACAACTTGCGACGATTCCAAGAGTTACGAACCTGGTTCTCTGTGACCCCAGAACAACTGGGAACTGCCACCCGAACAAACCTAATGTACCGCTTCAGTACAAAAATGAGTCACCTCTTACAAACTCAATTTTAAGACGTATACTACCCAACACTAATTAGTAGTTTTTGCTAAAAAATTCAACTTCAATTTAAATATACAAAAATTAGAAAAGCACTGACGCGAGGTCAGAAGCTTTTGTGCACTCTTCTAGATTCTTTTCCCATGCTCTGGAACAGTGTGATACTAATACAACCGCCACGATGAATTAATAAATTTATAGCTAAGATTGAACATAACCTTTCACAGTTTTTCTTCAGTTTGCTTTGAAGCTCAAATTCCAGTACTGTAATGATATGATTACAGCTTTGTTCGTAGTGATATTTTTCGTTTTATGGTTGTAGGCACTGGCATTCCTAACAAATGTAAACACACGTCAATTTGAGACGATAATTCGAAACCAATTCCGTAAACTGTCAACGTCAACTGTCAAGATACAATACAAAATTACTTGATTAAAAGTAGACAGTTTCAATTTCCAAAAATGTTTATTTTTACAACGACATACACTGCGCAAAAAAATTAACGCGCATTCTGAAAATCTCAATTTTAATGAAAGTTAACTCTACATTGACTTACTAACTCATTTTTTTATGTTCTCTCGGCAAAATTTTGAACTAAACTAGACACTTTAAATGGAAGAAAAATTCAGGATTTCACCGAATCTTATGTGAAAGAAGAGTAATAAACAACTTTCAAAATACTGGAATGCTGATAAGTGATTGAATACTTGGTATTTCCACCCCTTGCGTTAATTACTGCTCGGCAACGACGGTTCATACTCAAAATGAGTGATCTTAAAATGTTCTGATCTAATCCTTCCCAGATTTCTCTGAGTTGGACTCTTAATTCATTAAGAGTAGTTGGATGATTTTCTGAACTTCCCAGCCTTCTATTGAGTTTGTCCCAAACCTGCTCAATCGGATTGAGATATGGATTTCTTGCTGGCTCTAACGTAAGTTGCGTCCGATAGAGGGCTCCTGTAATGCGAATGGTTGCAAGAATTCATAGTACACTACGCCAAGATGGTCCCACCAAATACGCATCATCAACTTCGAGCCATGAATGTTTGGTTTCGCTGTCGAAGTTGATGTATGGCCAGAGAGGCCCCACGATTTTTTCCGCTTCGGGTTGTCATACAGTATCCACTTTTCATCTCTGGTCAATGTACGATGCAAAAAAACCCTTCCTGTTTTGCCGTTGGAGGAGTTGTTCGCACGTGAAAAGGCGCCGTTCGATGTCCCTCGGCTTCAAGTCGTACGGCACCCAATGTCCCAGTTTCTGAATCATTCCTAAGCATTTTAAGCGATGAGAAACCGCTTGTTAAGTCACGCCTAACAAATTTGCAAGTTCCTGTTGCGTTCTACAAGAATCTTCATCCAGCAAAGTCTCCAAATCGGCTTTCTCGAACTTTTTCACGGGTCCAGGACGTTCCTTGTCTTCCACGTCATATTCGCCGTTTCTGAATCATTCCCTTCAGGTTCTTTCACTAATACAACATTCACCATAAGTTGGATTTGGAACAGTCTACAATGATTATTCAACTCCCTTACTGAATGATATCAACTTGCAAATATCTCTAGATGGCTTTTTTCTTTCAGGAATTCATCAACTCCATAAAGATTGAGGATGAGTCCACACACTCCTTTCCGAAACCTCAGAAATTTCCGGTGTTGGAGGAGCCAGTGGTTGTGAGGAAGAAGACTGTACCCAACGCCACGAGAGCGAAGACTCTAAACTATGACCTTTCGGGATTCTCCCAGTGAGTACAGATATGTTTGATGGTATAAGAAGGGTTACAACTTATCTGTAATTTTTTCACAGAGGGAAATTAAACGAAATCAAAGGGGTCTCTAAGATTGTGATAGGCGACGAACTGTGCGCCAAAATAAACAGACAAGAAAAATTGGTGTTTGAGGATAACGAGATCCATATCGTTTGTAGATCTGGACAAAACAAAGTGAGTATTTTTTGATTTTGTTAGTTTCACTTCTTCATTAAATTAAATTCTGGGTTGAACGAATTTTGGCGATCTAACCACAGCTAACTAAAGGGTGATTCATTTAGAGGTACTCTTTGTTGTGAGGATTTAGTTGCAGATCGCGCATGCGTCGTGTAAACTGAAGTGGTATTCTTGTTCAGTTGTGTTTGACATTTCATAATAAAACGACTTAGCCCGGCACAGCGTCTACAAATTGTTCAGCTTTATTAGGAAAATGGGCGTTCTCCGATTAATGTGTATCGGGCACTTAGAGCGACTTACATCCACATAATCAGCCTACCGAACGCACAAGTCGCTCTACCATCATTAAATTTGAGACTCAATATTCGTTATTGGATAATGTTCGACCAAATAGACAATATCCAGCTCGGAGTGTTTACGTGATGACCCTGAAGTGTCGATTCGTCGCCTTTCTCAACAGCTTGGCCTTTCGTATTCAACGACTTGGCAGATTTTACGTAAGATCTTTGTTTGAAAGCTTACAAAATTCAATTAGTTCTCGAACTGAAGCCGACCGACCTACCGAATCGTTTAAGTTTTAGTCGTTGGGCTCTTGAGAAGTTTGTAGAGGGTCCACTCTTTTCGACAAAAGTTTTGTTCACTGATGAGGCCCATTTTTGACTTGATGGGTTTGTGAACAAATAAAATGCCCGAATCTGTATTGATGAACAACCCGAAGAGTCTCAAGAATAGCCGTTAAATCCAGAAAAACAACTGTTTGTTCTGGTTTATTGGCCGGTGGAATAATTAGTCCATATTTCTTCAAAACAGAGGACGTCCGGAATGCTACTGTGAATAGTGACCGTTATCGCACCATGATAACAGACTATTTGTTGCCCGTGGTTTCGACGAAATGTGGTTGCAACAAGATGGTCCACTTGCCATACAGCCCTTGAAACCATGGCTTTACAACGAGAGCATTTCAGCGAGCAGATCATTTCACGCTTCGGACCAGTGAATTGGCCGGCTACATCATGTGACATCGCACCTCTTGATTTTTTCCTTTGGGGCTATGCGAAGTCTAAAGGCTACATAAATAAGCCGGCTACAATTGAGGTATTGGAGACCAATATTACTTGAATTACAGAAAACGATATATTGCAGTGAAATCAGATATAAAAGAAGGATAATGGGTGAAACAGCAGGAGTGCAGAAAATATGAGAATTGGATGGAAGGTACTTGCCGACACGTGTTTTTGCTTATTGGCTTCGTCAGGGCAAGGCAACCAAGAAACCAGGATAGGGATGGAAAAGAATGAATATGGAAGAAATGACAACAGGTGATCACAACAGGAGCGAGCATCCAATTTGTGGCTTCAGCCCTAGATACCTCCGGTTTTGGAGGCTAAACCGAGCATCGCCACGATGGAAGCAACCAAAGTGATGTGACCAAAACCCAAGGATACAATTGAATTACGGTAGAGGATATATTGTGGTGAAATTAGATATAAAAGAAGGATAATGGGTGAAACCGCAGGAGTGTATAAAATATGAGAATTGGATGGAAGTACTCGTCGACTCGTGTTTCTGCTGTTGTGGTCACCTGTTGTCGTTTCTTCCATATTTATTCTTTTCCATCCCAATCCTGGTTTCTTGGTTGCCTTGCCCTGAAGAAACCAATAAGCAGAAACATGTGTCGGCCAGTACCTTCCATCCATTTCCCATATTTTCTGCATTCCGACGGTTTCACCCCTTATCCTTCTTTTATGGCCAATATTACTCGAGTCATTGGAGAAATATCACCCGAAATACTCACAGACGTCATTGAAAATTGGAACTATCGAATGGATCTTGTTAACAGTGGTCGAGGTCAGCATTTGAAAGAAATTATCTTTGAAAAATAACTGTAAAGAATGGTGCTTTTATTTGTTAATAGAGATTATAAAATAAATTTGTTTGTATTAATTTTTTCTTATTTTAAAAAAACGTACTTCTAAATGAATCACTCTTTATATGCAATTCTTTGATTCTCGTTCTCTGGTTTACCTTCGTTAGAGTTGCCGGTGGTGCCCTCAAGAAAATACAACTAAATCGGCCACTAATTTGAATTTATCGTCCCAAAAAACCCCTGTATACGAAACTTCATGAGAGGATTTCGAAGCACTCTAAAGTTATTAAAGAAAACGCCAATTATTTTCAACTTTAACACCCTGTATCTCGGAAACGAAGCATTTCCAGACCCATGTTCTTAGGAACTTTTTTGCTTAAATGATGTGATCTATCACCAGTTTCAGTTTGTCGGAAACAAATCGGAACACCCTGTAAGGTTAGAATTAGTGTAGTAGTCAAAGATTCACCCTGCATACTAATTATTATATTAATTGAATAAATTTATTATCGAATTATATCGGGTCATCCAAAAAACGCGCCTACATGTTTCTTTGAAATAAAACACAAACTATTTGCAATTTTTTCAAGCTGTTTTTTTATTAATAGTATATAACAATACTATCAAGGTAAGAGGGTTTTTACTGGCGAATGGCGAGTCAGATACCTCCTTGAGCCAGTAAAACCCGTTACCTTGAGTGTTTTGTTTTATATTTTATTTGTTTCTCATTTGTAAAAAAGTTAGATAAATTCCAAATAAATCTCAATAATTTGTCGCAAATGTCGTAAGCTATGGAAGCGTTGCCATGAACATGTCTGCTTATTTTTCTTTACATTTGTTTTGGCGAAATCTAAAATGAATGTACCAAAAGAAATTATTGAGGCAGCCAGTAGTGTAGCTTCAAGTTTAATAATAATAATAATACATTTATTGATCCTGTCAGACACATTAATGTGTATAAGACAAGTCAAATATACATACATTTAAATCTTACTAACAAGTTGTGAGCTTAATAAGTTCGTTTACAGAATAATAACAATTGTGTAACAATATGAGTTTGATGTTTTTCTTAAATGTAAAGATGTTGAGACATTTCAGAAATTTTGGAAGGCAGTTATACATTTTTATACACTGGTACATTGGAGATTTTTCAAATTTATGAGTTCTGTGTTTGGGTACAAGTAAAGTATCTCGATTTCTAGTTCCATATTCATGGTTATTTGACAAACTGGTCCATTTCCCTTCATTTTCTTTAGCATACAATAAACACCTAAATATGTATATGCATGGCAGTGATACCAGATTATTCGCAATAAAAGTTGGTCTACAAGATGTGCGAGAGCTTAGGTTGAAAATACGTCGAATTATCCGCTTTTGAGCGACGAAAGCTCTGTTAAAGTCAGTACAATTACCCCATAGTAAGATGTTGTAGGAAAGTATACTGTATACAATGCTATAATAAACCTGAACCAAAGAACCAAGTGGTAGCATATCCCTCACTCTACTGACGGCAAAAAAAGAGCTTTCTTGCAAAGCATATCAATATGTGTGGACCAGCTCAGGTTCCTATCAATATATACACCCAAGAATTTAGTACTCAAAGAAGATGTTATTATAAGATCTGAGTGATTCACTCTCAAAGAATCAACAGGATCATTTCTTAAACCAAAATAAATGCAAACCGTTTTATTCACATTTACTATGACTCTGTTTGTCCGACACCAAACAACAAACTGGCTTATAATTGCCTCGCACGCGCGGTGAAGTTCCTCGCAACTCCCCGCAGAGACCACCACAGAGGTGTCATCAGCAAAGAGAACCAGCAGAAATGAGGCCAAATGAATGGGTAAATCATTAATAAATAACAAAAATAAAAGTGGTCCCAGCACGGAGCCTTGAGGAACCCCGCAGTATACTGGGAATCTTGACGAATAATTGGAACCTGCAAAATCAGCTTCAAGGTACGAGCGAGTATACGACGACTTTAAAAAGTGGCAAAACAAATATAGTGTGATTGGGATAATAGTCCTGTCAAGTTAGACCAAATAACAGAACTGAGGTTACCAAAATTCGCATAGAGCTGAAAATTGGAAGAGATGATAAGCATACCATTAGAAAGAAAGGGTGAAAAGTCCCCAAAAATCCCATTTTTGCTAAAAAAATTATTCAAGGTCAAAGGTCGCGAAAATGGGTTTTTCGCTTTTTTCAGCCAAACGGTGAGTTTTATCATGAAAATAGCTCAGACATACATTGTAGATCGTGCAATTATCTAAAAAAATTGTCTCCATATTTTTTTCGTGAGAGTCGCCGTTTCCGAGATATGAGCGAAGAAAGTTGTATGCTCCATAAAATGCACACGTTTCCACGTCACCTGTGAGGTAGTGTACTTGACGCGTTTTTTTAACGTGGTTTCCCCGGTAGGCCTATTCCACGAACCGATCTGTACTAATAAATAATAAAAAATAATGTCGTTAATTGTAAAGATTGTGATAAAATTATTGGTCCGAATTAAAATCATTTATTACATCTGTTTCTTCTTGTTCTTCGTCTTCTTCTTCGAGCTGAGTGAAAATAAACTCGTCCAAAAGCGATGGATCGGATGTCTCGTCGTTTATATGAAATGAGTCCTCTTCTAATGGAGATTCAGCATTAGAACAAAGCTGGCCTTGACAACTCGTACAAGCTAAGGAACAAAACAACCCAACTTTTTGCAGCCATATTTGGCATTACATCCTTTTTACAATGGTAAAAATGGTGTTGAGTAGTTTTTCCGGTGCAGGTGGAAGTAAAGTTTGGACAGGTTCTAGTGCATTATCAATCAACATCCAACCCCAGTCTTTTGGGTCTAATTGATTACCAAGCCACACTTGAACTTGATGATATACCCGAAGAAGATGTTGTTGTGCAGAAGCCGAGGTTGGAGGAAGAGAAGCCAATTGCACTTGGTTTTTGTTACGAGTATTTTTGACAGAAGGCACGTAACGGAACTTATCAATGCAGGTAATGTTTTTTGAAGCTCCGTACATGGCAAGAAGAAAGCGAATTCCATGAATAATTATGTCTTTTGGAGTAGACTTATTATTTTTAAAAACTTCGGCACAATCAAGTAAATCTTGTTTCTCAAACATTTTAAAAACAGACATCAAGGTTGCACTGGCGTAGAAGGCAATGGACTTAGTTTTTTTGAGTTAATATTGATTTTTAAGTTAATATACCGAAGAAAAAAAAATTCAATTCGCATTACGGCGCAAGTGACGAATGAACTTACTTACTTACGTACTTATGCATTTTATGGAGCATACAACTTTCTTCGCTCATATCTCGAAACGGTGATTCTCCCGAAAAAAAGTATAGAGACAATTTTTGTAGATAATTGCACGCTCAACAATTTATGTCTGAGCTATTTTTATGATAAAACTCACCGTTTGGCTGAAAAAGCGGAAAACCCATTTTCGCGTCCTTTGACCTTGAATAACTTTTTTAGCAACAATGGGATTTTTGGGGACTTTTCACCCTTTCTTTCTAATGGTATCCTGACCATCTCTACCAATTTTCAGCTTTATGCGAATTTTGATAACCTGGTATGTATACTTTGACCGGACTATAACTGAAGATGTTTTGTTGGTCTACTTGAATCAACTATCAGCTAGATTCAGCCCTAATACTTTATGAGCAAAATGGTATATGCTGAAAAGCTGCTTGGAAATGAAAGAAAATGCCCCTGTTCGCAGGTTTGTTTTCCTTAAAAAAATTATTGAAAAATATGACGTTTAGTTGTCATTTTAGTTGAAAAAATGAGCGTTTTACGCCAAAAAAGGCCAAGGCATTGAGTAAAGAAGAGGCTGAACAATTTCTTTTACATGCTCTTGATGACCAGTGGATGGTGGCGAAAATTGTAACAATATTTGGGATTTTTGGATGTTGTCGATGTGACGAAATTCTCTCCTTAAACATGAATGATGTAGAAGATCTGGGAAAATGCGTTATTGTGACATTGCGACAAAAAAATTTTAACAACAAGAAGATTCACTATAACCGATGAGGGCTGTACCTTCAAGCCCTGCATGTTATACAGAAAATATGTAAATCTTCTGTGTGCTGGAACAGAAAGCCCAAGATTTTTTTTGACATACCGACATGGAAAGTGCATTTCCCTTAATGCTGGCCAGCACACTATTGGTGGTGTCCCAAAGCAAATAGGGAAATATTTAGGTTTAAAAGACCCAGAGTTATACACCGGCCACTCTTTTCGCAGAACTGAAACCACTATGGTTGCGGATTCGTGTGGAGATATTCTAGCACTAATGCATGCAGGAGGGTGGAAGAGCACCGAAATTGCGATGAGTTATGTCGATGATTCGGTCAACAAAATAATAGAAATATCTAGCAAATTATTTGGTTGTAAAGAGAGCACAAATGTTCTGCAGTCCTCGAGTTCAGCAGTTTCTGAGTCAACAGATGGTTCATCATCTTCAGTATCAACTCTTTCATCCTCAAAAATCTGTGTTACTGGAATTAACAATTGTACCATGATTTTCAACATGTATGACGATAAAACAAAATTTTCTAATGTAAATAATACTACTAACCTGTGAACATTTTTGCAAAATAACTGTCAGTTTTACAAGTTAGTGACTTGATAAAATAAACTATCTTGATTAAAATTGTGTTTTTGGAAACTGGCACTTACAAATGAGAAACAAATAAAAATTATATAATGCTAACATCTAGGCGTCACATGTCCCTTTATTGATCTGATACGCTAGAGTGAATTAAAAATTTTCCTTTCGGATTCTTGAACTATAGAGATGACGCCATCTAATATTTCGTATTTTTTCCCTTTATATTCGCGGAAAATCGATTATTTCCTTTGGCTTTCCTTTAAATGTTAACCTTTTCGCTTCATTAGGAATATTTCGAGCTAGCGTCCGGCCAAGTTACCGGAAATAGCTCAAGGTTCATCCTGCCGTTTGATATTGATACGACGTTCAAAACAGTGACGTACTCAGATTTCAGCATCTTTATTGGAAATTGGTATGGGATTTCTAAAGCGTTTTCCAATAAGTGATACAATGAATATCTGTCTCTTTTGAAACTATTATTTTTCGAATTATGACTGGTACAAATTACGCCACTAATAAAAATGGAATTAAACACGCCTCAACAACGTATTGAAAATATTGAAATTCATTAATAGTTATTTAATCAACGAATTTATTAATGATAGCGATTAATGGTCGAAATATTTCAACACGTGAGCGGAGCGAGCGTGTTAATGTTTGAGTCCTTTAATCGCTATATTAATAAACGAGTTGATTACAAGATTTTTCCGTCGACTTCATCATGAATTAGAAATAAATTATTTATTCAAATAAATTTTATTTCTCACAATATAAAATTTGACAATGAAAATATCCATGCTCACTTTGACTTATTTATATTTAAGGTTCCAATTGAACAATTCGTTAAATTCATAGACGGAATTTTCGAGATGTGACATTCTGAATAGTTCACATTCATCGTTACTGAACGATTTGCGATAAGGAATGTGTGGAACTGGTGGGAGCTGGCATATTAATTACTGGCGAACGATTATCGCATAAAATTTTGTCAGAAGTTTCTAATCTATTTTTCATCGAGTTTCGATGTACCCTTCTGTAACAGATGTTGATTTCCATCCTCCAAGCCGTTTGATGGCTGCAAAATCTGCTCCACTGTCCGAAAGGATAGATGCACAAAAAGGCCGAAAACAGTGTCCTGTATACAGAGTGGGTTTTTCTAATTTGAGAAATTTTGCAATTTGACCGGGGCTAGGAAAGAAATTTTCTAGCTTTCGGTATGCGGCCTCCATTCACTGTTGGGTCTAAAATTAACAGTGCTGTGCCTAAGGTGGCGTGAGGACACAGTAACAAAACCTACACAGAACACACACTGGTTAACCTAACTCGCACAAGCTTTAATTAGCTTCTGAGAGGTGTACATTAATATATGTACACCTAGGTAAGCCAGTATAAACATAAACATAAATTTCTGAATAATCTATGTTCGGTTGCCCATGACAATCATGCATTAAAATAGAAGGAAATCATTGATTAAAATGGGTCCTCTGGAACGGAGCGATACAAAAACAACAGAGATATACGGGGTGAGTCTTTGACCACTGCGTTAATATTAATTACAGATTCTTGAAGCAATAAGGATCATATTTTTTCCTTTGCAACTTTTTCCAATTCTGTCCCATTGCAAAGTTTAAGAGGTTAAAGGTCTAAGATTGAGCTATGCCGCCACTGGATACCATTTGAGATTACTTATTTATTTATTTATATATTTTACATACAACAGGCACATGCCCAATTACAGGTGTAAACAATTAGTAAATACCTACATACATGTATTATGCCTCAAGCTGTCGTCAGCCGAGGTTAAATGAAACTGAAATCAAAGATCATTAATACATTCTTCTGATAACAAGAGAATAGTTATTTTCGTGCTTATCAGTAATTAGGAGCCAAGAGGACAAAAAACCTGTTACATTGTTTATTTACCATTTTTTTTCAAAGTTATCGGTCACTTCGTTGCGTTGATTGTTAATTAATTCGTTTCACTTATCACCTTCTAACAATTTGCCCACTCGTGTTTGAAGATACTGAAAATTCCGTTAGAAATACCTAGGGGTTCAAAAAGTTTACATAACATGAAAACCATCGAATAACGAATACACAGCCAGAGGACCTTCTGTTTTCAGAAATCAAGTTATAGAAACATGTATGCAATTTTACAATTAATTATTGTTCAATCATCAAGTAAAATACTTCCAGTTTATGTTCAGACTGTTTTACAGATAATATCTGGCTAATTGTGTCCATTATTTCGTTGGGCATGTTGGCGATAGTTGAACGGAGTGTTGTTCTTCAAGCGGGTCAGAATCCTGTGACAATCTTGTAAACGTGTAATTATAGATATCCTCTCAAAAAAAAAATCACAATGGGCTAAATCAGCTAACTATGCTGGCCACTGCAGATCGTCCCTCAAAGGAATGAAACGTCCGAGGTAGTGATGATCCCTGTATGCACCGTTATGCTGTAACCATATATCTGCTACATCGAACTCATCCAGTCTTCGGAGAAAAAACTCCTGAATAATGTTGACATGCCGGTCAGAAATCGCTAATACTGTTTTCTCAGAAAAAAACATGAACTAGATATTCCAACATATGATAGTGTACACTAAACAGAACACTTTCTGAATATAGGAGTGACCCGTTAAGTTCGCTGGGATTTTGCTTCATTATTTTGCCTGATGAATGAGCATAAGAGTAGTCACTGAAAAAAACAAAGTGGACATGCATACCAAGTCGCACTTCCGATGCATCTTCTCTAGCAACAATATTGCACTTTTGCCAATTCAAACTGGTTGAACTTAATGACAATTTATACTGTATACTATGATAGAAAACATAACCTTCAACTTTATAAGATCTATCTTCTAAAGAAATAGAAATAGCTTTCATTTAATGAGTACAAATAAATCACATGAAATATATCTATCAAATATCTGGTAATCTTCAAGGTAATTCAAAATGACCATCAATGATCCCCAATGCTTTGAAGGGATCCAAAATAAATACTTCCAATACCTTGTGAAATAAATCTTCAAAGAGAAATTATATCAAGCCTACAAATAGTAAACCGCCGTTTTCCCATAGGTTGCAGTAGCATTGCAAATCGGTCGATAAGTACCAACAGAAACGTTACATAGTCACCTGAGGCGTCAGTCAACAACTCTTCAAAATTTTGCTTTTTGCATTTCATTCGAAAAAATGCAGCTCAGGCGCGTCAAATGATTGTAGAAACTTATGGTGAATGTTGTATTAGTGAAAGAACCTGTCGGGAATGGTTTCATAAGTTCAAAAATGGCGAATATGACGTGGAAGACAAGGAACGTCCTGGACCCGTGAAAAAGTTCGAGGATGCAGATTTGGAGACTTTGCTGGATGAAGATTCTTGTAGAACGCAACAGGAACTTGCAAATTTATTAGGCGTGACTCAGCAAGCGGTTTCTCATCGCTTAAAATGCTTAGGAATTATCCAGAAACTGGGACATTGGGTGCCGTACGAGTTGAAGCCGAGGGACATCGAACGGCGCCTTTTCACGTGCGAACAACTCCTCCAACGGCAAAACAGAAAGGGTTTTTTGCATCGTATCGTGACCGGAGATGAAAAGTGGATACAATATAGAACCCGAAGCGGAAAAAATCGCGGGGCCTTCCTGGCCATGCATCAACTTCTACAGCGAAACCTAACATTCATGGCTCGAAGTTGCTGCTGTGTATTTGATGAAATACACAAATGAACTCTTGCAACCAGGCGAAACCATTACAGGAACCCTCTATCGGACGCAACTAATACGTTTGAGTCGAGCGTTGAAGGAAAAACGCCCGCAATACGCGGAAAGACACGACAAGATAATACTTCTGCATGACAACGCTCGGCCACATGTTTCCAACGTCGTGGAAACATTGAAATGGCACATCCTACCTCACCCGCCGTACTCTCCTGATATCGCCCCTTCTGATTTCTTCCTATTCCGATTGATGACGCATGACCTCGCCGACCAGCACTTTCGTTCTTACTAAGAAGCCAAAAATTGGATCGAGCCGTGGATCGCGTCAAAAGACGAAAAATTTTTTCAACGAGGAAATCAGAAGCTGCCACAAAGATGGGGAAAGTTGTGGTTAGCGATGGAAAATATTTAGTATAAAGAGAATGTAACGAGTTTTTATAATAAAACCTCAAATTATGAGGTAAAACGGCGGTTTTCTATTTGTACGCCTATGTATGGTAGCAAATATCATTACCCTGATCTGCTTCATAAAGTTTATAGGAAAAGTTTTCTTGTAGATAAGCGATGATCAGAAATGTGCTGAATTTCATAGTCTATCCACACTAGTGTTGAAGTTAAATCAAGAATTTTATCCGAATTGATTTTGACAGTATTGTCTTTTATCGAACTGATTTTTCTGTTGACAACCTATTTAGACTTCACGTTATAAGCCCCTTGAATATCATATCTCACAGATGAAAATCTTTGATACTCATGGAAAGTAAAAAAATTGGAAATAGTATTGATTCGATTATTTAAAAATCGGAAATAATCATAGAATTTACAGTATTGAAAAAGTTGATTTTAGATATGAGTATTTTTTCATTAAATGTTCAATTAATTCTTCAATAAAATTCAGAAATTTCAACATTTGTTGGAAAATCATTACTCAAGGAATCCAGTAGGATTTCAGGTGAAATGATGTTTTGGAGGGAAAATTATGTAACATTCTCCGAAAAGCTATAATTTTGTGCTTTCATCATATACATTACACTTTGGTTGAGGTCCTCACTTGATGGAAATCCATTTTAATTTAATTTGAATGTGATTAAATAAAAACTTATTTAATAAAATTTCCACATTTATTGTGTTTCAACAATATTGTAACACTACATTTGCAACAATTGTTTCGCCAAATTCTTGGCTTCTTCAGGCGAGTTCGATGTTAAACTACTCCAAAAAATTGAGTCTTCCTTATATATTTCACAAGATGGAAGAGGGGGAACGGTATTCTAAATGCTTCTGGGATTTTTATGGCATGTTTATCAATGGTGATCTGTTGACATCCGTTTGGTCATTAAGTAAGATATTTTGCCTGTTATATCTGTTAATTTCCATTGCTTCTAGAATATTAAGTCTTCTGCTTTTGTTTTCTATGTGCAAAATTTTGTAGTTTGAATCAAACATATGTCCCTCGTCTAAAAGATGGTTCGCATAAGTTGAGTTCTGTTTTTTATTCAGGAAACTACTCGAATGTTCCTTAATCCTCTTCTCGAAGTTCCTTCCTGTTTGTCCAATATATACTTTCTGGCATGAACCACAATTCAACTTATATACTCCAGATTTTTTGTTTTTATCTAATTTGTCTTTATTATTTTTGATTGAATTACTTAAAGTATTATTGGTTTTAAATGCTATATTGAAATTCCTTTTGTTTTTCAAAAAATTTGCTACTTCTATTGATTTTTACCTGTGTAATTTAGTGTTATATATCTATTCTGTTCTATTTTTTCGTTTTTGGGGTATATCAATGTTGAAGCTTGATTTAATAAGAATTTATTCAATATTTGGTCCACAATGTCATTATTAACAGAGATTTGTTTTATAGTCACAGTCAAAATTCTGTTTTTTTCATAGGTGTGTTGATCGTGCAACTGAATGCTGCTAGTTTTTGTGAATATGGATAATGTGTCTCTTTTAATAATTATTTCAAACCTGACATTGTGGACCAAATATTGAATAAATTCTTATTAAATCAAGCTTTAACATGAATATACCCCAAAAATGAAAAAATAGAACAGAATAGATATATAACACTAAATTACACACCTAAAAATCAATAGAAGTAGCAAATTTTTTGAAAAACGAAATAAATAAAATTTCAATATGGCATTTGAAACCAATAATACTTTAAGTAATTTAATCAAAAATGGTGGAGACAAATTAGAGAAAAACAAAAATCAGGAGTATATAAGTTGAATTCATGCCAGAAAGTATATATTGGACAAACAGGAAGGAACTTCGAGAAGAGGATGAAGGAACATTCGAGTAGTTTCCTGAATAAAAACAGAACTCAACTTATGCGAACCATCTTTTAGACGTAGGACATATGTTTGATTCAAACTACAAAATTTTGCACATAGAAAACAAAAGCAGAAGACTTAATATTCTAAAAACAATGGAAATTAACAGATATAACAGGCAAAATATCTTACTTAATGACCAAACGGATGTCAACAGATCACCATTGATAACATAAAAAATCCTAAAAGCATTTAGAATACCGTTCCCCCCTCTTCCATCTTGTGGAATATATAAGGAAGACTCAATTTTTTGGAGTAGTTTAACATCGAACTCGCCTGAAGAAGCCAAGAATTTGGCAAAACAATTGTTGTAAAATGTAGTGTTACAATATTGTTGAAACACAATAAATGTGGAAATTTTATTAAATAAGTTTTTATTTAATCAAATTCAAATTAAATGAAAATGAATTTCCATCAAGTGAGGACCTCAACCATTCAAGATTTTAAAAACTTTTTTTATCGTTTCAAGATCTGTAGTTGAAATTAACACTGTGATCAAAGCCTCACTTTGTGAATTATGTCAAATATTGCCTTTTTTTTTTCAGGTTCTCAAAGAACAAGTGGAACTGAGACCAGGTATCCAACAACTGGACAAAAAGAATGTCGTTCTTCACGACGTGAACAACATACCCATCCAGCTCTACTTCGACACCTCCAAAGACGCCAAATTCTTCGTGGACAGCGAAAGACTAAACTCCCCGCTCAGCGAAAAATCTTCCATCAAGTCCAAACTCTTACGATTGCTGGGCAAGAGATCGAGCAGAGAGTTCCTAGTGGAGAAGGGTATCTACATGAACGAGTCCATCTTCGGCAACACCATCCAGAACATCTACCAGATGCACGACTGCGTACCAGAGTTCCTCACCAAGTCGATACAGCTGATCGAGATGCCTAGTAACATAAGCCAAGTGGGTATATACAGGACGTCCGGAAATTTGGCCACGATACAGAAGATCAGGTTCGAGGTGGACAAGGGTAACCTAAGCATCTTGGATCAGTATTATGAAGACGTTGACGTGTTAACGGGGGCGCTGAAGCTGTTTTTTCGTGAGCTGAAGGAGCCTCTCATACCATTGAATGTTAGCGACGAATTATTGTCATCTGCTGGTGAGTCCCGAGTATAATCACAGCAGTCTGAAACATAGTTTGGCAACAAACTCAAAGAGGTAACTGACTCGCCTACGGCTCGTCAGTTATATCCTCCATTCGCCAGTAAAAGTAATGTTATATACTATTTTAACTGTTCAGGCGTTCTTTCATGTAATTTCTTGATCGATGTGTTTCAGACAAATCACCTAGTACCATCAACGAGATCATTCTCAAACTTCCCAAAGCCAACTATGAAACTCTTATGTGCCTAATAAGACACCTACTGAACATAATAGAACATAAAGAAACAAATAAAATGGATACCTATAATATGACAATATGTTGGGGACCATCCTTGATGTTTGTGCCTGACAATTGTGTCGACATCATGGCCCAGTCTTCCAGCAATAGCAAAGTGTTGGACCTCCTCTTGAATCATTTTCAGAGTCATCCGAAAGACCTCTCTAGAAGTTTAGAACAAGTATGTTTAAAAATGAAAAAAATAATGATAATAATAATGTATTTTGAATATTCGTTTCAGATTGACACAAAAGGAAAGAATGAAATGAAACATTGGAGAGAAATGGTACCTTTAAGGGAACACAAAAAAAGTACGTAGAGAAATGGGTCTTTGAGAAATTTTTTAAACGTTAGGATTTTAGGTTCAAGCTGTTCGAGTATATACGATGTAGTATACGATGTCATAACCAAAATGGTGGATTTGATAGAAAGCAATGCTAAGACGGAAGGTCTATACAATAAAGCAGGATCTCAGGTTAAAATTGATAAAATTTGTAAGAAATTGGCGAAGAACAAACTGAATGAAATCGAGAAAATCAAGGCTGATATACACGATTTCTGTGGAGCTCTCAAGAAGTATATCAACGACTTACCGGAACCATTGATACCAAAAGAATACTTTGAGGAATGTAACTGTGGTGAGTAGTATATAAAAATTTGATGAATTTATCCAGTTATTGAATAATCAAATTACATAAAGAAAATTATCCTATTAGACCTGCATTATCTTTCATCACAGCTCCAACATTCAAACTATCGAAAGAATTGATAAATATCATACTACAAGAAACCAAATTCAAGCCAAAATTCCCAATCAAGAATTCATGCAAAATTCATATCCTTTGATGTAAAAAATTTGTTTCCTAGCGTCCCAGTGAAGGAAACAATAAAAATAGTTGACCAAAATCAAACGAACCCCGTTTTGAGAGATGAAATTTTACAATGCCTGAATACGTGTGTTGAGCAAAATTATTTCACATTTAACAAAACGTTTTATATGAATACAGAAAATTTAAGCAATGGGTAATCCCCTTAGTCAGTTAGTAGCTGAATTTTTTATGAACTACCTGGAGCAAGCAATAGAAAAAAGTAAATATTTTAAATATTTAATATATTGGTACTGCTATGTAGATGATATTTTATGTTTGTTTATAGGAACAATTAGACAGTTGACCATGTTTTTAGATTTCATCAATAAACTTTCACCTCATATATATTTCACATATGAAGAGGAAAAAAATAGTAAAATAAATTTTTTAGATTCAACAAAATCAAAAATCAACACACGATTTTGCAATTTATCGCAAACCAACCTACACCGACATAATGATCCATTCTAAGTCACATCATCCTTATTCACAAAAACTAGCAGCATTCAATAGTATGGTACATAGACTAATCAAAACACCTATGAACAAACAGAATTTTGACTGTGAGCTCAATACTATAAAACAAATTTCTGTTAGTAATGGTTTCAAACCTGGCATTGTGGACCAAATATTGAATAAATTCTCATTATTTATTTATTTATTTAAGTGGAGTACATGACAGGACAAACACAAAAGTATATACTCACTAATAGTTACAGTGGTGCTTAAAGATTAAAATATACAGCTATATATACATATATATGGAAACATAAAAAAAAGAAAAAAGAACATTAATTCGTAAGATGAAATCTGCTCAAAAAGAATCTCCTCAAAGCAACAGAAAAACTCCCAAATGATTGTGAAAAAGGATCAATATTCACTAGATTGGATACCGAATTGAATGACCTGAGGCATCTAGTCAAAGGCGAATTTAGGTGATAATTGGTGGAACTTTGACTTATATGAAATAAAAATTTATTTCGCGTGTTATATGATGGGACATTGAAGGTGAGCATTTCAACAAGTTCGCTAGAGTCTGAGATATTAATAATTTTATACACGAACTTCACATTTCTCATCATTCGTTGATCTGTAAGACTTAACAATTTCAAATTTTTCATAATATGTTCTCTGTAATTAGCACTATTTTGATTAAATTTCCTATTAACATATCTCAAGAACTTATTCTGAACATTTTTAACCGAGCGATATAAACATTATAGCACGGGTTCCAAATTACTGATCCAAATGCAAGAACACTTTGCACGTATGCTAAATACAGAACTCGGATAGACTGAGTATCACGGAAATCTTTACAAACTCTTATTATGAAGCGAAGCATCTTATGAGCCTTCTTGGAAATATAATTAATGTGATGATCAAAAATAAGTTTAGAGTCATACAAAATGCCCAAATCTTTAATCACCAAGACTCTGTTCAATATATTGCTATCTATTGCATATTGGGCACTGATAATGTTTCTACTGCGTGAAAATGTTATGAAATGACACTTACTGAAGTTGAGAAATAGAAAGTTTTCTTGGCAATATTTGTAGAGTCTATTCAAATCTTCCTGGAGCCTAGTCGCATCCAACAAATTAGATATGGTGCAAAAAATCTTCAGATCGTCAGCATACATTAGAAATCTAGCATATCTGAAGCACCGCACAATGTTGTTGACATATATACCGAAAAGCAAAGGTCCCAAATGAGACCCTTGTGGTACTCCAGAAGTAAGATTCTTGTAAGAGGAGCAACAATCACCAATTACGACGGACTGACGCCTAAAAAATCAATAGAAGTAGCAAATTTTTCAAAAAACAAAAGGAATTTCAATATAGCATTTAAAACCAATAATACTTTAAGTAATGCAATCAAAAATAATAAAGACAAATTAAATAAAAACAAAAAATCTGGAGTATTTAAGTTGAATTGTGGTTCATGCCAGAAAGTATATATTGGACAAACAGGAAGGAACTTCGAGAAGAGGATTAAGGAACATTCGAGTAGTTTCCTGAATAAAAACAGAACTCAACATATGCGAACCATCTTTTAGACGAGGGACATATGTTTGATTCAAACTACAAAATTTTGCACATAGAAAACAAAAGCAGGAGACTTAATATTCTAGAAGCAATGGAAATTAACAGATATAACAGGCCAAGTATTTTACCTAATGACTATGGAGGATGGAAAAGGAGAAATCACTCTTATGGAACAGCTGATCAAAAAGTGTCCATCAAAATGGATCACATGAAGATGTCGCTTGTGTCGTTTAGTGGATCATTGATAAATTAAATTATGAATGATAGTTGTCACAATAGACAAATGGTCTATGGTTGTCACTATTACTACCATAGATATAAAAATATTATTATAAAAAATTCGTATCGGTGATAATTACGTAATTATAAATCCTTCGGATTCTGAACACTTAATATTTTCAATAACTGAACACTCTGCACTTGCACACTTACACTTTTCATTCTTCACTAACAAAGCTAATAGTAGTAATAGTGACAACTGTCATTGACTATTCCTTCATTCATTCATATTTGATTTATCAATGATCAACTGAACCACACAAGCAAGAGTGATTTCTCCTTTTCCACCCTCCATATCTAATGACCAAACGGATGTCAACAGATCAACATTGATAAACATGCCATAAAAAAATCCCTGAAGCATTTAGAATACCGTTTCCCCCTCTTCCATCTTGTGAAATATATAAGGAAGACTCAAATTTTTTGGAGTAGTTTAACACCGAACTCGCCTGAAGAAGCCAAGAATTTGGCGAAACAATTGTTGCAAATGTAGTGTCACAATATTGTTGAAACACAATAAATGTGGAAATTTCATTAAATAATTTTTATTTAATCACATTCAAATTGAATAATTATCACTCTGTATTGTAAATACAAAATAATTATTGCACTCATTGATTTGATAGATCTTTCAAAAGTTAATTATGCAAGGTGTCCTGAAACTCAATGATAACCTGATACCGTGCGAGAGGCCGTGGTACATCAGTTGTGAATATAATAAGAAAAGAATATGTCATTTAGTGAAGAGAAAACTTTTGAAAAAATTTTGAAAAAGTTTGAAATTTGACACCCTAAGTCGCATTTTCGAGTACTGTGTACGATTTTACAGAGATTTCTCGATAATACAATCTCAGATAGAAGGTCTATCAATCCCAACCACAAATCAAAGCATTATTATTTTTAACTAATTGAAATAAAACCAGTTTTGATGAGTACAGAATTGTATATATTTTACAGGGTACGGCAAAAGTCAGTATACCGTTTTGCATATGAGGAAAGAGAGCAAAAATAATTGCAAATAAACTTATTTTCGAGAAAAATATGACATCAATAATTACTTGTGGCCTCAAATTTTATGTGCGATCACAGAGCTAGCTACAACTATCATAGAGTGAGTTTGTGAACGCACTGATTAATTTGAGCTTACTTGGAGTTTCTAAACGCACCCTTGTACCATCTGTAGATTAGGAACCGTGAGAACAGTAACGAACAGTTCCGAAATCAAATGTTCCGACCACAGGAACGACAAGGAACTCTTGTTCTGTCCCAAGCGAACGGGTGAGAACAACAAATTACCAAAATTACAGTTCCGTACTGCGACGCTAACAAATCTAATCTTTTGTGAATTAGCACTTTAGAACAATTGTATGGATATTTTGCGAGTAGCGCCATCTAGTGGTTGGACCCTGGACTTGTTGACCGATGTAATTATTTTTATTTGTTTCTCATTTGTAAACGTCAGTTTCCAAAAACACAATATTAATCAAAAAGTTTATTTTATCAAGTCACTAACTTGTGAAACTGACAGTTATCTTGCAAAATGTTTACAAGTTAGTTGTATTATTCACATTAGAATATTTTGTTTTATCGTCATATATGTTGAAAATCATGGTACAATTGTTATTTGCAGTAACACAGATATTTGATGATGAAAGAGTTGATACTGATGATGATTCCTTGTCGTTCCTGTGGTCGGAACATTTGATTTCGGAACTGTTCGTTACTGTTCTCACGGTTCCTAATCTACAGATGGTACAAGGGTGCGTTTAGAAACTCCAAGTAAGCTCAAATTAATCAGTGCGTTCACAAACTCACTCTATGATAGTTGTAGCTAGCTCTGTGATCGCACATAAAATTTGAGGCCACAAGTAATTATTGATGTCATATTTTTCTCGAAAATAAGTTTATTTGCAATTATTTTTGCTCTCTTTCCTCATATGCAAAACGGTATACTGACTTTTGCCGTACCCTGTAAAATATATACAATTATGTACTCATCAAAACTGGTTTTATTTCAATTAGTTAAAAATAATAATGCTTTGATTTGTGGTTGGGATTATTAGACCTACTATTTGAGATTGTATTATCGAGAAATCTCTGTAAAATCGTACACAGTACTCGAAAATGCGACTTATTAATTTCCACATTTATTGTGTTTCAACAATATTGTGACACTACATTTGCAACAATTGTTTCGCCAAATTCTTGGCTTCTTCAGGCGAGTTCGGTGTTAAACTACTCCAAAATAATTGAGTCTTCCTTATATATTTCACAAGATGGAAGAGGGGGAAACGGTATTCTAATTGCTTCAGGGATTTTTTTATGGCATGTTTATCAATGTTGATCTGTTGACATCCGTTTGGTCATTAGATATGGAGGGTGGAAAAGGAGAAATCACTCCGTAAGTAAAAAGTGGCCATCAAAATGGATCACATGAAGATGTCGCTTGTGTGGTTCAGTTGATCATTGATAAATCAAATATGAATGAATGAATGAATAGTCAATGACATTTGTCATTATTACTACTATTAGCTTTGTTAGTGAAGAATGAAAAGTGTAAGTGTGCAAGTGCAGAGTGTTCAGTTATTGAAAATATTAAGTGTTAAGAATCCGAAGGATTTATATTTACGTAATTATCACCGATACGAATTTATTATAATAATATTTTTATATCTATGGTAGTAATAGTGACAACCATAGACAATTTGTCTATTGTGACAACTGTCATTCATAATTTAATTTATCAATGATCCACTAAACGACACAAGCGACATCTTCATGTGATCCATTTTGATGAACACTTTTTGATCAGCTTTTCCATAAGAGTGATTTCTCCTTTTCCACCCTCCATAGTCATTAGGTAAGATATTTTGCCTGTTATAACTGTTAATTTCCATTGCTTCTACAATATTAAGTCCTCTACTTTTGTTTTCTATGCGCAAAAGTTTGTAGTTTGAATCAAACATATGTCCCTCGTCTAAAAGATGGTTTTACAAATGAGAAACAAATAAAATATAAAACAATACACGCAAGGTAACGGGTTTTACTGACTCAAGGAGGTAACTGACTCGTCAGTTATATCCTCCATTCGCCAGTAAAAACCCTCTTACCTTGCTAGTAATGTTATATACTATTCCCGGAACTGAATGAATATAGCATATCTTCTCTTACAGATAATTTCAACCACAATCTAATGAAACAGAAATTGAGAAAAAACATAGACACCGTTAAACGGAAAGAAGTGCTGACCATACTACTTAGGCATATGGTCAGAATTCTACATGAAGAAAAAAGCAATAAGACCACCCTAACCGATATGTGTAACTACTGGAAGAACGTCCTGATCAAAACGAATCAGGACGAAAAATTCAAGTCCAAACTTATGGAGATACTCCTTGAGATCTACGGCGACTACAAGATGGCTACCCATATGGAAGTCCCTAATCCGATGCCAGACGTCATCAAAGACATCGAGGCGATGGCTCGTTTTAGTAAATACGAAAACGTCAATGTTACGCAGCATCTGAAGCTGGCCAAAGACTCGACAAGAGGCGAGGCAAAAATACTGGAAGAAAAGACTGACAAGGAAGGTAACGATAGGAAGTGAGAAGTAGTATTTGTACATATTTCTTGTCGTATACGGAAAAGGAGAGTCTTCGAAACTTGTTTGAAAAGGTTTATATTTGTTTCGGATGGAAATGAATTATATTGCTGATTTATATTTTGAATTTTGCTTTGATGTTTTTCGTTTTATGAAGAGCATTTTTTTATACTAAGCATCCAGTGATTTAACCATTCTTTTGCTGATTTTTTTAATGTTTTAATGTCCTCTTTGTACCAAAGTATTATAAATAAGGGTATAATTCTAACATGAACTAAATCCATTGCTCAGATCAATTAGGAACATCGAACAAGTATGATATCAAAGGAATGAATTTGAGGGCGACGTATGCAAAGCAAATATCAGTTTTTCAATAAACAGGAATGCAGAGTAGTGTTTTATAGAAGTACTAATTGAAACTTCTATGAACTGAAATCAATATCCCAAAGTTAGGTTAGGTGTTCATATTTGAGGGGTGATCCAAAAGTAAAGATAATCAAAACAGAACAGGGTAAAGTTACAAAAATTTTTCTGTGACGAGAAAAAAATTTGACATTACATCTCTGTTGACGAGTAACAATAGATAATGGAAGATATTTGATTTTAGAATATTTTATTGAATATAAGTTACATTTTCTTTATATCAAAAGTACAATTATTAAATGTGCATTGCGTGAATGACATGTTCCTTGAACTATTCGGTACAACAGACGAATTTTCTTGTGTTGAAATAATATTCTCTAACATGGACACAACTACTGTTGATGTACCTGGCCGCAATGGGGTGATATTTCAGAACTGCCACAGGTTCTCAACAATTTATTAGCAATTTCTGTTCTGTGTGCCACCGATTCATGAACATACCCTTCAGCGATCGTTGATGACTTCCAACCGCCATGTTTCTTTAGTGTCATCAAGTCTCCCCCAGATTCAACTTACAGTGTAGCAGACGATCTTCGAAATGAGTGACCTGTATATGAGTTAGCATTTTCAAGTAGAAGAAAATTAGCTGCTGTTTCAGGTACATTATAAAACTGATTTTTACCCACAACCTGATTGATACATTTTCCATTGCGATATGCATAAAACAGGGGCGATCTTTAGCTGCTGCTGGACGAAGGGCAATATGTACATTCGGGTAATACAGTAGAACCCCTCTAATCCGTCACCTACGGGACTGGGGGTATGGTCGGAACGCAAAAAAGGTCGGATTATCCAAAAATCCAATATTTATTACATTAAATATATACAGACATGTTTTACAGTGAAATAAGTGATCTTTGATCTTAGAAAATGTTTGCCAGCGTTTTGGTAGGCAACGTTTTGAAGTTTAGCCCAGTCTCGTCAATGTTATAAACTTGACATGGTAACAGTTCATTTTCTTCGACAATTTCTTGGAACTTCACAGAAAACTCCTTAGCAGCCTCGTCATCAGCCGATAATTTTTCACCTGAAATTGACACAAACCGGACCCCATGATGGGTTTTCCAACGATCAATCCAGCCTTCACTAGCTGCGAACTCACTTTCGGCTTCCAGTTTTTTGTTCAAAATTATTGCCTTTTCCTTTATTATTAGCAAGATATCGGGCTTCCTTTCCTTCTTTCTGGACAGAACCACATCCACAATGCATTATCAAGCAATTTAGGCATTTTTAGTGTTTTGCTATTCTTAAGGGCGTTTTTACCATCAATCGTTATTGTATATGATTCAATGTCTTTGCGATTTCTTCTTCAATCCTTGATTGTCGTAACGCCTACATTTAGTTTCTTTGCAATTTTTTGTAGCGACTCTCCATTGTCCAGTCTTTGTAACACCGCTAATTTTTCATTTAATAAAATAGTGACATGTTTACATTTTACTCCTGACATGTTGGACAATACGGAAGAAAAACAATAAAAATAAAAAATATAATAACCGCGCGCTCTCTGGAATGCAACTCAACAGGAAACAACGGCTAGGTAAGGTCGGTAGACAAGTTGGCACATGTTAGGACGACGACTGGTCGGACTAACCGGAGTGACGGACCAGCCGAGGGCGGATTAGAGTGGTTCTACTGTATTTAATATATTCTTCAGTAACTACAAATCTCCTGTTTACATCATTCTTTGTTTGCTTCAGTTACACAATTAATAACTTTCCCGAATCTTCAATATCATCTAATGTTACCTCGCTGATTTCACAAATTCGACAAGCTCCTGCAATCCCAAATACAACAACAACCTTGTCCATTAAATAAACTTCATCGGGTGCATTATTTGAAAAATCACTAATTTGTGTACTCCTAAAATCGCAGCCTTCTTGTGTGTGCAACCTTCACCATTTTGTTTCAGAAATGTAATTAGTTTGAAAATGTCTACATTATTATTGGATCGTAAGATACCTTTAATCGTTGAATAATTCGACTACACTGTTGATGACTTTTGTTGTTGTACCAGTTCCGAAAAGTAAGCCAATAACACTGTCTCCGAGAAAGAACTACACGTCTTTTCCATTTTCCATTACATAAATCTTGAATAAGCAGTTTCGTAAATTTTCCGCGATTCAGCAGGCAATAATTTTCGTGACGCTTCTTACGCTGCTTCTATCAACTCCGGTGGAGTCAGAGAAAACTCAGAATCAAGCATTTTTAACTTTATAGTATTCAAAATAACTAGTAAACAATTACTGAGTTCGCAATTTTTGAATCAAATCACAAAATTAAATTGACAGATATTTTATTATACTGAAGTTTTACTTAGCAACGCAGGTATAATAGCTTACTACAGTAGAACCCCTCTAATCCGTCCTCTACGGGACTGGGGGTATGGTCGGAACGCAAAAAAGATCGGATTATCCAAAAATCCAATATTTATTACATTAAACATATACAGACATGTTTTACAGTGAAATAAGTGATCTTTGATCTTAGAAAATGTTTGTAAACATTGTTTTAACTGCACAAATCAAGAAGTAGATACTTATTAAGTAATAAGTAAAAGTAATGAAAGAAGAATAAAGAAACAGAGCTTATAAAACTTAGTAAAAGTCAGAAAGTAAAAAAGTAAAAGCAAGAAATTACATAGGTAATTACTTAGAAAACAATTCAGTAATAGATTTTCGTTTAGTAGATGCAATTCTAGACTTAGCTGCAGTGTCTCTCCATTTGAGTTGAAGTTGGATTCTGCTCTATGTACGAAGGGCGATGTCGAATGCGTTCTTGGCATCCGTGTGTGAAATCCGGGTAGGGGGTTCGTCTTCTTCACCGTCAGATTCCTCGTTTGCAGATTCCTTACCATCGTTTTCTAAAACAGCGGCAACAATCTGGTCGTCGTCGAGCTCTTCATATCATTCACAGTCTTTATCAGGATTGGCAGGAACGTGGAGGGGGGGGTCACCGCTAATTTTTCATTTAATGAAAGAGTGACATGTTTACGTTTTATTCCTGACATGTTGGACAATACGGAAAAAAAAAATAAAAATAAAAATATAATAACCGCGCGCTCTCTGGAACGCCACTAAACAGGAAACAACGGCTAGTTAAGGTCGGTAGACAAGTTGGTACATGCTAGGACGGCGCCTGGTCGGACTAACCGGAGTAACGGACCAGACGAGGGCGGATTAGAGGGGTTCTACTGTAGTTTAAAAATTCAAATTTCATATCGATAACATTCTGGCTTTAATATATTGTAATATATTTACGAGGCCAGCTATCACTTATTACTTTCTTATTATATTATTATAGACCGTGCTTAGGTGTTGAACATCTTCTCTATGATTAACAGTGTGATTTCGTTTTATATGAATCATCTCAACTTATGTTACGTCTATAACCAACCTGTTCTCTATCAAGAATTTGTACATTTTCAAAGTTGAATTTATAGCCCATAGTCATTTGATGTAAAGTTAGAGCAGTTTTATTATAATTCGCAATATTCTCACTATCATATTTATGTTGTAAATTCTATCTCGTAGATATTGTCTTGTCTGGCCAATATAACACTTCTCACAATTAGCACAGGGTATCTTGTAAACTACTCCTGATTCTAAATTATAAGGTGTTCTGAATTTTAAATTTGTGAAGAATCTCTTTGTGTTGGATAAATTATAAAAAGCACACTTGACTTTCAACTCCTTGAATATTTTATTAATTCTGAGAAAGATCCGGTATATATGGAAACTTCAAGTAAGAAGAAACGGTCGTGTTAGAAGAAACAATAACTGCATGACTTACGTTGGATGTGTGTTTATTTATTATTCTCTTGACTAAGTATGTGGGATAGTTATTCTGTTTTAAAATGTTTTCAACTTTATTTAAGATCTTCCCATGAAACTTTTCGTTGCTTAGTTTTAAAGCTCTTTTTAGTAAATTCTCTATTATATTAGTTTTTTGTTGCATGCTATGGTTACTGTGAAAATTTATGCATCTGTTTGTACTTATTGGTTTAGTATACCAGTCAGTAATAATATTGGAGTTTTCTCTAATTATCAATAAATCCAAGAAAGGTAAACTATTATTCTTTTCTACTTCAATCGTGAACTGTATCTTATGATGGTAAGAGTTGAAAACACCCAAAATATACTGTATTTTGTCGGATGGTACCAACAATAATGTATCATCCACAAAAAACTTGATGAGAGGGATATAAAATGTAAGTTTTTCAACAACACTACAGAAGACCTCATTCATAACTAAGTTAGCCAAAGATGGGCTAGTCGGTGCACCCATGGCAGTGCCATTCAATTGTCTATAAAATTTTCCCTCATAGACAAAATAAAAACATAGACAAAATTAAAACTAAGCAACGAAAAGTTTCATGGGAAGAACTTAAATAAAGTTGAAAACATTTTAAAACAGAATAACTATCCCCCCAGTCAAGAGAATAATAAATAAACACACATCCAACGTAAGTCGCGCAGTTAATGTTTCTTCTAACACGACCGTTTCTTCTTACTTGAAGTTTCCATATATACCGGGTCTTTCTCACAGAATTAATAAAATATTCAAGGAGTTGAAAGTCAAGTGTGCTTTTTATATGTTATCCAACACAAAGAGATTCTTCACAAATTTAAAATTCAGAACACCTTATAATTTAGAATCAGGAGTAGTTTACAAGATACCCTGTGCTAATTGTGAGAAGTGTTATATTGGCCAGAACAAGACAATATCTACGAGATAGAATTAAGCAACATAAATTTGATAGTGAGAATATTGCGAATTATAATAAAACTGCTCTAACTTTACATCAAATGACTATGGGCCATAAATTTAACTTTGAAAATGTACAAATTCTTGATAGAGAAACAGGTTGGTTATAGACGTAACATAAGCGAGATGATTCATATAAAACGAAATCACACTGTAAATCATAGAAGATGTTCAACACCTAAGCACGATCTATAATAATATAATAAGAAAGTAATAAGTGATAGCTGGCTCTCGTAAATAGTGTTAAGTCCATTCTATGTAAATGTTTTGTTACCTTATGTTAATTGTCATTGTCATGCATATAGGAATTAATTCCGAATAAGCTAGACTAGGTGGCTTGGAATCTGTGAGGACATAGATGTTCTTGGACGACTTCTCTTGTTTCTTCTGACGTCAATCTCCTTGAATCCTTCATTCTCTAGGATGTTTTGTAGAAGAAGGAATTTGCGTGCTGTTTCTCTAACCGTAGATCTGTCGGTGTTCACATTGAAATTGCTTCCCAAACTCTCAGCAAGGTTTTTAAGAGCGTAAAATGTTGTTTAATCGTGCACCTAGCAGTAATTTTTTTTCGCCGATTGAATATCATATTGGTCTGGAACGTAGATCGTGATGCACGTAAATTTGGATTTATTTTCGCCTGTTTTGAAAACTGGAGTATCTGTAGTCTGTTTTTATTTCGTTACTGTTGATACAATGAACTCTGATTACCGCAGAATAAAGAGGTCCTTCAATAGGGTCATTTTTTTTTCACACGAACTAGATAATTTAATAGTGTCCAAAATTCCCAATAGAATTTTTTCGCGTTATCCTAATCTGATGACAATGGACGATAGCCGAGTTAATATAACCTCTAATACTTTTTTCCCTTGTATAATAAATAACTTATTTAGATAGTTTCCTAACAGGCCTAAACATTTAGTTCAGTTGTCAATATTCAAATGAATGGATGTATGAAAAATAAAAACAATATATTTCAACACATACCTAATTACTTTTGGATCGCCCATTATGAACATTTGGATTTTAGCCTCAACTTACATCTGATAGGGCCTATCTGAAATCTTAATTGATCTGAGACCCTTTGTCACTTCTGAATTGCTCAATATTTTCTTCCATTGACCCCAAGACGAATTTAACAAAATGAAGTTCATATCAGCCAACTTTCCAAAACACCAAAACGCTTATTTTCAACCAAAAAAAAAAGTGTGTTATACCGAGTCATCGTTCAAACAAAATGATCCTGCTTGACCCAAATCTGTGAACAAAAAATCCCAAGATCTCAACTTCTGGTAGAAACTGATGAGATGCTGCAAACAGCTTGACTGCAATTGAAATTGTTGAATATGTGTATAGTTATTTATTAAAGAATATTTTAAATATTTCGATAAGTTGAATTTTTGATTCATAATTTATTGGATAGTTGATTATTGGAACGTCTATTTAAGTGTTGAAGTTCTTGCTGGAGTTTGTTTATAAATGAATGCAATAAAGAATTATTTGTTACTTCAATAAAGACTTTATGTTTGATTAGAACAAGGATATTATGAAAGCAGAAATACATTGGAAATTTCCAATTTTATCTATGTATTTTTTATATCCCAGAATTTATGATGTTTCAAGTCAGTTTCGTAACTTTTAGCTTGCCAAAAATTAAGAGAAAATGATATTTTATTAAGGACTGTTAGTTTTAGAATGTTATTGATCCTTTCTCTGTTGTAACACTAAGATGTACAGATTGTCCCATTATGGACAAAAACAGAGATATGTAGATCCACAACGTGAAAAGAATTTCGGTGATAAAAATGAATGTGATATTGCAAAAAATTTACGGATTTTTTCGCGAATATTGTGAAATTTTTAGTTTGCATCAATAATTACCAGATCTCTAGTTGACAACAATTTCCGGAACACAAGGATTCGAATGATCCTTAATAAATAGTTTAGAATGTAATACTCAGTATCTGCCCACTTGAAGAGAGAAACGATTCAAACATGATGCCTTGTGTAATCCAGCCAAATTTCGAAAAAACTTTTAGAGTTGTTTCGAGTTTTAAATCGGTCGAATATCAATTTTTTTAGTCAGATCGAACTCAATGTGGGCTTTATATGTGTTTATATATAATTAAAAGGTACCCAAAAATTCTGAGCGAAATGTAAATAGGTATATTTCGATTATATAAATTCGATGAACTAGCTTAGTAGTGCCTTTAGATGTACTTCTGCTATATATTTATACCTTGCCAAGAAATCATTCCAACTTTTAATGTTTATATATATTGAATGTATTTAATATTCGACCTTGTATTTTATTTGAATAAATCTTATATTTACATTTCCCAAAATCTGTGTACTTTCGAATTCCTAATCTGGATGAAATCCAACGCTTATTCATGTGTGCCTTGAGTCAATATAAAAATGCAAAATACACACAATATCATATAAAAAAACAGTTGAAACTAAAGCAGAATGGGCACATTGCCTTCTGCAACGAATATTTGACGATATTTTCTCTATTTCAGTCAAGAATTGTCAGAAATTTATTGGAATTTAATGAAAAATTCAGATTTTACCTCCTAGTGCCTTTTGTATTTTATTTTCGCAGTTGGTGTGACTGATACGAAAATTGACAGATTATAGAATTTGAATAGTGCGTTCAAATCTCTACATAGTTTAATATTGACAACTGACATGAAATGGACGCGTGTTGACATTCGAAAGGATAGAATGTCAGTGTTGTCAACCACAAAATGAAAAATATAACTAAAAACAATGCTATAATGAGTTCATAATAGCACTGTTTTTAGTACTGTAATGAACTCATTACGACACTGAAATAGAGAAAGGAATTTTACACGACAACGGCGCCGACCAATCAGAAACGAGATATTACCGCGACTGTCTGGTTGGTTGAAAACAAAGTGACTAACAGGGCAGTACTAAAATAAAGGAATTTTACACGACAACGGCGCCGACCTATCAGGAACGTGATATTGCCGCGACTGTTTGGTTGGTTGAAAAATAAGTGACTAACAGGGCAGTGCTAAAATAAAAGTAGGTATATTCTAAAACAAGTTGCAGAATGGGCACCTATTCCAACACGAATGCGAAATTCGAAAAAGAGCGACGAAGGAGCGAGTTTTTGAACACATGAGTGTTGTGTTGTAATTTCTTCTGCAACGAGTATTAGACGATATTTTCTCTATTTCAGTTCTATTGACATTCAGAAAGGGTAGGATGTCAGTTTTGTCAACCACAAAACGAAAAAATATAACTAAAAACAATAATAATAATAATAATGTGTTTTCATCATGTAAGATACCATAGAGGCATATAGGAAATGTCAATTAATACAGAAACAATAACATAAAAACACATTAACAAAATGTTAGCTCAATTCATCTGAGGAAAATTTCTCCAAGTTATAATATCCCTTGGAACATAGCATATTTTTTATTTCTTTTTTGAATTTCCTCTCACTCAACGACTTAAACCTATTCGGTAAATGATTAAAAAAAGCAATACCGGCATACCTGGGCGTTGACTCATATTTGGCAGTAGAGTGCCTTGGACCACATATCATATTGCGACATCTAGTTCCATAGCTATGGAAATCAGAACATTTTGGCAGTTGGTCAATAATTGATCGCACATATAGAAGGCAACTCTGGATGTAAATACAGGGCAGTGTAAGTATCCGAAAACTCGTGAACACTGGCCTGCATGAGTCCCTAGGTTTCAAGCCGAATAATCTTTTTTTGGGCTATAAACACCCTATTACACTCCGACGATCCGCCCCACAAGATGGTATTGTAGTTGAGGTGACTGTAAACTATAGAATAGTAGATGTTCAAGAGGGTTTCAGTACACACAGACCCCTTAAGTCGATGAAGAGCGTAATAGGAACTGTTGAGCGTTCGGCTCAGATGGTCCACCTGAAAGTTCCACCTCAAAAACTTGTCAACGCTAAGTCTTAGAAACCTAACTTGCTCCTCGGTAGTAAGAGAACTACCCGAAACACTCACAAGAGGAGCGGATCCTCCGAAATCTCGGTTTTGAAACTTGATAATCTGAGTTTTCTTCAAATTTATTATAAGCGAGTTTTTACGACACCAGTCAAGAAATTGCTCAATGAGTTCCTCGCATATATGCTTCAGTTCCAAATAAAATAAAGGAATTTTACACGACAACGGCGCCGACCAATCAGAAACGAGATATTGCCTCGACTGTCTGGTTGGTTGAAAACAAAGTGACTAACAGGGCAGTGCTAAAATAATAGTATATTCTGATAAGTAAGTAAGTTGCAGAATGGGCACCTATTCCAACACGAATGCAAAATTCGAAAACGAGCGACGAAGTTGCATGAGTGTTGGAATTGCCTTCTGCAACGAGTATTAGACGATATTTTCTCTATTTCAGTCAAGAGTTGTGAGGAATTTATTGAAATTTAATGAAAAATTCAGATTTTACGTCCTAGTGCCTTATGTATTTTATTTTCGCAGTTGGTGTGACTTATACGAAAACTGACAGATTATAGAATTTGACTAGTGCGTTCAAATCTCTATATGGTTTAATATTGACAACTGACATGCAATGGACGCGTGTTGACATTCGAAAGGATATCAGTTTTGTCAACCACAAAACGAAAAATATAACTAAAAACAATAATAATAATAATGTATTCATCCTGTAAGATACCATAGAGGCATATAGGAAATGTCAATTAATACAGAAACAATAACATAAAAACACATTAACAAAATGTTAGCTCAATTCATCTGAGGAAAATTTCTCCAAGTTATAATATCCCTTGGAACATAGCATATTTTTTATTTCTTTTTTGAATTTCCTCTCACTCAACGACTTAAACCTATTCGGTAAATGATTAAAAAAAGCAATACCGGCATACCTGGACGTTGACTCATATTTGGCAGTAGAGTGCCTTGGTACACATATCATATTGCGGCATCTAGTTCCATAGCTATGGAAATCAGAACATTTTGGCAGTTGGTCAATAATTGATCGCACATATAGAAGGCAACTCTTCATGTAAATACAGGGCAGTGTAAGTATCCGAAAACCCGTGAACACTGGCCTGCCCTAGGTATCAAGCCGAATATGAGACGAATAATCTTTTTTGGGCTATAAACACCCTATTACACTCCGACGATCCGCTCCACAAGATGGTATTGTAGTTGAGGTGACTGTAAACTATAGAATAGTAGATGTTCAAGAGGGTTTCAGTACACACAGACGATGTCGATGACAAGCGTAATAGGAACTGTTGAGCGTTCGGCTCAGATGATCCACCTGAAAGTTCCACCTCAAAAACTTGTCAACGCGAAGTCTTAGAAACCTAACTTGCTCCTCGCTAGTAAGAGACTACCCGAAACACTCACAAGAGGAGCGGATCCTCCGAAATCTCGGTTTTGAAACTTGATAATCTGAGTTTTCTTCAAATTTATTATAAGCGAGTTTTTACGACACCAGTCAAGAAATTGCTCAATGAGTTCTTCGCATATATGCTTCAGTTCTCCAAATAAAATAAAGGACGACAACGGCGCCGACCAATCAGAAACGAGATATTGCCGTGAATGTCTGGTTGGTTGAAAACAAAGCGACTAACAGGGCAGTGCTAAAATAAAGGAATTTTACACGACAACGGCGCCGACCAATCAGAAACGAGACATTGCCGTGAATGTCTGATTGGTTGAAAACTAAGTGACTAACAGGGCAGTGCTAAAATAATAGTATATTCTGATAAGTAAGTAAGTTGCAGAATGGGCACCTATTCCAACACGAATGCAAAATTCGAAAACGAGCGACGAAGTAGCGAGTTTTTGAACCCATGAGTGTTGGAATTCCCTTCTGCAACGAGTATTAGACGATATTTTCTCTATTTCAGTCAAGAATTGTTATAAATTTATTGAAATTCAATGAAAAATTCAGATAATACATTCTAGTGCCTTTTGTATTTTATTTTCGCAGTTGGTGTGACTTATACGAAAACTGACAGATTAGAATTTGACTAGTGCGTTCAAATCTCTATATGGTTTAATATTGACAACTGACATGCAATGAACGCGTGTTGACATTTGAAAGGATAGGATGTCAGTGTTGTCAACCACAAATTGAAAAATATAACTAAAAACAATACTGTAATGACTTCATTACAGCACTGTTTTTAGTACTGTAATGAACTCATCACGACACTGAAATAGAGAAAGGAATTTTACTCGACAACGGCGCTGACCAATCAGAAACGTGAAATTACCGCGACTGTCTGGTTGGTTGAAAACAAAGTGACTTACAGGGCAGTGCTAAAATAAAGGAATTTTACACGACAACGGCGCCGACCAATCAGAAACGTCGTCAGCATAAAGAAATTTGTGAGATGATGTCGTGGGTAAATCACTCAGATATAAATTGAAAAGTAAAGGAGCTTGAAGTGATCTTAAGAAAGACCGTTTTCAATGTTTTGAAATTACTCTTATTGTAAATAAAAACACGAAACCTTCTATCAGATAACATATTCTCTAATAATCGTACCATTTTCCCACACTTCTGATGGGTATAGAGTTTGAAAATTAATTAATCTTTCCACACAGTGTCATATGCCGAAGATAAATCAATGAAAGCAGCTCCTGTTTTCAACCTATCATTGAAGCCTGATTCTATGAAAGTTGTAAGGTTGAGAACCTGATCTGAACAATTTCTATTTTTCCTAAAGCCTCCCTGGAAATTTTGTAGAGCATTTTCTATAGAAGATCCAATTCTAAAAAGAATAAGCCTTTCTAATATCTTGAAAGGAACACTCAATAAACTGATTGGTCGATAACTACTAGGATCACAAGGATTTTTCCCTCTCTTCAAAATACCTATTACTTTAGCTCTACTAAATTCGGAAGGAAAGTTTCCTGAATTCTGAATATTGTTATAGAAAGACAATAACCAAGACAAGGCCTTTTTCCCTAAATCTTCAGATGTTTATTACTAGCATATATATTTTCTATTTCGACTCTGTACACAAGTTTTACATTCGAAATCAATGTTAGAGAAAGAATTTCAGGCCACGCACGAAACCTTCTCATACCTGCCCTAAGTATTCCTGTTACAATTGTACATCCGTTACATGGAAAAAAGGAAGACGTAGACTGCAGATGGGATCAATATTTGTGAATCCCAGCAGTAGGTGTTTAGTGTTTATCAGAATTAACCACTTCACTAATGGAGTTATGTAGGGTGTAGTAAAATATTTGTGGTTTTTGTCACAGGTATTGGCTTCGAAATGAAAATTTTCCACATGAGTTAAAACAGTAAAAATTTATTCCCTATTTAACTAAACCTAAATTATAAATTAAATATTCCAATTCCTATCTTGTCTGGTATTTCTTAGTGGCTGATAGTCTAATCTATTGTCACTTCTGGCATTTCTGCTTGGATTAATCACTGATTGTATCCACGGTCCATGTTTTGCAACATCTGTAAACACTACATAGTGTGACGTGTTGCATCTAGCTTGATTCTGGAGCGCAACACTTAGAGACACTATACCCCTTAGCTGCCAAACTTGAGATCTAGATTGAGGCCTTGTTTTCTGGAACACCATTCCGCTACCGGAGTCTCCATTGCATGCGGATGTACCTATAAGAATAAGATGGTTATACCAAAGGTTCCATTCTAGGGCCCGTGCATTTCTACAAAGGGAACTGGACTATCAGAAGTTCATATTGAGGTTTCAGAAGGTTTAGACCCGTATCTATATGATCTATGATTGAAGGAGCTAATTAAAGTCGACTGTTATTTAATGATGATAATTTTAATATACAGGGTGAGTCTTTGACCACTGCGTTAATTTAAACCATAGATTCTTGACGTCATAAGAAACATTTTCTTTCTATAACATTTTTCCAAATAGTTTCATAAAAAAATTGCATTTTCACCTGTAATATTCTAACGACAATATGAATTGAAATGATCTCTTGTAGGTTTTTGATATCAGTCATGCATTTTTTTGGCATCAATAGATTTATTCCATTTCTTGCGAGTTTCTCACTACTACTGTACAGATTGGTTAAATTGCATGAAAAACAAATATCACTACCTAAAGGTCTGATCTTGTACTTCCTAGAATCATTTGTCTTTCTTGCAGATAAAATTAATCTTCATCTCTTTTCCTAAATTGCACCATTTTTGAGATAATTGAAGTTGAAAGGAATTAAATCGATATAATCATCTGATGAAACATGAATGAGTGAATCATTTCTTAAAAGGAAAATAATGTTTTTGAATAATTCAGATTCAATAGTCGATGCTGTGAAAGGTAATTTTCATTCAAACTAAACTGGACTATAGAGGGGTATTTGCCCAATGTGAAAACTTAAAATGCTTATAACTTTTTAACGCATCTGAATAGAGAAAATCGGTATTGGGAAAAGTGTTTCTTTTAATCTCAAGAACCTACGGTTAAAATTAACGCAGTCAAAGACCCACCCTGTATAGTTTATGGTTTTTATGAACATGAAGAAACCAGAAATTTCCTTTTGTTCGATCTACAAAAAACTTGAAAGCCTTTATAGATTACACCATTGCCTCACTTCCACTACCCACTAAATCTTTCAGAAGAGAAACAAGTTTTTATCAAATTGTAAGTCATGCGTTTGACGTATTTTATTTCTTCGTACCAACGAAGCATTCGTTATTTATGTATGAATATTGGCGAATCTAATAAATTAGTATCGATATACCAACACATTGAATTAAAGTTACGGTTTCTCAGAGGTTCACTTACTGTTCTGTTGTCATTTGTGCATATGTATTTATTTTCTTTCTTTCTTTTTCTTCTTTGTTTTATTACGTGGACTACGATGTAACTACACCGTTCGCGGAATAGTCTTAATGATTAAGGTCTAAGTTCTAACATTGATCTTGCTGACTTGCGCATTGAAATCAATTATGCGAAGTCAACCTGGTAATGACGAATTAGAACAACTATCTATGGGTTCCCCTCTACTTCGGGTACATGGAAGTCTATGGGTTATTTTTCACCGAGCACTACTTATCTACTTATTCTATTGGAAGCGGAATTTCTCCAGACCAGACAGTCTGGCGGGTCTGGACGGGTCTGGCTGGGTCTGGAGGAAACAAAAACAAAGTAAACGTACTTTCCTCCTACATTGGAGGCAGTGTTCGATCTGGTCTGGACTGCTCTGAAGAGAATCAAATCGGGTCGGGTTGGCTGGCCAGACCAAATCCGCTTCCAATGTAGGACTGGCCTAACTCAGCAACCTGTGACGAGTCAACTAGCTCAGACGGTTTAATAAACAGCTGCCTCGGAAAACAAACTAAATCGTACTAACACGTGTTCATATTTTTTTTTCTTCTCTTTAATGTGCCAACAACTGGGTTATGTGCACAGTCTCTACGTAGTATTATTATTTCTGTTTTCGTGAACTGGATGTTGGACGAACATAACAACCATGACTTCAGGTGGACTCGAACCCCCCACCTACGGAACTCCAGTCGACTCTCTAGCCGACTGGACCACCGAGGCGGTCACGTGTTCATATCAGGTGAGTCTTGACATTTTCGATTCTTTATTCAGTTGTCAGCAGCCTTAGTATTAGGGGCTTGCTGTAGATTTGTATTTATTATCTATAGTATCTCAATATTAATAACTATTGAAATTAGCTAATCCAAAAGAAAATTACAGTCCATTGGTTTGAGATTAATTCACTTACCATTTCTATATCCAGCACAGAATGTAGTGTTTGATGTGAATCTTGCAAAGAAATCTGGATAAGAATAAATACATGTTTCTGTTGAGACAATCGGCATACTGGCTTTATGTAATTCGTCCGTTATGACACCATCTTCATCGTAACCCCAACCAATTATAGTTCCTGAAAAAAATGCCACCTATTAGGTTTGTTCGGTGGGCCTGTTTAAAACAAGTTCATAACAGCAAACAAGCAAAAGGTCTAGTGTTTCTCATAACGTTGTAACCTAATTTGTCCATTTCCTGATCTCAACTCAAAGTCAACAGACTCCACAAACAAACCTATTGAAAAATATCACGTGGGGTCCAACCTATAGAGCCTACCTGGTTGGTTTACTAAATGGTGTAACTCCACTTGGTCTTCCCACAAACATACGGGTCTCACATAGTTTGTTACCGTAATCGGTTCAGAGAGTTTTATGAGGGCAATATCGTTTTTGAAGGTCTCAGATTCAAATTCTGGATGTACTATGAGCCTGGAGACCCTCCTGTCTTGGATACCTTTAGTAGACCATTCTTTCAAGTAGTGTTTACCTAAAATACAACTTTGTAATGATGTGTATGATTTGTGTTTGATTTTATTACCTAAATAAATTACCATACTTCCGATCTTAGATGGGGTTTCTGTCCTTGGTTTTGTAACGCAGTGGGCTGCGGTCAAAAGGTATTCCTTGTTGATCAAAGAAGCTCCGCAAATGTAAACCAAGTTGACTCCTTTGGAATGGTAGATGGCGGCATGCCATGGAAACTCACCTTCGTGTGTTACGTCACCGTGAGTTATCAGAGGTTTTGGACGTGCCTGAAACGATTTCAATAATGAATTCATCATTGATGAATGAATTAAAAAATTTCCAACATCAACTCAACTCTTAATTGTCCTCGCCAAGTGTTCATCAGATTTACTTGTAAATATACTTAAACACAAATAATAAATACATATGTAGATGATACTTTCATTACACAGGTCAACAAAATTTTGTAACAAGAAAGGTGCTGACTAATTTTGAATTACCGATCAACCCTCATTTTATAACCATATTTATTTTGATTCCATCAGATCTAGTTTTCGTGTTACAGATATTGCCCACAAAATTAAAAATTACCTGTTTTTGTATTACTTTTGCATTTGAAGAATTTCTTTATTCGAAGAGTGCTAGGAGAAATCCCACTTACCCGGCGTTGCGGCTCAATAGATCACTGAGAGTTGCAACAGGAGTTCTAATTTCGAACCAGACTGTAAGACGACGGCTACATGTTCGTGGTTTGAGAGCAGGTAGGAGGGTACAACATCCCCGTTTGAATAGGGAACACCGGGTTCATCGACGGCAATGGGCTGAGGAGCACCGCAATTATACAGTTGAAGATTGGAGCCGGTGTTTATTTACGGATGAGTCTAGATTTCGTTTGGTCAACTCCGATGGACGTATTCTTGCTTGGAGGAAAGAGGTCCAAGGTATGCAGAACAGTTTAAGGTACCCACAACAGCTTTTGGCGGAGGTTCTATATAGGTATGGGGAGGCATTTGTTTGAACCAACGCACAGAGTTGGTGTTCTGCAGAACACCACAATGACCAGCCAGAGATATCACGATATGATTATTGAACCCATAATTGTTCCGTTTGCGGCTGCCTTGGGCGAGAATTTCATTTTAATTGACGATAATGCCCGTCCACACCGTAGTCGTCTGGTTAATGAAGCGCTAGAAACTCATGCTATTGTAGGATGGACTGGCCTTCTCGCTCTCCAGACATGAATTGCATCGAACATGTCTGGTCTGAGATGTCTAGACAATTTTCAACCTTAGAATAACCGATCAATAACCTGGAGGACCTTTCTAACGTTTTACGGGATATTTGGACGAAAAACCGACCCAAAATTTTATAAATCGTTTGATTGAAAGTATGCCTCGTAGGATAGAATGCTTGAGACGAGCTCGTGAGGGACCAACTAAGTACTAGCTTAACCGAAACTTCAGGCTTCTTGTGGTTTCATCATAAAATTTTTATGTTATTCAAACACAGAATCTTGAGTGTTCCTAATAAAGTCTTTTTTTCTCTCCAACTTTCCATTTTTTTCATTCTTTTCTCAAGTGAACCATATTATCAACTAATTTATAAACTTGGAGCGAATATTTCAGAAATAAATTTAGAAAAAGTAAGTGATCCTTATCAATTGTTGAGCAGTGTAAAATAAATTTCTCACAATTCTTGACTGAAATAGAGAAAATATCGTCTAATACTCATTGCAGAAGGCAATTCCAACACTAATGCGTTCAAATTTCGCATTCGTGGTGGAATAGGTGCCCATTCTGCACCTTGTTTTAGAATATACTATTCTAGTATCCGTATCCTTGTCCTAAACATAACTAGACAAAAGTTTTCATGTTACATACAAAAATTTTTTCTGTTGACTAGTGTTCTTTGGTAAGTTAAAAGAGATGCTATCGAACGATTCCTTCAATAAAAAACAGAAATGAATAACCTGAACCCCATAATGATAAGCAGATATAGGAATAATCATATAAACAGGCAATCCTTATGTGAAAGGTTCATCAGAAATAAAATGTAGAGAAGCGCTGACTAGAGGTCAGGAGTTTTTGAATAGTTGTTCTGAAATATGTTACGTTACTCTGTAACAGTGTGGCACAAATAGAACCGCCACAATGAGATGCACAATCATCTGGAATGAAATGCCTGTCCGAAATTCTGGTATGACGATAAAAGAAGACCTTGTCGGCCGATATATAAATTTTCCTGATTATGTGACGTATGCATTCAACTGACTTAATTGAAAAGAGATGAGTGAAGGGAATATATTCTAATGCTGGGTTTCATAAACGTTGATCGGTTGATCCGATTCTATACTTGAAATTTCAGGTAATCGGCATTCCATTGGTCAATCTGACTTATCCATTGAAGTATTATTTGAATCCTCTGATCAACGATCTTTGTGAAACCTACACTATAAAAAATAAAATTCTGCGCTCAAACTCCTCAGGAGTTTGAGAATTTTTTTTTCAATCAAACCATTTTAATTTGAATTAATCTAAAATTGATTACGCCAAATGAACTATTTTTCTTGATTAAAACAACCTAGTTGATTATAGAGAACAGCTAAAACATTCGCCTGAAACTTTTTACATTTCAGCGAAATGAAAGAAACAACTGATTCAACATAAACATACAATTACAAGAAATTGTTTATGCACTTGTCTCAATATCCATAATTGATTGATACAAATACATTATTCTAAATAGGTTTTAACGAAACCATTCGTTCGTTTCATTTTTATTTGTTCAATAGAACGAAGGTACGGTTGTCGTAAATTCTGTCAGTTGATGCAACGACTACTGTTTCTTGAGACAAGAATCTCGTGAGATTATATTATTCGCCTCATTTACTTGAAGAAAACTATAAATATTTGAATAAAATTGAACATATAATTGTTGCAATATGAAGTGACATTTGTAAAAAAATATTGCGTAATTGATTTAATAAAACGAATTAATTGTAGCAATTTTTTTATATTGGCTGCAATTAAATCAAAACTCTATCTCTTTTATATTAAATATATCCCATTTAAATGCAATTATTTGTGCATTTTACTCACAATATTGTTGTATCCGGTGATAAAGATGACATGGAATACATGATGCATGCAAGCTAATTAAAGAATACGAGAAGTGGGGCTTAAATGTCAACTTAGAAAAACCAAATATCTTTGTGTTGGTGGAGAACCGGGTGATCTGGTATTGGATGATGACAGGGATGAGATCATAACCCACTGCCTGGACTATAGCTATTGTAGCGGCACTCTGTCAGCGGCAGGGGAGTGTATAGATCTCTGGCGGCACTCTATATAGCCACGCATAGCTTAGTTCACAGCGCTTCGGTGGCCTAGAGGTTTGCGCTCAAGTTTCACACCGACTAGGTACTAGGTGCCGGGTTCAACTCCCGGCGGCTCCTCAAAACTTCTAACCCCTGCGTCTATGGCATGGCGCACACAAGCCATACTGATGAGTCCAAATGTATGCGCCAGGAAGAAGCGAATAAGTAGGGATAAATTCCTTCGATTCTACATTGTTGACCCCGACGTGATGGGAACGGTTGTCTTTACGACGTGTCTTGGAAAAGCAGACGGTTGACGCTTGAGGTATACTCGCTCCCTCTCTCTGCAACTACCAACGAAACTCTAGACGCCTTTCCCATTCCGTACAATATTCATGGTCTGCCGCGGTATTGCGGTATTTATTAATATAAAAGCGAAATTATTGTTCTGTGAAGAAAAATAATGATTACATACAAATGTTTTTTTTTTTTTTATCAAATCAGTTTCTTAACCCAAGAAACTTTCACTTGACATAAGAGATACTATCATTTTTATCGACTGAATTCTCGACCCATTCAACTAAGATCCTTAAAATCAACTACAAATCG
The DNA here is from genome assembly GCA_030674115.1 of Micraspis discolor. Taxonomy (NCBI): domain Eukaryota; kingdom Metazoa; phylum Arthropoda; class Insecta; order Coleoptera; family Coccinellidae; genus Micraspis; species Micraspis discolor. The sequence goes on along the minus strand of JARTUT010000444.1, from coordinate 1,005,668 downwards.
AGTTTCAGTGAAATGTAATATTTATTTACATGAAACCAAAATTTTTATTCTACGAAAAGTATCAATAGTTACATACTAATTAATATTACCGTTGGATCAAATTTTTTTACCACCTGAGTCAAAAACTCTGAGCTTGGTTGAAACTAATCAGTTTCTTAACTCAAGAAACTTTTATTTAGGGTAAACGCCATTCTCAACCGTAGAGGGCGGTAGGGTCAAGTACTTTATGCATTTGGCTGTATTCAAACGTACGGAGTACTTGAGACAAATTAATATGGTTTGAGATGAGGAACTATTTTTTACAGTGTACTCAAAACGGTTTTCGATGGAGTTGATGCTCATTTTTGATTGGTTTTTAGGAGAAGGGTATTTGAGCTCCGAACAAAACTTGATGTAAACTGTGAGTTGCAATTTTTGATTTGCGATATAGGTTTGTTCATTTATCGTGGCAGTTGTAGTATCACACTGCTCCAAAGTACGAGCAAAGACTCTGAATAAGCGCGCATAAACTCCTGATTTACGTCAGTGCTTTTCTGGATTTTTTTCTTATTATTGAGCTATAACTTACAATCACTGTTCCACAAATATCGTTCAAATTATCTCTTGTTGGTTGTACTAAATTGGGTCTGGCTCCACTGAGGTCTCCTTGGAAGAATTCATCATCGGATTCGTTCTCAGATTCTGTTGTTGTTCTGAAACAATAATGGCTTTATATCCTCAAATTTATGCCTATCTTTGAGGAGTGGTTTTATAATTTTTAATCAACAAACGCAACTTTCTCAATTGTCAGATACCGATAGATCCAAGTTAGTCCAACATGCTGTAAATGAGAATCATCTGATGAAATGGGCAATTGCTCGAAGAAATCTTCAAACCACAGATAAGTGCAAATTTGATCTAGGTTTCAGAGTTCTGTCAGTTTGACACTTAAATGAAAGTTGAGAACTTTTCAAATATTGTCAGCTTTTTTAAAGCTGATTTTTTTACCTTGAGAACGACAAAAGTTGTCTATCGAAACATTGGTATTAAGAACAATTAGAGATGGTGGTTATTGCAAATAATAATTCTATACGAGTTACAGTAGTGTTGGGTACCTCTTACAAGAGGCGGCTCATTTGTCCCGTACACGATAAGGAAATGTAAGAGCGGTTCATTTTTATACAATGTACCACCTCACTTCAAATGTCCCACTTCGCCTCGATGAGGACCAGGTAGCGATGGAGTCACGCGACAAATACAAAGAGGGAGAGGGAATAAGTCCTGGTCCTGGTCACCGCTACAAAAACGATAGAGACAGAGGTAAATGAGGGCTGAGGGGATGTACTGATTCATAGTAGACAGTACATAGATGCCGTAGATTATGGAATTACGGAGGGTTTTATGGCGCGGCGGCGTCTTTGTCACCTTGGCACCTCTTACCGAATATGATAGGATTTTATAAGAACTTCTTTGAACTCAACAGAAAAACAATTTTCTTTTCGAAGATTGTGAGAAAATATTGATTCTTAAGACAAGGAATAGAACGGTAAACTCTCGATTACTACCTGCTATTTGTACCAGTATCTAGTTCCTACCTACCTCGCCCTCGCTACGCTACACCGCCTCAACAACCCGTCGTCTACACTAGTAAGAATTTTGTCCCGACATCGTAGCCCATCATGAACGGCCAGACCCCCTCGCATCATTTGAAGTGGTACAATGTACCGCTTCAGTTCAAAAATGAGGCACCTCTTACAACTCAATTTCAAGACGTGTACTACCCAACACTATACCAGCATAACAAATTTCCCGTCAACATATTGAAACTAGAAATACAACCCAACCAAGCTCTCCAAAAAAAAAGTTAGTATCGAAAAAATTCAAATGAATTCATGTATATCCTATTCTTACCTTCTGTTGGGCCGAGGGGTTGACCATGTGTTAGCTTGATTGATGTTTGGTTGACCGCTCCATGGCCTGTAAGTGGTTGTGGCTGGACCTGCCTGATTTGGACGTAGAGCAGACAGAGGCCTGCTTGTTATAGGTTCTCCAAGCCCCGGCACAAGCGTGGTAGTTGTGGTTTGTTCACCAACAGGACAAAGAACTCTACCGTTCAAGATTATCCTGATGAGTTCCGGAGGTGGCTCCCTCTGGTTGTATTCCACGAAGAAGAGCACAGCCTTCGGTTCGTTTGGTTTCAGACGGAAATTTCTGTCTGACAGTCTGAACTCTATATTGTCGTCTGTTTTTATTTGGCCGAACCAATTCTGTAACAGACACAGATCGTTATCTGGACTTTTTAGACAATCTATCAGGCCTACAAATGGAAAATCACCGTTTTACCATAGGTTTCTCATCGCTCGGTAAAATGCTTAGGAATAATCCAGAAACTGGGACATTGGGTGCCGTGCTGGATGAAGTTGAATCCGAGGTTCATCGAACGTCGCCTTTTCCAGAAACTGGGACATTGGGTGCCGTACGAACAACTCCTCCAACGGCAAAACAGAAAGGGTTTTATGCATCGTATCGTGACCGGAGATGAAAAGTAGATACACTATGACAACCCGAAGCGGAAAAACTGTGGGGTCTCCCTGGCCATGCATCAACTTCGACAGCGAAACATTCATGGCTCGAAGTTGATTTTGTGTATTTGGTGGGACCAGCTTGGCGTAGTGTACTTGAACTCAGGCGAAACCATTACAGAAGCCCTCTATCGGACGCAACTAATACGTTTTAAGTCGAGCGTTGAAGGAAAAACGCCCGCAATACACGGAAAGACACGACACTTCTGCATGACAACGCTCGGCCGAATATTTCCAAGGTCGTTAAAACATACCTGGAAAAATTGAAATGGGACATCCTACCCCACCCGCCGTACTCTCCTGACATCGCCCCTTCTGATTTCTACCTATTCCGATGATTTCGCATGACCTCGCCAACCAGCACTTTAGTTCTTACGAAGAAGCCAAAAATTGGATCGATTCGTGGATCGCGTCAAAAGACGAAGAATTTTTTCGACGAGGAATTCAGAAGCTGCCACAAAGATGGGAGAAAGTTGAGGCTAGCGATGGAAAATATTTTGAAGAATGAGTATGTAACGAGTTTTTTATTATAAAACCTCAAATTATGAAATAATATAAATATTCCAGACGCAATCAAGAGACTCCTGAACCAGAAGAAAAAAGCAAGACAAAATTGGCATCAAACACACTCACCTACAGATGAAACTATCCTAAACAGACTAACAAACCAATTAAAATTCAAGATGAAAGAACACAGAGAACAAGCCTTCAAAAATTATGTTATGGGGCTCAATAGATATGATAACACAGTGTGGAAACCGATAAAAAATTCAAAAAGGCCAAAAATTCATATAGCACCTATACGCAACTCGCAAGGATCAACACTTCATTGGGCAAGAACGGATGAAGAAAAATCTAAAACATTTGCTGAACATCTAACCAGAGTATTCACACCCAATGATAATCTCCAAGATGATGAAATCGAAAGAGAGCTTTTATATACTCCATCAAATGTCACCACCATCAAAAAACTCACATTGAAAGAAGTCCACAACGAAATCAAATATTTAAATCCAAGGAAAGCAGCAGGAATGGATAAGATCACACCAAAAATGATCAAAGAACTCCCAAAGATTGGAGTATCTTTAATGACGCAAATATACAACGCTATTCTAAGACAAAACTATTGGCCTGATCAACTGAAGAATGCTGAAATAATTCTCTTTCCAAAACCAGGCAAAAATGCAAATGATGTCTCCTCATATCGACCAATCAGCTTACTACCGATTCTGTCTAAAATATTGGAAAAGTTATTGCTGTTGAGAATAAAGTCAGATACCAACAACCAAGAAATAATTCCTCAACACCAGTTTGGCTTTAGAGCTCATCATTCCACCACACAACAGATTCACAGAATAAGCCGTGAAATCAGCAAAGCCCTGGAAGACAAAAAATACTGTACATCTGCTTTTTTGGATGTCAGTCAGGCCTTTGATAAAGTCTGGCACAAAGGACTGTTATACAAGATCAAAAAGTGTCTACCGCTATACTATTTCCTACTGATGAAATCTTATCTTACCGAAAGAAGCTTTAGGGTCAACGATAAAGTATCCGATCTTTATCCCATATAATCAGGCGTTCCTCAAGGGAGTGTTATTGGTCCGTTTCTATATCTGGTGTATACAGCAGACCTGCCCACATGTGCTAACTCAACAATCGGATCATTCTCAGATGATGCTGCAATATTTGCAACCGACAAAAATCCTAAAAAAGCATCCAATATTTTACAAACGCACCTTGATAAAATACAAGAATGGATCAACAATTGGAGAAATCAGGATCAATGAGACAAAATCAATGCAAATCAATTTTACGCTTCGAAAAGGACAATGCCCTCCTGTTCAGTTAAATAACATTCAGTTACCAGTATCAAATAATACAAAATATTTGGGAATTCACTTAGATAACAAATTAACATGGAAGGAACACGTGGTTAAAAAAAGGAAGCAAATAGACCTGAAAGTTAAAGAGCTGTATTGGCTCATAGGCAGGAAATCTAAATTGTCAATGGAAAACAAACTTCTCATATACAAAGCAGTCATAAAACCTATTTGGACATATGGTATTGAACTGTGGGGATGTACTTCTAAGTCCAACGTATCTATAGTACAGAGAAGCCAATCGAAAATACTAAGAATGATAGCAAATGCACCATGGTATGTGACCAATCAAACATTGCACGAAGATCTAAAAATACCTTATGTTATGGACGTCATAAAGGAAAAGAGTCAGAAACACCACGACAAACTACACGGACACATAAACGACCTTCTACAGCCATTGCTAGAACCACACACCACCCGAAGACTCAAAAGGAATTGGCCAGCAGACCTTAAGTAGGACAGAAGGGGTCTTTTCATTGGAGAAGACCCTATAAACCCACTTCAGAGCCTCATGCTCTACAGACATCTGATTAGCTTATAGAATTATTTTATTGTATTCTGATTGCTAATGAATAAATGAAATAAAAAAAAAAAATTATGAAGTAAAACGGCGGTTTCTATTTGTACGCCTATGTAATATTGATTTTCTGCTCATCCACGTTTCGGTAGATCTGTAGACATTTTCTAGCGTTTCAAGGTTAATTTGAAAAAACAGAAACTGTTTTAATTTTTGTAATAAATTTTGTTCCAGATAAAACAGAGTCATCTATGAACCGAAAATGGTACTTCGTCAATATTAATCTTCATATCTTTGAACTACGTTTCCCCTCTAGATAGATTAACCTTCAATGCTATTACTCACCCCTAGTAGCAAGGCAGGTCTGTCAAATTTGAGTCTAAGCCATACTCCGCTGAGTTCGGTGTCGTAGACAAGTCTTACTGTGCCATACCACCTGCCTGGCGTGTTTCTGTCAGGGTTGAACGAGAATTTATCAGGACAGGGATTGATGGTTTGCGACTGTATAGCCTTGAAGAAGATGATTGGTAGCACCACAAGTAAGTTGGAGTAATGCATATTCGTTTTTATGGCACATCTGAAAAATACAAGAATAATCACATTTTAGAGATATTAGTAGTTTATTTTTCGATGTTAATTTAGATACTAGTGTTGGGTACCTCTTACAAGATGGGGCTCATTTGTTCCGTACACTACAAGGAAATGTAAGAGTGGCTCATTTTTATACAATGTACCACCTCACTTCAAATGACCCACTTCGCCTCGATGAGGACCAAGAAGCGATGGAGCCACGCTAGTCACGGGATAAATACAATGAGGGAGAGGAGATAAGTCCTGGTCCTGGTCACCGGTACAAAAACGACAAAGTCAGAGGTAAATAAAGGGATGTACTGATTCATAGTAGACAGTACACAGATGCCGTAAATTATTGAATTACGGAGGATTTTATGGCGCGCGGTGTCTCTGTCACTTTGGCACGTCTTACCAAATATGATGGGATTTTATAGGAGTTTCTTTGTAATAAAACGCTAAGCTCTCGATTACTAACTGCTATTTTTCTACCAGTATCTCATGAAATTATAGTGTTAATTTTTCGAATTTAAAAATATAAAAATGAATCGCAAAATGTGTTGGTAAGCGCATAACTCAACAACGCCTGGACCAATTTGGCCAAATATTTTTTTAAAATGTTCGTTGAAGTTCAAGGATGATTTTTACGGCGAGAAAAATTAGAATTATTGCTGGAAAAACCCTAAAAATAGCCCTTTTCTCACTGTTGTCTAAGCAATGTAGGTGTGTTCCTAACGTCAAAGATCATATCTATCAAAACAATGTGCGTGTGTGCGTTGGAGCACAGAATACATAGTTGGAGGAGTTTAATTTCGCGTTCTGAAACTCGCGTTTCTTTTGTATTAGTTTCGGCACGCGAGATAAAATGCATCAGTTTCCACGTCATTACATCAGTCGAACAAAAAAAAAAGTTGTCTGTTACCTAATCTACTGAGTTTGCTTTTGTCAACTGATACACGAAATAAATTCGTATATCGTGTTTTGTGCAGAGTGTTTAGTTAGTTAGTGTTTGTTTAGTCCGTGATTAGTGAAAAAATAATTTATATTTGATATGCCTCCTATAAATATTTTGTATCAAATACGGAATAGAATGGGAAATCCAAATATACAAATCAGTGAAGAAATTTACAATGAAGCATTGATTTCAATTGAGAACATGTGCTTGATAATGTCAAACAAACTATTAATTCAATTAGGCCTGACCGCGCCCAATCGTCCAATGCATGACGCTTTTAACCAAGAGTTGCATCGAGAAAAACTGTATGATCTCAACGCTTTGAAAGAATTAATTCAAACAAATCTTCCACTGTTGAATGAACAACAGAAGTATGTATTTGAAACTCTTATGAAAGTAACAAATGAAGAAACTGGAGGGATTTACTTCTTAGATGCACCTGGTGGTACAGGAAAAACTTTTTTGATTACATTAATATTAGCAACAATTCGCTCACAAAATAAAATTGCACTTGCACTCGCTTCGTCGGGAATCGCAGCAACTTTGCTTGAAGGTGGTCGAACAGCCCATTAAGCACTAAAATTGCCATTAAATATGCAAAGCAATGAAACTCCAACCTTCAACGTTTCGAAGAACTCTGCAATGGCAAAGGTTTTGCAGCAATGTAAATTGATTGTTTGGGATGAATGCACGATGGCACATAAAAAATCTTTGGAGGCTTTAGACAGAACCTCAAAAGATCTACGGAGCAATAATAACCGATTTGGTGGTGCAATGATTTTATTAGCAGGAGATTTTCGTCAAACATTGCCAGTGATTCCACGATCAACGCCAGCTGATGAACTCAATGCATGTCTTAAGTCCTCCAATTTGTGGAAACATGTCAAAGTACTTCATTTAAGCAAGAATATGCGTGCCGAGTAGCAAAATGACCAATCTGGAAACATATTCTCTAAACAACTCATTGACATTGGTAATGGCAAATTTCCTATAGACATGTTGCCTGGCTGCATTAACTTTCCTCAAAGTATTTGTCAGTTAACTCGATCAAAAGATGAACTTATTCAGAAGGTGTTTCCAGATGTTTCTCAAAATTACAGAAACCATGATTGGTTGAGCGAACGAGCTATACTGGCTGCAAAAAACATAGATGTAAATGAATTAAATTTCAAAATTCAAGAACAAATTACAGGCGAATTGAGGATATATAAATCAGTAGATTCGGCTAATCAAGATGATGTAGTCAACTATCCACCGGAATTCTCGCTGGATTTACCAGGATTGCCACCTCACAATCTTCAATTAAAGGTTGGATCGGTGTTTATAATGTTGCGAAATATCAACCAACCGCGTCTTTGCAACGGTACACGGTTAGCGATAAAAAAATTACTAAACAATGTGATAGAAGCAACTATACTCAAAGGAAAGTATAAAGGATAAGATGTTCTCATACCGCGCATCCCAATGATTCAGACTGATGTGCCATTTGAGTTTAAACGACTACAGTTTCCAGTGCGGCTTGCTTTTGCTATGATTAAAAACAAGTCCCAGGGGCAATCATTAAGTGTTTGTGGTATTAATCTAGAAAACCCATGTTTCTCATATGGTCAATTGTATGTTGCCTGTTGCCGTGTTGGAAAACCATCAGATTTGTTTATCTATGCGCCAGGTAATCAAACAAAAAACATCGTATACCACAAAACACTACAATGATAATAATAATAATTATGATTCACATGATTAACAATAAAGCGATTACTTACTTTTAAATCCTTATATATGTTTTATTTAATTATTTTTTATTCACAACGCCCTATCACCAGGGTGACGGTTCTGTTCAGGAGAATTTTTTAAAATACGTAGGCACAAAAACTGCCACATTACAAATCTTTTTGGCTGGACGAAGTCTGTCGGGTCAGCTAGTTATTAATAGGAATTCTGTTCGTCATAGATAAAGAAAAATTAGAAGACATGAAAAGTCGATTCGACGAAAAATTTAACGAATTGTTATTATTATCAAAGGGCGAAATATTCAGTTTCTTATCAATCAAATTAACACAAATAATAAAATACAAAGATGAAATTTTCGGAATAGTAATACTCAATAAATGACTCTAATAAATATTAAAATTGCGAATTGCGATGAGCCATAAATAAGCAATATATCTATTTGGCATAATGAAGTCTCACAAAAAGAATTCAGCCCGAAATTACTGGTAATTGGATACATTTTTATAAAAACAGGAAAACTGTTTATGATGTGAGAGGAAACTTTAAATTTTTTAATTACATGAGAATATATCATCACGGTTAGCTTCGATTATTTTGAATAACAAAACCCTCATATTCAGTAAAATCTTCCCCTCACTCGCTCACCATCCTAAAGTTTCAAAATCCAACAATTAATTTGCATTCTAAATTTTGCCTCTTTTATTACTTCAATTCTGTCGACAGTTAACGTTGCCCTCTCTTTGCATCGACATATTTGAAGTGAGACAGACCATCAACGTTCCTAGTTCTTACCTACCTTGCCCTCGCTACGCTACACCGCCTCTATACACCGTCGTCTATACTAGTACAAATTATGTCCCGACATCGTATAGCGTCATGAACGGCCAGACCCCCTCGTCCATTTGAAGTGGTAGAATGTACCACTTTAGTACAAAAATGAGGCACCTCTTACAGACTCAATTTTAAGACGTGTACTACGCAACACTACATTAAGGTACTCGAAACTACTTTTATATCAAGGGGAACAAAACCATTTTGTTAATTTTTTGAATAGGAATCATTTTCTCTTACTTTTATCTTTTTTCGTACTACCCAACACTAGTCGCCACTGCAAAATTGGTCGAATTTGGCTACGAATTGCCACATCCCCACCTTATTCACCAGATCTGGCACCGTAGGCAGGGCCGGATTAAGACCACTTGGCGCCCAGGGCACAATATATTTTTTCGCCCCCCACATTACAAAAATGATCATTTAATAAAAAACGAACAGGTATATTTTTTTCATCGAAAAGTAACAGCCAACAAAAATTATGAATAAATACGTATATATCATACAGGAAGTTGGAAAAAAAGGAGAATAAAAACAAATTATACATAAAAATATTGTATATATAATATAGCATTATCATATGATTGCCCCCTACAGTTATTTGTGTCTAATTCTAAAGCATTCAAAGTTTTCATGATAGCTTTTTCCATATCATCAGCTTTATGTCCAACTATACTAATGAATTTTAAAAAGCGTTCAACAATACTACCATCCATTAGCGTATAACGGAATATAAATGTTAACTAATCTATATGTGATACATCAGGTGTTGAAACCAGTGGCGGCTTGTCCTATGAGGCAGGTGAGGCAGTGCCTCATCAAAAAAATTCTGAACCGAATATTTCTTCAATCCCTTTCATCATCACTTTTTTCCTCAATATTTTCCCTAATCTCACGTTCCTTGTATATTCATAACAAATCAAATCCTCTTTGACTAAACGGTTGGAGGCATGCCTAACGCAGGCTTTTTTGACTGAATTAGCGTGTTATCTACTTCAATGACCTACGAGAACGTAATGGAAAGCCGTTCTAGGATTAATCCGAGGCTGGCCTCTGCGCGATCTTAGCCGATCTGAGATCGTTTCGTTTCTGCGATGTCCAGAGGGTTATCTGCGTCGAAGCGGTGAGAACATATCTACGGCTTTGAAGGCGGCTTCTCGAGGAATTAGAGGCTGGCCTCAGGATTTTATTAGAGTTAATCGGGAAGCGGGAAATAGAGAAATATGGTTAGTTCACTATGTCGTTATTTAGTGGTATCGGGTTTGCTGGGTATCGCGTATAATTATAATCTTTTTCAGGTGAATTTTTTCTGAAATATAAATCTTTTTTATCGAAAGTGACTACCAGATCGCGAAATGGATTCAGCGGGACCTAGTAATAGTAGATCTTTTGAAATTCCTAAGAAACATATTCGGTGTACTTGTGATATTGTTAATTTTTTAATAAATAAGCAACATTTTCTACTCATTCGTATGATAATAAATTATATTTAATTAAGGAAGTTAAGCGACCTGTTCCAGATTTGAGGAAATCTCTATTGTCTAGTGGTGGGGTCGTTGAATCAAATCGGGGATTCCAAAATACGTGGTATGACAAGTACGACTGGCTTACTGGAAGTATTACTTTGAAAAAAATATTTTGTTGGCTGTGCATTTTATTCTCAGCAACTAATGGAAATTCCGACAGAGTGTGGTCGAAAAGTGGTTTTAGTGATTTGAAAAATTTATCTCGGGGTCTATCGCTACACAATAAAAGTGCTCAGCATATTTCATCTAATTGCAAGCTTACCGTTATGAGAATGCAAGAACAAAATATCGCCACAGCAATAGACAATGCGCGTCAAATAGAAATTGAAAATTTCAATGCTAGATTCAAAGAAAATCGACAAATTCTAAGAATAGAATGAATTGATGACTCATTTATTTTGTGAAAATCCATCTTGAATATTAAAAGAAAACAATTATTTTTGTCTAATTTTCACTTTATTAATAGTATTACACGACCGGTTTCGGTTGTTAAACCATCTTCTGATGTTAGGTACAGACTAAAATATTTCGTGGGTTTAAATCTATGGGATATTCAAAAGGGTGAATGGTTTATTTCTATTTGGGTGTTAAGAGGGGACATATTGGGAATATTGAACAGATTTGTTATTTCCATCGCTTCCAGCAAATTTAATTTCAGGCCTTTCTCGCATTTATGAAGGATTTTGAAATTTACGATATCCATATGATGTTCTTCAGTCTCTATAGCTTCATTCGGGTTCGTATTTTCCTGACTGTTCTGGGAAAGTCCTCAGGGTGCGCAGAACTGATGCGTAATAGCTGAGGAATTTTGGATCATTTTTGGACCATTCTTGGACAGTCAGAAAATTATCAGAGAAATGCAGAACCCGAACAGCAAAATGAGGATAAAAAATGGAGAGAGATAGGTACAGTTTTAGATGTTCTTTGTTTAATTGCGCCTGCCAGACAACAACTTTCAAGCACTTGGTTGTTTTTTCATTTGTGCTTACGAATATTCGTCAGGAAATGTTTGACAAATAATATCTTGTATGAAGGTAATGAGTGATGTTTCTGTAATAAGCTGTATTAATACGTTAATTATATTGTTTCCAGGCTTTCACTTACTGTGTGAATAAATAAGAGAAGTATTAAGAATAAGAGACAAAACTAATTGTGGTTGGGAGTCGAGTTTTATTTTGGAGTTCTTAATCTTACAATCCATAAAAATGAATGACTAAATAAGATGGAAAGAAGAATTATTTGTACCTAGATGTTTAGAGAATATAAGACTAGGTGATATTTTCTTCCCCATTAAATGGAAAATTAATACAATGGGTATTAGAAAGAATAGTGGCCAATTATCCTTATTGCTTACTTCAGGATAAACATCGGTATAACCTGCAACAAAATGGATATTGTTGTGGAGTGTACAGAAAAATATGCAGAGAGGTTGAACAGTTACTCAAAATTCATAATGCCAAAATATCACCAAGTGTATCCATGTGTAAAATCTAGTCATTGTACTCCGTAGTGCTACTTTTTGCAATAATCAAACCTTTCCAATTTTTTTTCAGAGCTGTTTTTTGTAAGATATTGGAACTTATTAAAAAACAATGAAATAATGATTGCAAAGTATATTTCAGCAAATCAATTTTGATATTAAAAATAGTAGACAGCATGTATAGCAATATATGTGTTTATGTCTGTGATTCTATTTAATCAACTGATTTAAAAGTTTTATTGGGGTATACCTAATTTTCAAGAATTGGATTCAAAACGAAAGAATGTTTATTTCAATCGACAAAAGTATTGAAGGTTGACAATCATAGTAAATTGGGTGAAGATATCTCAACATATAATGTATGTTGAAAGAACTCATTTTAACCCTGAAATCTGTCTGATAAATTACACAAGGGATCGAACACTAATGTAATGGATTTTGAAGAAACTGGTTGTTTGTATTTAGTAGATGTAAATAAGTGGTATATCAAGCTGGTAAAGGAATTGTGTTTGATCAAGTTTTTAGCTTTTCATGTGAGTGTTTCACCTTGTCCAGACCTATGGGGAGTGCTGAAATTAATTATTCAAATTCTTTTTTGTATGTGTATGTGTTTATATGAATCTGTTATCTGTTTGGCATCAGTGCTTCAAATCAAGCATTGCTCTACAGTTTATGTATCGGAAGAAAAATTCTTGTTTATATGATCTTTCTTGTTGAATATTCTGATAGTTTCTTGGTGCCTTATATAAGAAAAAATTGTTTATAGAACTAATATCTGTTCTGTTTTGGCATGGGTACACTAGTGATCTATCATCGCAGAGTTGGTTTTCTTTGAAACTCAGATGTGTTGTTGAAAATTCAGTCGAGCTGATACTGAATCTATATTTCCTAGAATTAATTTTTATTGTGAATATTAGTCTATATATAATTGTGCTCTATTTGATAAAAAATCAATGAATAATTTTGCATTGTATTCAGCCTCATGAAATCAGTTCATTGTATTTATGTATTTCAAGGTGAATCTCGTGACATTTAAATTTGTTGTATTACCCATAAATAAAAAAGCTTCTTCATCTTTGCAGGAAATCTTATTTCATACCCACTATATCAAATCAATTTATACCTAAAATCTTAATCAATTCAATGATGTGATGATAACTAGTTATACAGATCTGAACGTGAAAATATTTTCAAAACATTATTGAATGCAAAGTAAAATTGGTAAATCAGTTAACCATACAATTTACCTGTATAGGTAAAGGATTGCTCTGAATTCTGAAGTAGTTAATATTTCAGTTTATACTATCAATAATATTCATGTGTTAATGCAACCACTGTCTGAATATGGGTGATGCAACAAAGCACAGAAACTATATCTATCGAAATGTTTTGTTTGATACAGATTCACTGTTCAGTATTTATCAGGTGCTGGATTATATATATATATTTTGAGAATTTTAATAATGATAAGTAATTTGAATTGCGCTATTATAGTACTCAACTGTTTCTAACAACATTAAATTTTTGGTTTGTCGATGAAAATTTGATAAAACGTTATTCTAACTATGAAAAACAATTTCATTCAATTTCATTGATAATCAGGTTGCTGATAAATAAACTGAGATTCTCATTTCGTTTCATCAAAAATTTGAATTTTTGTAATATACCTAGATACATGCGCACATTACCTTTTTGAATATAATGGTTTCAAATTGTTAATTTAAAAGGAGCTTTTAATGCAATTGGTAGTAAACTTGGATGTAAAAGGAAATCTTGATTTATTTCTCGTGTAAAATTACGAATTTACCACAAATTGCGTTTTCAAGTGATCGTTGTTTAAGGGTTGGTAGCATTTGTAGTCCGCAAAATATCCTGAACTGATACTTGCTCTCAGTAGGTACCGATTTTGACTGTACTGGAACTGTACTGGGATTGTACTGAAAAACCCGAACAGCGAACCAATTTGAAAATTTGTTCCAAAGTTTGTCAGAGAAAAACCCGAACAAGTTGAATTTGGCAAAATGCGCAAACTCGTAGGACTATTTGAATCGGTTACAGCAGAAAATTTCAATTTAATTCTCCTGTTCATATAAGCCATAAATTGAAAGAAAAGCAAATAGATTAATGAATACGTCAATATTGAATCATAATGCACATTTTTAATATTGCCGATTTGTTGACGAGAGCTGAAAAAAATTCCTTTTAATAAAGCTATTTTTCACATACCTACTTAAAAATAGTTAAGGAATTCGAAAAGATTATTTAGAAAACTTGAATCATTGTAATGAATAAAGTTGTACTAGTTCTTGCAATTTGAATTGGGCAACTCAAGGAAATAAAGAAAACTCATAATTCTGCCCCCAAAAACCTTTTATATTATTAATTTATAATCATTTAACTTAATACCAATTTATTCATGATTTGAAACCATCTATGTTTAGATTTGTTTATATCTGTTAACGGATGCAGATAAAATTCAAACATTTCAAATTATGAAAGAAATTGGTTAACTCCTCCCTCCTAAGGCGGTTCTACGGCAAAATCCTAAAATGGTCCTCAGGATAGTTCCAGAACCATCAGAAAATAATCAGAAAAAAATCCTGATATAACCCGAACATCGGACTTCTCGGTTCGAAATTAGTCAGAGAAAACCCGAACACCGAACACTGAAATGCGCATGATTCTGATGGTTCTGGAACAGTCAGAATTTGAACCCGAATGAAGCTGATATGATCATAAACTGCGGACTGTTTACCTGATGTTCTTTTAATCTGGTCTCAAAATTTCTACTGGTTTGACCTACATATGCAGCGTTGCAATTTTTACATTATATAAACATTACATTATACAACATTTTTACATTTTATAAACACCTGAAGTTTTCTCGGGTTTAAGTTTGGATTTTGAGTTATATAATATTTTTCCTAGGTTTGGACGTCCTGAAAATGTTGTTTTGAAATCAAGTTTAGAAAAATAATTTTGGATTTGGATTGATAATTCTCCGAAATAATAATAGTATTAATAAAGTGAAAATTAGACAAAAATAATTCTTTTATTTTAAAATTCTAAGAAGTTTAATAGATATTACGATGCAAGAGTTACCGTTTAGGGGACACGATGAATCGAACGAGTCTTTAAATCGCGGAAATTTCAAAGAATTGGTAGTTCTTGTTAGTAAATTTGACACGAATTTAAAACCCTTTTTAGAAAATGACACCAACAGTAAATCGGTATTTTGTGGTACATCTAAAACCATTCAAAATGAATTAATTGATTCGGTTGCTTTTGTTGTGAATAAACAAATCGAGGACGAAATATATATTACATTATTAATTTTTTTTTCATATGTGCCTCACCATACTATATTGTCACGAGCCGCCACTGGTTGAAACTATAACTATGGAATAATATTTAGATGCCTTCAACTCTTCGACAATCTTTTTCCTGATCAAATCAGCTATGCATGTTATGAATTCATCACAAATAGTTTTGGACAAGTATGAGATATGACCTTTCTCTTTATCGGCATATTTTTCGAAATGATTTTTTAGAAAAGGTCACACTCAGCGATAAGAATAAGAGTTTGTAAATAGTTTCCCTGTTTCCTGCTCCTAAACTCTCTTGTCCAACATGTTCTGAACAGCCACGAAATGCTAAGCCCTGTTTTAGTAAATATTCAATTGCTGCTAGAATTCTTTTCAAAACTTGCCTCCAATAATCTTTTTCTGCAAGGTACTGCTGATTCATACAGCAATCTATTCTACCCAAAGTATTGGATCGCACTATCAAAGTTTTTGTACTTTCCCTATGTTCGAGGGAATGCTCATGTTCAAATATTCTTTCCGTATGCTTCCAGTCATTAAAACCATTCACAAAATTCGAACTGGTATTAACCGACTCATTACCGAATAAAATACATTGCAAGCAGTAAAATTTATAGGTGGATTTAGAATATATGAGCCATTCTCGGCGAATACTTTCTCCATTTGCTAGTTGAGTGAAGAACATTTTTCTAGATCCAAATCCAGATACTTTTCCGTACACACGTTTGGTATCTTCAAAATTGGTCTCGTCCAAGTTTTGTAGAAGATGTAGATGTAGAAGACCGACAGTTCGTTTGGATGCGATGCGAAATGCGAAGGGCAGGCGCAAGAAAATGACGACTGATATCGGTCGAAGGAACGAAACCTATGTTTCTATTGTTTGGAATCGCTTTTCTCGATTTCATTGATTTCCGTATGTAGTTAGTACCTTGATGAATTGGAACCCAATTCTGAATTCGCCCTGGGCAATTGCCCTTTTTGCCCTGAGGTTAATCCGGCCCTGACCGTAGGATTTCTTTTTGTTTCCAAACATGAAAATAGAAGGCTTGGCGCAAAGCGGTTCACTTCAAACGAGGCGGTCATCGCTGAAATGGAGGCCTATTTTGCGCAGTTCGAGAAATAATATTTTTGGATTGCATGAAACAGTTGGAATTACGTTGGTCTAAGTGTATCGAGCAGTAGAAAAATATGAAAAATTTCCAAAAAATTGACTTTTCTTTCCAAACACGGATACTTATCAATACATGCTCGTAAGACCTGTGATGAAAAGAGAAAAATGCGGGGTTGGTGAGATGGGCGAAAAGAAGTAGAATGAACTACTACACTACTACTACACTACACTACACTACACTACTACTAAACTAAAGCAGAGGAAGAAGAGAAAACTCAAAAAAACTCTTTTTTCGAATAAGAATAAACGAAATAATATTACCTTCAGCGTCAAACACATTCGAACCCAAAACTTATGGAACACCTGATCTTTGTTTATCATCAAAACTCTGGAATACTCAACTTTGACCATCAGAGAGTCCAGTCCAATCTTTTAATACTATTTTGGGCTCGATATTCAAAAATAACAAACATTAAGTCGAAACGATAGCTCAATATTGCCTTAGGAACAATGATCATTTATAACTTTCAATCACATAATATAATAATTATAAAATTGCTGAAATAACGGAAAACCGTCGTTCGACCTCTACCATTTCCGGAATAATCTGTTCATTAACTTAGACGTTGGGCGCACACGAACGGAAATTGATTAATGGGAAACCCCATTTTTTGCGGGCTTGTTCCTAGTGGCACAGCGTGCTATCGTTTTATATTTATGTCTGTAACATTGAAAGATCGAACCGAAGATGGTCTCATACAGAAATCAATTTCAACTTTGGTCATTATTTTGATCTTTCTAGCGGTCATTACTGGTCATTGCTGTTCAACCCTTCCATAGATTCAGGTAGTCTATGCATAGATTATCGCTTGAATGCACGTTACCGAGGTTTTGGTCATCCGTGTTCGTATTACTTTGCGTTTAAATTTAGAGGTCATCTGTATTCAACAACGTTCCAAAGATTGAATTGCTATTTTCCGTGCTTTGTCCGAAATTTTAGGGAATTCCCATCTCAACATGTGGCTCAAATAATGATGAATTTTTACAAGGGTGCACTTTGTCTGAAGTTTGCGTTATCTATAAGTATTTTTATTACCCCAATTGCGAAACAGCTTTCTGCTTCGAAAAGATAGAATTAAGAAATGGGTGAAAGTTTACCGTCTATTTCTATTAATTTGCTGAACAATATCACTGAATTACTATGGCAATCAGAGTTCCAGTAAAGTCTAAAATTATATAATATGAATATTCAATAATCTCGATAATACCGAATTTTAGTAACTTAAACTTTGCAAAATCACTTGATTCTGTCCAAAAACTTACAAAATTTTCATTCATCAAATGCACTCTGAAAGTTTCTGATGACTTACTTATTACGTTGGACAGTTACTTTGCTCACGGGCAGAATTTATTTTGAGTATGGATTTTTATCAAAGAGATAAACGAAGTTTTGCCCAAAAATTGCAGACAATTTTGGGCCTTGTATTAAGGTGAACAAGAGCGCAAAAAAAGGGTGTTAATACATGGTCTTTCACGAGGAACCTCACCCATATTTATACGGGAAACTACTGAACGTATTTTCATGAAATACATCACTTATAAGTATTTCACGATGCTGATGAAATCTAAAATATTTTCAAGGCATGAGCACCACCGGTTTTTCCGGAAATGACATCAACTTCCGTTTTTCAAATTACAACACCATTTTTTTATTGCAGAAATAGTTTCCTTAGAAAACTTCAAGTTATTTTGATGTAACATTCTTCAGTTTTGGTTGGAAAATTCTCTCTGAGCGGGAAAATTCGAAAAAAAAATCGAAAATAGAGCTCCGCTGAAACAAGATGACTTCGAGGTTTTTGGATGGAAAATTTTCATTTTTGGGATTTTTCAAGATGTAAGTAAGATTGATGTATCCACTTTGAAAATCGAAATCGCGATTCATGATACAGGGGGTGAAAAAATCGCTTTCAAAGTTAGGGATGACAAAATCGTGAAAAATCAATTTTTTCAAATTAGAACCCCATTTTTTTATGGCAGATATTGAATCTACGTTAAAAAATAATGTGAGTGTATGCATCACACCCTTGCCCTAAAGTGGATATTTTCTGAGTTATTCACAAAAAACTGTTTATCGTCTTGAATTTTCAGCTATTTCTTTTCCCTTCACGCCAAAAAGATGAAATTTTCAAGAACTGTTATTTGAACCATGCTGTAGATTTTTCACTTCTTCTTGAAACCGACTTCAAGTTACTATTAGGAGAACCATGGCAAACTCTCGCAGTTATAACTAGAGAAGATGCTCAAAGTTTTGACCGTTAATTTCTAGATATTTATTTATACGTCTAAGGAATGCATCGTGCGTTGCTCTTCTTATTTCATCGGGAGGAAGAGATCTGCATAAGTGTTTAAAAACCAAATTGAGTTTCAAAACTATGGATCTAAAAATCTAAACAAACCTGAAAGCATTTCTGACTCGTTCTATGCAGTCCTCTTTATCAGTCAGGGGAGTTGAGTATACAATATTTTTTATCCTACCCCAAACATAATAGTCTAAAGGAGTTAAATCGGGAGAACGTGGTGGCCAAAGATGAGGACCATTGTTCGTCAACCATCGATCTTCAAATAGCCTGTATAGGATATTTGACACATTGAGTGAATTGTGTGTAGGCGCGCCATCTTGTTCATACCATAAGTCATTATGGTTCTGTACTAGCGGCTCAATTATTTGAGTCAATATGTTAGAATATCTATCTCCTAAGGAAGAACATTCTTTAAATAATGCAAACATGTATAGTGTTCTATCTTACCAGTTAAAGTCCCATTATAAATGTGAACATCGAGAATTGCATTATTTTTGATGGCGCAAAAAACATTGAAACTCCACGTCTCTTGAAAGTTCCATTGTCTGAAGTGGTGGTTGTTCTCTTCATCCCAATAATGACTGTTATGCCTATTGAAAGAACCATTCTTTGTGAATTTAGATTCATCTGTCCAAATTATACAGTCCAAAAAGTTTTCATTCTCTTGAAATCGAATCATCATAGCTTCGCAAAACTCTGTTCTCCTGACAAAATCAGTTTCCTTCAAATGCTGTACCCTATTGAATTTATATGGGTGCATTTTATGTTTTTTTAATATTCTCCAAACACTCGATTGAGATAATCCCAGAGCAATCTCGGCATCTTTGAGAGAATTTTGAGGATTCACACGAAAATATGTAAGAACTGTAATTTCGTTGTTCTCATCTTCTACTACACTTTTTCTCTGTGTATAGTTTTCTTAACGAAAGATCCGACATTTCTCAAGTTTGTCATGGTTCTGTTAATGGTATCTCTCGTTGGTCTGGGTCAGTCAGGAAACCTCTCAATGAACAGTCGAATCGTTCTATCTACAACTTTATTACATTCTCCATGAAGTAGAATGAGATTTAAATAATCTTCATTGGTAAAATTAGGCATAGTGATCGATTTTATAACTTAATACGAATTATCACCAAATCAATAGTAAACACAAAATGCTACCGAATAAAGAGGAATTTGGCAGATGTAATTAATGATATCTATCATTAAAAAAAAAGAATGTAAAACATGGTAAGTTTTTGCATATGGTTCATAAGGAATTATTTATTTATCACTGGAGAGAAAACCGATGCCGATTAGTTGAAATAAAGAGGTTTCCGATACAAATTCGATTCCAAATTCGCCATCTATTTAGGAACAACCTGTAACTTTTTTTCTCTTGCATATTAGAGTAGTAAAAATCTAAAACATGGTTTAAGTAACAGTTCCTGAAAATTTCATCTTTTTGGCGTGAAGGGAAAAGAAATAGCTGAAAATTCAAGACGAAAAACAGTTTTTTGTGAATAACTCAGAAAATATCCACTTTAGGGCAAGGGTGTGATGCATACACTCACATTATTTTTTAACGTAGATTCAATATCTGCCATAAAAAAATGGGGTTCTAATTTGAAAAAATTGATTTTTCACGATTTTGTCATCCCTAACTTTGAAAGCGATTTTTTCACCCCCTGTATCATGAATCGTGATTATGAGTTTTAAAGTGGATACAACAATCTTACATCTTGAAAAATACCAAAAATGAAAATATTCCATCCAAAAACCACGAAGTTATTCTTATTTCAGCGGAGCTCTATTTTCGATTTTATTTTCGAATTTTCCCGCTCAGAGAGAATTTTCCAACCAAAACTGAAAAAAAATGTTACATCAAAATAACTTGGAATTTTCTAAGGAATCTATTTCTGCAATAAAAAAATGGTGTTGTAATTTAAAAAACGGAAGTTGACGTCATTTCCGGAAAAACCGGAGTTGCTCATGCCTTGAAAATATTTTAGATTTCATCAGCATCATGGAATACTCATAAGTGCTGAATTTCATGAAAATACGTTCAGTAGTTTCCCGTATAAATATGGGTGAGGTTTCTCGTGAAAGACCTCGTATAAAAAGATGCCAGCACAAAATTTAACTTGTGAGACAATAAAAATTATGAATCAAAAACAATAACAGCCAGTGGAAAAAATATGTTCTATTATTTTGGAGTCCGACAGAGGATATGTAATTTTCGAAGTGGCTCAGTTTAATCCTCTTTTTCTTGAACATACTTGATTTTAATTACATAAACTCTTTGTGAGTTTAGGTTTTATTTCAATGTGCTTTCAGCTTTCAGATCAAAGCGATGGCAGGTCTGATTTACAATTACCAAATATCATTTTTGACTACAATATGATGAAGTCTTGATGATTATGAAATTGATTTTTTTTTCAATAATTTCAGTAAGAGGAGTTAATTCCCGTTGAATGTTGTTTGATGATCCCTATATCTTAGGATAATTCCTGTGGTTTCTAAATCATTATCCTCATTATTATTTCACACAAATGACATTTACATTATTTGAGATCACTGCTTCTTCTCCTCAATCAATTCAGAGTTATCTTAAAAGTCAAATAAAGTTGAACATTCTCTCAATGACTTCAATTTCAATGAATCTTGTTTTAATTATTTTATTCAAATATACCTTCAGTTCCTGACTGATGCAATTTCCATCTGCTCATTTATTTCTTCTGAATATTCTGAATCACTTCATCATTATTGATTCCCAAGCTATTTCCATTTTCTAAGAACTTTACGTCACCATTGCTACATGTTTTTTTTGTGACAAGAGGACTATTTTCCCGTTATTGGAAATCAGGAGGAATCTTATGGTCTATGGTTCCCAATCATTTTTATTGAATTCTTTCTATCCACAAATAAATAATTAGTTTTCCTTTGAATCTGTGAACTCAATAATGACCGAATTATTTTGGAATGAATCTCAAAGTACGTTCCTACCTGAATTTTCATTCATTTCATTAATTCCTTGTTGAGTTTTGAGTATTTATTTCAAATTCTTCTAATTTTTTTGATAAACCTTTCACATAAGGAATTACGCTTTTTATGGTTTGTTCTATATTTGCTTGTGTTATACAGGGTGAGTCTTTGACCACTACGTTAATTTTAAACATAGATTCTTGACGTCAAAAGAAACTTTTTCTTCCTATAACATTCTTCCAAATTTGGACCCGTTTAAAAGATATAGGGTGTTCAAATTTCATTAAAAAATTTCATTTTCACCAGTAATATTCAAACGACAATATCAATTGAAATGATCTCTTGTAGAAGGTTTTTGATAACAGTCATGCATATGTTGGCATCAATAGATTTATTCCATTTCTTGTTTCTCGTTTTCTCGTTTAGACAACCGAGGGATATGTATTCATATTTCCCGTGGTGTAATCTAGTTTTTTTCTGATTGAAAAAATCTGATATGAAAAAATTATCATTAGATTGTATATTTTTGTAATAATTAAATTTTTAACGTTGCTATGAGCCATGTTTATGAGAATCTTGGTTGACTGGTTCCTTTTTGACATCTTGTCAAAAATGAAATCATTGAAAACATGTCGAACTACGTCGAAACTCAAGCGGCAAAGGCCCGTGAATCTTTGGTTGCGGTCAAATCTCAAGCTACCTACTAGTCCGGTCAAGTTAGACCAAATAACAGAGGTGAGGTTACCAAAATTCGCATAGAGCTGAAAATTGGTAGAGATGGTCAGGATACCATTAGAAAGAAAGGGTGAAAAGTCCCCAAAAATCCCATTGTTGCTAAAAAAGTTATTCAAGGTCAAAGGTCGCGAAAATGGGTTTTTCGCTTTTTTCAGCCAAACGGTGAGTTTTATCATAAGACATAAATTGTAGATCGTGCAATTATCTATTGTCTCTATACTTTTTTTCGTGAGAGTCGCCGTTTCCGAGATATGAGCGAAGAAAGTTGTATGCTCCATAAAATGCACACGTTGCCAACTCACCTGTGAGGTAGTGTACTTGAAGCGTTTCTTTAACGTGGTTTCCCCGGTAGGCCTATTCCACGAACCGATCTGTACTAATAAATAATATAAAAAATTGTCGTTAATGACGAGATATTGTTGATGATGGAGCTCGTGTTGAATGATTATTTGGGCTATTACCATCATCTATTGTGGATGTAATGTTTTCCGACGTTTCGATAGACATCTTCTATCTTTATCAAGGGGAAAAGTAAGAAACATTTTGAAAATTATCAATTTTCAAAAGTAAATATTGACATAAGTCATGAAAGAAAAATGAACGATATTATATACTCATCTGTGATATGATGATCTTTTTAAGTTGGATCGAACTATCGGCGTCCAAACTTCTGGCAGATCTATAGATGGAGCACTTATGGAATCTGGTGTTATTTTCATAAATGCTGCTTCTTTGATTTTTCTTCTTGCAAGTTTTTCTTCTTTGGATATTATGGATGCTTCATCCCATTTTATACGATGATTCTCATCTACAGCATGTTGGACTAACCTGGATTTGTAGCTGTCTAGTACTCGTAGAAGCTTCTGATGTTCTTTTATTCGTACATTCAGAGGGCGTTTAGTTTCTCCGATGTAAGATCTTCCGCACTCACAAGGTAATTCATATATGCAGTTCTTTGTCCTTTGTGTCTCATTATTAGGCTTAACTTTTGTAAGTTTAGCTCTGATAGTGTCTTGAGTTTTGAATGCAGTCGTTATGTTGTATCTATTTCCAATTCTTCTCATTTTCTCAGACAAACCTTTTACAAAAGGAATTACGGTTTTAATGGTCTGATTTATATCTGTTGGTTCAGGTTGACTTTCTCTTGTTCGTTTAGCTTTTTCTAATATCTTTTTGGGGTAGCCATTGCTTCTAAGAGTTTTTGAGATGTTATTTATTTCTTCATTTTGGTCTTCTTCAGTGCAACAAATATTTATTGCTCTATCAAATAAACATTTTGCTACTCCCAATTTAGTGTTTAGTTGGTGGTTTGAATCAAAATGTAGATATTGTCCTGTGTTCGTTGGCTTTTTATACACAGTGGTTCTTGGGATTCCATTTTGTTTATGTACAAGTACATCTAAGAATGGAAGTTGTCTGTCCTTCTCGATTTCAATTGTGAATTTAATTGATTCCTCTTGATTGTTTAGATATTGAAGGAATCCATCTATAGTGTCTCTTCCATGTTGCCAAATAATGAAAGTATCATCTACATATCTTTTCCACAGTTTGGGTTTAAGTACATATTTTTCTAATGCCTTCTGTTCGAAAATTTCCATATATAAATCAGCTAAAATTGGTGATAGTGGTGAACCCATGGCCATTCCGAATTCTTGTTGATAAAAGATGTCTTCGAATTGGAAATATGTTGTTTCAATACAATACATGTTGGCGGCAGAAGAAACTGCACAGAAAATTCAAGAACCTGAAAAAGCCGAAGAGTACAGATGGAAAATCAGAACCTTGTTAGACAGGAATAATAAAACACCTCTACTCAATATAAATAAAGCTGAACAGAGGGCATTAAAGATCTTAAATCGGATAGTTCCATAAAGATACTTCCAGCAGACAAAGGAAACGCCACTGTAATTCTAGATGTTGGCTCTTATAATCAAAAAATCAATGAATTATTAGAATCAGGAAAATATAAAATACTAAAAAGGACCCTACCACCACAGTTGAAAACAAGATTTACAAAATCCTTTATAAATATCGAAATGAATTTCCAGATCAATTCGTTAGATCAAGACTTACACCTCACTTCAGTAAACCACCACATTTATATGGTCTACCAAAAATACACAAAGCAAATATTCCTCGTGTTTCGTGTTTCTTATCATCGATGTTGAATTACTTTTTAATGGTGATATAATTTTCAGCAGAAATTTAGCCAATTGGTGGCATACTGAATTTCTTGAACTCACAATTGGTCTTAGAGGAATATTTGCTTTGTGTATTTTTGGTAGACCATATAAATGTGGTGGTTTACTGAAGTGAGGTATAAGTCTTGATCTAATGAATTGATCTGGAAATTCACTTCGATATTTATAAAGGATATTGTAAATCTTGTTTTCAACTGTGGTGGTAGGGTCCTTTTTAGTCTTTTATATTTTCCTGCTTCTAATAATTCATTGATTTTTTGATTATAAGAGCCAAAATCTAGAATTACAGTGGCGTTTCCTTTGTCTGCTGGAAGTATCTTTATGGAACTATCCGATTTAAGATCTTTTAATGCCCTCTGTTCAGCTTTATTTATATTGGGTAGAGGTGTTTTATTATTCCTGTCTAACAAGGTTCTGATTTTCCATCTGTACTCTTCGGCTTTTTCAGGTTCTCGAATTTTCTGTGCAGTTTCTTCTGCCGCCAGTATTGAAACAACATATTTCCAATTCGAAGACATCTTTTATCAACAAGAATTCGGAATGGCCATGGGTTCACCACTATCACCAATTTTAGCTGATTTATATATGGAAATTTTCGAACAGAAGGCATTAGAAAAATATGTACTTGAACCCAAACTGTGGAAAAGATATGTAGATGATACTTTCATTATTTGGCAACATGGAAGAGACACTATAGATGGATTCCTTCAATATCTAAACAATCAAGAGGAATCAATTAAATTCACAATTGAAATCGAGAAGGACAGACAACTTCCGTTCTTAGATGTACTTGTACATAAACAAAATGGAATCCCAAGAACCACTGTGTATAAAAAGCCAAATGACTTATGTCAATATTGACTTTTTGAAAATTGATAATTTTCAAAAGGTTTCTTACTTTTCTCCTTGGTAAAGATAGAAGATGTCTATCGAAACGTCGGAAAACATTACATCCACAATAGATGATGGTAATAGCCCAAATAATCATTCAACAAATTGTCGTTAATTGTAAAGAATGTGATAAAATTATTGGTCCGAGTTATAATCATTTATTACATCTGTTTCTTCTTCTTCGAGCTGAGTGAAAATAAACTCGTCAAAAAGCGATGGATCGGATGTCTCGTCGTTTATATGAAATGAGTCCTTTTCTAATGGAGATTCAGCATTAGAACAAAGCTAGCCTTGTACAGGCTAAGGAACAAAAGAACCCAACTTTTTTGCAGCCACATTTGGCATTACATCTGTTTTTACAATTGCAAAAATTGGTGTTGAGGAGTTTTCCGGTGCAGGTGGAAGTAAAGTTTGGACAGGTTCTAATGCATTATCAATCAACATCCAACCCCAGTCTTTTGGGTCTAATTGATTACCAAGCCACACTTGAACTTGATAATATACCCGAAGAAGATGTTGTTGTGCAGAAGCCGAGGTTGAAGGAAGAGAAGCCAATTGCACTTGCTTTTTGTTACGAGTATTTTTGACAAAAGACACGTAACGGAACTTATCAATGCAGGTAATTTTTTTTGGAGCTCCGTACATGGCAAGAAGAAAGCGAATTCCATGAATAATTATGTCTTTTGGAGTAGACTTATTATTTTTAAAAACTTCGGCACAATCAAGTAAATCTTGTTTCTCAAACATTTTAAAAACAGACGTCAAGGTTGCACTGGCGTAGATAGCAATGGACTTCGTTTCTTTTGAGTTAATATTGATTTTTTCAGTTAATATACCGAGAGAAAAAGAATTCAACACGCATTACGGCGCCAGTGACGAATGAACGTGGCGTAATTGCACGATCTACAATTTATGTATGAGCTATTTTTATGATAAAACTTACCGTTTGGCTGAAAAAGCGAAAAACCCATTTTTGCGACCTTTGACCTTGAATAACTTTTTAGCAACAATGGGATTTTTGGCAACTTTTCACCCTTTCTTTCTAATGGTATCCTGACCATCTCTACCAATTTTCAGCTCTATGCGAATTTTGGTAACCTGGTATGTATACTTTGACCGGACTATACCGGACAATATGGCGGAGAGTGATACAGACGTGGGCGAAGTTATTGCCATAGAAAAGTGGTAAGATCGTTGAAATGTACAACTTGTGATAGTGCATATCACCCATCGTGTTCGATGCGTTTAATAGGTGTAAAAATAGTGGGTGACACGACAATAGTTTGTTGTGAAAATAGAAAAGATTTCGGCGTATCTTCGGAAAGTGAATGTGGTAAAGGTGAAGAAGGAAACAACGTGAAAGGAAATAAAATTTGCGTAAATAGCGAAACAACGCAAAAGGATTTATTAATTAGAATTCTCGCTGAATTAGAGGATAAATTTGATTTATCAACTGAAAATAATGAGTTGTTGAGATTCAAAATTTCTACATTGGAGAACGCTATCGCATATCGTGATAACAGGATCCTACAACTAGAAAAAATGGTAAACATGCTTGAAAGAAACGGTGAGTCACATCAGGGACAACCTAACCCAGATATGATGAAGAATGATAAGAAATCCACAACAGCTGATCTCAATTGTTTTGAAATATCAGTAAATGGTGATTCCAACAAAAATAATCAACATGAGCGTATTTTGAATCCTGTACAAACAAAACAGAGTGGAAAGATACCAAACAAAAAATTCTCAAAATTAGAGAAAATACAGAGAGATAAAATGACTGAAATAATCAATCTTACTAATTTAATTGGCAAGGAGGACATAATTTCGAAGAATTCTAATGAAATGGTAATGACTAAAGAAGAGTCAGAATCTAAGGATGAAGGTGATTGGCAAGCCGTACATAAAAAGCGCTCAAGAAGGTTTGCGGCCCCAAGATTAGGGACTTTCAAAACTACTGGGAGTACGAATTTCATGGGAGCTGAGAGAGAGACTTGGTTTTACATAAATCGTATTAGGAATAATGTTACTGAGGATATTGTAAAGGATTATATAAGATCAAAGAAAGGTTTTGAAAATGAGGTTATCAAAGTTCAAGAATTGAAGTTTGAAAAGAAAAGGAACGATTTCAAAAGTGTTTTAGTGAAGATACCTTTCCATCGAAAAGATGAAGTCTATGAGCCTGAATTTTGGCCAGAAAATGTTGGCATTAAAAGATTCAATCTTAATGCATATAAAAAAATTGCCCACCAGGTACTTTTTTAGGGGTAGCGGACAAATAAATAAAAATGATAAGCATACACAAACAGGTAAACAAGTACATACACTGTAAAAATAGTTCCTCATCTCAAACCATATTAATTTGTCTCAAGTACTCCGTACGTTTGAATACAGCCAAATGCATAAAGTACTTGACCCTACCGCCCTCTACGGTTGAGAATGGCGTTTACCTAAATAAAAGTTTCTTGAGCTAAGATACTGATTAGTTTCAACCAAGCTCAGAGTTATTGATCCAACGGTAATATTAATTAGTATGTAACTATTGATACTTTTCGTAGAATAAAATTTTGGTTTCATGTAAATAAATATTACATTTCACTGAAACTCGATTTGTAGTTGATTTTAAGGATCTTAGTTGAATGGGTCGAGAATTCAGTCGATAAAAATGATAGTATCTCTTATGTCAAGTGAAAGTTTCTTGGGTTAAGAAACTGATTTGATAAAACAAAAACAAAACATTTGTATGTAATCATTATTTTCTTCACAGAACAATAATTTCTCTTTTATATTAATAAATACCGGAATACCGCGGCAGACCATGAATATCGTACGGAATGGGAAAGGCGTCTAGAGTTTCGTTGGAAGTTGCAGAGAGGAGCGAGTATACCTCAAGCGTCAACCGTCTGCTTTTCAAGACACGTCGTAAAGACAACCCTCTCCATCACGTCGGGGTCACCAATGTAGAATCGAAGGAATTTATCCCTACTAATGCGTTTCGTCCCTGGCGCACACATTTGGACTCATCAGTAAGGCTTGTGTGCGCCATGCCATAGACGCAGTGGTTAGAAGTTTTGAGGAGCCGCCGGGAATTGAACCCGGCACCTAGTACCTAATCGGTGTGAAACTTGAGCGCAAACCTCTAGGCTACCGAAGCGCTGTGAACTAAGCTATGCGTGGCTATATAGAGTGCCGCCAAGAGATCCCTATACACTCCCCTGCCGCTACAATAGCTATAGTCCAGGCAGTGGGTTATCATCTCATCTCTGTCATCATCCAATACCAGATCATCCGGTTCTCCACCAACACAAAGATATTTGGTTTTCTCTAAGTTGACATTTAAGCCCCACTTCTCGTATTCTTTAATTAGCTTGCGCATCATGTATTCCATGTCATCTTTATCACCGAATACAACAATATTGTGAGTAAAATGCACAAATAATTGCATTTAAATGGGATATATTTAATATAAAAGAGATAGAGTTTTGATTTAATTGCAGCCAATATAAAAAAATTGCTACAATTACTTCGTTTTATTAAATCAATTACGCAATATTTTTTTACAAATGTCACTTCATATTGCAACAATTATATGTTCAATTTTATTCAAATATTAATAGTTTTCTTCAAGTAAATGAGGCGAATAATATAATCTCACGAGATTCTTGTCTCAAGAAACTGTAGTCGTTGCATCAACTGACAGAATTTACGACAACCGTACCTTCGTTCTATTGAACAAATAAAAATGAAACGAACGAATGGTTTCGTTAAAACCTATTTAGAATAATGTATTTGTATCAATCAATTATGGATATTGAGACAAGTGCATAAACAATTTCTTGTAATTGTATGTTTATGTTGAATCAGTTGTTTCTTTCATTTCGCTGAAATGTGAAAAGTTTCAAGCGAATATTTTAGCTGTTCTCTATAATCAACTAGGTTGTTTTAATCAAGAAAAAATAGTTCATTTGGAGTAATCAATTTTAGATTAATACAAATTAAAATGGTTTGATTGAAAAAAAAAATTCTCAACCTCCTGAGGAGTTTGAGCGCAGAATTTTATTTTTTACAGTGTATAAACAAAGAAAATACATCTATAAGTGTAATTCACCATAATGTACAGTCTATGGGAAATAGTATGGATTCTCTTCCACACCTTCTTTTTGACCATCAGGACTGTTATATTTTGTGCATTACTGAACACTGGAAAGCTGAAGGAGAACTTACTACTAGAATACACGATTATGAATTGGTTTCGTCAGTATGCAGGAAAAAGAATAGACATGGTGGTGCGGCTGTATACATCCATAAACGTCTTAAAAGTAACAAAAGGAAAAAACTTGAAGACTGCTCAATTTTAGGTCAATTTGAGTGTGCAGCGGTGTGAATGTATGATAGGAAAGCAGAGTGTTATAGTGCTTTCAATATATAGACCCAGTGGAA
Source organism: Micraspis discolor (assembly GCA_030674115.1). Classification (NCBI taxonomy): domain Eukaryota; kingdom Metazoa; phylum Arthropoda; class Insecta; order Coleoptera; family Coccinellidae; genus Micraspis; species Micraspis discolor. The sequence goes on along the minus strand of JARTUT010000444.1, from coordinate 975,586 downwards.
ATGGCATATTAAGTGTATTTTTTGAACAATTGGAAAGGGTCCTGTCACTCATAATGGATGAGAACAAATTGGTCATAATAGCTGGAGACTTCAATATTGATTTATTGGACAATACAAGTAATATCAGGTCAGAGTTTTTAACGCTTTTACAATTGTTTCATTTTCATCCCACAATTAATGAACCAACCAGAGTAACACACAGTAGTAGTAGTTGTATAGATAGCTTTTTTGTAATTTTTCAGTAAGTAAGGCTGTTGTACTTAGAACTACTATTTCAAATCACTCAGGACAAAAATTGTATTTAAGAACGAGATGAGAGATCAGGACTGGAAGTCAGTTTTAGCTCAGAGGGAAAACGATGTAGATATGCGCAATGGAAATGTTTCATGAACATTTTTATTCCCATATTTGAAAAAACTTTCCTATGAAATTAGTGCGCCTTAACAATAAAAGAACAAATTACTACAACACGCCTGAAGTTATAGAATGTAAGAAGAATTTAGATGTTTTATTACTATTGAAAACCCAGAATCAAAGTTTCAAAATTTATATGATCAAGAAAAACGTAAATATGATAGTTTATTGGTACAAGCTAGGTGTGATTACTATAATAATAAGATTCATTACTCATACAATAAAAATAAGACCATGTGGCCTATATGTGGCGAAATAAATGGAAAAAATAATGTTAATAAAGGTTGTGAACTCGAGGGAGGCCAATCAAGTTGCTGAAAAATTTAATAAATTTCTTTTAGGAAAAATACCTAAAATGTTGGATGGTCTGGATGAAGTTCCTTTTTTATGGAGGATCCTATAACAATCAATCTTTATTTTTGAAACCAACTGATCCAGAAGAAATAGTACAAATAATTTCGAAAATCAAAAATAAATTTTCCAGTGGTGTAGATTGCGTTCCAATCAGTGTGATAAAATTGTGCACTTCTGAAGTTAAGGGCATTTTATCCCACATTATAAATAACTCTTTCAAGTATGGAATATTTCCCAGTGGGTTGAAGCTGACTTTGATCAAACCATTATATAAAAAAAGGAGATATAAATTCGATGGATAGTTATAGACCAATAAGTTTGTTATCGAGTTTTTCAAAGATATTTGAACATGCTTTTTGTGATAGATTGCTCTCATTTTTGAACGGATGTGATTTTTTAATGGTTCACAACATGGATACTTGAAAGGTAGATCAACCTTTTTAAACAGTTTCTTTTAGTAAAATTAGAAAAAATAGGTCTGAGAGGTTGTACAAGAGATTGGATTGATTCATACCTTTCAGGTCGCCAACAAAGTGTTTGCATTACTAGCAGTGGTAGAGATTGTCAATCTGAATTTGTAGAATCAAAATTTGGTGTACCACAGGGAAGCGTTTTGGGCCCTGTTTTGTTCATTATTTTCATTAATGATCTCTGTGAATTAGAGAGGAGTTTCATCGATTTGATTACATGTTTTGCAGATGATACTAATGTCATTCTGAGTGATAAGTTGTTTGAGTTTTTGGCAACTAGAACAGATTTAGCTTTCAAGCAGTTGAAATCTTGGTTCAGTGCTAACAAGTTATTGATTAATGGTGAAAAAACTAAAGTTATTTTATTCAGCACCCAGAGATCTGTTAAAGATAGGAAAGAAAATGTTGAAATTGATGGAATTAATGTTAGACTTGAAGAAAGCACAAAGTTTTTGGGAGTATATGTACGTAGATCAATACTTGAAGTGGAGTAATCATATCGATTATGTAACAGGAAAGCTTTGTCGAATTAGGTATGGTATTCGTTTGTTGTCGAATTATTTAAATTTTAAAAATTTGAAGATGGTTTATCATGCGAACTTTGAGTCAGTCTTAAGATATGGTATTATATGCTGGGGGCTAGCACAGAAGTACAAAAATTATTTGTTATACAAAAAAGAATTTTGAGAGTTTTGTCTAAGTTGGGAGTTCTGGATTCATGTAGAGGAGTGTTTAAAAGAAATGGATTATTAACGGTATATGGTGTTTATTTGTATGAGTGTCTCGTTTTTTCTTCGGAAATAAAGCCAGTTTTGCGATGCATATGTCAGACCATAAGTATGAAACTAGAACTCTGAATTTTAATTATCCTAAGCATAGGTTGACTCTGACTGAGAAACACCCTTCATACATGAGTATAAGAGTTTATAACAGGCTGCCAGATGAAATCAAAAGAATTAATAATTTTAATTTATTTAAAAAGCAAATAAAGGAAATGCTTATTAATTTAGAACCCTATTCTCTGCTAGAGTATTTGAAATGATATTTTTTGTAATCATACTTGGTAGGGGTAGGAGTATCTTAGGAGTGTTTTTGTTTTTGTTGACACTATTTAGTTGTGTGTGTTGCATATAATTGTAAAAATGTGTGCCGTACATGCTTCAGAAATAAAGATTATTATCTATCTATCTATACAGTAAAGAGTACGAATGCTTTCAGGAGTGGAAAAGAAAGAATTTGGTGGACAGTGTGAGCGATAAAATTTTGTTAGCATATTTCCAAGATATGGTATGTTGCTCTGATTATTATTGTTATTCTTGATGTATGATTAATTCATTCGATCCCCTGTCGCAGAAATATTCTCCAAACACGTTATGGCCAAAACTATCGATGTTAAGATCTATGCTACATTTGAAGGAAAAAACTGATGTCAAATTATTCGATGAAATCGAAGCATTTGTTGAGAACAAAAATAAAGGATATATTCCCAAAAAATCAGCAGTGTTGTCCCGGGAGGAGCTCAAGACATTCTTGAGTGGAGGAGCTCCAATGACGTTTTTTTGATGTATAAGATAAAAGTTTCATTTTGCTTTCTTCTGTTGATAAGATTTTTACATTCATAATTTCGAAAGTTGTTCTAACAATAGAAATCTTTGGCGCCTGCAGAACACAAGAGTTGGTGAATATGCTATCTTCAGATATCGAAGATCGTGACTCGCTGATCATAATCAAAGTCTGAAAGACTAAGAATGATATAAACAGAATATTAACTATAATTGATAAAGCAGATCTGGGTGCTGGAGGGAGAGCCATCTGGAGCATCACAATCTTTGAAGACCGTTTTCGGAGAATCGTCCAAGACCGCTGGTGCACGGAATGTTCTCAAGAAAACTGTAGTCTCGTCGACGAATAATTATGAACAAGATATTTCATCTTCCTTTGTATCTGGTGGAAATACTTTTAGTGGAAATTTCAACAATTAAATAAAGAAATGAAATATGATTTGACGTTTCATATTTTCCTTGGGAGTGAGTATGACACATGGTAACTAAGGCGATATAGCTCAATATTGGTTCGATCAGAAAAAAATCTTTTTCTACAAGCGTGCACTTTCATTCTCTTTCCCGCACGTATTTCAATTCGTAAAGAGTCACATTGCCAAACAGTGTGGGAAAAACCCCTGCGTGTTGCAATTGCCTGATTAGCAAGGGTTTTTCTCGTACGCTTTTTCTAAAGAATAATTATATATCTCTATGCCACCGACGACGTTACTATGGAAACGGGATGTGAATAAGAATTAATACATTGTCATTATATTATGAAATTGTGTTTAAATATAAATAATATCAACTCGAATTCAATCAGTACGCTCCGGTAAAATGGATACTTCGGGATCTGATGATGGCCTGCCCGAAGAAATATTAGCAGCTTCTTATGGAGCGAGTATAAATTTGTTACCGGCCAAGTCGAAGATAACATATCGCACCCTTGCTTCAATAGTGTAACAACTCAAAATATGACGATTTTGAGTTATTGGTATCACTGGATTCGGAAAAAAAAGCTCTATCAATCTCAAATAACAGTTCTAACTTGAGGGAATTCAGTGGCTGCCAGATAGCAGTTGAATTGGTCTAGACGATTCACTTGCTTTTCCCACCACTCGTCTATAGTATAAAGTCATATTTTCAATTGTGACATAGATCTCGATGAGATAACGCGAATCGATTTGCTCAGTTGATGTGTCATTTTGAGTTGTCACATTCTTGATTACTTAAGTTCGTAATTTTCGAAGCGCTATTTCTAGTTATTACTCTTTTTGTGATTGAAAAAGCAGAAGTTCATCCAGGTAAGTCGAAATGTTACACTATTGATGATTGATAAAGCAGCTTTTCCTCAAGCCAAGTCTAAATGTAGCACTATTGATGATTTTTCAGAATGAATCAGAACTCATCATTTGAAGAACTCATACAACAAGCAGAATTCATTATAAACGCGGATGGACTATTCGATCCAGAACATGCCGAAAGTGAAGGGTATTCTACAGGTGGGACAGTTCGTGATACTGCTGATAAAAAATGACCCTATTGAAGAACCTCTTTATTCTGCGGTAATCGACAAAGAAACTCCAACCATCATTGGCCTCACTGAAATTCACAATCACGGTGGAAACGAACCTTCAGCTTCAGATAGCAGTGACGCCGACCAAGTAAATGAGAAAAACCGAAACGTTCGTGACGTCAGTCACTGGCATGAATCTGCAAATGGTGCTGGAATTTCAGATTCAAGACATCCTTCACCTCTGGAATTTCCCAGAAACCCTAATTCAGCTTACCTTGAAAATTGTAGTCTTGATGAAGAAGAAATTAGCCAGAAGAAAGGAAAAAAACGACCATGCAACCCAGACAACTGGGTTATGCGGAAATCAAAAACCCTTCGAAATAGCGGTCTTGGATACGTCTCTTACAAATCCAAACGTTCAGTCGGTGCCAGGAAAATCCGACCTCCTTGTGGATCAAAATGCCATTTAAAACGTTCGGAACAAATCAAGGAAGAAGTTCGTCAACAGCTATTTTCTGGATTTTGGAGTTTGGGTGATGTCTAGCGGCAGAGGGAGTTCATTGTATCATACAGTGACGAAATAAAACCAAAGTACAGATACTCCAGTACTCAAAACTTCCGTGTCTTAAACAGAGCCTTCTATTTCGACGTGCATAGCTTCCGCGTGAGAGTTTGCAAACAATTTTTCATGACCACTCTTGACATAAGTGCTCGAACAATACAGACTGCATTCTCAAAAAATTCTCTACAGGATTCGTTGCCGAAGATCGACGCGGGAAACACAATATTCATCCAACAGTTGACCCAGAAATCAAAGAAAGTGTCCGCCAATTCATAAGTTTGATTCCTCGCATCGAATACCACTATTTGAGGGCTCAGACCTCCAGAGAGTTTATCGAAGGTGGCAAGAGCCTTGCAGACCTATTCAGGGACTATAAAGCAAGTCGGGAGCAAAAAAAAAAAGATCAATGTGATGTCTGTGATGAAGAAAAGCAGAGCATGAAAGCCACATTCGAAAAACACAAGAAGAAGACAGAGCTGTCACGTGCAGAAAAAGGAAGGGACAAGGATAACCCATACGGAGCTATAGTCGCGGTCTACGATCTACAAGCTGTCATGCCAACATCAAGGGGGCTCGTCTCATCCTTTTATTATGAAAGCAAATTGAATTGTTTTAACTTCACCATCAGTGATTCACATGCTAGAAATGTAAATTGCTATTTTTGGAATGAGTCAGAGGCAAAGAGAGGAGCCAACGAAATCAGAAGCTGCGTCTACCTCTACCTCAAGGACCTCAAGGAACAACGTCCTGATGGTGAACTGGATGTTATATTCTATTCTGATAATTTCTGTGGCCAACAAAAAAATAAATACTTGGTTAGTTTGTACCTGCATCCACTCAAGAATTGGATATCCGCAGCATCACACACAAATTCCTCATTCGTGGGCATTCTCAAAATGAAGGAGACAACGTGCACAGCGTAATCGAAAAACAAATTTCCAGATATTTACGTGCATCACCGATCTACGTTCCAGACCAATACGTGACCCTGATTCAATCGGCGAAGAAAACAGGCCTTCCCTACAAGGTGCACATTCTTAACCACGAAACATTTTACGATCTTAAAAACCTTGCTGAGAGTTTGGGAAGCAATTTCAATGTGAACACCGACAGGATAGATCTACGGGTACTTGGCATGACATCAAAATTATTCGTGCAGAGAAACAGCACGCAAATTCCTTCTTCTACAAAATATCCTACGAGAATGAAGGATTCAAGGAGATTGACGTCAGAAGAAACAGGAGAAGTCGTCCAAGAACATCTATGTCCTCACAGATCCCAAGCCACCTAGTACTAGCTTATTCGGAAAAAATTCCTTTAGCAGAAAAAAAAAGACATAAAAGATTTAATTCAGAGAAGAATTATCCCTCAGTATTACTATGAGTATTTTTACAAAAATATTTTGGATCTTTGAGTCAGTTGGTATGTTTTCACTACTCAGGAGAATAATATTAAATGTGATTTTTGTAAACTAACTTTCAAGCTCTGCTCATTGTACATTCTAGTTATTCCTTATTTGAAGGTCAGTTGGTACTCAATTGTATAAATTTCTTGTATTTGCTACCTTGATAGAGGACAAAAAACGATCAAGCTTGTTATTCAAATTCGTTTGTTCAAATATTCCTAAATAACACACGTGAGATAAGAGTTAACTCTGAGAAACGTCAGATAACATTGTTTTTCACTAAGTCTTCTAAATGTGATAAAGAACTGTTCGTAACTAGTTCCTACTTATGCTTGAAGTTACCTGCTTCCACTTTAATTCATCTGTGATTTTTGAGATCAGATTATAAATTTGAAATAGTCTTGCCTCTACTAATCTTAAAAAAGGTATTCAACAATAATTGTGTTTTACTTATTAAATACAAGAAGGTATTATTTCCGTTATTGAACATGAGTTTTTTTACGCGTGAGTTTTTCTTCTTTTTAACCAAATTTTCAGTCTTCTTTATTGTGAAGCAAGAAGGAATCAACAAAAGGTATCAACTCAAAATGAAACGCAGTTCTCACTTCAGATTGTGGTTGTTGTTGTCATCAATAAAGTGACATGTCAAAATATTTTTTCCATCAATACCGTAATAACTCAAAATATTGAAGCGTTCAAGCATGGGTATTGATCATGAAAACCGTTATAACTTGGAAAATTAGCTAATTTTCACGATTCCGAAATATGAAATAGGGGAGGTTACCAAATAACGTCTGAAATTCGATTTTAAAGGACTATCTCACATTTTGTTATGACTTTCAAGCCCAGAATAATGATTATAGCGGCGAAGACAGTTTTTTGCGTTTCTTGAAAAAGAGGGATTTTTGAGTTGTGTCACTATTGAAGTAGGTGTGCGATATGAGAAGCAATATTCAGAATTCATTGATTGGTGTAATTCCAAAAAGGTTCAACCGAGGAAGGAGGAAGTGTTTTCGGCGTATTTTTTGGAAATGTCCAAAATTTAGAAACCAAACACATTATGGTCCCGATATTCAATGATAAAAGTGTTTGTAAACTGAAACAGGATTTGGATATTGGAAAATTCCATAAATTAACTGCCTTCATTAAACGACAGAATATAGGATTACGTCCAAAAAAGGCTAAAACTTTTAATGAAGAGGAAATAACAAAATTCATGAGTGAGGCATCTGATGAAATTTACTTGATGATGAAGTTGGTAACAATTTTTGGATTAGCGCCTGCAGACTAGAGGAACTTACAAAACTCACCATCGACGATATAGATGATAAAGGAGACTTGATCATCGTCAATATTAAGGACTCCAAAAATCATTCACCAAGATCGTTTGTTATATCACAAGACACCAATAATGGATATTTTCTGAACATATACAGAAAATATATGAATTTACGTCCAAAGGAAATACCTCATCGCTGAATTTTCATAAAGTATAATCCCGGGAAAATGTAAGATTCAACCTGTCGGAATCAATACAATAGGAAAAAAAAATACCGCCCGAAATTGCAGCTTACTTACGCCTACAAAATCCGGAATTATACACAGGACACAGTTTTAGGCTACTTTCCTAGCCAATTGTGGAGAAGGTATCACAAATATTAAACGTTTAGGAGGATGGAAGTCAACTGCTGTTACTGAGGGATACTTGGAAGAATCTATTAACCAGAAAAAAAAATGTCCACTAAAATTCTTAATTTGAATGGTTCTTCCTCTTCAAACTGTAATACAGAATCATTATCTTCCAAAGAGCCTTCGAACAATATGATGGCAAATATTCAACGTTTTGCTTCTTCCTCTTCAAACTGTAATACAGAATCATTATCTTCCAAGGAGCAGCTGACTTCGACCAATATGATGGCTTCTGCTATAAATTTGCATAACGCAACCAACTGCACGTTTACAATAAATATAACTAAATATTTCTAACTAGGGTTGTCCAGTTCTGAAATATAAAAAGATCTGACTTCCGCACTTGATAATAAGAAATACTCACAGCTGTAATATTCAGAATCAGTGCTTTCAAATGGCACAGCATGTATAGCGATTTTTTCGAATGCACAGCCTGTATAGCGATTCATCGCGATCTGTGTGCATTCTTCAAGGACGAAAATGAATACGCGCGAAAATCGAGCCTGAAATGACGATTTTCAAACGCATATTTGAGGTGTTTTTCTTGCGATTCGTGAAACGTGAGTGGTCTCTAGAGATTGGGAATCTCCTGTAGATTCTTATTCGAGCGCTTGAAAGGTGCTAACAATCTTCCACCGCCCATATCGAGCGAAAAATTGATGCCGTATTTTCAAATTTGGAGCTCGCGTTCGGCTATCATCGGAATCGTAGCAGAAACTGTGACATTTTGCCTCATTTTACCGTGAAAATTGCCGAATTCGGAATGAAGAATTCGCGGCCTTATCTCGCTACTTGGATGTGAAAATTGGTACCAGGAGATTGGAAATTTCCTAAAGTTTCTATTTCTACCAACGAAAGGGCGTTTGGGGGCTCGTAGCGCCCGCACGGATCGAAAGCATCATGGGTAATTTTGACGTTTCGCTGGGCTGGCGAACTGGCGAAACTAAAAATTGACGTTTTATATGCATAATTTTCGTATAGATTTCGAGGGGCTCCGCGGCCCGTACCGGTACCACATTATGGGGAATGTCTTTTTCTTGAAAAAGCGACCTGTCTCGGCCCGCGAGACGGCCCTGTTCGTTCGTGAGATCTTCCCCTTTGGGGACACTTTTGGCGATTTCGCGAAAATCGCCGATTTCGCGATTTTCTTTCGAAAATTTCGGGCGCTTTAAGAGCGCACGGGAGGGGTTCGGGGTCGCTTCTCCTAGAAGAGGATACGCCTTTTCGATCTGTTTTAAGTATCCCTCTCGAGCGGCCCTGCAGGTCTGCTCGAAGCTTTGCTTTCCGGGTCCATAACGGGACCACCTGTCAAAATTTTCTCTGGTTCACGATCTTATTACTATATTATTAATATAGATGAATATATTGATAATAATGGAAAGAAACAGAATGTACATAGATTCCGTATCAAAATTCATTTTTATGTGCTGTTAGTCTAGTTTTCTTTTCAATTAATAAAGAATTTATGAATATTATTACAGTTTAAATTTATTTCATAGGCTTGTAGTCTCTATGGACCGAACGTCAACGATGAGAGTACAATGGTAACGACTTGTCAGAGACTTTTGTCATTCATGTGTATTTAGAATGATCAATTCACATTTGATCTGTGTATTGAAATCGATCTCGTATAAGCGCTTGTAGAAAAAATATTGTTCCTAACTCGTGCGGAAAGTGTTTTTCCCGCACTCAACTGCTGGCAGTTTCGTGCGGGAAAATATCACTTTCCGCACTTGTTAGGAATATGACTATTTCGTAAGAAAAATGTCAGCAAGTATTGTCAAATCACCGCCGATAATCTGAAAATTCATAATTACAGAACTTAATTAAATGATCTAAAAACTTTGTTTTCTTTTTTGATGCATTGTTGCTGATAATAAATGGTTCAAATTGAAAGCAAATCATCGAACTCTCTGGACCGTTATAACTGATTACCGTACGTCATCTTATTTATTGAGAAGAAATATTCTACATTCATTGACATTTCGATTGAAAATTTTATTGGAATTATTTTTATCATTTCAAATGCATTTTACATTCATTGACTTCGTTTTTCGTGTTTCGCACTTCTCCTGGAAAATACTACCAAATGACCACGTAAAAGCTACCGACCTAAGGTCATTGCTTCTATACATTTTTTTCTATACCACATATGGGTCAAACATCGAAATTCGAAATAAATAGTCTTGGAAACAAATGAAATATTTGGTACCCACCTATTTCAAATAAAAACTCGCGAATTTCAGAACGTGTTCAGACAAAGGTATAACGGTTCACAATATTATCGCAACGAATAAAGATTCATTTTAGGCAACGAGGATGAACAGACTAAGTTGGAGGTACCAAAATAACAGGTAAGGAGAGATCCGTAAGACTTCCATCGATGCGGAGGAATATTTCACCATTGGCGGCTCCCATATGGTTGCGAATTGAAACTAACTCCGTTTGTCAATTAACACCAAATATCAAATAAAGTTTTTCAAGCGGTTACTGGATATCATTCAACACGCAGTATTCTTGCTGCTGAAGGTTCTTTAAAGTTCATATGATGTTTATGTACAGGGTGGTTCATAACTGATGCGAAAAATTCCAAAGGGTGATTCTTTGACAGAAATCAAGGGGGTTCTTTTATATAACAGTTATAGCCATATGAAATTAGGTAAAAAAATTCTTTGAAGTCTTAAAAATGTCTAGAAATCAGAAAATAAAACAATAAAACTATTTGTCATATGAATTCTTTCGTAAACCCCTGTGTGAATAAATGGCATAAGAGTTTGAGCAGGATTTCATTTATTTTTTTTATTAAAATAAAAAATTCATGATGAAAGATTATGACATAAAAAAGTTGCATATCGAGTCTGTTTTTTTAAATATATTTTTCAATATTCAACTATATAAAAATAAGTCGGGTTTTCTTTTCTGACGCTATAACCCCAGAACACACAAACCGAATTCCACGGTTTTGCATTCGTCGGAAAGGTCTCGGGCCCCGTGAGGTTTATAGCAAAGAAAATTCAGGAAAAATTCAACAGAAAAGCGGGTAAATCTTTTTCCACATACAGCGTCGTCTCTGATATATAGCATGTACTACAAACGAATATTTTAAGTAGATGGCGCCGGTGCGTGATACATTGTTTGATGCGACTAGGGCGACTCTTCTAGATAGCGGTCGTACTGCACATTCTGCGCTTAAGTTGCCACTCAATTTAAACCCAATTGATACTCCAACATGCAATATTTCCCAATCCATTGCAATGGGAAAATTGTTGATGCAATGAAAGCTCATTGTTTGGGCTGAGTGCACAATGGCATATAAGAAATCACTTGAAGCACTTAACTTCACACTGAAGGATCTTAGGCGAAGTAACAACATCTTTGGCGGCTTGATGATATTGTTAGCAGGCGATTTCAGGCAGATTAAGAGCTGCACAATTTTCCAAACAATTGTTAGCAGTTGGAAATGGTAAAGTCCCAGTTGATGCGACATCTGAATTAATTACTCTCACCAACGACTTTTGCCGATTTGTAGACTCTCAATTAGCTCTTATTGAAAATGTTTTCCCAAACATTATTGAGAATTACCAGAATTATGCTTGGTAAAGTCAACGAGCAATTCTTGCCGCAAAGAATAATGATATACACGCACTGAATTTCACTCTTCAATCAAAAATTGCTGGCGATTTGGTGACATACAAATCCGTTGATTCCATTACAAATCCCGATGATGTAGTAAATTATCCAACGGAGTTTTTGAACTCTCTGGAGTTACCAGGATTTCCTCCACATAACTTGCAACTCAAAGTTGGTACAGTTATTATGATATTGCGTAATATGAATCCACCGCGACTTATCAACAGTACTCGACTTTCGATAAAAAGACTCATGCCGAATTAGATTGAGGCAACCATTATTAACGGAAAGTACGCAGGGGAAAATGTATGTATTCCTCGAATACCAATGGTTCCGACTGATCTTCCGTTTGACTTCGAACGATTGCAATTTCCAGTTCACCTTGCGTTCGCAATGACAATTGACAAGTCGCAAGGCCAATCGCTTAGTGTTTGCAGGATAAATTTAGAAAATGATTGTTTTTCACATGGGCAGTTATACGTTGCGTATTCACGAGTTGGAAAACCATCCGCTTTGTTTGTGTTAACGTCGGACCAAAAAACAAAAATGTGGTTTACCAAAGAGCACTTCAATGAAACGGATAATTTGCGGACACGTATAACGCTTCTATTCAGTATTTACTTTGGATTCACTTTTATTTACTTAAAGAAGTTCAACTAAATAATACTTCATTTTTGTAATTGAAATGAATTTATGACTGTTGTGAAATTAAATAAAATGTTTCCTTTTCAAATATAAAACAAACAAAAATTTTCTTCATCTTTCAATCACCAAATGAAATGTTACATAATACGAAGCCATCTGGTGGCGAACCAGATACTAATAAATAACAACAATGGAAATCAAGAAAGAAAAAAACTTATAGTGGTTGTTTATTCGGCTCCTTAGGATTACATTTTAAGGCAACAATAACACTCAAAACAGCCATTTTGTTAGCATCGGAAACTGTTGGGTTTCATTTCGGATTGTTTGGTAATTCAACCTGGGTAAAGGGTGAACCAAGAGAACTACCTAAAAATTCAAAAACAAATAAGAGCAAACATTAGAATAGCAAAGAATGAATTGTTAAAACATGAATGCGAAATTATGGAAAGATTACAAACCCTACATGATGATCTCAACTTGCACAAGAAACTAAAAGAAACGGCAGGAATATACCGAAAAGAAACTTCTCTACCATAACAAATGAGAATAACGAAATCGCAGGTGACATCAATGCGCGAAAAATAATATGGGAAAATTATATCAGAAACCCATTCTCGGGTGACAGAACTCTTGGCCAAGATACGGAGGATGATCTATCAGGACCCTCAATAACAAAAGCAGAAATAGAAAGGACCATCCGCACACTGAAAAATAACAAAGCACCTGGTCCCGATGAGATAACTGCAGAGCTTATTAAACTGGTTGACGACAAAGGGGTAACAGTTCTCCACAAACTCTTCAATAGAATATATAAAACCGGTCAATATCCCGCTCAATGGTTGTCATCTACCTTCATACCTTTGCCAAAAAAGAATAACGCTAGGAAATGCGAGGATCATAGACTTATCAGCCTTATGTGCCACTCCTTAAAACTGTTCCTCAAGATAATTCATCAGAGAATATTCAGAAAATGTGAGCAAAACATCAGCGACTCGCAATTCGGATTCAGACAAGGCCTGGGAACTCGAGAAGCATTAGTAGCAACACAAGTACTGATACAAAACTGCCACGATCAGCGGAAAGATGTATGCCTATGCTTCATAGACTTCGAGAAGGCCTTTGACAGAGTTCAACATCATAAATTACTAACAATTCTGAGGCAAATGGATATAGACGGCAAAGATATTCGCTGCATTGAAAATCTCTATCTGAAACAATCTGCTCACATAAAGATCGATGGAGAACAAAGCAATAATGTTGAAATCTGCAGAGGAGTCCGGCAAGGGTGTGTTCTCTCACCTCTGTTATTCAAATTGTATTCTGAGAACATCTTCCAAGGGGCACTTGAGGACGTTGAGAGTGGTATTAAAGTCAACGGAACATGGATTAATAACATTCGCTTCGCGGACGACACGGTCTTAATTACTAACAATATGAATGATCTTCAATACCTTATCGACGTAGTAGGACAACACAGCGAGAGATTGGGGCTTAAAATAAATGCCAAAAAAACAAAATATATGGTCATCACTCGTCAACCAGACAGACTCAATAATGCACAACTAACAACTGATGGGTCATTAATTGAGCGTCTAAATAAGTTTAAATACCTTGGAGTATGGCTCACTGAAGACTGGACATCTGCCCTAGAAATAAAATGTCGTATAGAAAATGCCCGCAACACATTCATGAAATTTAAACGTATTCTTACCAATGCGGACTTTAACCTAAACCTGAGAGTGAGATTTGTGAGGTGTTACATTTGGTCGGTGTTACTGTACGGTGTGGAGAGCTGGACACTAAAGGTAGTCACAATGAATAGAATAGAAGCCTTCGAGATGTGGATATATCGCAGAATACTAAAAATCCATGGACGGCCCGAGTGACCAACGAAAATGTCCTACGAAGAATAAATAAAGAACGTGAATTGCTGCTGACGATCAAAAAAAAGAAAAACTGCATACTTAGGGCATATAATGCGAAACCCGAAATACCCAGCTTCTACAATTGATTATCGAGGGAAATATTGAAGGAAGGAGAGGAATGGGAAGAAAGAGGATGTCATGGCTACGTAACATAAGACAGTGGACGGGCTTGCGAACAATGGAAAGCCTAATACATACAGCTAGAGACGGGATAGAAATGAATCGTGTGGTCGCAAACATTCATTAGTGAATATGCATTAGAAGAAGAAGAAGAAAGGGTGAACAACACAGAATTCGGCTTTAATCGTCTAATAACTATTATCTTTTATGAAAATCTCAACTCTATTCTATTAACTGTATCAAAATATCAGGATCGTTTTTGGGATAATCATGATGTTTTTGATTTTTTCATGAAATGGGTGGTAAACTTCAAACGAATTTGATATGAGTTTTTTTTATCCAGTTCTTTTTTCTGCTTTTATCTATTCATTTTCAGATTCGATGTGGACAACTTGGAGAAGTGTTTATTAATAGCTCTGAAAGAAAGATGCCTCTCACCATTCAATATTTAAACTTGGTGAAGCTGTTCCACTCGCTGTGAACATGGTGATCCTCGTTCCTCGAATGTACCGTTCCAAACTGAAGTTGCCATTGTTAACACGGACACATCACCTACTTCCATCTCTGATACGGATCAGAGGCAGTTTGTTGCTGGTAAAAAGACTGTATCGAAAAAGAAAGTTATTCCGTCTGATAATTCGACAAATAATATTGTAAGGGAATCTAGTCGCGCTCAAGACCGAAAGATAAATAAACGGGATAACAAATCCTTAATATCTCCAGTGGAAAAAATTTCCCTAATATCGGATAGTCGATCTTTGGCCCTTAATGAACCGGAAAGAAAACATAACACCTCTGATTGGGTGAAGGTTGCGAGCAGGCGAAGGAGGAGATCTCCGCTTGTTTTGGGGTCTTATGAGAGAGTTTCTGAGGTTGAAGGTATTGTGAAATACAAAGCTCTGCACGTCTCTAACTTGAAACCCAATACTACTTCTGAAAATTTACATTCTTTTCTGATGAAGACGTTTACCGATGTGAAATGTGAAAAAATTAATTCTAGATTTCCTGAAAGTTACGCTTCATTCAAAGTTCTTATACCAGATAGTCAATATGATGTTGCCTTAAAGGGGTCATCATGGCCAAATAGAGCCAGTGTACACCATTTTTTTCATCGAAAAGGCCAAACCCAGATAAAATAATCAATCGTGAAAATCAACCGAAAAAGAATGAGTTTAAGATCATAAATTTGAATATCCAATGTATCACCAATAAATTGGATCGTCTGGAAGTGTTGTTAGCTGAGGAATTGCCTGATATTGTGTGCGTCTCTGAGCATTGGTGTGATGCCTCTACCTTGGAGGTGATGAATATTCCAGGGTATATTCAGGCTGCTTCTTTCTGCCGTCCCACCAGAAGGCATGGAGGATCGCTGGTGTATGTGAGATCTCCTCTTCCTGTGAGGAATCTTGATATCTCCAGATTTTCAGTGGAGATGAATTGTGAACTATGTGGTATTATGGTGCTTGGTGATGTGAAGTTGGGTATAATAAGTGCTTACAGGCGGCCAAAAGGCGATTTTGAACTTTTTCTGAACACAATGTGCCAGGTGCTCCAATATTGCTCTGGTTTAGTTAAAAATCTTTTCGTTTGTGGAGATTTTAATGCAGATTTCCTCACGAATGATAAAAATAAGAATATGTTCTGTGATTTGCTTCGATTTAAAAGTAACTTCTATGTCTCCAACAAGAGTTTTCACTAACATCAATGGTACTAATGGGTGGCTAATTTAAAAATTGGAATTTAATTTTGCTATAAAAAACTGATCAATATTTTCCAATGGTTGAACATTTATTTAAAAGGTTGGTTCATGACATTTATTTATGAAAAATAATTTCGGCCAAATGACCACCACGGCTGACTTGGCAGTAGCCTATTCGTTCCACCCAATTTTTAATACATTTTCGATTGTTTGGGGCTCTATTTCACCAATAGCAGCTCGAATTTCGGTCTTGAGGTCTTGAATTGTTTCTGGATTGTTGGCGTAACACTTATCTTTCACCGCTCCCCAAAGATAATAATCCAATGGCGTCAGATCGCAGCTTCTTGGTGGCCAATTCACATCAGCATTTCTGCTGATTATTCGATTTCCGAAAATGCGGCGTAAAACATCGATTGTGGCGTGTGCTGTATGGCTCGTTGCACCGTCCTGTTGAAACCAAACATCGTCCAAGTCGTTAGCTTCAATTTCTTGAAAGAACCAATCGTTCAACATTGCGCGGTAGCGCTCGGCATTGACGGTTACGGCGATTTCTGCTTCATTTTCAAAGAAAAATGGACTTTCTTCAAGCGAATAGCGTCCCATTTCGTAAACTTCAAACTTTCAACTAAATATTAGTCACGTCAAAAAGAATAGTTGACGTTTATAATGTCAAATAATCGGTAGTTCAAATTCCAAACACTATATGGACCACCCGTTACATCTAGTACTAAAGTTGATTATATCCTAACAAATGTTGAGTTAGATTGTTGTAAAACTAACGTGTTTGAAGCTTCTCTTAGTGATCACAGAGTAATTTCCGTGGTGTACACCGATTGCTTTGCAGTCTGCGCTGTAGTCAAACCACCTACTAGAAATATGCAGGTTTTTTCTGAGAATAATTTGAATATATTTAAATCAACTTTGCATGATTTTCCTTTTCAGGATTTATATAGTTGCAGTGATGTCAATATTTGTTATCGGATATTTATAGAGAAATTTCAATCCTTAGTGAGGGAATGTTTTCCTGTTAAAAAAGTCATGTGTCGAAATAATTTGGGAAAAGATTGGATAAACGATGAGGTTAGACAGGCTAGTTTAAGTTTGAAGAACCTCTTTTGGGTTCATGCAAATATTAGATCTCTTCATTCTCTGGAAGTTTATAAAAAAGCAAAGACTGAATACAGTCTGTTGCTCCGTAGAACTAAGAGGCTACATTATGATCAATAACTTCTTAAGTCGGAAAATAAAAATAAAGCGGTTTGGAATATAGTCAAACATGAAACAGGTCATAAAGGTTCAACTAATTCTGATATTTCTTTAAATATAAAGAATACCATCTGTTCAGAGTCTTCGATGGTAGCTGAAGCTTCCGGAGAGTATTTTTCTAATCTTGCTAGCAGTCGGCTCAAACTTCATTATGGTATTGAACTCTCAAAAAACTGTACAACTAGTTCTATGTCTTTACATACATTTTATTTCTACCCTGTAATTGATGTTGAAGTTTTTGATGCAATAAGAAGTTTAAAAATAAAAAAGTGCTGGAACTGACTATATATCCACTCGACTTATAAAGGCCAGTGATGTTAAGTCTAGGGAATTGTCCTAGATCTAGGGAAAAATTTTGGGTTTAGGGAAGGGAAATAGGGAAATTCTAGGGATTTTCAATCCTCAAACGTAGAGGTAGAAAAAATTTCGCTTCTGGCCCTTGAATCACTTAAACTAACACAACATGTATTCTATGCTGAGGAATGTGGATGAAACATTTCTAAGTGTGGTATAATTTGACAAAAATTACTTCCTTGCTCGATTCCTTTGAAAAAGAAATCTCTGAAAGAATATTCAATCTTTGAGCTTGTAAAGTTATAACATCTGTTGTTTACAATGTGAACAACAGATGTTTTAACTACCACTTCGTTGCAAGCCATGCTTGTTCTCAATTACCTAGAACACCGGAGGAATTGATTAGAAATATAGTAAGCTATTTTTC
Source organism: Micraspis discolor (assembly GCA_030674115.1). NCBI lineage: Eukaryota > Metazoa > Arthropoda > Insecta > Coleoptera > Coccinellidae > Micraspis > Micraspis discolor. The sequence goes on along the minus strand of JARTUT010000444.1, from coordinate 957,629 downwards.
CTCTTCCTCAAAAAAACTGCAGAATTGATAGAAATGCAAGATTTCTTCCATTTCGAAAAACAAATGCTCAAATTAGCATCTACCAGATGGCTTTCCATGCAACATTCTGTCTAAAGGGTTCTCGAGAATTGGATTGTTCTCCAAAATTATTTTAAAGTTGCGAAATTAGAAGATAACTCGAAATGTGTAAATTTCATATTTGATGAACTGCATAATAATTCGACTAAAGGAATATTACTATTTTTGAATCATATTCTAAATTTGTTCAATAAATTAAATGCCCTTTTTCAATCAAAAAAATATTGATTCATGAATTATCATATAATTGCAAAAAGATTTTCGTAAACTCACAGCTCATTTCATTAAACCCGAATTTTTAAATGACCCCAAAATGAATTGTAAAAACCCCATCACTTTTTAGAATTGGAGCAAATAGATCTCAGTTCTTCTTGTAACAATTTACTTTCCCTTCTACCGCCAGAAGTTCAAACTTCAATAAGAAAGTCTTGTTTGAATTTTTTCGTTACTGCTGCAACTGAAATACAGCAAAGATTTCCCCTTGATGATATTTTTTCGATTCATTGAAATTTTTATCACCGGAAGTAGCTTTAGATTTTAAAAAACCCGATGAGCTTTCGTCTCTCAAAATCATTTGGAGTAAATTCGCTTCAGTCAGAAGGCATCAAGGAGATGATATTGATAGGCAGTGGAAAAATATTGCAATAGACTTTTCTGATGACAACAATAAAAAATTATTATATATGAAAATGAATGTAGAAGAATTTTGGAATAGCTTAGGTGACCACAAAGATTTTAATGGAGTTAATAAATACCAAGATGTAGTACAATTAGCTAGATTATGTATGGCATTACCTCATAGTAATGCCGAAACAGAACAGGTTTTTTCTGTTGTTACAGATGTAAAAACAAAATTAAGAAATAAAATAGGTAGTGAAGCATTAAACGCTGTTTCAGTCATTAGATTTTCAAATGATGAAAAATGTTGTAAATTATTCAAGTAACACCTGAACATTTGAAGCTGATGCAATATAAAAGTTTGTATAAAATAAATGATTAGTTTTTCAAAGCCTATATAATATACACATATATAAATTCGTTGTTGTTTTTATTATTAAGTCAAATAAAACTTTTGTTCGATAATGTTTTATTCTTAACCTTATTTCCAAATAGTGATATATGAAATAATTATAATTAGTTTATTCAGGAAATGAATGAGAATCAGAAATAAAATCACTCATATCCCAAGAATGTTCGTATCGTTGTTTCCTAATATTCCGCGAAACTTTGAGAACAACCTCCCCCTCACATATTTCCTGCACTGGGCGAATGGAGCCACCTCTGCACTAATCTAGGGAATTCTAGGGATTTTCCGAATCAATTCTAGGTACTTTTTACAGAGGAGACTTGACATCACTGATAAAGGCATCAGGAGAGTTTATATCCGGTCACCTAGCATATCTCATAAATTTATCTGTCACTAGTGGTGTATTTCCGAATCTTCTTAAGGCTGCAATAGTTACTCCGGTTCCAAAGAATAAAAATGACATTCAGAACATTTCCAACTACCGTCCTGTATCTGTGCTGAGTGTTATTTCAAAGGTGATTGAAAGTATTGTTCTGAGGAGAATCACACAGTTTTTGGATAAATACTGACTCTCAGCATGGGTTTAGGTCGTTTTACTGAGACAGCAGCTTATAAGTTCATTGAATGTGTCCAAAAGGTCTGGATGAGGGCCGATTTGTGGCGGGGTTATTTTCGACTTGTCCTGTGCATTTGATGTTATATCGTTCGAGTTCATAAAGGAGAAATTGTATAGTTTGGGATTTAGAGGTGTGTTCCTTGACTAGTTGTACAGTTTCATCACTGGTAGAACCATGAAGGTAAAGGTTAACAACGTTTTCAGTAACGAATACGACACCACGTCTGGAGTGCCCCAAGGTTCTGTCTTGGGTCCACTCTTATTCATAATTTTCATCAATGATTTACCTGATTACCTGAGATCGGTGTTAGTGCTCATTTTTGCAGATGATTTATCTGTTGCCGTTACAGCCTCGAGTGGTACTGAACTTGTTGATGCCTTTAAAGGTATTATTCAAAGTCTTATGGATTGGAGCCAAAGGAATGCACTACTGTTAAATGTTGAAAAAACTAAATGTATTTACTTTGGTCTGAAAAACATGAACCGTGACATTTTGAGTATCAGCTGTTTTAATGCTTCAATAAAATCTGAAGAATATATAAAGTTTTTAGGTATTTCATTTATAAATGAACAGACAATTTCATTCCTTTGTATTGATAAAATATAAATGTTTCACTATGCATATTGGTTTTGATTGGAAGTTTTGTGATATATTGGATGTTCCATAATTCGTTGATTGGATGTAGAAACTGGTTCTTCATAATTACTCTGTGACAAAAAGTATCCGGAAATTTGAATTAAAACGCAAACATATTAAACTTCTTCAATATTTATCGAATGTCCTTCAAAATGTGTTTTTCCAATCATGGAAATATTTTTTATAGACGCTTTCAGGGATGGCTTTCAGCTCCTTTTTCGAATTTCCTTTTATGGCGTCTAGGGAGTCAAATCTGATTCCCGAAGCGTTAATTTCAGTCTGGAGAAAAGGAAAAAGTCACACTGAGCTAGATCAGGTGAATAAGGTGGCTGGTCGATGGTATTTACCGAGCGTTTGGTGTTAAAACCGTTAATAATCGTGGTTCGATGAGATGATGCGTTAACGTCATGCAATCCACAAATTATTTTGCCCCACATCCGGCCGTTTACGGCAAATCACGCAAAATTCGCCATAGAGTGATCTGACGGGTGCCCAATTCTTGAGAACGTCGTGAAATTGACTGATTTGGATCGTCGGCTACGGAGGCCCGAACGGCAGCGATGTTTTCGTTACTGCGACCGGTGCTTTGTCTCACTGGCACGAAAACATCCAACAGCGAATATGTAGACTCAAATTCTTGCACCAAACTTGTGATTGCCTGTCTAATAGGGCGCGAATTAAGACCGAAAATTGGAGTTAAGGCTCTCAAAGTTGCGGTCACCGACTCCGAATTTCGTAGTAAAATTTTATAACTTGCAAACGTTGTTCGTTCGTGTACTTCACCATAATGAAAATGTTCACTTTACTGAATGAATTGACGTTGACAGTTCCAGGATTGGAAAACCCTATTGGAAAACCATATATATGAAAGAATATCGAATGAATAAAAATAAATTTGTACGAACTATGTGCTCGGATTTATTGACCCATGTGGGCTTTGTCATAGATACCCTAACCAGAAATGCAAGCAGTGATAAATCCAGTGACAGCAACAAGAACGACACCTGCGAAAGAACTTTCAAGCACGCCTATGTACTTTCGGGCAATCATTGAAGACCACGATAATTTATGCGGAAGATTATACACATCATTTAATGATATATAGAAACCCATGTCCTTATTGCATTGCTGGGAAGAACCAATTGTCTCACAAAATTCGAAACAACAAATCAGAAGAGAACTTCAAGGTCATCCCAGTTTTTTTCTTGACCTTTAAGGTATCTAAACAATTATGTGATTTGGCACTTTCTGAATGTTTATTGATTTATTGAGGCCCTTAATGAATTATTATTACGCGTTTCTATACCATACTATAATTTTTTCTTAAAAAATTAATTAAAACTCACCTAATGAACCGGAATGAGTTAGTGAATGCCTCAAAACCAGTGGATTATCACAAATTTCTATTCTTACACCCACAAATTATTCACAATCGAACGGGCATCATATTATTTACAAATTTCTTTTATGGGATGCGGAATTTTTATCAGCAAAAACTGGTATTCTCGTAGAACTGTCCGATAACTTGATAGAAGAGGGAATAACCTCCTCTATATCTGTTCTTGGTAATGTTATATTCGAGACTAGATATAAACATGGATTGAAAGCTATCAGAGAACGTCTCTGAGAAATAGTTCTTTTCAAAACAAGTCTGGGAAACCAGCTAATGATATGACGGAAATTGTTTTAGCAGCAAATTCCCTTTGCATGTCTCGTCTAGGATGAAAAAAAAAACAGAAGCACTGACGTGAGGTCAGGTGGCTTTGGCGCTCTTGTTGGATCACTTGCGAGTAATAATTCGATCTTTGAAAAATCACATCTGCGAAATATTTGTTTGTGAGAGACGTGTTACATGTTTAAAGTAACAAGACTCCGAAAGAGTGGATTCGATAACGGCAATGATTAATATAATTTATAATAATTTAACGCACATTCTGAAAATCTCAATTTTAATGAAAGTTAACTCTACATTGATTTTATAACTTATTTTTATGTTCTCTCGGGAAGGTTTTGAACGAAACAAACACATTAAATTGAAGAAAAATTCAGGATTTCACCGAATCTTATGTCAAAGAAGGGAAATAAACAATTTTCAAAATACTGGAATGCTGATAAGTGATTCAATACTTGGGATTTCCATCCCTTAATTATAGCTCAGCAACGACGGTTTATACTCAAAATGAGTGATCTTAAAATGTTCTGATGTAATCCTTCACAGATTTCTCTGAATTGGATTCCTAAGTCTTTAAGAGTAGCTCGATGATTTTCTGAACTTCTCAGCCTTCTATTGAGGATGTCCCAAACTTGCTTAATCGGATTGGGATCTGGACTTCTTGCTGGCCATTCCATTCGAGAGACTTCAACCTCTTCATGGTACTCCTGAACGATGCGCGTACGATGGGGTCTGGTATTATCGTCCATAAAAATGAAATTCTCACCAATGTATGGAGCCAATGGCACTACATGCTCTTCAAGTTTTCAAAACAAGTCTGGGAAACCAGCTAATGGTATGACGGAAATTGTTTTAGCAGCAAATTCCCTTTGCATGTCTCGTTAGGATGAAAAAAAAACAGAAGCACTGACTTGAGGTCAGGTGGCTTTGGCGCTCTTGCTGGATCACTTGCGAGTAATAATTCGATCTTTGAAAAATCACATCTGCGAAATATTTGTTTGTGACAGACGTGTTACATGTTTAAAGTAACAAGACTCGGAAAGAGTGGATTCGATAACGGCAATGATTAATATAATTTATAATAATTTAGGTAACGCACATTCTGAAAATCTCAATTTTAATGAAAGTTAACTCTACATTGATTTTATAACTTATTTTTTATGTTCTCTCGGGAAGGTTTCGAACGAAACAAACACTTTAAATGGAAGAAAAATTCAGGATTTCACCGAATCTTATGTCAAAGAAGGGAAATAAACAATTTTCAAAATACTGATGATGAATGCTGATAAGTGATTCAATACTTGGGATTTCCATCCCTTAATTATAGCTCAGCAACGACGGTTTATACTCAAACTGAGTGATCTTAAAATGTTCTGATGTAATCCTTCACAGATTTCTCTGAATTGGATTCCTAAGTTATTGAGAGTAGCTGGATGATTTTCTGAAATTCTCAGCCTTCTATTGAGGATGTCCCAAACTTGCTCAATCGGATTGAGATCTGGACTTCTTGCTGGCCATTCCATTCGAGCGACATCAACCTCTTCAAGTTACTCCTGAACGATAGGGTCTGGCATTATCGTCCATTAAAATGAAATTCTCACCAATGTATGGGGCAAATGGCACTACATGCTCTTCAAAAATGTTCCTTATATACCGTAAAATGGGGCAACTTTGTGCCAAGGTTGCAACACTGTGACACACAAGATTACCAGACGTCAATGCGTTCTAGCGACGAATATGCAACTAAAGGTTCGAAAAAATTCCTGTAGATAGCAATGATAGTGTTGAATCTAAACAAACATTTATATCATTATCAGTTATCAGTTTCCTTCATCAAGAAATTGTTGTTTGTGGTCACAGTGTTCGTAATTTCCTAAGATATCAGGAGAGTCTCATCTGGATCTCATAATAGTTTTCTCCCTGGATATTCGGTAAGTTTATACATTTATTACTACATTATTAACTACAAAATGCTGCATCAACCAATTCATAATTATTTTTCGTGTGTCATAAGCTCACAGAATAAAAAATAAATTTAGAAAGCACTGACGTGAGGTCAGATTGCTTTGGCGCTCTTGTTGAGCTACTTGCGAGTAAATATTCAAACCATAACAAATCTATAAGCACTCTGATCACTTGAATATTAGTCTTTTCCCGTACTATGGGACAATGTGATGCAAATATGAACGCCTAATGAATGAACAAACCTTTATCTCAAATTAAAAATAACTACTCATAATTTTCCTCAAGTTTTGTTCGAAGCTATAATTCCCTTTTCCTAAAAACTTACGTCAGTGCTTTTCTGAATTTTGACAACGTATATTATTTCAGCCGCCGAGATTGAATTCTATCTCTATGATTTCCCGTTATGAAAAATTTTGATTAATATTACGCCAACTGACACTGATTAATGAGCCCGGCATTTGTCAATCGAATATCGATCTGTGATGGCCATCGTTCAAAGAAAATCATCGGGACGTATGTCATTTCTGTTTTCTCTTGAGTAAATTAAAAAAATGATCATATCTTTAGATGAAAAAGAGCTACGACAATGGAATTTGAGGATAGGTAAGATATCGATCATGTCAATATATTCTCGAATTTTTATTGAAATCCGAAAAATATCTTATGAGATAGTCAGGATTAAAAATTTTTTTTTGGGAATTTTTTAAAAATTTTCTAGCGTGACGATTTCTGCGGAATTTTGCAAGCTGTTTTATTGCAGCCTCCCTCAACAATATTTCAAGTATCAATTTGATCGGATGGATATCCTAGTAGTTATTGAGGAAACAAAATTTCAGATGCTCATAACTACTGAACCATCCGACGGATTTGGCCCAATAACGAACTTGACCGAGATATTTGGACAATTAACCTATTCTGAAAATATGAAAACTCTAGCTGATTCCTTTTGGATGCTAGAGAGGATACGGCCGGCCGGACAGACTTAACTTTCGCCACGGATTCTTCATCAAGGAGTCGAACCCAATCGATTGAGACCATTTTCGGCTCGATATTCCAAAATTACAGACATTCGGGCAAAATGATAGGCACTCTGTTCGGGTGAACACAAAAGTTCCCCCTCCTTTCCTATTGGAAAAATAATTTATTTCCACGCAACATTCGATAGCTAAGATGAACAGATATGTAGGGAAAAAATTTCAGAGCAATTGGTATCTCATACGATAGGTATATTATGAAGAAACTTCAAAGAGTGGCCCAAAGTTGCCAAAGCTCGATTATCATACCACTAAATCTGTGCGAGCAGTCAAAGATATTCATACCATAATCGATCCTCCCTCGAAACCAGTAGTATTCAGGAAATTGCACTGAGCATATCTTTCATGTGGACGTCTGTATGCAAGGGAACGTCGATCACAACGGTAGAGGCAGAATCTAACCTCATCTGTGAAGAGAACTATTTCCTAATCAGCCTATTCCCAATGGATATGCTCTATCGCAAAGTCCAAACGCGCCCTTCGTTGGGCTGGGGTAACAGCTGGGCCTCCTGCCGCCACACGAGGCCTTGAATCATATTCTCTGAGGCAATTTCTTATTGTCTGAGTGCTAATTTGCACCCCACGAGTTTGCTCAAGCTGATTTTGAAGGAGGCGAGCGGTTGCAAACTGTTGTCTCAACCAAGAAACTCTCAAGTAACGTTCTTGAATAGGAGTTGTTACCCGCGGTCTACCCTGTCCTGGTCTTCGGACATTCATGCAACGTTCTGGACACACTTGTATGGGAACTCCAAACCTTTCTGCAATTCTAGTGCATGCCCACCCTTCTTCTCACAAAACTACCGCTTGGGCACATTCCTCTTGGGCCAAATTGCGTGTTTCGCGTTGCATAGCGATCGAGTGTAGAAAATCAATCCAAAGAAAAACTATTGATCATTAGAATTGATCGAAAACAACTGATTTCAGAATGGAGCCAATACATTCTCTCATCTTTTTTTATTTCTGCTGGGAAAAAAAAACTGTGTTCCATACCATTTTCGGCTCGATATTCGAAAATTACAGACACTTGGGCAAAAGTATAGGCACTCTGTTCGGGTGAACAAGAGCGCCAACATAAAAGGAGAATTGTTTTGCATTGGTTAGTAAGTCTTTAGTAACTATTCGTAAGACAGAAATTTTCGTTCGTAAATCAAAGAAACAGGTGAATAAAGCCCGCATTTCATTGAAGGCCAATTTCACGTCACGGGCATCTTAGTTGTTGAAGAGGAATTTTTTATGATGGAACTCGTGTAAAATTATTATTTGGGTAATAACCATCATCTCTTGTTGTTCTTCTTCGGAAAGACATTGTGAATTAAGGAGTAAATCGAATTTCGTTCAAACCATATTGAAAGAGAAGTCATTGGTTTACTGAGACTCCGCTCTATGGTTTACAAGTGGATTAACCTACCTCTTTAAGCAAGGCAAGGACTCGCTTGAAGACGACCAACGCCCAGGATGGTCAATTGAGGCTAGTGTTGGGCACCTCTTACAAGAGGCGGCTCATTTGTCCCGTACACGATGAGGAAATGTAATAGCGGCTGATTTTTATACAATGTACCACCTCACTTCAAATGTCCCACTTCGCATCGATGAGGACCAGGAAGCGATGGAGCTACGCGACAAATACTGAGGGAGAGGGAATTAGTTCTGGTCCTGGTCACCGGTAAAAAACGACAGAGACTGAGGGGATGTACTGATCCATAGTAGACAGTACACAGATACCATAAATTATGGAATTACGGCGGCGTCTTTGTCACTTTGGCACCTCTCACCAAATATGATGGGATTTTATAAGAGTTTCTTTGAACTCAACAGATAAACAATTTTATTTTCGATGATTGTGTGAAAATATTGATTCTTCAGAGGAGGAATAAAACGCTATGCTCTCGATTACTATATGCTATTTTTGTACCAGTATCTCATGACATTATAGTGTTAATTTTTCCGATTTGAAAATATTAATTATTATTAAGAATTCTGTTCGTCATAGATAAAGAAAAATTAGAAGACATGAAAAGTCGATTCGACAAAAAATTGAACGAATTGTTATTATTATCAAAGGCCGAAATATTCAGTTTCTTATCAACCAAATTAACACAAATGATAAAATACAGAGATGAAAGTTTCGGAATAGTAATATTCAATAAATGACCCTAATAAATGTTGAAATTGCGAATTGCAATGAGCCATAAATAAGCAATATATCTTTTCGGCATAATGGAGTCTCACAAAAAGAATTCAGCCCGAAATTACTAGTACCTAAATGGATACATTTTTATAAAAACAGTTTGTTCTAAAACGAACAGGAAAACTGTATGATGTGAAAGAAAACTATTTCAAAAAGTGAAATGTTCACTCCGTATCAAAAACAAGAGCGCGTGTATTTGGATCTCAACAGTCTTTTGCGACTTAGAAGGGATTCTGCTGATCGATTAAAAAGACAAAAGTGTCTGCATAACTGGAGATAAAGAAAGCATGTTATTTTTCACTTAAGGTTAACTCACAAACAAAAATTTATGACTTACAAATAGTTACTAACGACTTACTAACCAATGCAAGGAAATATCCGTCTTTTTGACAATGTGGGTACTAACTTCGCATTTTAAAGATGCTATTTTCTCACGTCAGGATAATTTACAGAAAGAATTTTTTTACTTACAAATAGTTACTAACAATTCAGCAGGCTATCTTTTCGTTATTCTGATTTGAATAAATGAGGTATTTCAAAGGACAAGTGCTTACTGCAAGTAAAATATCAATTTCTTTTTGATTGTTGATAGGAAATATATATCTTTTTTTAATAAGAAGGGAGTTCGGCCTTGAACAAAACTGAAGAAAAACTGTACATGGATATTTAGAATAAAGGTTTTTGATTCTTCCACATTCATTATGGCAGTTGTTTTGATATCACACTATTCAAGAGTCTGGAAAAAGACGCACAAATCGTCCGTACCACAATCATTGATTTTCGGATTTTTTTATTTGTTCACTACATTTCTTTCCTATATTTTAATGACAAAGATATGACAATTGATTAGGATGGAAAATCGTTTGCATCTCGTGAGTATTTCTTGTCGACATTATCTCAGCTGATTGGCCTCATTGGTACCGACGAAGAAGAAAGTAAAGATAAGATGAGTCAAGGTTTGTACCCTTCTTATTATATCAAATCTAATAAGCGATCAATTGTGTCAAGAATCAAGAATTCTGTATTATTGAAATTCACAACAATTTTAATTATCTGCTATCAAATACTTGATAAGCCTTGAACTGAAATCTTTCCAATGATATTTCAAACAATATTGACAATACCGCCCCAGAACTTTCGAAAATGGGCCGATGGAAAAGTCGGTTAATTGAAATAGTCTTTGTTATCGCATACCGACTTCCTTTTTGATTTATTTATCTCTCAAAATGACCTCGAATGACCCCATCGCAGAATCCTGTTAGTGAATATACTATTTTACTGCCATCTGTTATAGACATTGAGTTTCCTTAATACAATTTCTGATTGGTTTTCAACAACCGGGGAAAAACCCTTCAATGTTTTCCACAGAAAACTGTCATTTGTAGCGGAATGAAAATTCGATAACGATAATTGTGACAATCTATGGACATCCTCCATAAAGGGATCTTTGTTATCAATCTGTCAATCCCTGTCAAAGTTAGTCAGCAGTCAGCCATTTTCGTTGGAAGAAAGCGGAATACGCAGTAAATTATTCTAGTGATATTTCTCTAAATAGATCAAGGTAAGAACATTAATTTTCTCCTGAAATTTCAAAAATATATCTAAAATTTTGTATTAAAAAATTTGGGATCACTAAAAATCGGGAATTTTGTTGTTCTGATCAGCTGATTTTGATTACGGATGTGTATGTTCATTGTTCCTATTTCTAATAAAACCTTGGCGTAAAGTAATTAAATATTAACGCCCCTATCTGTTTTTATTGCTTGTTAGTTTTGATTATCTTAAGAGTTTTGGCAATAAAAGTAAGGGTGTCGTCGAGTATTCATCAATCAGTTCTTTGTATTTACACATCAACAAAACAATCTTCTTTGTTCGATTCAAAAAGTTTAGACCTCTCTTTTTAGTGTTTTTGTCTAGGTTCATTATTAAAAATACACGAAATATGATGTCCAATAGAGTGGAATGCAACAAACAGAATAACGTTAGGGGAACCCCTCAGGCTGATGATTCAATTTTACGAGAATGCGTGCTATTTTCTCTAATTCAGAATATGACTTAATCTTATAGTAATAATGATTCATTGCTTTCAATAACAAAGTTCAAAACATTACTCAATTATCTAATATTCAATAAGACATTGTGTTCCAAATCAACCTCATTAAAATCACTCAGATCCAATTTAATCTTGATTAATATTGCTCCCTACATTTTTCAGATGGCAAGTCGCAAAAAGGTACTCCTGAAAGTTATCATTCTTGGCGATTCCAGTGTAGGAAAGACCTCGTTGATGAACCAATATGTTAATAGAAAGTTTTCCAACCAGTATAAGGCCACAATTGGTGCAGATTTCCTTACGAAAGAGGTTACAGTAGATGATAGAAGTGTAACAATGCAAATTTGGGATACTGCAGGACAAGAACGTTTCCAATCGCTCGGTGTTGCTTTTTACAGGGGGGCAGATTGCTGTGTTTTGGGTGAGTTTGATCAGAAGATTGAGATGCTGAAATATTGTTTGAAAGTTTTCATTGAGTAGTTTTGGAAGGATTTGTTTGATTCATTTTCTTTTTTGTTTGAGAATACTTTGTTTCTTGAATTTTAAATCATGTGTGTTGAGTTGTGGTTATTGCTTCTAGAATAGTTTTGCTTTGCATTCGTCATATTTTTGCTTTCTTATTTTAGGAAAGCCGTTTGCTATCATTTCAATATATTTGTAAAATCAGTGGATTTTAAGAGTTTGATAAATAATTGCTTTTTGATGGGAAAAAACACCTTTCCAGCCCAAGCTGGTATTGAAAAATATTATCCAGACTGTCCCATTAAAAACAACGATCAAACATTGGTTTGCTGATGTCGAACATTGTCATATGAATAGCATGATGTTGAACAACCTGGTCCCTGAAATGAGTCAGTTATTCCTCAAAACATCGAAAAATTCTTGAAAATCATCATGGGTAATCGTAAAGTGAAGTTGCAAGAGATAGCTGACATTCTGAAGTAGTTTTTATAGTATCATACACAAACATTTGGGTGTGAAAAAGCTGTTGTCTGAATATATTCAATTAGATGTTCCAAACATCTGTTTGGAGATGTTTATGCAACATACATTGGAGTTTCAGCATCAGTAAATCTCAATGGATGAAACACAGATTCGCCATTTCAATTCCGGAATCATAAGGGGAGTCTGCTGAGTGGCATGTCAAGGACGCAAACATCGGCTGGGAAGCCGTTGTATCTTAGGATGCCATGAAATTTTATTTATCGTCTACTTGGAACCTAGAACAACAAACAAGAGCGATATTATATCGGTTTGTTGGATAGTTTGAAGTCCGAAATTGCTTGGAAAAGACCTTATATGAAGAAGAAAAAGGTGCTTTTTCACTGTCAGGAGTCAATCGAACTAGCCGCAAAAATGGTTGTATTGAGTTTCGAATAGCTACCAAAAATTTTATTTCTGACAACCTGTGCGGCAAATAAAAAACAAGCTTTTTTTTAAACCGGCGTTATGCAAATAGTTTGAAACTGTTTTATGGTCTAGCGCATGATTGGCTGTTTCAGTATAGGTGCTATAAACATTATTTACATTTGCAACGACCTACCTTCATTTTTCCTTTCATCAAGGCCGAGTTTTTTCTTTGTTCACCTCCATCTTTGACGCTCTATCACACAACTGAATCGTTCAGTCACAACAATTGACAAAATATGTTTTACTAACATAAATTCTTCTTTTCAAAGAAAAAAAGATGCGAGAAATACAAACAGAGATTTAGGTCAGTGAAGCCATATGTCTACAAAATAATGGATTTCTTTTTCTCCAATTCAATATTTTAAAATTTATTTTTTTGATTTCTAGCTTTACAATTTTTAGTTGTCAAATAATAATATACTTTATTTCAGGTAAAGTGTATACATGTAATACAGTGAACACTCGAGATGAAACAGGGTCACAAATAATTTTACTCTCTTTATATGATTTAGGCTAGGAAGTCTTCTACACTAGATGGTTCAATGTTAAGTAGCAGCAAAAAAATGAATTTCTTGTATTGTTGTAGGGTACTTTCTCTTCCCAATTTATGTGCTTCTTGTTATAATATCTAGGTGAGGCTAGGTCTGTGCTATTTCGGAGAATTTAATGCTGTTGTTCTTGTGTTATAATTATTTGGTGTTTTCTGTTCAAAGTAATGCATATTTTTAAAAGTGAAAATCAAGCATTCCTGAATATAGTATTAAAGTGTTTGAGAGGATCACAGGTCTGTTTTTGCGAGAAACACAGTCAATAAAAAGCCGACGTTTCGATTTATTTAAAATCTTCCTCAGGGCACTGGAAGAAACGATACATCTTGAATGGAGAACAAACTTATAAATCATGAAAAAAAAAAAATGAAAAACAAAGAACCCTAGATAATAATGACATTCATAAAATCAACAACACCAAGCAATTTTAAAAGTTAAAAAATATATAAGACAATAAAATTGCTTGGTGTTGTTGATTTTATGAATGTCATTTATTAGTTGATGTCTTTGACATTCTTGTAGTTGTGTTCTGAATTATGTTTACATCATTTGTGAGTTTATCTAGGGTTCTTTGTTTTTCATTTTAATGATTTATAAGTTTGTTCACCATTCAAGATGTATCGTTTCTTCCAGTGCCCTGAGGAAAGTTTTAAATAAATCGAAACGTCGGCTTTTTATTGACTGTGTTTCTCGCAAAAACAGACCTGTGAAATCTAAGTTTCATTGGCTTTAGTCAATTGAGTCTCTCGATACAAACCTCTGATTGGCCCACTGATTTAATTTTAATTTTTTACTACAGATCCACTTTTTTCCCATCGTTAAATTAATCTGAGGTCGTGAGGGTCACGTAAATGTATCATGTCGAACTCCCCTAGCTAATTCTCAAATTTTATTACGTCGTACATCCATCAAGATTTCCATGTAGCCGATCAATAAATTTTGTTTTAAATCTTAGGTTTTATGATTATTGGGGTGATATTTTTGAGAGGTTTATTACTATCTGGAATGTCTGGGAATTTCGATTAGATATGGTCTTTTGCTTATCAAGACCCATTATCCAGCATCGCTAGACATATCACATCACATTTTGATTAACATATCTAATTTAACAAATAGAAATGTAATTATGTATTGTTGACTCAACGTCAAAACTATTGAATGAAAGACAGTTTTCCATGGCAACTGAAATTTCAGAGAAAATGCTATTGCCGTGTAGAATTCATCGGTTATCACTTCATAATTTTCAAATCAAAATACTCCGAAAACCGTACAGTGTCGAGTTATACCAAGAGTACCTTTTTTGTGTGAAATTGAATGATGTTCAAGTACGCTTGAAATTATGCTCAATAAATCTAATATTAAAAAAGTTATGTTCAATACTACTTGGTACGAAGCGTGTAACTAGCGCCCTCTACGAGAGTCAGACATAAAAACGAATTCATTGGATGTATCAGCTTCCAAAATATATTCGTTTAAAGTTTCATTGCAATGTTGCCAGTAGTTTCTGCAAAATTTTAAAAAATGTGTATAATTTTTTTCTTCAACGTATCTTGAATACGGATGGCGTTATGAAAATTTTTTACTGAGTAAACCCCAATTATTTTTCAGTTTTCTACCTATCCTAGAGAGGGAGTCACCTTTTTTGAAACAGCCTGTAAAGGTAGTGCTGTAAAAGTTTACAGAGCAATTAAAAGATTGTTTAGTTTAATAAGACGTTTATGAAAAGTTGTTAAAACTACATGTACTGTAAACAGAACATTTACTGGTTTATTCAGACTAGAACAAAACAATACAGCTTTGACCCCATATCTACAGAAATTTCGAAGAAGACTTATGTTTCGGTCATAATACTTTTTTTTAGAGACGACACTGTTGTATTCATTCGATTATAAAGAACACATAACTTGATTTTGATATGTTTTTTATTTACACTGTTTGACACAACTGATTACACACTTAGTGGTTGGTTTGAGGACACTCGGCGTAGGAATACTTGATGATTTAACAAATTTGCAGAACGCAAAAGCAATTTATGTATCAGCACAGTGAAATGAATAAGTGGACTGTATTGGAATGCGTGATTGAATTTGAAGGCGTAAATGAATGAGAATGAGTGACTGAATCTAAATGATTGACTGACTCGGAATGCTTGACTGAATAAGAATGATCTTACTTGGAATTCTGGAATGCGAATGAGTGACTGAATCTGAATGATTGACTGACTCGGAATTGTGGAATACTAAACTTGAATTGCCTTTTTGGATGTGTCCCGACTATTTATGCGACAGGGATGACTCCCTCTCACGAGGGCTTTTAGAATGCCCATATATGGTCACATCGGTGTACGGTTTTTCATGTTTGAAACCAAAGACCATATATGGTATTGTATTCTTGTATTAAGGAGATTGAACAAAGGCGGCGCCAGGATATTTGTCGCCAGCTTGAATTTGTGGATGTTTGGCGCCTTTTTAAATGTGGTATTCGAACAACTGTGTTGCATCTATTTTCTCTTTTTTAGTGTTTGACGTAACCGCCCCAAATACCTTCAAGTCGTTGGACAGCTGGAGGGACGAATTTCTGGTGCAGGCATCTCCAAGAGAGCCGGAAAACTTTCCATTCGTGTTGCTAGGAAACAAGGTGGACCTGGAGCCACGTTCCATATCGTCGAAGAGGGCGCAGCAGTGGTGCCAAGCCAAGAACAACATACCCTATTTCGAAACGTCGGCAAAAGAGGCTCTGAATGTGGAACAAGCCTTCCTGGCCATCGCTAAGAATGCTTTGGCTCAACAAAACTCCTCCGTCGACTTATACAACGAATTCCCCGATCAAATCAAGCTTACCAACACTCAAAAACCTACAAGCAGTGGTAATTCTTGTTGCTAAGCCAGAGAGATGGACATTCTTTGATTTTCGGTGATCTTATCCAATTTTCCTAGTGTATGTTGGGGGACAGAAGTGATCTGTTTAGCCCAGGGATTTATTTTAATTGTTTGAACATGTCTACCCATGCAGAAAAACAATCATATTTATTAGAATTCAATTATGTAGATTTAATTTTACTTGCCAACTTTCTGAATATGGCAACAAGTTGTGTACCTGTCCCCTGGTAAACTTTTTTTTTCTTAAGTTTTTCTTTGAATAAGTTTTTCGAAATTTTTTTATAGCTATACCTACTGTGAATTACATTTGGGCTTGAAGAATGTTCGTCACGATTGTGATATTTAAATTAAACTGAATAGTATACAGGGTGTATTATACTGATATTTACATCACTTTGTCAGAGTGGAACAGTTTTGTGGAAATTAAACTGTGCAGGAATACGAAAAATCCCAAATTGCTCTCTGAAAAAGGACTTATCGCATCCTGTATATGAGGAATTTTGATTCTAGAAACCTTATCATAACATTTTAATTTTAATATATTTTTTCTATGTAAATAGCATTGAAGTTATGATTGCCTTGAAGTAGTTTTAATTGGTTAGGTCCTGTATAGTTTGATGGAAAGTATCGTTATATATATTAAGTTGAATATAATATTTAGCAAACGCATATCCGCTCACAGCAAGATTACATGATTTGGACGATTTTAAAATGATTGATTAGATATTTAAACAGTTTAAATTATGATTCAATATGATACTACTATGGAATAAACGTTTGTATATTATAAAAAAAATATTAATAAACATTATACACATATTATATATTATTGTTTCGATGTTTTTATGGGGCCGAATGCAAATTCTCTGATATAAACATTATTTCTCTAGGATCATAGAGGTTACTTCAGGTATTCCCCAGGGTAGCCATTTGGGACCTATAATTTTTAATTTGTTAATCAATGCTGTCATGGATTGCCTCAACTCTAACTTTTTCATTTTTGCGGATCACACTTCAAGAACAGATTGATAGCTTTCATAGATGATCAACTTCTAACTAGTGTTGGGTAGTACACGTCTTGAAATTGAGTTTGTAAGAGATGCCTCATTTTTGTACTGAAGCGGTACATTCTACCACTTTAAATGAGGCGAGGGGTTCTGGCCGTTCATGACGCGATACCATGTCGGGACAAAATTTGTACTAGTATAGACGACGGGTTGTTGAGGCGGTGTAGCGTAGCAAGGGCGAAGTAGGTAAGAACTAGGAACGTTGATGGTCTGTCTCACTTAGTGTTGGGTACCATAAAGTAATTACATATAGAGTGGAAACTGAAATAGTTCACAATAATAGTTCATTTTGCCGCCATATGGTGTCTCTGGCTTCTCTGATATTTGGTTTGTTGATATTTTCATAAAATCGTCATTTCTGTTTTGTTCCTTTGTGGATGTAACAAGTGCTTCTCAAATTAGAGGTGTGTTCTGTGGAAATGACGAGGATATGAAAATATCAGCAAACCAAAAATCAGAGACTCCATGCGGCTGCAAATTGAACTGTTATTGTGCACTAGCTCAGTTTGCACTCTATACAGGGTCTTTCACGAGGAACCTCACCCATATTTATACGGGAAACTACTGAACGTATTTTCATGAAATTCAACACTTACAAGTATTTCACGATGCTGATGAAATCTAAAATATTTTCAAGGCATGAGCTCCTCCGGTTTGTCCGGTAATGACGTCAACTTCCGTTTTTCAAATTAGAACACCATTTTTTTATTGCAGAAATAGATTCCTCAGAAAATTTTCATGTTATTTTGATGTTACATTTTTCAGTTTTGGTTGGAAAATTCTCTCTGAGCGGAAACTTTCGAAAAAAAAATCGAAAATAAAGCTCCGCTAAAACAAGAATGACTTCGAGGTTTTTGGATGGAAAATTTTCATTTTGGGATTTTTAAGATGTAAAATTGATGCATCCACTTTAAAAATCGAAATCGCGATTCATGATACAGGGGTGAAAATCGCTTTCAAAGTTAGGGATGACAAAATCGTGAAAAATCATTTTTTCAAATTAGAATCTCATTTTTATGGCAGATTTTGAATCTACGTTAAAAAATAATGTGAGTGTATACATCACACCCTTGCCCTAAAGTGGATATTTTCTGAGTTATTCACAAAAACTGTTTTTCGTCTTGAATTTTCAGTTTTCATAAAAGGAACTGTTATTTGAACGAGCCGCTCTTATATTTCCTCGTTGTGGTCCTCATCGAGGACAAATGAGCCGCTCTCTTTCCTCGTTGTAAGAGAGCCGCCTTTTGTAAGAGGTACCCAACACTATTTCAAATATCTTAGTGTTAACATCCATGAGTGTACCCTAGTATCATTACACCTATCCATCACAGTTATGGGTGGAACGATATCAAATTGATTGGGCATACATGTGTTCGCAACCTTGGTATTTTACTTGATTGTAATTTGAATTTTAAATAACAAGTTCAAAGTGTACGTGCGAAGGTTTATCGTGGTAGTCTGCGAATATTACAAATGGAAAAAATATTGAGAAAAGAGTTTGTCACAAATTTTGTGTGTTGACTCAGTGCGAATGCGGGAAAAGGCATATGGGGACTCTTAATCAAAAACCCAAGTGAACGAATGGTGCAAAGCCTTCAGAAACGGTCGGGAGATCGTCGAGGATTTGCCTCGTTCAGGACGTTCAACCAACGATAACGTCTGAAAATTCCAGGGAATTTTGCTCGAAAATCGCCTTGCCAGTGATAGGAGATAGCTCGTGATCTCAGCATCTGTCGCGAAACCGCTCGTTTGATTATGGTGGACCAATTGGGCCGCTCGGCTTGTTCTGGTTGAGCTGAATTTTCTTCAAAAAAAGTACCGGATGCTGGTACCTGCAGACATGCTGTATAGTGCGAATTCTGATCCGACATTCATTGGACGGATCATAAATGGTGACGAGACATTGGCCTATGAATAGGACTAAAAAACGAGCCAACAATTTATTTATTTATTGACGGGATAAACCCAATTTCACAAATCCAAATTAATACATAATTATAATTGCAATATATAATACAACTCAATACAGATTGATAGAAAAAAAGAAAATAATACAAAAATTCCAGAAATCAACTAACGGATCAATACAAACTTCGATTGACACAACGCACAATCAAGGGATATCTGAGATTAAGGAAGTCTATGCCCGTTCTACTGGCAGTGTTTACATGTTGCGAGATTCTTGGAATTGGCGAAGCTCTAGTATAACCGTACCTATAAGTCCTGAAAGCTAGCAGCGCGGTACCTCTAACATTTCTAGATGGAACGTGAAAACCAAACAGAGATAGAAGGCCGGAAGAGGACAGAAGCCCCCCGACCAATCTAGCAAACAACAATACATCCGCCCTTATCCTACGAGTACGTAAAGCAGGAAGGTGAAGAACTGATCTCATATGAGTTGCGGAAAAATTTACTCGCGATATTCCCATCCTGCACGACATGAAACTTATTTTGGACTCGTTCTATCCTGTCACAATCTTCATAAGTGTATGGAGACCATACACAGGAGGCATACTCAAGATGCGGCCTAACAAGACTGACATAAAGGTGCTTCAAAGTATTGACATCCCTGAACTCAAACGAGTGCCGCCAAATGAACCCCAGCATACGAAATCCCGCACTAACTATATGGTCAATATGCGCCCTGAAACACATCCTATTGTCGTAAAAAACACCTAAGTCTTTAACGATGTCAGCAGAAACTATTGATTGCTCACTCAGATAGTAGTACGATACAAAGCGCTGCTCACGCCTAACTATACTCATATGTTTGCACTTACCAAGGTTAATGATGACTTTATTATCTTTACACCATTGTTCCAATCGATTCAGATCAGATTGAAGATCTAGCATATCGATTAGAGTGTTAACTCTTAAATAAACCTTGAGGTCGTCGGCGAACAAAAGGAAACGTGCAAACCTAAAGCAAGTGGTAATGTCATTTATATAAATTAGAAACAACAGAGGGCCCAAATGACTACCCTGAGGTACACCTGAATCAACAATGTATGTCGGGAGAAGGAATCACGAACTTTAACTGATTGAGTACGGCGGGTGAAATATGATACAAACCACTTCCTCAAGATGCCAGTTATTCCAAAAGACGACAGCTTCTCACTCAAAATGCAATGATCTACCTTATCGAAGGCCTTAGAAAAGTCAGTATATACAACATCAACCTTACCTCCACTTTCTAAGACATCGAAGACATACTGGGCTTCGTCTTGTATTTCTATGTACTGGGCGAAAATCAGTAGATTGGACTCAACACCCCTACCCTTAGTAAAGCCATGCTGTTGCTCGACCAATCTGGACGATATATCCTTCTGTATACGATCCAGTATCAATGTCTCAAGAATTTTAGGAATGGCGCTTATAATGTTTATAGGCCTATAATCAGCAATATTATACCGACTCCCAGACTTAAACAATCATCGGAATGGGTAGAAAAAATGAGCCAAAACCGAAAAAACGTAGCTTAAGATAATCGTGCTGTGGTTCATCATGAATTCGTTCTGTTCAACTTTTTTAAGACGTTTGCCTGAAAATGTTCTCCGTACACGACCAGATTTGTGGCAAAACAATTCGTGGATTTAGCATGACGATAACGCACCATCTCATCGAGCCACGATTACGCACTTATTCCCCTGATCTAGATACGTGTGACGTTTTTCTTTCCTCCAGACTTGAAATACAGGGAAACCAGATTTGACACATACAGGAAAATTCGCTGAATGCCGTTCCTGAAAGTTCCCATTAAAAATATTTTCATGATTGGAAGAAACGTTGGCGCATGTGTATCGCTTCAAATGGGGCATATTTTGAAGAAGATTAAATAAATGTTGAAGATGTTTGAAAATTTTGCGCTTCATTTCAAATTTCCGGATACCTTTTTGTCAGGGAGTATAGTCGAGATTGATTCCTATTCTTCAAAGCAATTTTTTGTTAAAAAATAAAATATGAATATTTTATTTGAAAAATAAGGGTAGACAACTATATGGGTTCATTAAAAAGTTATGATTACAATTTAGGGTAACAAAAACACTCTTAAATTGTCATTCTGTTGAAATCAATTTTATACTGGATTTCATTTGTCCAGAGTGGATATAATAAATTAAAATAATTTTTTAACTAATTTTGGCTTTGAGAAAAAAGGTAGATAAAAATACCTGCCTTTAATTTGAATGTGATTAAAAAAAAACTTATTCAATAAAATTTCCACATTTATTGTGTTTAAACAATATTGTAACTACATTTTAAATACAATGGTTTCATTTAGTTTGAATATGATTAAATAAAAACTTATTTAATAAAATTTCCATATTATGGATATAAATATTATGGAAATTTTATTAAATAAGTTTTTATTTAATCATATTCAAACTAAATGAAAATGGATTTCCATCAAGTGAGGACCTCAACTATTCAAGAACAATGGTTTCGACAAATTCTTGCCTTCTTCAGGCGAGTTCGATGTTAAACTACTTCAAAAAAATTGAGTCTTCCTTATATATTTCACAAGATGGAAGAGGGGAACGGTATTCTAAATGCTTCTTGGATTTTTTTATGGCATGGTGATCTGTTGACATCCGTTTGGTCATTAAGTAAGATATTTTCCTTGTTAAATCTGTTAATCCCCATTGCTTCTATAATATTGAGTCTTCTGCTTCTGTTTTCTATATGCAAAATTCTCTAGTTTGAATCAAACATCTGTCCCTCGTCTGAAAGATGGTTCGCATAAATTGAGTTCTGTTTTTATTCAGGAAACTACTAGAATGTTCCTTAATCCCCTTCTTGAAGTTCCTTCCTGTTTGTCCAATTTATACTTTCTGGCATGAACCACAATTCAACTTAAATACTCCAGATTTTTTTTTTTATTTAATTTGTCTTTATTATTTTTGATTAAATTACTTAAAGTATAATTGTTTTTGAATGCTATATTGAAATTCCTTTTGTTTTTCAAAAAATTTGCTACTATTGATTTCTTTTACCTGTGTAAAAAAATCCCAGAAGCATTTAGAATACAGTTCCCCCCTTTTCCATCTTGTGAAATATGTAAGACTCAATTTTTTTGGAGTAGTTTAACATCGAACTCGCCTGAAGAAGCCAAGAATTTGGCGAAACAATTGTTGCAAATGTAGTGTAACAATATTGTTGAAACACAATGAATGTGGAAATTTTATTAAATAAGGTTTTAAATAATCACATTCAAATTAAATCATTCAAGAAAAATACCTGCCTTAAGAATCACCGATTGAAATCTTCAATTCAGAAACACCCTATTTTTATTGTTCTCTTTAATTTCAAAACATATATTTTTCATTTTAACATGTTTCTCTAAAGGTGTTGAATGATTCACTGATAAAAAATATTAAAATGTTGACTCATCCCAAACTTTATTCATTCAGTGAATTGAAAATTACATTGTATATTTCCTTGAATTCTTCATTGAAATCTTTTAATAAAAAAGTTCACTCATTACCTTATGAATATGTGTATTATTCGATTAATTTAAAGGTGAATTGAGAAATCTAGATTTTCAAATATCAACATTTATTGAAAATCAAACAAAAAAGTGGAATACAGAACACCTAGTCATTTAAAAAAGCCAAACAAAAGTAACATACAAAATATCTTCATCAGTGTAAACTAAAATATTTTTGTATAAACTCGAAACTGATTTACTAGTGTAATATACCAGAAACAAATTTATGTTACGATCATATTGAGATGACTATGCTAAAAAAATCATTTGTATTCCTTGCATAATAAAACAAAAATTCTATCATCCTAGAAAAATATTGCTATATCAGTTGTAAAGTTTTTATAGCTGAAAATAACAATAAAAGAATATTTCACAAGCATAAATTATTATTTTAAATTACTAATAATAATGAATATTTCATACTTCACAAAAATAAATATAATTTATGTATTCTACATCGTCTTATTTTCATGTTCAATATTTATCTTTACAATATTATTTATTTCTCCTGTTGAAATGGAATAATTTATTGGTGTTCGTTTAAAAACCATCACCAAATTTTACATTCCATGTGAAAATCGTCTTTTGAGGAATTAATATCTGGTTTTTATATCACATATTTTTGAAGACTATCTTTACATATCGTCAGTTATTACTTCTACAGCCCCATTTCTACAATACATCTTTGACATAAAGAATCTTGAGCAATAGAGCTATGTTATTTCTGCAGTTAGTATATAACTACATACATCAAAATTAAACCTAAATAAGCCGTTTTCATAGAAAAGAAAATCCAATGATTTAAAAATTTTTAAAAAGTTTTATTTTGGCAAATTTAGGTGTGCTTAGAACTACCTTGGATATTTGTACCTAATGGGGAAGATTTTCGATTACTTTTAGGTGAATTACTATCTTTAGTAGGGGATTTAGAAGATGTGCTCTGTGCTGCTTTAGGCGGACTGTCCTCATCTTCCTCATCCTCTTCTTCAAGAAGTTTTCTAGCCAGTTGCACTGCATAGAATTCGTTATAATGTTTTTTACGTTTCTGTCGAAACTCTTTTCTTCGTTTCTTTTCTTCTTCCGTTAAATCTGAATCTTCTTCGTCTGAATCATCATCAGAAGATTTCTGCTGGAATTTAGCTGGTTTATCAGCTGCAAGTTTCAGTCTGCAAACAAGGTATGAAGAATTACGTTATACTTTGATAGTACTGTTCTCGTTCATACTTTTCTGCCAATGCTGTTGCATCTAATTTATCTAATTCATCTTCACTAAAATTGAAAGGTGTTTTAGGTTCATCAATTTTCATGTGGCCATAGTCTTTATCCGGAGGATGTAGTGTTGCTATTATATTCATTTCATCAAAAGTCGTTTCCTTCGCTTTTCTGAAACAAAAAAAAGGATAATGTAAAATGTAGAGTGAGGATTATAACGTTATCTATGTAGATTATAACAGGGATTAGCGAATTTGAGGAGTTATTGGGTTGGGCTTTCAGATCGGAAAATAGAAAAAACCTGTTTTATTCGGTTTTGCTAACAGAACTATGTGCTCACTTAGCGTGCGAATGACCATCTTGCTTGTCAAAACTGCTCGAATTTTTCAAAATGCCTTTAGAAGGCCTCTTTTGCAAATTATCTGCCATTTGTACTCTTATATATCAACCTGAAAATCAAACTGTTTGACAGCTTCAATGTCATCTTCAAATTGCGCGAACATAGAGATAGTCAAATTTGAAATTAATCGAATTTCCCGCTATTTTTGAAATGTTTGAATGAGGAGGAATTTCAAATGTTTCAATTTATATTTATAATTTATTTATACGTGGGTTGGGTAAAAATATCATTTCAGTGCCCTGAAAGCGATAAATATCAAATTTCCATTTTTTCTGTGTTTCCGGTCAATAAACTCCGATGAAAATGAATCCATCAAAATTTTCTCGTTATTCGATTTAGAAATGAGAGTAGAGACGCATTCCATGCGTTCTTTTTTCAAGTGAAAAATTCTAGTTGAAAAGCGCAGCCGCTTCTACATACCAATTCAGTCCTTGGGATCAAATTTCTCCCAGAGTTTTGCGCCGCCGTCCCAGTCGTAGAAGAAGACGGCCAAGAAGTGAGGGTATCTGACTGACTAGTTGTTTTAGTGCAGTTGTAACGAGGTGGAGGTGTGTTTTTATGTTATTTTGTGTATGAACTGTGCTATCGGTTTTCAGTGTTTTTTCGATAAATAAGCGAAACAAATCGAGCTTTAAGGTGAGTGATTTTTCTGCACATAAATTCTCTGGCTTTATCCACATTTACCGGCACTTTTAATTGAACATTTTCTGTTTGGAAGGGCTGGGTAAAGGAGAAATGTCAAATGAAATAACTTTTTTTTTTGTGTTGAAGCAACACCGGTTTTCAAAGGACTATCTATCTTCATCATATATTTTCTATGGTTCTTGATTATCATCGGAAAAGATTCTGCTTTGTCGATTTTATTTACGTTTCTTTGATGTTAATGATATGGGTCATGTGTGTTATTACTTTCGTTAAAAAATTTTCATACCACTTGTTTCTTACGTGGATTTTTGCTGGTTCTCGAATTTCAGGTGAAAAAATACTTGGTTTTCCTAGATTATTTTCGTCTATGATCTATCAAAATTCTTGAGGTGTTTTAAAGTCCGATTTGGCAAATGGCCAATTTCTAAATAAGTTCTGTGATGTATTATTCACCTTCTGGCATTGGTCTACCAATGAGTTGCCTTTTCTCGATTTCATAATATGCAATGATACCATCTATAAAAATATTATTGCACCTTTATAAACAAAACTGGAAATAACAATGAAACCTAATTTTTTCGCAACGTTATGTTGATATTAAATACGTACTTACCTAAAGAGATAATTGTTAATTTTCATTCGAGTTTAAGCTGCGTTTGTTTACAATGCAGTTTTTTATAAGATACAAGTTAAATAAACCATGACATGATAGATTATTAGTTGTGAATTTTTTAGATATCGTATTTCCTCAGTAATTGAGAGCTTCATTATTTACCAGATGTATGCTAAATATACAGGGTGATGCAAGACTATGTGCCTTCTGGAGTATTTTTCTGTGCTCTGGAAGTATATGAATCAACAATTCTCTAGAATGACTTCATTCTGAGATAATGGTGTAAGTAAGTGGATCTAGTGTCAAATATTTTTGCCAAGCTCTATCGATCTCAAAGAATGAAGAACAATAAATTGTAACTCATCACAGAATTATCCACTTCTGTGTGCAGTGAATCTTCGTTAGTGGGTTCAACATCTCCTCACAGATCCCATTCGACACACTATAAACTGTCTTCTCATTCATAAGGAATAAAAATATGGCATTCATCCTATGGATGTCAACATATTAATCATGAAAACAGGATGTGTTATATAGCTATTCTAGTGTTCTGGATTCGATTAATGTTGCTCCTGAGATTGTTCTGGATAATATAAGATCCCTCGATGCCAATGGGGGGACCCTGATTGACATCCATAATAATTTAGCAAGTTTAAATTATCCTCTTTCCATTTTGCATGTCAAATCTATTCAATTTGGTACTTTTCCGGACTCGTTGAAGATATCACTCGTAGGTCCAATTTACAAAAGCTCTGGACATAAAAAATTATCGTGGAGTGTGTAAAATATCAATTCTTGATAATCTGTTCGAAATGGCCATCCTTGATGTGTTGCTGTCTGTCTCATTTACAGAAGCTATGAGCCAAAGTTATGTTTTAAACTAGATTTTTGTGCCATTTTCCCAAAGCTTAATTTTTTCTGAATTCAAAAATATGCAACATCGTATGGTTTGAATAAATATAAGTGATAAGTGGTAAAAAATCAGTCTCATTATTTCTATGGTTTCAACTGTTGATGAGCATAGAAAAATAACATGAGCAGTCACCTTCCATCAACCTCATTTCTATGCTATCATCTACTAGGGTTATCCAATCCCGAAATATAAAAGGCAACCTCTTATGAACGTTGGTAGGGTCACTAAGGTTAGAGATTTAGGCGTAATTTTCCCATTCAACTTCCATTTGGACCATGTCATATCATCATGCAGTAAATCTTTGTCGTATATGTCAACATTCAAATGATGAGGAGGCCGCTAAGTCATTATAGTATGCCCAACTTTGTGAGTATAGTTTGGAATCCAATGTACAATATTCACAAAGTTAGACTGAAAATACTTCAAAACAGATTCATGAGATATCTTCATTACGAAGTATCCAATGTCTATGTAACTCTCGGTATAAACGTGGTCCCCTCTCGGTACCATATTGAACTTCTTGAATCTCGGAGAATAAAAAATGACTTGGTGTTCGGATTTAAGTTGATGAGGAATTACCTGAACTCACCGGAATTGCGTACAATGATTCCCTTTCATGTCCCTTTTGGAACAACCTGTAGCCGTGCACTGCTTTCATAGAGTGTATTTAATACACCAACTTCGGTAGGAATTCGCCAGTCCATCGAGTGTGCACTTCATTATTGATGTTTTCCGTATTATTCTGTCCATTATTCAGAAAAACATAGAATAGTATATTCTAAAAAAAGTTGCAGAATGGGCACCTACTCAAACACGAATGCGAAATTGAGTGTTGGAATTGCCTTCTGCAACGAGTATAAGACGATATTTTCTCTATTTCAGTCAAGAATTGTGAGAAATTTATTGGAATTCAAAGAAAAATTCAGATTATACCTCCTAGTGCCTTTTGTATTTTAATTTCGCAGTTGGTGTGACTGATACGAACATTGACAGATTATAGAATTTTAATAGTGCGTTCAAATCTCTACATGGTTTAATATTGACAATTGACATGCAATGGACGCGTGTTGACATTCGAAAGGATAGGATGTTAGTGTTGACAACCACAAAACGAAAAATATAACTAAAAACAATGCTGTAATGAGTTCATTACAGCACTGTTTTTAGTACTGTAATGAACTCATTACGACACAGAAATAGAGAAAATATTTTTAAATAAATTTTTTTTTGATTAGTCAATATTAGCTGTAAGGAGATTGTTAACTTCATGCTTGTATAGTTTATAAGTGGATCCGAGGTATGAATTATTTCTCTTATGTATTTTGACCATGGATTTTTCATCAACAAGTCCAACTCAATGGATTTAGACAATACAGACATTTGGGTAAAACGATAGCATGTAGTTCTTAACTTCTTGAATATAAAAATTCCTACGCAATTCTTATTTATGAACACTTCTAAGTTGGAGCGTTATAAGAAAACGATTTGAAATTCAAAATCCGCACAGAATTAATTGTGTTGAGCGAAACGTTATTTCTCTCAGACTTTTTCTGGTACCAGTAATTATCGTTCTCAATGGCATAACGGGGAACCTATTAGTGGAATTAATGTTGTTCTGGCGCAAATCCACGAATTTTCAACCTACCTTGAGGAGAAAAAGAATAATGGTATGAGAAAGGTTATCGTAAAAGCGTTGTATACTACATCTGTCAATAACTACCGGGCCTTACTGCCAGATGGCGCCACTAATATATATAACATATGATTTTTCGAAAGTGACAACCTTCAAATGATTAATGTCAAAATTTCCTGACGCTTGGTTTATTATTCATCGAGTTACAGTGGTATAAGTAACGCCATTTCGATGGTTTACCGATTTCTAACGTACTCGTATCAGTACTAATGGTGCTGAACGCTAAATTATTCCGGAAAACATTGAAAAAGCCTTGAAAATCATCATTGAATATCTATGATTACGAGGGTTTAGGGATCGGACAACCCTAGTGTTACAATCTGCCAACTGACAGCTCTATCGTACAGCTTGACATTTTTTAGGTTATGAGTAGTCAGACGTTTTGACATACAAGCGCTATTTGAGTTGTTTTCAGTAATTTAAAAGTTTCATTTCACCCAAAAAATCAAATTGAATCATGAAAATTTTCGTGCCATTATCTTTTACAACTTTCGACGTGGATTAAGTCAGCAGCAGTTGCACCGATGAACTTAATTCAATTTTTGGCGAAGATTCGAAACGTGAAACTTGAACCTCATTCTAAGTTGTTACCTATTGACGATTGTGATTACTAGAGGTCTTGAAAAATTTTGTTCCTCTGTTGCTTTTCTAATTAAATTGATGAGATTAATAATATCTATATGGGTTATTTCATATGCCATTTGAAATAGACTGTCACTTGTGCGTATTTATTCTGGAGACTAATGGAAATACCCTGCTGCACCATCACATTTTAACCATATCGATTGAATTGGTGGATAATGTGGATCCGTTATTCCGTAATCCATTATGAGATATCTGAAAGTTTATGAAATATATCCATCTTCGAAATTTTTAAAAATTAGATGATAGCATAGAAATAATGAGGTTGACGGAAGGTGACTGCTCATGATATTTTTCTGTGTTCATCAACAGTTGAAACCATAGAAATACTGAAACTCGGATAAAAAATGATTTTTTACCACTGTACAATGTGCCCCCGTGAAACTCTACGCCGCTGAATCACAGTCGTCCCTTTTGGTACCTGCTTCCAGGTATTTCCAACGTTGAGGGACTATACAGGGTGTCTCAAGTTCGAAAGCCTATTAGACGTTTCTGGAGAACACGACATATTTGAGATCTGAAAATTGGGATTATGATATTGTTCGAAGTTCTCTACAGAGCTAAAATATTTTCGAAGCCCAAAAACTTCCTGTTATACAGGGAGTGAAAATAAATTCGACGAAACAAATTTTTCAAGTTCAAACACAGAAACAAAGTTTTCTATTCCTGGTATGATCGAGTATTCAATAGTGAATACATTTCTGTTAATACTATTGTATTAAATCGAATAGTTTTCAAAATATCTGAAAAAAACTGGAAAAAAAGTCAAATATGTTCAGTCAGTAATATGTTCATTATTCTTATTTTAAATATCCTGAGCGTAAACTGTTTTTACAACATCGAAGAGGAAAGATGTGAAAAGGTCATGCATCTTTTGGATTTCAAAAATATCATCACAGGGTGTTTCAAATTCTGTGTTGAAAATAGTGATCTTATATTGGCCATAACTTCTGTTTTTCAAATTAGAACCCTATATTTTTAAAATTGTGTTGGATTCTGCGGTCAAAAATAATGATGGTTTTCTCACATGATTATGCTCCTAAATTTAATAATTTCTGAGTTATGTGAATCATGTGAGAAAACTATCATTATTTTTGACCGCAGAATCCAACACACACATAAAAAAATAGGGTTCTAATTTGAAAAACAGAAGTTACGGCCAATTTAAGATCACAATTTTCAACACAAAATTTGAAACACCCTGTGATGATATTTTTGAAATCCAAAAGACGCATGACCTTTTCACATCCTTCCTCTTCGATGTTGTAAAAGCGGTTTACGCTCAGGATATTTAAAATAAGAATAATGAACAGATTACTGACTGAACATATTTGAGTTTTTTTCCAGTTTTTTTTAGATATTTTGAAAACTATTTGATTTAATACAATGGTTTCAACAGAAATGTACTCACTATTGAATACTCGATCATACCAGGAATGGAAAACTCAAAAAAAAAAATTTTCGTCGAATTTATTTTCACTGCCTGTATAACCGGAGTTTTTGGGCTTCGAAAATATTTTAGGTCTGTAGAGAACTTCGAACAATATCATAATCCCAATTTTCAGATTTCAAATATGTCTAGTTCTCCAGAAACGTCTAATAGGCACTCAAACTTGAGACACCCTGTAGATACCCCGAATGGAACCATTCTAAAACCATTAAGCTACCAAAGAGGTCTGCAGCAAGAAGTAAGTTACGAGAATCATTCCATGTTAAAAGTGTAACCTGTGCAAATATACGATTATTAAAACGAAGAAATACAGTCCACTTATTTAACACATCAACCCATCGAAACGACACACGAACAACCACTTCTCACGTATATTTATACAAACCATAAGATGTTGCTTATTTTTAAAATAAGAAAAAAATAGACTTTGGAAAAATGGCACAGAAATCTAGTGTTTCCATTCATAACATAATTTTGGGTCATAGCTTCGTAATTCAAAATGCTGCAAGAAAGATGAACACGCCACTGGATTCTACGTGAAAGAGTCAGAGATATAGAGTGGGGAGAATGATCTTGGAGATGCGCGAAGTGGCTAATTTTTCGTCCGCCATTTTTATACTTTCGGTTCATTGGCGTAGAAAGCAGCGTATCTGAGGGATAGTTGGTATAAAATTAAAAAGAAAATGAAATGTATAGAGCATATCAATTTCTTACATAAATCTTCAGCTTCAGAATCTATACTCAGAATATCAGTCCAAACTGTCCTCATATCAACTGATTTTGGGAAACTAAAAAGAATCATATTACTGTGGAAAGTAAACAACACGCCACTGAGCAGATAAACAATGCCATGCGTTATGATCAGTCGGATAATTTCAATAAAAACTTACGTATAAAATGATATTCCCTCGACGTTCTTTATTTTATAGTTTTTACACGTTTTAACAATACAAGACATGTTGAAAGTATCGAAGTATCTATCAGCACAATGTAAAATTCGAGCAATTTCTACCTCACCTGACAAGTATGTCACACCTGACAAGTATGTCAACCTAGAACAGCTGACTACGAAAGTATAAAAATGGTCGAAATTTGACATAAGAATTTAGCCACCAATTTTGGATGTGCACTGGTCGAACCGTATTCTCTCCACTCTATATCTGTGGAAAGAGTGCCTGCATGATAATTTGGTTTCAGAGCTCAATCATCAGTGTATTAGCAGATATAATAGGTTTTCAAATATCACCCTTTCGCTTTTTGCTCTTTATTCAATGCTTTATAAAAAGTGTTACAGTGATCGGATTTAGTTCAAATATGCGACGTTTTGTTCGATAATCTGCAACTTCATAATACCTCCCTCGTAGAAGCCCCCCTCCTTATTCGCAAAGAACTCGGACAGCCACTTTTCACCAGCAAGGGCGTTCGCCATGGACAGGAACAGGTGGTAATCACTTGGCGCTATGTCCGGGCTATATGGTGGATGCGATAAAACCTCCCATCCGAGCTCCCGTAGCTTCTGACGAGTCATCAACGAAGTGTGTGGTCCTGGTGGAACACTTCACCCTTCTTGTTGGCCAATTGTAGTTTGTTGTTCGCAGTTGTTCGCAGTAGATGGTAGAATTAAGCGTCTGGCCATATGGGAGCAGCTCATAGTGGATGATTCCCTTCCAATCCCACCAAACACTCAGCAAAACCTTCCTGGCAGTCAATCCCGGCTTGGCCACTGTTTGGGACGATTCACCTGCCTTCGACCACGACCGTTTTCACTTGATATTGTCGTATGTGATCCATTTTTCGTCGCCAATCACCATCCGCTTCAAGAATGGGTCGAGTTCGTTCCGTTTCAGCAGCATATCGCAGGAGTTGATTCGGTCCAGAAGGTTTTTTTGCGTCAAATCATGCGGCATCCAAACTTCAAGCTTTTTTTTGTATCCAGCCTTCCGTAGATTGTTTGGTGACTAACTCCCATCTCCTGGGCGATGTCACGAGATGCTACACACCGGTCTAACTCGATGTATTCCATGATGATAGAGTACCATCCCCCAAAATACCATGAATCTAACGGAACGTTTCTCTAGCAGATTTGCCCTCAATGAAGGAAAACTTTAAAATAGCCCGAATTTCGGCGTTAGTGAAGTCCATGTTTACACGTCTATAACTGTTGAACTCAATATCCAAACTAATCATACATACCGTCGTTTTGTAGGTTATGTCAAGACCTTTCAAATACGGGGCATTAGTGTGACGTCACATCATGCTCGTAACCATAGGTACGGGATCCAAACAAATTATTCTTGAGGAGTTTATAATATATTTCAATTGATATTTAATTTAAATTGTGTATGTAACTTATCCTCAAAACAATTTTTCATTCTTAGAAATGCCTGTCAGATGGAAAATACTGGGCAATCCAAATTAAAACTGAGTTGTTTGGATCCCGTAACCATAGTTACGTGCAGATGTGACGTCACCACTAATGCCCCGTATTATGTATAGTAGTGCCAGTTACGAGCTCTGTAGCGCTTTGTAGATAGCCGCGGAATTCAAAATACAAAACGGCGGAAGGGAGATATTTGGCAACCTATTACAACGCGAATGTAAAAATTATGTAACAAAGAATCCGGCTGAGCACTACAAATGATCAAGAATCAAGAAATTGACGAAAGTTCAAAATTACTGATATTCAGACAAAACGGTATCTCGCGCTTACTGACGAACAACTGCAAATTTGCAAAGAAATCGGATAGGCGCCGATGCTGACATTGATGACATGTTTATAACATAATTGCTCTGGTGTCTTGAACTAACTCAACTCAAATCTAACAAACGTAATGAGTGTAAAAGAAGAACAATACAAAAAACTTGAGAATCCCTTCATTACTATCTAAATTATATGCTATAACGTCATTATCTTCTATCCCCTGAGTTTTTCGCTCTTTCCAAGAAACTAGTAAAACCACTTTAAATTGATTAGGAAAAGTCGAATATAAAAAGGGTCTTACTCCAAGAAGACATTAACATAGCGAGAAGGAAACCCATTTCCGGTAATAAGAACCTCGGTGTATGTTTCTCAAGGCTTAATTTCAAGCGGACCTTTCATGTCGAAAATTAATTAATCTCAATGCAACATCAACAATTATTTCGCATAAGATGATGATACACTCAAGATTACAGGTTTCGGAAGGCTTTCTACCGGTTTGATGGGAGCACTCGATCAGGGGGGCAGTCCTTTGAAATCGTTTGGAGATGAAAACGGTTCATTTTTTGGATAGGATGAATTTTTGGTTCAGCAAGATGGTGCAACCGCGCACACATCCACGAGGTGTGTAAAATAATATAAGGAATGTTTAATTTTCTTGGACTTCGTGTGTTTGATTTTTGTTTCTTTTTTGTAGCGATATGTTGGTACCTTGAGCTGAAAATAGCGATGGATATCTTTAATTAATAAGTTTATTTTCATCAAAAAAAGTAACAATCTATTTTCAACATTGAGTTTACAATTTCCATGGTCGCTGTAAGCTAAAATTGAATCTATCGAAGACAATACCAGCAATACAGTTCAACTCTTCATTACAATTTAAAGATTTAATACCATGGAAGCCCATACATTCGATAGGTTCATCGATGCCAACACATTTGTCGTTTTTATCAACAAATAATTTGTTTTTATCGGCAATAATACATGGAATTGCCACGACAGACATTCCCTCCGCACTATTGCCCATGAAATTACTCTAAAATAAAAATATATCATCATCTGAATCATATGGATCAGTTTGACATGAAAATTCCTTCTGGCCTCTTTCCACTTGCATTGAATGATCATCATCTCTTTCAATTAAAGATTGAACAATAGATTCTTCCTTAGACACATCCTTTCTTCTTGATCGTGCTATTTTTCTTTGAAATCTCTCCACTCCCATAATGGAATTATCCACTTTTTTATACATCTGAAATAAGTGAAATTAGATCAGACATAGATAACTGAAACTGAACTAACCTTTGGAAAAATCGTTGGGTTATAAGAAGGACAATCACAGATATATTACTCTTGGCATTTCCTACGAAATGAGCACTACATATTTCATGGAATTCTGTCGGTAGCCATTGCTTGGAAGTACCATCTTTACTAAAGTTTTGAATGAATGAAATCATGATAACATCTCCAATCAAACAGATATCCTTACCAAACTCTTTTAACTCTGACTAGGTTTTTATATCGTTCCTATGTTATATGTTGTGATAGGGTATATCAGTCACCAGGAACCTCAGTTTTTATAAAATTTATTCAATTAGCTACGTTTCGAGACTTTTAGTCTATTCCTCAGGCTGAAAAATATGACAGTTACATAAACACGATAAAAATCATCTAGATAGAAAGTAATCAACATGAATACCTGTTCAACATTTACACAAATTTGTATATTTCACTCATATTTACTTAATACTTGATTACAATTAAAACTAACAATTGATCACAAACAAATGTTCTGACATCTCAAAAATAAGTTAAACCAGCTCACCTATGAATATTAGATAAAAAGATATTCTCCTTTGAAACATCGTTCAAAATCGTGTTTGTTAATAAGTAATACAGGGTGGCCATTTGAAAACGAAACAGACGAGATTACAGACGAAATAAGTCGATAGAAATGCTCGGACAGGTCGATTTCTGTTTCGAGGGGGACAAATTATGATGTAGGTTACGGACGCATAGCGCTTCAACCCTTGCTGCTACAACCCCCACCCCCAATTTTTGAATAGGGAAGATGGGGTGAGTGATACCTCAATTCAAAGGTATTTTTATACTGATTTCAGCACAGTAATTGTTTTTTCATTTTATGACTGAGGTCGCCACATACAAATATGCAAACCGCCTTTATTACATTCCAGGAGGATTATTTTGAAGGGAACAATATAGATATTCAATATATGTATATATTCTTTTGAACTTTTGGCTGACAATATTTAGTTAGCAAACAATAAAGCATATAGATCAGGGGTTAGTGACGGGGTGTCATACAATTCGTCGTATCACATAAAAGCCTAGGAAAAACTGTTGAGACCAATCTAAAAACTCTAAACACTTATAATATGTTCTATGGATGCTGTCTGTCAGATGAAGTATAGGTTATATATGTCTATGGTTGATAGAGGACAGTTATGGATGAATGTATTACGGTGTACGGTGTAATCTGTCGTTGAAATAAACTTCTAAAAATATAAAGTGTTTCTTTGAAGCATCGGTGATTCAAATTTTTCATCAGGTTATGGGCCCAGAACCCGCAATTCAGAGAAGTTGAGGTTGGAATTAAAATTACCACGTTGTCGAAATGGCCAATTTCACAATGGAAAAATATGGAATTCACCAGTTCGAAGGAAGGGACTACGATCACTGGAAATTCAGGATGGAGACAGTTTTGGATCAGAATGGAGTTGCAAGTTGCATCAAAGATCACATTCTGACGCCCACTGAGGACCAACAAAACTCGACAAAAAGTGCAAGTCAATAATTGTTCAATGCGTTGCAAACTCGCATCTTGAATATATAAAAGACAAACAAACCTCATTTGAAATGTGGACATCATTGGAGAAAGTTTTCCAAAGAAAAGGTATTGCTAATCAACTCTATCTACGAAGGAAATTATTAAGCCTGAAACTAAAAACAGAAAGTCTAGAAGAACATTTCATAAAATTTGAATCAATAATTAGGCAGATCAAATCTGTTGGGGCCAAATTAGAGGAAGTAGATATAGTTTGCCATCTTCTGCTTACTCTACCCGAATCTTACGACAATATTGTAACTGCCTTGGAAACACTAGAGCCACAAAAGCTTACATTGGAATTTGTAAAAGGAAAACTTCTTGACTATGAAATGAAGAAGAAAAACACCTCTGCACCAGAAAGTATACAAGGAACTTCTACGTTTTATGGAAACAAAAAGTGGACTAGAGGTTCTGACAACAAGGACTACCAGAAGAGACTTACGAGCAGAAACCAGGAACAAAGAAGAGGACTGAAGTGCCACAACTGCGGAAAGATTGGTCATATCAGAAAGGAATGCTGGTATGGTCGAAAGGGAGCAAATGAAGCCACAGCTGACGAAAGCCGAATCACCTTCGCAGCTTCAGTAAACAAGATCAAGTGCACGGAAAAAGAAGGTAATTTGATAAAATTTGTAGTGGATTCAGGTGCAACTGATCACATGGTGAATAATGTTAAATATTTTTGTCATTTTGAAGAGCTAAAAGATAAAGTTAATATTGCTGTTGCCAAAAATAATGAAAATATAAAGGCTACTAAAGTAGGTACTATTAAAGTAAATTTAAATGAAGGGATAAATTGTAAAGCTGAAATAAAAATGTACTTTATGTTGAAAATCTCAGACAAAATTTATTATCTGTTCAAAAGCTAGAAACTGTTGGACTTAAAGTTGTATTCGAGCATAGTTCTGTTAGTATCTTCAAAGGAGATAAATTACTTGCTAGTGGTAAGAAGGAGAATAATCTGTATGTTATTGAATTTATATCTCTGAAAAGAGTACAAGCTCAATTTAGTTCTAGCTCAAAGAATTTTAATCTATGGCACTGTCGGTTAGGTCATATTGGCAATACAAATTTGAAAATCATGAAAAAATAATAATATAGTTGAAGGTATTGATGAAGTCTTTGATGAAAATAATTTTGAAATGTGTTCAATATGCATACAATCTAAACAAACCAGGTTACCATTTAATAGAGCGAATAAGAAATATTCTAAAAGACCACTTGAAATTGTGCATAGTGATATATGTGGTCCAATTTCTCCTGGTACCTATGATGATAAAAATTATTTTGTTACATTTCTTGATGACTATACACACTTCAGTATTGTATATCTTATAAAAATAAGAGTGAACTTTTTGAATGTTTTAAGGAATATGAAGCATTAGTTACTAATGAAACTGGTTACAGGATTGGTTCAATTCAATGTGATAATGGTAGTGAATATTGTTCAAATCAATTCAATAATTTTTGCAGAATGAAAGGTATTAAAATAAGACACTCTGTCCCGTACAATCCTGAAATGAACGGATCAGCAGAACGATTAAATAGGACATTGTTGGAAAAAGGAAGAGCGATTCTTCTGCAGTCGAAGCTACCCAAAACAATGTGGGGTGAAGCAATACTTTGCTCAACTTACCTGTTGAATAGAAGTCCCACTGCAGTAATAAAGGGTAAGACACCAGCTGAACTATTTTATAATAGGAAACCAAATGTAGAAAATCTAAAGATATTTGGAAGTTTAGTTTATTGTCATATACCTAAAGAAAAACAGATATCGAAGCTTGATTCAAGAAGTGAAATAAACATCATGATAGGCTATGCAGGTAATGGCTATAGAGTTTGGGATCCTATTAAGCAAAAAGTATCTGTTGTTCGAAATGTTGTTTTTGATGAATACAAAAATATCACAGATTTGAAGTTGAATGCTACTGCTGTAGATGGTACTTCTGCTCTAGATATTATAGATGAAAAAGAATCAATTCATAGTTACACTGAGACTGAAGGTGATATGGAGGAAGAAGTTCAAGATGATGAAAGAAACACCAATGAAGAGTTTAGAAACAATAGAAGGAGAACTAAAAGACCAAACTACTATAATGATTTTATTACGGGAGAAGACTTGGAGCATTTAGCTCTACATGCAACGGCATATGTTGATAACATTCCAGAAAACCTAGAAAGTGCACGAAATTCACCAAATTATGATTTTTGGAGGAAAGCTATTGAGGAGGAAAAGAAAGTACTAGAAAAGAATAAAACATGGACATTGATCGATAAGCCAGAAAATGCAAAATTGATAGACTGCAAATGGGTATTTCGTATCAAATCCTGTAACAAAAATGGAGTCAAATATAAAGCTAGACTTGTTGCCAAGGGATTTATGCAAAAACAAGGATTTGACTATGAAGAAACTTATGCACCAGTAGCCCGGCTGACTACTGTCAGGGCACTGTTAGCTGTAGCTAACCATGAAAATCTAATCATTCAACAAATGGATGTCAAATCTGCCTTTCTTCATGGAACGCTAGAGGAGGAAATCTACATGAGGATTCCAGAAGGGTATGAAGATGATGGAAGGGTATGTAAGCTCAACAAAGCACTTTATGGACTCAAGCAGGCACCATATTGCTGGAATAAAAATTTGATGAATTCATTAAAAGGGAAAATTTATAAAGTCGAAAATGATCCATGCCTGTATTTGAAGATCACTGATTCCTACCTGATTTATCTATTATTGTATGTTGATGACATTCTTATCGCAGGGAATAAAGAAGAAGAAATTGAGATGCTGAAAGACAAGCTGAAACAGGAATTCGAAATGCAGGATCTAGGATTTTTGAAAACTTTTCTTGGAATTGAATTTGAAAGCAATGAAGATGGAATTTATCTCAGTCAAAAGAACTACATAAATAATATGCTGATGAAATTTCACATGAATGAGTGTAAAGAAGTCAAAACACCACTAGAAACAGGAAATTTAAAATTTGAACTAGACAAAGATTTGGAAGAAGTCAGCAATAAACCTGTAAGAGAATTAATTGGCTGCCTAATGTATTTGATGCTGGGAACTAGACCCGACCTAAGCATATCTGTAAATCTTTGTAGCAGATACCAAAGCAATCCCTCTGAGCAATTATGGAAATATTTGAAGAGAATATTGAGATATCTGAAGGGGACTATTAATGCAACATTGCATTTCCCAAAAAATGATGAGACAAAGCTCATAGGATTTTGTGATGCTGATTGGGCTGGCGATGAAGTCGATCGGAAATCAACATCCGGATATTTCTTCAAGATTTTTGGTTCCACAGTCTGTTGGACCACTAGAAAACAAACAACAGTTTCCACCTCGTCTACAGAAGCGGAATATATATCTCTTGCCGAAGCAATTAAAGAAGGGATATGGTTGTCAAATTTATTAGTTGATTTTGGTTACTCAAAAGAAACCTTTATCATATATGAGGATAACCAGTCCTGTATCAAGTTAACAAAAGGTTTGATCACAAAAACTCAAACATATTGATGTTAAATATAACTTTATCAAAGATATTATTGGTAAGAACATTGTATCTGTTGAGTATATTTGTACTAATGAACAAGTTGCTGACATTTTAACAAAAACCTCGGAACTGTTTTTTATTTACTAAACATAGGAATAGTCTGGGTTTGATATTGTAAACTTAAGTATGGATATTTGAGTTTTTGGATTGAGAAGGAGTGTTGAGACCAATCTAAAAACTCTAAACACTTATAATATGTTCTATGGATGCTGTCTGTCAGATGAAGTATAGGTTATATATGTCTATGGTTGATAGAGGACAGTTATGGATGAATGTATTACGGTGTACGGTGTAATCTGTCGTTGAAATAAACTTCTAAAAATATAAAGTGTTTCTTTGAAGCATCGGTGATTCAAATTTTTCATCAAAAACCCCAGTAAAAAAAAACCCTGGCTCCCCGTCTAAGTGTGAAAATACAAAAATAGATATTCAATAATAAATAAACACTATTTTGAAAGAATACATAATTCACGATACCAACAGACCTCGTACT
Source organism: Micraspis discolor (assembly GCA_030674115.1). NCBI lineage: Eukaryota > Metazoa > Arthropoda > Insecta > Coleoptera > Coccinellidae > Micraspis > Micraspis discolor. The sequence goes on along the minus strand of JARTUT010000444.1, from coordinate 917,803 downwards.
AAATATTCCATGATTCGAGAAGGGCGCCTTTGAATATGGAACATCTCTCGATTGACAACAGCACAAAGAATAGACTGTTTGAAGTACTTCGTGTTTAATGATTCCAAGACGTAACATATTCCGGATATAGAACGTGGGGTCGAATGTTACTGAATGAGCAGCCTGTTATGATCCAGATGGAAGACATCGCATTTAGACGTAATTTTGGAAGTATGGTCAATCCTCTTAGAAGAGAAAGGATCAAAGCCACAGCTGAGCTGAAGAATATATGTACGTTGAAAAGAAATAAGCTGTGAACGGGAGCTTTTGGACACCTCTTCTTCAAGTGATACGATTGAAACAGTTTTACGAAGATATTCTTCCTTTCAACCACGAGCATGAACTTAGCCACGGGAATACAGCCACGTTTTAGGGGTACTGCAACGGGCGATCTTATACTAATATAGTATATAGTTTCACAAGTTAGTGACTTGATAAAATAAACTTTCTTGATTAATATTGTGTTTTTGGAATCTGACGTTTATAAATGAGAAACAAATAAAATTATTTTAGCTATTGCTGTAGTTAATGGTATGTTAGACTTTTGTATCGGAATCACGTTAGAGATGTTCAAAATATCTGAAAAAATGCCTTCATTGATACTCTTATTGATGAGATGGACCCGTTGATGTGTTATGGAATTTAATTTTCCTTTTAGGTGGTAGTGTTCAAACACTCACACCCTGTAGCAGAATACTTTTAAAGATCTTGCTCAAGTTCATTACCCCTCTTTCATCAGTATTTAAGAAAAGAATCGAATTTGAGTTTGTCCTTTTGTGCTTCTGTACTTGTTACACATTTCTGTCTGAAATTTTGTTCATTAGTTTATTTTCTATTTCTACAAAATATTTACAGTGAAATCTCCCATGGGTGGACACTCACGGGACCGCTTGATGGTGTCCGTTTAAGAGGGATGTCCGCTTAAAAGAAATACATATGTACAAAAAAAAATTTAATAGAAATAATAATTGGAGAATATTGAACATAAAAATCAATATATATAAAGGTATAAGAAAGTGAACATTTTTCAAATTCAACTATAACTGAAAAATCAATGTGATGAATCATTAGGATAAACAAAAATTTTGATAAAAAAGAGACACTTCAATTACGAAAAAATTCTGAATTTTTGTTTGTCTCATTTTTTTCTGAATAGACAATCAAGAAATCTCAATTCTAATTTGGACATAATATCTAAACTCTTTGAATCTCCCTGATTCTGGGCAAAACTTTTTAGCTGCTTGGTTAAAGTCATAGCTTCCCCATAATTTTGGACAGCATCTGTTCGTCCTGGTATTTCATCGTTATCAGAATCTCCGGAAAGTTCTTGAGTGTCATGTGAGTTCCCAATTTCATGCTCTGAATCAGGATCTTCAAAAATCGTTGAGATTTTCATTGAAACTCATATTTTTGATGGTTTCCTTTGTTACTTGTTCCCAAGAGGTTTTGGCAAAGTAAATTGCGTCCAATGGCGAGATTTTTTTGGTCAATTCGAATGCTGTACTAGCAGTCTCAATGTTTACTAGCAGGTGTTTCAGTAAGAGACTTCGGTAGTGGGTTATAAAAGTTTTTATGATTCCCTGGTCAAGTGGTTGACAAGGCTGATGTACAATTAGGGGGTAGAAACAAATGTTTAATATTTTTCAGGTGAATATCTCTTGGATGAGATGCAGTATTGTCCAGAAACAACAAAATCTTCCTTTTTTGTTTTGCCATTTTCCAATCAAGTTCAAGCAACCACTCTGTCATAATTTGTCTGGTCATCCAAGCTTTTTTATTCCACTTCCAAGTTACAGGCAAATTGTTTATGTTTATATTTTTGAATGCTCTTGGTTTAGCTGCTTTACCGATGACTAAAAGTTTTTCTTTTTCCCCTGCCATATTTGCACAATGAAAAATTGTAAATCTCTCTTTGGGATATTTACCACCAACACATTTTTAATTTTTTAATGTCAGCGTTTGATTAGGCAGAGCTCTGAAATAGAGACCTGTTTCATCAGCATTAAAGATATCCCTGGGTGAATATTCTTTGATAAGAGAAGGACATTTCTCCCAGAACGATGAGACATTTTTAGCAATTAATGAAGCTCCTTCTCCCGAAATTGTTTTAAAACTTATATTGTGGCGTTTTCTGAATTTATTAAGCCAACCAAAAGAAGCACTGAATCCTGAATGTCCTAAGGTCCTAAGGACAAGGCTATCCCTTTGGCTTTGCAGCGTATCAACGGACCTGCAAAAAATTTGACCAATAAGTTTTCTTCTATTTGAGTATAATGTCAATACTAATTTTCGAATAACTAAGAAAATAAAATCCCACATATTCAAAAAACCTCATAAAAAAATTATTCATATCCATACCTGTCAGTGGAATCCCTTTATGGCGAGCTGCTGTAAACCGTTCATAGCACAACCTATCAATTTTGGTACCATCACCAGTTAGAAAGCTTCTTTTTTCATTCACATTGGTGTTCGACATCCACTTGCTCATAAGGATTTCTCTATATCTAATTTTATCAGCAGCTTGTGTCTTTACGATATCAAAACGCTTAGATAAATTCCGTACATTCAAATTTTCCTTATTGTACACTTCAATTATCTCAATTTTCTATTTGAGAGTGAGTATATTTCTTTTTGGAGCCATTTCTTTCACTGAGACAACGCCAGAATTCAAACTAACACTAGTTAAATTCTCAAGAGTTTCGTGCCGCAGTTGGGATCGATAAATCCCCGGTTCAACCAGGGAAGTCCCGAAGTGAAGGCTGGTACTAATGTTGGCGCGCGACACAGAAACCTCCTCTTCTTTTCCATTGCGCCCCATTCGATTCAATGAACTAACAGCGATATTTTCCACAGATAATTGAAACAGAACCGATATTTTTTGTTTCGGTTTTGTCCGGTTAATAGAACATACCTTAGTGTCCTCGTCCGTTCAAGGGAATGTCCATTCAACAGACAACTTACACAATGTAAATTATATGGGAGTCAATTGGGACCACGTAAAACTGTCCGTTCAAGGGAGGTGTCCGTCTAAAGGGGGTGTCCGTGAGGGGGAATTTCACTGTATTGAATTCATTAGCAATATCAACTTTGTTATCTAACATTTCATCTCCTTCTACACTTGTTATTTTATCAATGATACTCGTTTGTTTTCATTTTATACCTTCCATCGACCACTAAGGTTATTGATTATCCTTATGATGTCCATGCAAAAACTTCCATTCGTGTACGACCTTACATAAAATCAAAATAACAAAATAAGGACATCAATCCGGTCGGTAACCTCTAGCTTTAATCACTCTCTGCTCATCGACAACAGTTAAAGAAGATTATCCAGGAAACCCCGGCGAAAATCATTACGCTAACAGCTTTTCTACTGGATTGATCCCGAGCCCACAGTGTTAACCCGGGACCTTCGGGTCCATTTTCTTCGCGTAGAAGGAGAGAACGTTTTCGCGAGATCAAAGAATAGCGTTCGAGTATCGGTCCATCCGACTCGTATACGATTCCGACCTACCCGAGTGCGGAGTTTGTTGATCTTTCGGAAGAATGTTAACGACCCGTTCGACAACTGTGCGCGGTGGCGGTGCGATCGTCAAGATCGGGACCCGCCGTCCCGTGCCGGGATTTCGATTTATACGGGGTGTTACAATTACACACAAGGAAATATTTTTTTTTGTGTCGGGAAAAAAATGTGACATTTCATCTCTGTTGACAGGTGCAAAATATAACTTTTCACGAAATTACTTTTTTCCCGGATATATACACATATAGATAATAGAAGATATTTGATTTTGGAATATTTTATTGAATATAAGTTACATCTCCTTTATATCTAAAGTACAATTATGAAATGTGCATTGCGTGAATGACATGTTCCTTGAACTATTCGAGACGAATTTTCTTGTGTTGAAATAATATTCTCTGACATGGATACAACTGCTGTTGATGTACCTGGTCGCAAATCGACCTGCCACACGTTCTGAACACTTTATTAGCATTTTTCTGTTCTGTGTGCCACCGATTAATCAACATACCCTTCAGCGACCGTTGATGACTTACAACCGCCATGTTTCTTTAGTGTCGGAATCTGCTGGTTTTAATATTTGGGCCCCTTTTCGACATCAATTTTTTAAATAATCGGACTGGACAAACTATCATCGTTTTCTATTTAAAACTTACTTCCAGTACACATTCTTGAACCACCCTGGCAAGTCTTGCTGAATACAGAGTTGCTAGGCACCTATCATTTTGATATCACATTCTTCTCCTTAAATCAATGGGCACATCTTCCAGCAGGATTGTGTGACAGGGAGTTCAAATGGACCTACTATTTCACCGTTAAAGATCCCGGTCCACAAATTAATCTTAAATTGGTGCTAAGACCGGTCTTATCCTTGCTCATGACTCATGAGGGTTCACCAGCTACCAACTATGGATATTGTGGAGGTTAAGCCTTCTCTTTTACAGGCTGACTCATCACTCCACAGTACCTTATTGAAAAAAATCAGGATCTTCCCTATGCTTTTGTATTATTGTTTGGCAAAACACAACGCGCCTGGCGTAATCGCTGGTTATTAATGTCTGCACCCTTTGAATGTGGTAAGGGTACTATCGGCGTCTTTTTAGAATTCGTTGCGCAGACGATTTGGGAACACCAATACGTCTCTCGATTAAACTCACTGAAGTCGATGGGTCCTCCGTTACTTGCTCCAATACGACATCGTCATCAGCAGTTTGGGGTCTACCTTGGGAACCTCTCTGACCAGGGTTTCTGCCCTCTCTGTAGGCATTTACAGCTCGAAGAATGATTTCATGAGTTGTTGGCGTGCGGTTTGGGTATCTTTCCACGTACAATCTCGCAGTTAAGATTGCACTATACGAAACGTTCCCTCTAGTCCATGTTTCTCCATAAATCATTAACATGTCTGTGTACTCTCCAGGGGTGAAATGAGCTTGATGGTCTGCCATTACCCGGTACCAGTTATATCGAAGGTGGTGGAAAGAATTTTTTTGACAGGATTATCGCATTTATGATGAAGCATGGAGTCTTGCATCCCGCGCAGCATGGTTACCTGAGGAAAAAATCAACGACAACAGCAATTTATGTTTTTCTTAATAAGGTATATGATAGTGTCAACGATAAGATGAAAACATTGGGTATCTTTATGGATCTCAGTAAAGCATTCGACCTGGCCAGGCACGAAATATTGCTGGATAAATTAATGGCCTACGGACTGCGGGAAAATGTATTCGAGACTCTTAGAACCTATTTGACGGGTAGACGTCAGATTGTTGAGTTGGACGGTGTGAGGTCAAGTGTGGGGGTTACTGAGTGCGGAGTTACTCAGGGATCTGTGTTAGGCCCGTTACTTTTTATATGGTATATGAACGACTTACCTGATCTGGATCGTAAATATTTCATCAAAATGTTTGTAGATGATATCAGCTATCTGTGTAGTCAAGCAGAAAGAAAGAGCCTAATAGAGAATGCGCAAAACATGTTGAAAAAATTTGCAGAGTGGTTCAATAAAAACAGATTGAACCTGAACAAGACAGTGGTCATAAATTTCACACCTAGAAACAAGAACAACACAGAGTCACTTTTGATAAGAAATGAATGTAAGAGCATAAAACAAGTCACTGAAATGAAATTTTTGGGTTTATGGTTGGAAAACAGTTTAGGCTGGGATAAACATGTGGATTCAGTTTGCGGAAATTTGTCGTCCTCCTGTTATGCATTATATAGGTTGAAGATTTTGATAGATTCTGGTATAATGATGATGTACTACAATTCTCACATTTATTCTAGAATGAAATATAGTATAATATTCTGGGGCTGCTCGTCATTGTGTTTGAGAGTATTTCGACTACAGAAGAGGGCTATTAGATTGATTGCTGGAGTGCCGAGGTCTACCTCTTGTAGACCGTTGTTTGTTGAGGATAATTTACTCACCGTGCCGTGAATATATACAGGGTGAGTCTTTGACCACTGCGTTAATTTTAACCATAGATTCTTGACGTCAAAAGAAACATTTTCTTCCTATAACATTTTTCCAAATTTGGCCCTGTTCAAAAGATATAGGGTGTTGAAATTTCATAAAAATTGCATTTTCACCTGTAATATTCAAACGACAATATCAATTGAAATGATCTCTTGTAGAAGGTTTTTGATAGCAGTCATGCATATTTTGGCATCAATAGGTTTATTCCACTTCTTGTGGGTTTCTCACTACTACTCTACAGATTGGTTAAATTGCATGAAAAACAAATATCGCTTGAACTAAAGGTCCGTATCCCGTACTTCCTGGAATCATTAGTCTTTTTTGCATATAAAATCATTCTTCATTTTCCTCCTAAATTGCACCATTCTTGAGATATTTGAAGTTGAAAGGAATTAAATCGATATAATTTTGTCCAAATTTTCTGATTTTCCCAAATCCAACTCTGTGCTGAAATTATTCAATAACAAGATTTGTTCAATGTTGCCATATTTTATGTCTATATTAAATATTTCTTCAAAAGGATGGGGAAATCTCTTCCCTCTATGGTTCCACCACTAAAAACTAATAGATGAAATTAACCACTGAACAATTTTTGTCTTACATTCACCACAAAATCTAAATTGCCATTTGCTGTATTCATTGTTAGTGATGTCTAGCACCTTGTTTAATATTTAATCCAGAATAATATTCCATAATAAATAAAGAAAAAGTTTTCCATCGCTCTTCGGTATATTTTGACCTTTGAAATAGGTGAAGTATTTTCTGTCAGGACCTGTTAAATTGAAGACTTGTCTTTATGAAGAACTGGTTTTTATAGCTTCAGGCTTTCAGGGTTCATCAAATTATATCTATTCTAACATAGGAATGCTGCAAATTGAGCTCATATGTGTTTTAAAAAACTTCGAACCCAGACTCCTAGATTTGTTTTATACCTTTATTATCTTTATTTCATACACCGATTCAACCTTGTTCACAAACTTAAGAGATAATAAAATTTGACTTAGTTTTAATATTTCTGAATGTTTGTTATGATGCATGGTTAATTAAAATTCAATCAATATTGAAAGAATGCAATTTCTGACCATAATCATTTCATACTGAATTGAATAATTTAAAACTATCGATATTATCCCTAAAAATCTTTCCACTTTTTTTTTTTGAAGATACAAATAACTTATGACAGTTTCAAACAGAATCAAAACAACAAGGAACCACAGAATACTTTTTTTATTTGGAACTACCCACCACAGAGACGTTATAATATTTTAATGTGATAATAATTTACTCTAATTATTCTGAGGAAAATTATAACTAAAGATCAATAATAGTTACAGATATTATCTTTCATTTAAAAAACATTGCAAATATTAATTTTTTCTCTCCTGGGGTTCAGGTGATAAATTAATATTCTATGGTAAGGTATTAAAATTTGACATAATCTATGAATAACCATTATTCAATATTTATGTTCTTGTTTACGTTATTTACTCTGATTATAAAAATCAGTAATTATAGTCTAAACAGAATAGATTCATATTAATGATTTAACAAAAATTTTTTTATCAAAGAACACCTAGTTGATTTTTCAAAATCAAATTTAGGTATTTCTTCAAGAAAGAATAATTGCACACCTAAATCTGGAAATACTTGTAATCTATCCAGGTAAATTGTTATTGGGATTCAGTACAAAAAATACCTGTTCACTGGTCTCTGTCGAGGAGAAGAAACTTCAGAAATATCAGTGTTTGGAAAATCATAGATGATTTTTTCTGGTTTTGAGTGAAAAGAAAGCACAGTGACAACCTCTTGCATTGGAAGTTTCATAGAAATGATGGTTATCATGATTTGGAAATTTTAAGAAGAAAATTTCAAATGTATGATGATAACACCCAATAATTCTGAGGTTTTTTGGAATTTCTCACTAGAAAGGCATGGTTTATAATCTTGAAGTAGAAAGAAAATATAGTAGAACAACAAAAATCTATGTTTATGGTGTTGAATTTTTTTTACCAGAAAATAAGTATTTTGTATCTTCCTTCTGGATATGGACCTCATCGGATGAAACATGAGTGAGTGAATCATTACTTAGAGGGAAAATAATGTTTTTAAACAATTCAGATTCAATAGTGAATGCTGTGGAAGGTATTTTTCATTCAAACTAAACTGGACTACAGAGGGGTATTTGCCCAATGTGAAAACTAAAAATGCTTATAACTTTTGAACGCAGCTGAATTTGGAAAAACCGTAATGGAAAAAGTGTTTCATTTGATCTCAAGAACCTATGGTTAAAATTAACGCAGTGGTCAAAGACTCACCCTGTATAATGGAAGTAACAATGTTCACTAAATCAAATCTGAATAATTTGAAGCGAAACGATGATTACCACGAGTATTGTACGAGGCATGGGAGTGAACTCTCCATACCTGCACACAAGTTGGCTGTTTGTGAGCAGAATCCAGCTTATATGGTAATACTTCTATATAACAGACTGCATTCCATGAAAGATCATCAAAATCCGTTTGCATTCAAAAAGGCTATGAAATCTCTGCTGCTTGGAAAAGGATACTATAGTATCAAGGAGTTTTTGGAGGATGGGGGATTGAAATGATATCGAGTGGCTGCTTTCTTTTCTTTTGAGGTTGGGTCATTTTTGTTTGGGATAATTCTAGTATTTAAGTTCTTACCACTTGTTACATTTTATTTTCTGTTGAGTTTTTGACTTATCCTATATTGTATAAAGCAGTCTTTGGATGAATAAATTTACTTTACTTATCGCAACCTGAAAACAGTATTCAATCACAAAGTAGTCGAGGTCCGAAAGAGCGCAGAGTAGTTGTTTATCACAGCAACAATCCAGATCGTAGGCTAAGCAAGTCCAATTAGGTTCCCAGTTGTCGAAAAAACTCGAAAACGAGAAAACGCACCGAGCAGAGGGTAGTAAAAATGCGTGTGTAACTCAATGCTCAGAAAACCTATCTACCTATCGAGAAAAGCGCACGCTATCGACCGCAGTTAGGGCAAGATAGCCAATAAAAATGCAATTCTGGTCGTAGCAAACCATTTGATTGTTTAATTTCTTTCACTTTTAGACATTTTTTGAAGGATTTTGTTCTAGTTCTCGGTGATTTTACTTCATTGTTTAAAGCAGCTATTCAGGATAGATTAGGTAAAAAAAAAAACATGAGTTTGAAGTAATTTCTAGCAATGCTAGGCGATAAAAGACCGAAAACTGGAGATTTTTAAAAAATACACTAAAGTGGTGATATCTCGAAAACCAGCGGACTGAGGTCATGTTGATGCTATCTGATAGACCTAATGCTAATTTATCTCCAGTGTCACTTAAGCGTGGTATTTTTGGGACACCTGTATAATTTTTGGAATCATCATATCCGATCACGACACTTCTGAAGAATTAACTGAGCATTCAAAATGGCCGAAATTACACTTATCAAGTGAGTTTATACTCGATGGTAAGGGACATGAGTACCAACTTGATGCTACGAAAAATTTAAAAATCGAATACTCGTTGCCCGCGGAACTTGAAGATTGATTCTATTGTACAGACATCGTAAATACATACATTATCAAAATAATCAAGCCTCGAATGAAAGGTAAAGACGAGTCATTCCACAGGTCAGATCTTGAAAGAGAATCGCTGGACCCAATTCATCAATCTCGAAGAAGAGTATCCTGATGAATAAACATAAATCCTTCTGAAAGTTGTCTTATTATTTATACTCGAGCCTTATTGAACGATGTGTTACGAACTGAAGAATGCTGTTCATAATGGCCATCGCTCTTGTATAGCCGGAACTGTATTTCATTGTCGCGTCCGTTTAGAATGAAAGCTGTTCACAAAAGGAACTTGTTAATTCGGTCCATGCCGTTATTTGGAAGTTAGAACATTTTTTTAATGGTAGCTTTTGAATGAAATAAATATTAAATTGTAACGAATCCATCAGCTGGTGAACGTCCTCGGATCTACCGGTGAAATTATCAGTTTTGTGGCCTGGGTTCATAACCTTTCAGATTTTTAAATTGTATTCTCTTCAATAAAAGTTGGTTGAGAATTGCATTATTTAAATACAATAATAAAAATTTCTGTAGAGCTATATGTTGAGAAATAAGCTTTAAAGCAATAAACTTATTGCAAATCCACTTGAAATAAGAGTGTTATTGGTTAATATTCTTATGAAACCGAATTGCTACTCTTTAGGGGCAACGCCAAATAAGGATGATTTCAATAAATAATTTCAATTGACCTCAACCTGTGAATTCGAGATAGTTCAATAGATCTGTATATTTATTACGAATATGGCTTTGGATTACGAACGTCTTAATACCAATTGTTAGCTTCAAGAGGTGAGATATGTATAAAGTAGGCCCAGCAGTTTTTTCGAAAAATTTTTTGCTGTTCTGAATTGTGCTGCTTTGTGCTGTCCGAATTTTTTATTTATTGTAGGTAGTTTCGAGATATTTCATAAAATTATTATCTTAGACTATATAAGATAGACAAAGCATTCCTTTGTAAAATGTCAATTTGTTTTGGCTCCCTCTTTGAAACCTCACCCGGCAACACCGCATAAAATCTTTTTCCATTTACTCGGATTTTCAGGGTCGAAATGATCTGAACAAATGAAAACTGCTTTCTTTGGGCAAATACTTGACCATTTCAACAGCGAAGCCCAAATTCTTCTGTTTTCATCGTCATCTGGGAGCCTTAATTCAAGAAAACCTCATTTTATCTTATAATAATCTCATTGAAAACTTCTCTATTGAAACTTTCTACGCTACTGAACATGTAAATAAGTAAATACTTCTGTTCTAACAATACACTTACCTATTGAACGATAAATTCAGATTAAAATTCCTGTCTTTACTACAACTTTTACACTCACGAACCATTTTTAGTGCGATGAAAAGTAATAAACAATAAAAAATATGAAAAACCTAATACTGACTCTCACAAATTTTCTTCAATTTGCGTATTTATCTTCGATATAGAGGTGGCAACGTATGACTTCTAAACATCATGTGACCAGAGATATATAGTGGGGAGAATGATCGTCGAGATGCGCGAAGTTGCTAATATTTCGTCCGCCATTTTTATACTTTCGGTTCATTGGCGTAGAAAGCAGTGTACCTTAGGGATAGTTGGTATAAAATTAAAAAGAAAATGAAATGTATAGAGCATATCAATTTCTTACATAAATCTTTAGCTTCAGAATCTGTACTCAGAATATCAGTCCAAACTGTCCTCATATCAACTGATTTTGAGAAACTAAAAAGAATCATATTACTGTGGATAGTAAACAACACGCCACTGAGCAGATAAACAATGCCATGCGGTATGATCAGTCCGATAATTTCAATAAAAACTTACGTATAAAATGAAAATCCCTCGACCTTCTTTGTTTTATAGTTTTTACACGTTTTAACAATACAAGACATGTTGAAAGTATCGAAGTATCTATCAGCACAATGTAAAATTCGAGCAATTTCTAATTCACCTGTCAAGTATGTCAACCTAGAACAGCTGACTACGAAACTATAAAAATGGTCGAAATTTGACATAAGAATTTAGCCACCAATTTTGGATGCGCAGTGGTCGAAGCGTATTCTCCCCACTCTATAATCTCTGAATGTGGCCTTCAAACTGTCAAACAGAGAATGCGGCAGCGTTGTCTTGACTGTCACCTGAATTTCTTTCTATCTGTGATCTCTGACATAAAATACCAGAATCAACTAAAGTTTTTTCTCTTACTTCTTGCTAATATATCCGATAAGGCAGTTTCAATTCGAAATATAAAATTTTATACAATAATGTGAATTTAAATTGGAGAAAAAGTTTTTATTCACAATTATAGGGGAATAGAGAAACCTACTATTTGCTCAGTTTGGCAACATGTTGAGTTTTTATGACCCGAGTGGACCAGCTAAATACTTTACAATCGACCAGCTCTAAGTTTCAGATGCGACACTTTTCAATGTAAATAAAGGGGTCTATTCTTATACAGGGTGAGTCTTTGACCACTGCGTTAATTTTAACCATAGGTTCTTGAGTTCAAAAGAAACACTTTTTCCATTACGGTTTTTCTATATTCAGCTGCGTTGAAAAATTATAAGCATTTTGAGTTTTCACATTGGGCAAATACCCCTCTGTAGTCCAGTTATTTTGAATGAAAACTACTTCTGCACAGCATCCACTATTGAATCTGAATTGTTTAAAAACATTATTTTCCCTATAAGAAATGATTCACTCACTCATGTTTCATCCGATTAGGTCTATATCCAGAAGGAAGATACAAAATACTAATTTTCTGGTAAAAAAAATTCAACTCCATAAACATAGATTTTTGTTGTTCTACTATATTTTCTTTCTACTTCAAGATTAAACCATGCCTTTCTTCATTCCAAAAATTCCAAAAAAACCTCAGAATTATTGGGTGTTATCATCATACATTTGTAATTTTCTTCTTAAAATTTCCAAATCATGAAAACCATCATTTCTATGAAAACTTCCAAGGCAAGAGGTTGGTCACTGTGCTTTTTTTTCACTCAAAGCCAGAAAAAATCATCTATGATTTTCCAAACACTTTGATATTTCTGAAGTTTCTTCTCCTTGACAGAGACCAGTGAACAGGTCTATGAGGTCTCTTGATTTCATACTGTTAAAAATATGAAAATCTTTTTCGAAATCTTCAACAACAATGAATGATGTCACTACGAATAATCATTTTAAAGTGATGTTACTTTGCTTGATGATTATTTTCTGTACTGAATCCCAATAACAATTTACCTGGATAGATTACAAGTATTTCCAGATCTAGATGTGCAATTATACTTTCTTGAAGAAATACCTAAATTTGATTTTGAAAAATCAACTAGGTGTTCTTTTATAAAAATTTTTTTGTTAAATCATTAATATGAATCTATTCTGTTTAGACTATAATTACTGATTTTTATAAACAGAGTATCTGTTTTAATTACGTAAACAAGAACATAAATATTGAATAATGGTTATTCATAGATTATGTCAAATTTTAATACCTTACCATAGAATATTAATTTATTACCGAACCCCAGGAGCGAAAAAATTAATATTTGCAATGTTTTTTTAAATGAAAGATAATATCTGTAACTATTATTGATCTTTAGTTATAAATTTCCTCAGAATAATTAGAGTGAATTATTATCACATTAAAATATTATAACGTCTCTGTGGTGGGTAGTTCCAAATAAAAAAATTTTCTGCGGTTCCTTGTTGTTTTGATTCTGTTTGAAACTGTCAACAGTTATTTGTAGCTTTCTTTCAGAAAAATGTGGAAAATATTGGAAGGATAATATCGATAGTTTTAAATTATTCAATTCAGTATGAAATGATTATGGTCAGAAAATGCATTATATTCTAATCTTTCTTGTTTATGAGCTTATAGCTTCCAGTTTCAATATTGATTGAATTTTAATTAACCATGCATCATAACAAACATTCAGAAATATTAAAACTAAGTCAAATACTATTATCTCCTAAGTTTGTGAACAAGGTTGAATCGGTGTATGAAATAAAGATAATAAAGGTATAAAACAAATCTAGGAGACTGGTTCGAAGTTTTTAAAACTCATATGAGTTCAATTTGCAGCATTCCTATGTTAGAATAGATATAATTTGATGAACCCTGAAAGTCTGAAGCTATAAAAAACCAGCTCTTCGTAAAGACAAGTCTTCAATTTAACAGGTCCCGACAGAAAATACTTTACCTATTTCAACGGTCAAAATATACCGATGAGTGATGGAAAACTTTTTCTCTATTTATTATGGAATAATATTCTGGATTAAATATTGAACAAGGTGCTAGACATCATTAACAATGAATGCAGCAAATGGCAATTTAGATTTTGTGGTGAATGTAAGACAAAAATTGTTCAGTGGTTAATTTCATCTATAGTGTTTAGTGGTGGAACCATAGACTGGAGAGATTTCCCCAAACCTTTTGTAGAAATATTTAATGAAGACATAAAATATGGCAACATTGAACAAATCTGATTATTGAATCATTTCAGCACAGAGTTGGATTTGGGAAAATCAGAAAATTTGGACAAAATTATATCGATTCAATTCCTTTCAACTTCAAATATCTCAAGAATGGTGCAATTTAGGAGAAAAGATGAGGAATGATTTTATATGCAAAAAAGACTAATGATTCCAGGAAGTACGAGATACGGACCTTCAGTTCAAGCGATATTTGTTTTTCATGCAATTTAGCCAATCTGTAGAGTAGCAGTGAGAAATCCACAATAAGTGGAATAAATCTATTGATGCCTAAATATGCACGAGTGTTATCAAAAACCTTCTACAAGAGATCATTTCAATTGATATTGTCGTTTGAATATTACAGGTGAAAATGCAATTTTTTCATGAAATTTGAACGGGGCCAAATTTGGAAAAATGTTATAGGAAGAAAATGTTTCTTTTGACGTCAAGAATCTATGGTTAAAATTAACGCAGTGGTCAAAGACTCGCCCTGTATAGTCTGTATAGTGCTGGTAATGTGCTACCTTTTTGACACGTGGATTCTCATCACTCCAATAGTGTGCATTATGGGAGTTAAACATACCTTGTCGCTTAAAAGTGGCCTCGTCCGTAAAAAGAAAGCATTTTAAAAAATTTGGATTGAGGGCTGTCCTTTCTTGTAATGTTTGACAAAAATCTATTCCAACCGGTAGATCATCTGGCAAGTGCTTTTGGACTTGTCTAATGATAAGGATGTAGCTGCTGCTCTTTAAGTATCCTCCAAGTACTTGAAGAAGACGTTGTTTGTCTTGCCACTTGCCTTACGTTAACTGTTGGGTTTTGATCAACTAAATTTAAAATCATATTTTCTTTATTAATGGTTCTTGTTGTTCTTGGCCTACCAGAATTAATTTCTTTAGGTTTCACACTCCCAGTTTCTCGACATCGTGGTTCAATTGCTCTAAATGTATTTTTAATTGGAAAGTTTCTTCGAGGAAACTTTTCTGCTTTAATTAATTAATTAATAATTAATAACATGTCAGTATATTCAAAATTTGAGTAAATTTTGGTTAACAATATCTAGTTTAACAAATGGAAATGTAATTATTGTTGACTAAACGTCAAAACTATCAAATGAAAGACAGTTCTCCATGGCAACTTGAAATTTCAAAGAAAATTCTATTGCCGTGTAGAATTCATCGTTTATTACATAATTTTCAAATGAAAATACTCCGAAAACGGTACAAAGTATCGAGTTTTACCAAGAGTACCTTTTTGTGTGAAATTGAATGATGTTTAAGTACGCTTGAAATTTTGCTCAATAAATCTGATATTAAAAAAGTTATGTTCAATACTACTTGGAACGAACCGTGTAACTAGCGCCCTCTACGAGAGTCAGACATAAAAACCAATTCATTGGATGTATCAGCTTCCAAAACATATTCGTATAAAATTTCATTAGGTACAATGTTGCCAGTTGTTTCTGCAAAATTTTTAAAAATTTGTATAATTTTTCATTCTTCAACGCCCAGAATCTTGAATACGGTTGGCGTTACGAAAATTATTTACTGAGCAAACCCCAATTATTTTTCAGTTTTTTACCTATCCTAGAGAGGGGGTACTTTATTTGAAACACCCTGTACGTGGTATATACTTTTTTTAGAGACGCTGCTGGAACTCCTTGTCCATACCTATGACTGCCAATTCCCTGGCTTATACGGTACTTATCTTCTATATCTTATATTCTATATTATTTAAGGGTTCCTCTCATCATTGATTTTATGTAGCCACAATGTTTCTTATGTTTGATTATGATAACTTCCTCAATGCTCTTTATATAAGACAGAAGGGTGTTATTACTTTGGAGTAACACAAGTTACTCGAAGGCGCCTGCCCCTACGATGGATCTACAATAATTCACCGGTATACGAAGTCGCATACAGGTTTAAGAATATCATCTTGTGCG
Source organism: Micraspis discolor (assembly GCA_030674115.1). NCBI lineage: Eukaryota > Metazoa > Arthropoda > Insecta > Coleoptera > Coccinellidae > Micraspis > Micraspis discolor. The sequence continues at coordinate 901,785 of JARTUT010000444.1, read as the reverse complement.
TGCTTCAGCCTAGAATTACCTCTTATCTAATAGATTAAATCTTGCAATCTTTTACCTTTATTGTATTCATCATAAAGAGGTCGTTTGTTGCCTAAGGATCATTCCCTCTATTCAAGGCCCGAAATAAGGAATAGCCTTTATTTGACAGACTGTGAGCAGAATTTCAATCAACAGTTTAAATTCGACCAAGGAATATCCTGCGCTAAAACAAATAACCGCCATCTTCCCGGTCGAACGTATTCGCAGATCGTCAGACGATAAATAAACAAATCCTTCGATCGGAAAATACACAAACCGCGTGTATACTAGTTATTTCTTATACGAAGACCGTCTGTCTGTCTGGTCCTATCGTATCCAATTTCGACATGTGTTGCCCCTTAAATAAACGCGGATCGTTCTGGTTCATCTCTGCGCGAGACTTCTTTGTTCTGTCGATGTTAAACGGGCCCCCCTACCGTTGGTGATATCTGTCCCATTGGGGCCTTTCGTGCTTGTCAATGACGAATATTCAAATGGTTGAATCGCGAAGACTCTTTGAAAAATTGCTGGTAAGTCGGAGTTCGATATTGAGGATTATAAATCAACAAGTACTTTGCCATCGTAAAAAAACAAAAATTATGCCCCAAAATCAACATGTAAAACACAGCGAAATGACAGCGAAATCGTATTCTTTCTCAACGAAAATGTCGAATTCCGCCACTGAGGTCGCCACATATAAATATGCAAACAGCCTATAACCTGTTCTCCAACGATTTACCACTGGTCAATTTTTTTTTTGAAGGGTCAGAAATCATTTCATGGGAGTTCCAATCAATCTACCATAATCCTCTATCCTTTATGTTCATGTTGAATAACGAATTGAAAAATAAGGGTTTACGGGACTGAATTGGGAAAGGAATGATTTTTGTTCCAAGAAAACACAAGTCTGTCTGCGAATACGGGGAGGGACAATGTTGAAAAAAAACAGCCATCTTTACAGTTAGGCATCGACAATGGAACGATTCTAGCAGTATCTGTTGTAAATCAGCAGTAAAACGACTTGATATATAAAATTAGACGTTTTCCAGACGGTCTCTGAGGAATCATTGAACGGATTATGATCCGTACGCGTTAATTGCACGAATTTCGAATCGGTCACGTGGGAAAAACGGCTCTCCGATATCCGAGAAAAATCGAGCGAAAGACAAAGAGGGGGCGCGACCGCGTTTTGCATCTTTCGGAGTAAACGACCTCATACGTCCGTGAGAAATAAATTATGGTCTCTCGTTCAGGGTTAATTATCATCGTGTTGCGTCGTTTACGCTACGAGCCGACTCGTCGGTTTCGGCACTTGGAGAAGGTAACACCGGTGTGTGAAAGGCTTCTGAGCTTTGAAATATACTGGCTGTTACGTATTTGATGATCTGGGATTATTTGAAACGAAAACGAGCTCTTATTCACATGTCCTGTGTACCAGACTGATGTGCTTATCAATAGGCGGCCTGCATAAATCTGAAATGAGACATCTAGTGGCGACTTTCGGCGTTTTTTCTGTGAAAGACTTGTCAATTGGTTAGTTATACACTAGATTTCCTAGAACTTTTCAGTTGTTTTGGAAAGTTTTTTGTGAGCTTACCCTGAAGAAGAATGGACATTGACATCATTTGGATTCTTGAAAATAAATTTTGGTCATTTTTCCAAAGGAAATGAAGAAAAAGGACTAGCTTTGAAGAAAGCTGGTCATGTTTACAACATTATAGAGCGGACTGGTTTCATTACTTCCAAAGTAATGAGACAAACTTCGATAAATTTGCCACCTTACAATGTTGAAATAACCGTAAGCACACTTCTCGACTAGGCCAAAATATGAAAATTTTTATTTTTGTACTAGTTCTTCCAAAAGAGAAGAAAAATTTCTTTGGCAACTCGATGAATGTAGTTGAAATAAAACTCCTAATGACACAAATGATAAGCCAAGTTTAATTTTCATCAAAAAAAGTAACAATCTATTTTCAACATTGAGTTTACAATTTCCATGGCCGCTGTAAGCTAAAATTGAAACAAGGAAATTGAATCTATCGAAGACAATACCAGCAATACAGTTCAACTCTTCATCACATTTTAAAGATTTAATATATTAAGGGTTCCTCTCATCATTGATTATTTTATGTAGCCACAATGTTTCTTATGTTCGATTATGATAACTTCCTCAATGCTCTTTATATAAGACAGAAGGGTGTTATTACTTTGGAGTAACACAAGTTACTCGAAGGCGCCTGCCCCTACGATGGATCTACAATAATTCACCGGTATACGAAGTCGCATACAGGTTTAAGAATATCTATCATCTTGTGCGTGCTTCAGCCTAGAATTACCTCTTATCTAATAGATTAAATCTTGCAATCTTTTACCTTTATTGTATTCATCATAAAGAGGTCGTTTGTTGCCTAAGGATCATTCCCTCTATTCAAGGCCCGAAATAAGGAAGAGCCTTTATTTGACAGACTGTGAGCAGAATTTCAATCAACAGTTTAAATTCGACCAAGGAATATCCTGCGCTAAAACAAATAACCGCCATCTTCCCGGTCGAACGTATTCGCAGATCGTCAGACGATAAATAAACAAATCCTTCGATCGGAAAATACACAAACCGCGTGTATACTAGTTATTTCTTATACGAAGACCGTCTGTCTGTCTGGTCCTATCGTATCCAATTTCGACATGTGTTGCCCCTTAAATAAACGCGGATCGTTCTGGTTCATCTCTGCGCGAGACTTCTTTGTTCTGTCGATGTTAAGCGGGCCCCCCTACCGTTGGTGATATCTGTCCCATTGGGGCCTTTCGTGCTTGTCAATGACGAATATTCAAATGGTTGAATCGCGAAGACTCTTTGAAAAATTGCTGGTAAGTCGAAGTTCGATATTGAGGATTATAAATCAACAACTCTCAAGTACTTTGCCATCGTAAAAAAACAAAAATTATGCCCCAAAATCAACATGTAAAACACAGCGAAATGACAGCGAAATCGTATTCTTTCTCAACGAAAATGTCGAATTCCGCCACTGAGGTCGCCACATATAAATATGCAAACAGCCTATAACCTGTTCTCCAAATATTTACCACTGGTCATTTTTTTTTTGAAGGGTCAGAAATCATTTCATGGGAGTTCCAATCAATCTACAATAATCCTCTATCCTTTATGTTCATGTTGAATAACGAATTGAAAAATAAGGGTTTTACGGGACTGAATTGGGAAAGGAATGATATTTGTTCCAAGAAAACACAAGTCTGTCTGCGAATATGGGGAGGGACAATGTTGAAAAAAAAACAGCCATCTTTACAGTTAGGCATCGACAATGAAACGATTCTAGCAGTATCTGTTGTAAATCAGCAGTAAAACGACTTGATATATAAAATTAGACGTTTTCCAGACGGTCTCTGAGGAATCATTGAACGGATTATGATCCGTACGCGTTAATTGCACGAATTTCGAATCGGTCACGTGGGAAAAACGGCTCTCCGATATCCGAGAAAAATCGAGCGAAAGACAAAGAGGGGGCGCGACCGCGTTTTGCATCTTTCGGAGTAAACGACCTCATACGTCCGTGAGAAATAAATTATAGTCTCTCGTTCAGGGTTAATTATCATCGTGTTGCGTCGTTTACGCTACGAGCCGACTCGTCGGTTTCGGCACTTGGAGAAGGTAACACCGGTGTGTGAAAGGCTTCTGAGCTTTGAAATATACTGGCTGTTACGTATTTGATGATCTGGGATTATTTAAAACGAGCTCTTATTCACATGTCCTGTGTACCAGACTGATGTGCTTATCAATAGGCGGTCTGCATAAATCTGAACTGAGACATCTAGTGGCGACTTTCGGCATTTTTTCTGTGAAAGACTTGTCAATTGGTTAGTTATACACTAGATTTCCTAGAACTTTCTAGTTGTTTTGGAAAGTTTTTTGTGAGCTTACCCTGAAGAACATTGACATCATTTGGATTCTATCACGTTTCAACTGAGATAATTACTAGAAAATTGATTTAGTATTTAGGAAGGCCGCTAGCTCTACGTTCGGTGAGGGGTCGGGGTTAGATTTTGATTTATATATTTTCTTTATTTGGGGCGCCACGTGATTTATAAATAAAACTTCCTAAAACTAGATAGACACTCAGAAAAAGTGAAAGAAAATCACGAAAATTGGGTAAATTTTCTATAATCATCCAAATAACAAATGTTAATCAAATTCGTAAGAGATCTTATAAATACGTAAGATTGAAAATAGAAAGAGTTTTCCTATATAAAACATATCAAATTAAAGGAGCCCTTTATAACGTTATAAATGGTTTACAACACTCATAAAATATAATAGGGGATGTTCAACAAAATTTACCATATACGTTAGTACTTGTTCAACTATATAGATATAACAAAATAACACTTATCGAACAAATTGTGTTCGAATTAGCAATAAAATTAAAGAATAGATTTGATTCAAACTAATTCAGTTGGATGGTAATAATTTTTCGATACAATTATTATGGAAGGGCAGTGAGCAGCATCAAAATTTCAGTCATTAAAAACAATAAATGTGTAGATCTGACCTGAATGTTTCGAAGGTAGATAATTTCAAACAGGACGACCATCAACTTGGATGTTGCCAAAATCACGAACTCCAGTACAACGCAAAAGGAAAGAATAAGGTTTTATTCCTGATCCTCAGGAACAGCTCTCGGAACGGTAGTAAAAAGAAAGAAGAAAAAGAAGAAGGCCTTCTGCAAATAAGCAAAACGCAATGTGTGAGACATAAGAAAGCTTTACATTGTATATAAAATTGGCACAAATAATAATTAATAACTGAAATGTTTCAACTTACATGATGAAATGCAGGCCTAATGTATGGTTTTCCACTAAGTATGGTTTAGATCCGACAGAATGTCGATAAAATTACAGGCAGGTACGGTAATAAAACACTGTAATTTTCTTTTTCCAAAACTTAGATGATATCAACTTTGAAAACTTGATCCGTTAAAACGAAGATTCAAAAGGTAAGGTACACATATATCTCTTTCAAAGTTGAAAAACCATTTCTGAATGACACACGAAAGAATAATATTCCGATGTCCCACACATATGTTAGCCTATCGCAGGCGCGAAAGAAAAAAAAGTTAAAGAATCGAATTAAAACCGCTATAATATATCGCTTCTCGAGTCAGATGAAAAATATCCAGTGGCGTCGCACTGAAACTGAACCGGTCCTCCTATTCACGAGTTAGAACCGTGACAATTCTTGAAAATAAATTTTGGTCATTTTTCCAAAGGAAATGAAGAAAAAGTACTAGCTCTGAAGAAAGCTGATCATGTTTACAACATTATTGAGCGGTCTGATTTCTTTACTTCCAAAGTAATGAGACAAACTTCGATAAATTTGCCACCTTACAATGTTGAAATAACCGTAAGCACACTTCTCGACTAGGCCAAAATATGAAAATTTTTATTTTTGTACTAGTTCGTCCAAAAGAGAAGAAAAACTTCTTTTCCGCAAATCGCCAGGAAATTTTGACATTCCTGTCAAAATTTCTTCAAGAAAAAGTCAGGACTTCCTTACTGTAAGGAAATGATTTCCGTACAGTTATTAGTGTTCTACATAAATGATAGAAAACACATTGCTTATAAGGAATTAATTTATATTTTGAAAGCATCAAGTCATTGCTGAATACATTTTTAAGATCAATCTGTTACAGTAATTTGACAGTTAGTACAATTATTGAACATTGAAGGAACACTCTTAGAACTATGAGAAACATTTTGGACAACATGCAGGGTGGAAGGGTCATTTTGTTGATTATTTTTCCGACCCAAATATTGGGAAAGAAGAAATGTATATAACAGGGGGTTATCAATAGAATTGCACCATTCGACGTCACGTGGTACAACCTACATGGTATTATACTGATAATTTTTTGAAAATTTTCTCTGGTAGTTGCTATATATAAACAAAACATGATCCAGTCAAATTAAGCACACGTCAAACTGACAGGTTGAATTCAATTGTGAAAATTGGAGATTTTGCATGAAAATGAGTCGATTTGGAGTTTGTTCTCTGTCCACCATCGATAAAAAAGTCAAAGGAAATGTTCCCATTAATACGGAGAAGGCAAAAAAAAACAGTTTGGAACCAATTTACTACTTTTTGTACTGAGAGGGAATACACATTGAGTGCTGAATCGAGTGAAGCGCAATTGGCAAACATTATGAAAGATTACGCTTACAATATGAAGAAAATGGATGGAGAAGACTATAAGGAAGGTACAATAAAAACAATGTGGAATCAGACTGCCAAATTACTTCAAGAAAAGTATTTGAACGATTTCGACATCAAAATCAACCCATTTTCGGATGTTGCATTCAAGACCGCTCGAGGAGCTCGTGATGCCAAGCGTAAGGCTTTACAATCTATTCCGGAAAAACGGAGGGCAAGTGCAGCAGCGTTGGAGGAAAAAGATTGGGATGCAATGACCACTATTTGGGACGAGGAAATTCCTGATGGCCTCCAGAAAAATTATTCATGATAATATCAGTGGAATTGGCTTGGAGAGGTGGTGAGGGCAGCATGGCGTCAATACATCACTTCAAGGCAGAACAGCGAAATGACGGGGAAACAACTGGGAGAATTGAATACAATCCAATTTTCAGCAAGACCACACAAGGTGGTGATAAAAATTATCAGACAGCAAGTGGCTGGTGGAGAATCGGGAAATCCCTGACAAGTGCCCAGTGAGACTGTTCCAGAAATTGAGAGAGAAGAGAGATGTCAATATCAAGAGCGACAGACTATTCCTGACCCAAAATCCATTCTGGAATAAAGTTCCAGGCGCTAGGTGGTACAAGGATTCCCCAGTAGGCCAAAACACGATTTCAAAGTGGGTTAAGCAGTCAGCACAAAAGCTGGGCTTGACCTTGGTAACAAAAAATCACCAATCACTCCAGTCGTGCAACAGCCGTCTCCAATCTAGCGAAATCGGGCCTGGGAGAGCAGCAGATAATCAAAATAACTGGACATGCCAACAGTAACTCCATCAAGCCGTATCTCCAACTCGACCAGGAACACCACGAATTAATTGTCAAGAAACTGCGAAGGAGTGAGCCTACTGCAGAAAATTCCATCAACAGCATAAACCTCATGCCATCTACCTCTTCTGGGACCATTACCGATAACTCCGACTTGAAGAAAACGTGCACCAATGTTTACAACAATTGTATATTTAATTGCACTACCCTGATTCTTAATTAAATGTTGTTTTATTCATTATGAAATTCTTATTTGTTAACTGTACATTTCGTCTCATGGTGCAATTCTATTGGCCGACATCTGGGACAGAAAAATAATCTCGAATACCACACGAGCTTCAAAATTATCTGGTATTTCCCGATAGGTTCCCTGCAAACAAATAAAATCGTCAAGTTTTTCAGGAAATATCACTCGCGCTTCGCGCTCGTGATTTTTTAACCTGAAAAACTTGACTCCTTCATTTGTTTGCAACGAACCTATCGGGAAATACCCGATAATTTTGAAGCTCTTGTGGTATTATAAGTGAATATTTTGTACTGTGAAAATTTTATTTGCCACCTCAACCTTATTGTTAAGCGATTCTTCGATAACTTCGATAACTTCTTCAGCAACGTTTGATGACTTCAATCCGCCATGCCTCTTTAAACTACTTATGTGGGCACCAGAGTCAACCAATATTGTTGCAGAAGACCGACGAAAGCAGTGACCAGTATATTCTGTCAAATAAGTAGCAACTATTTTGGGCATTTTTCAAAATTGATTAATTCCTACCACTTGTCTACAACCCTTTCCGCTTTGATATTTAAAGAAAAATCGGTCACTGTTCATATTTTCTGGTCTTAACGAAACATACTTTCGATAAACATTCAAGTAGATCTGATTAATTACAAGTGATCTTGGTTTGTTGGTTTTCGAATCAGGTATGCTGATTGAAAGCTTAGATTCTAAGTCTTCTATATCGTGTACATTCATTCGGACTAACTCATCCATTCTACAGGCCCCAGAAATACCAAATATTACAGCCACCTAAAAATAAATGAAGCTATAATCTAAATAGATTGTAAATTACCTTAATCATTAAATTTTCTTTATCTGGAGCTTCCTGGATAAATTTTTCAATTTCTTCCTTCGTTAAAATCTTAGATTTCTTTGCCCTATAACCTTGAGCTTGCTGTTTCAATAAAGAACGAAGTTTTGAGTATGTAGATATATCTAGGGAAGGTGAGGTATAATGATCCCCTTAAGGGAAAAACTTAACTGTGACTAAAGTTGAAGGCAAAATCGCAAGATTTCTATTGTTGGAGGTAGTGAATTTACTTAACTTTGTAACTACATACTTATTTTTTATTATATGCATGCAGTTTTTTTCTATTAGAGGTTTTTGTGAAAGTCTAGTAAAGGATCATTTTATACACCCCTATGTATAAAATGATCCCAGGGGTTCGGTAAAATAATCCCAGGGATCATTTTGTACATAAGTTAAAAATATCAGGAAAAAAAACACTCAGATATTTATTTTAATCAAATATGTATTCTTCATAACAATTAAAGTATATCTAGTCTAGCAATAGGTAAACAAATAAACTCTTCTTCTAAATAAAAAAACAGAAATAATATTATCCTTATCATAAAAATCTTCATTTAAATTTTAGTTATTATTATTAGGATCTCAGAAATAGAAATATTAATATTTCAATTACTATTGAAGCTTTAAATTTCTTTTCACACTATCAAATTGGTTAGAAAGGCAAATATCACAAGTAAAGTCACCTTCGTCATCACTATCTACTCCCACACAAGCCTCATGTCCCCATTTAAGACACACAATGCACTTAATCCACCCTTCGCCTTTATTGTCTTTGGAATAGTTTTCAGTACAGAAAAGGCATTCGGTATCACTCTCCTCTTCAGAAGAATCTGATATGTTTTGCTTTTTTTTTTTTTTTCCTTTCCGCCCCTTTTCCTTTTCCTTTCCCACCACCTTTTTCTTTATCGTTTTGTTCGTTGGTCATCCTTTTTTTTATTTTATTCGCTTCCTTAAGGGCCTTCTTTTGTTCCATATCTGTCTTTTTTTTTGCTTCCGCTTCAAGATACATTTTGTAGGGTGTGCTGGTCAGGACTGATGTGTCAACTCTTATTCGTCTTGCAGTCGTTCTTTTTCCAACTATCTTTGGTGTTGGTCGTACTTCTCGGGGTGAAACAATACCAAAAGATGTGGATGGAAGACCAACAGCCAAAGCTGGAGGTAATCTTCCAGAAGATTTCCACGATGACGTATTTTCTAGGATGGACGGTGAATGCGGCGACGACTGTGGTACTTGTGGAGATTTTTGAGTCTTCGTTGGAGTCGAAGTTTGAAGTGGAGATACCTGAGGTGTTAAAAGAAGGGATTCTTGAACATCCACTTCCAAAGGCTGTAGTGTTACAGTTTCTGGATTACTCGCTTGAGAAGAAGGCATTTGCACTTTTTCTGCTAATGGAAGACTTGTCGTCGCAGGGATCGGAATAGGGGTTCTACCGTGTCATTGTCAACATCCATATCAGTCGTTTCAGCTGCAATAAAATCTACAAGAGTGAAAATGTCAGGTCAAATGGATATATTCCTGTTTTGCTGAATCCATTCATACTATTCAGAGGAACTGCTGCTTTTAGATAGGCTTCTGTAAAAATTTTCGTTATTTGGAACACGGTTACCACTCTTCCAGGATTGTGATTCATCCACTTCTCCAATGCTTGGTTATGATAAACGCTTAGTGGATACATCACTCCAACGTCCAAAGGTTGAAGTTTATGGGTACAATGAGGCGGCAGGCACAGAATAGTGACGTGATTATCCCTGGCTTTCAATACCACATTCAAATTTTTGTGTGAGATAAGTGACCGTCCAATATTAAAAGAGCCGGATCTTCTGCTGTTGGTTTGACATGACATAAGAAGTGATCAAACCACTGAGAAAACACATCTAATTTCATCCAACCAGATGGATTGCATGCGTATATAGCGCCTGGAGGTGCACCATCCATCAATTCCATTTTCATCCGTACTCTCCGAAAGATTAACATTGGAGGAACAAAAGTTCCAGAAGCTGAGGTACAAATCACTGCGGTCGTTGTTTCACCTCTCTCAGCTGAAGTCACTCGCGCCACCTGCTTACGGCCTGTTTGTGCAAACACTCTCGAGTTTTTGTTGGGACAGTGCATAGACTTGTCTCGTCAACATTAAATATCCGATGAGGTTGAAAATAATGTTTTTCTTGCACGTTTTTCAGAGTTGAAAAAATTTATCCACCACAGGCTTATTAAAAGCTCGCGCTCGAGCAGATGACGTCGATTCTGGGGCACGCATCGTAATGTCCGGATGTCTACGTCTAAATCCACGAAGCCATTCCTGTCCAGCTTTTCCTTTTGCTGTAGAAAATGGATGCGGTAACTTATTTCTTTCAGCTAGTTGGTAAGCTAAGGTCAAAACATCCTGAGTTGTCAGCCCGTACATTCTAGACTCCATGTCTTTGATATAATCAACAAGTTCCTGTTCTTGTTCAAGGTTAAATACTGTTTGTTTGCTACCTAACTTTTTAGCGCAGCCAACAGCTATTTTATTTTTACCTTTGGCTCTTCTTTTTAATGTCATCACAGGGACTTTAAACTCTCTACTTGCGGTTTTGTAAGGCATACCATCTTTGACAGCATCTAATGCCTTTTGCATTTGTTCTTCAGGCCAATTTTGGCGATTAGTTTTACGTATATAAAATCTTGGCATGATCTGTAAAAACAGGAAATATTATTGGGTAAAATGATTCCAGGGATCATTTTAAACACACAGAAAGGGATCATTTCACCCCAAACATCAAAATCCAAGATATCGATCAAAACATAACCTTCAAATACCGCGTGGGGTGATCGAACATTGCTTAAATATTAGCTAATTGCTATTAATACCCGCAAATAAAACAACATTTCAATAAACACGAACTTTTAAAAAGTAATGAAAGTTAAAAACAGGCTTACGTTAGATTACAGCCACACTTTTTGATTTTTTTAAAATAAAATCACGCCAAGCGTTCACACCGCCATGAGACTTGCAGTTCCCTATTGGTAGGGGTGCGGGGAATATGTTTCATACGCTTTTGGATAGATAGCACTAGTTGTCTCTGATTTACGACGGGGGATCATTTGACCTACAGGGATCGTATTACCTCACCTTCCCCTACATTGTGTTTAAGTGCAAGGGTTGACTTCTGCATTGAATAATTGGCCCATAATGTTGAAGATTTCATCTTTAAACAAAGGTCTAGGAAGTATGCCATTACAACATTTTCTGAGAAAGAACTCGTATTTTTACTCATGCGATAATCCATAAAACGTCTGTATGCATTTTCATACTTTTCTCTTGATTTCTTTGGAAATAATTCTAATGAAGCAGTATTCACTGCCTCAACCAGCTCTGGAGGAGTCCCAGGAATGGAAATTTCATCATCACTTATCATTTTACTTTCGAGAAGAACACCAGCAATTAAATTTATAAGCGTCAAGTTTGACAATTCAACCTCAATACGTTTCCATAGTAACCCAAGTAATTTTATTAGGGATTTGAAAGCACCATTTATTTGGAAATAAAATTATCGCGTCTTTTTTTAAATCAATCAATATCTGTCGAATTTTAAACGATTTTCGGAAAAATAGTATGTTCACCTCCCAGCCACATTCCTGGACTCTGTGTTGCAATCTTCACAGTCGTCCAGGAATGTTAAGCTTTTCCTACCCGGTAAACAATGTACTATTGGCAACTCCATGAATGTAGTTGAAATAAAACTCCTAATGACACAAATGATAAGCCAAGTTTAATTTTCATCAAAATAAGTAACAATCTATTTTCAACATAGTTTCCATGGCCGCTGTAAGCTGAAATTGAAATAAAAAAATTGAATCTATCGGAGACAATACCAGCAATACAGTTCAACTCTTCATCACATCTTGAAGATTTAATACCATGGAAGCCTATATATTCGATAGGTTCATCGATGCCAACACGTTTGTCGTTTTTACCAACAAATAATTTGATCTTATCGGCAATATTACATTGAATTACCAAGACAGACATTCCCTCCGCACTATTGCCCATGAAATTACTCTAAAATAAAAATATATCATCATCTGAATCATATGGATCAGTTTGACATGAAATTTCCTACTGGCCTCTTTCCACTTGCATTGAATGATTATCATCACCTGTTTCAATTAAAGATTGAACAATAGATTCTTCTTTGGACACATCCTTTCTTCTTGATCGTGCTATTTTTCTTTGAAATCTCTCCACTCCCATAATGGAATGAACCACTTTTTTATACATCTGAAATAAGTGAAATGAGATCAGACATAGATAACTGAAACTAAATTAACCTTTGGAAAAATCGTTGGGTTATAAGAAGGATAATCACTTATAATACCACAAGAGCTTCAAAATTATCGGGTATTTCCCGATAGGTTCGTTGCAAACAAATGAATGAGTCAAGTTTTTCAGGTTAAAAAATCACGAGCGCGAAGCGCGAGTGATTTTTCCTGAAAAACATGTCGGCCAATAGAATTGCCCCATGAAACGAAATGTACAGTTAATAAATAAGAATTTCATAATGAATAAAACAACATTTAATTAAGAATCAGGGTAGTGCAATTAAAAATACAAATGTTGTAAACATTGGTGCATGTTTTCTTCAAGTCAGAGTTATCGATAATGGTCCCAGAAGAGGTAGATGGCATGAGGTTTATGCTGTTGATGGCATTTTCTGCAGTAGGCTCACTCCTTCGCTGTTTCTTGACAATTAATTCGTGGTGTTCCTGGCCGAGTTGGAGATACGGCTTGATGGAGTTACTGTTGGCATGTCCAGTTATTTTGATTATCTGCTGCTCTCCCAGGCCAGATTTCGCTAGATTGGAGACGGCTGTTGCACGACTGGAGTGATTGGTGATTTTTTTTGTTACCAAGGTCAAGCCCAGCTTTTTGTGCTGACTCCTTAACCCACTTTGAAATCGTGTTTTGGCCTACTGGAGAATCCTTGTACCACCTAGCGCCTGGAACTTTATTCCAGAATGGATTTTGGGTCAGGAATAGTCTGTCGCTCTTGATATTGACATCTCTCGTCTCTCTCAATTTCTGGAACAGTCTCACTGGGCACTTGTCAGGGATTTCCCGATTCTCCACCAGCCACTTGCTGTCTGATAATTTTTTATCACCACCTTGTGTGGTCTTGCTGAAAATTGGATTGTATTCAATTCTCCCAGTTGTTTCCCCGCCATTTCGCTGTTCTGCCTTGAAGTGATGTATTGACGCCATGCTGCCCTCACCACCTCTCCAAGCCAATTCCACTGATATTATCATGAATAATTTTTTCTGGAGGCCATCAGGAGTTTCCTCGTCCCAAACAGTGGTCATTGCATCCCAATCTTTTTCCTCCAACGCTGCTTCACTTGCCCTCCGTTGTTCCGTTTCCGTAAAGCCTTACGCTTGGCATCACGAGCTCCTCGAGCGGTCTTGAATGCAGCATCCGAAAATGGGTTGATTTTGATGTCGAAATCGTTCAAATACTTTTCTTGAAGTAATTTGTCAGTCTGATTCCACATTGTTTTTATTGTACCTTCCTTATAGTCTTCTCCATCCATTTTCTTCATATTGTAAGCGTAATCTTTCATAATGTTTGCCAATTGCGCTTCACTCGTTTCAGCACTCAATGTGTATTCCCTCTCAGTACAGAAAGTAGTAAATTGGTTCCAAACTGTTTTTTTTGCCTTCTCCGTATTAATGGGAACATTTCCTTTGACTTTTTATCGATGGTGGACAGAGAACAAACTCCAAATCGACTCATTTTCATGCAAAATCTCCAATTTTCACAATTGAATTCAACCTGTCAGTTTGACGTGTGCTTAATTTGACTGGATCATGTTTTGTTTATATATAGCAACTACCAGAGAAAATTTTCAAAAAATTATCAGTATAATACCATGTAGGTTGTACCACGTGACGTCGAATGGTGCAATTCTATTGGTCGATATTTGGGTCGGAAAAATAATCACAGATATATTACTCTTGGCATTTCCTACGAAATGAGCACTACATATTTCATGGAATTTTGTCGGTTGCCATTGCTTGGAAGTACCATCATTACTAAAGTTTTGAATGAATGAAATTATGATAACATCTCCAATCAAACAGATATCCTTACCAAACTTTTCTAACTCTATTAATCCATATCTGCTTCCGTTCTCTCACAAACGATTTATTAGGAAGTGAATTAAATTTAATGGAATCGTCTGTGTTACAATAAGCATTGTGGCAACCTACTACACAATACTGAGAATGTGAATTTCGTAAAGAAGATTGTACTCCAAGGCCTTCAGCATTCATTTTTGATATTGAGGATTATAAATCAACAACTCTTAAGTACTTTGTCATCGCAAAAAAACATAAATTATGCCCCAAAATAGGAAATGACAGCGACTTCGTATTCTTTCTCAACGAAAATGTCGAATTCCGCCACTGAGGGCGCCACATACAAATATGCAAACCGCCTATATGGGTCATCACAGAATACCAAAAAGGTAGAATGGTACAAATGAACACCAGCGTGAAAATGGCAGAAAGAAAAAGACGGTAGAATTTCTGACTACACCCGAACGCCCATAGACGTCCGTCAATGATGGACGTGTTATTTTATACGGTTATTCACACGAAATGAAAACAATAAAGTGAAAGAAATAAATTGGAAATCTGTATCTGGTGTTTTAAGAGAATATTCTCTACAAATGGATCGGGGACGTGAATTCAGTTTAGCAGCTGATTTTTTCTGAGTTTTACATCCAAACAATCATTCGGGAATTTCGACCTGAAGGAGATCTTGTTTCCGAATGAGACTTGATACATAACATAGCTCTTGGAATTTGCCACCCAATGTTTTTTGTCAGAGGGATTTTGGGGTGAAACCAGCCCTGATGAGATTTTTGGGAATTTCGACCTGAATGAGATGGTATTTCCGGATGGAACTTTTATATAAGATAGCTCTTGGAATTTGCCACCGAATGTTTTTTTGTCTAAATTTCTTACCATGGGTAAAATATGCATGACTGTTATAAAAAACGTTTTACAAGAGATCATTTCAATTGATATTGTCGTTTGCATATTATAGGTGAAAATGCAATTTTTTATAAAATTTCAACACCCTATATCTTTTGAACGGGACCAAATTTGGAAAAATGTTATAGGAAGAAAAAGTTTCTATTGACGTCAAGAATCTATGGTTAAACTTATCGCAATGGTCAAAGACTCACTCTGTGTATATTTTTTTATAATGAAAAAATTTCATTTTGATATTGATTGAAATATTTCTGTTCCAGGTAAATATGTCGTCGATGCTATGGAACCACAACCCGACCAGATCCTGGTAATTTCCAATATGATAAGTTTAAATCCTTCACAAAAATAAACGCAATTTTTTTTTTATTTGCATTCAGATCATTGATCAGATAACCGAAATATGCATCATCTGCCGGTTCATTTCTCCATCGTATATCTCGAAGCCATAAAAGTCAGATCCGGGCCGAATATAGACTTTGTAATCGTGTAAACAGAAATGTCACAATCCAAACATTGAATTCAGGTTTCGATAAATCAGTCTGGATGTCAAACAAGAACAGAGTCTCATTTTCGTGTACGGCGAGAGATCTCGTTCTACATCCTGACGATACAGGGTGACCATAATATGAGAATGAAGGAGAACTGTTTATTGGCTGATTGGTCATATACGTTAAGAACATCGTAGTCCATTGAAATGTTACATTTTTTAGGCTTTACCTTGCGTTTTTTACAGGACGCAATTTTATTTTTTTGATGTGTAGGGGGGGTCAGTGTAAAGCTAAAACCAAGTTTGTGGGGTCGCCACCCTTGTCCCACGGCCGCCATCTTAAAAATAGGGGTTGAAATGGTATTTACGATATATCTCTTAAACTATTTATTTTATAAAAAAATTTATGTACATTTTTTTGTTGCAAATTGAATTCTCTACAACTTTGCTCCAGTAACTTTCTGTCGTAGAACTATAAATAAAAAAGTTATAAGCGAAAATCTCCGGAAATTTGAGAAAAAAATTTATATTTTTCGATGTAACTTGTTTTTTTATCATTTTACGAAAAAATGATGTCTGACCATTTTTGGACATCGTTTTTTGAGGAACAACTTTTATTCGCATCATTTTTTCATCAAGTCAATAGCTAAGGTTTTACAGCGCTCCAAAGTGAGTTTTACGTGTGTACCTATAACATGTCATCAGTTATTGTTTTTTGTTTTTCTTTTTTTTTACTTTATTATTATAACTTTTTTAATTACAAATTTTGCAATATTATTAATAATTAATTATTGACTCTTTTCCCCACAACCCACGAGGTAGAGTCTAGAGGCGCGTTTTTTTTTACGTGGTATCCCCAATAGGCATAATCCACGGTGATTTTCTAAATTAGAACTACTCCGTCCTCAGTCGTTTCGATGGACCAGGCTGCGGCTCAGCATCTGATCGGCTTTCTGAATTAAATACCAGTGGAAGAACTGGAGAAGGAAGCAGTGATGTTAAGTCTAGGGAATTGTCCCTAGATCTAGGGAAAAATTTTGGGTTTAGGGAATTTTAGGGAAATAGGGAAATTCTAGGGATTTTTCAATCCTCAAACGTAGAGGTAGAAAAAATTTCGCTTCTGGCCCTTGAATCACTTAAACTAACACAATATGTATTCTATGCTGAGGAATGTGGATGAAACATTTCTAAGTGTGGTATAATTTGACAAAAATTACTTCCTTGCTCGATTCCTTTGAAAAAGAAATCTCTGAAAGAATATTCAATCTTTGAGCATGTAAAGTTATAACATCTGTTGTTTACAATGTGAACAACAGATGTTTTAACTTACCACTTCGTTGCAAGCCATGCTTGTTCTCAATTACCTAGAACACCGGAGGAATTGATTAGAAATATAGTAAGCTATTTTTCCTCTTCCTCAAAAAGAACTGCAGAATTGATAGAAATGCAAGATTTCTTCCATTTCGAAAAAAAAAAATGCTCGAATTAGCATCTACCAGATGGCTTTCCATGCAACATTCTGTCTAAATTATTTTAAAGTTGCGAAATTAGAAGATAACTCGAAATGTGTAAATTTCATATTTGATGAAATGCATAATAATTCGACTAAAGGAATATTTTTGAATCATATTCTGAATTTGTTCAATAAATTAAATGCCCTTTTTCAATCAAAAAAAATATTGATTCATGAATTATCATATAATTGCAAAAAGATTTTCGTAAACTCACAGCTCATTTCATTAAACCCGAATTTTTAAATGACCCCAAAATGAATTGTAAAAACCCCATCACTTTTTAGAATTGGAGCAAATAGATCTCAGTTCTTCTTGTAACAATTTACTTTCCCTTCTACCGCCAGAAGTTCAAACTTCAATAAGAAAGTCTTGTTTGAATTTTTTTCGTAACTGCTGCAACTGAAATACAGCAAAGATTTCCCCTTGATGATATTTTTTCGATTCATTGAAATTTTTATCACCGGAAGTAGCTTTAGATTTTAAAAAACCCGATGAGCTTTCGTCTCTCAAAATCATTTGGAGTAAATTCGCTTCAGTCGAAGGCATCAAAGGAGATGATATTGATAGGCAGTGGAAAAATATTGCAATAGACTTTTCTGATGACAACAATAAAAATTATTATATATGAAAATGAATGTAGAAGAATTTTGGAATAGCTTAGGTGACCACAAAGATTTTAATGGAGTTAGTGAATACCAAGATGTAGTACAATTAGCTAGATTATGTATGGCAATACCTCATAGTAATGCCGAAACAGAACGGGCTTTTTCTGTTGTTACAGATGTAAAAACAAAAAAAGAAATAAAATAGGTAGTGAAGCATTAAACGCTGTTTCAGTCATTAGATTTTCAAATGATGAAAAATGTTGTAAATTATTCGAAGTAACACCTGAACATTTGAAGCTGATGCAATATAAAAGTTTGTATAAAATAAATGATTAGTTTTTCAAAGCCTATATAATATACACATATATAAATTCGTTGTTGTTTTTATTATTAAGTCAAATAAAACTTTTGTTCGATAATGTTTTATTCTTAACCTTATTTCCAAATAGTGATATATGAAATAATTATAATTAGTTTATTCAGGAAATGAATGAGAATCAGAAATAAAATCACTCATATCCCAAGAATTTCCGTATCGTTATTTCCTAATATTCCATGAAACTTTGAGAACAACCCCCTCACATATTTCCTGCACTGGGCGAATGGAGCCACCTCTGCACTAATCTAGGGAATTCTAGGATTTTCTGAATCAATTCTAGGTACTTTTTACAGAGGAGACTTGACATCACTGGAAGGAAGGGGTGTTAATGTTGGCGGTTTATCATCAAAGTCATTTTCATTTATTAAATCTGTGAGTTCAATTACGTTGCTGCAAGTCTCTCCAGAACAATGGAAGCACACTGCAGAACATTTCATTCCTGCTTTTCGGCATCCACACATCGCTCCACAGTTTCCTTTGCATTTGCAAAATATCAATTTTAGAAGCTCAGGGGTGCTGGAGGTTTAGAGTTCTGCACTGGCATCAATAATTTTCCACATTTTTTCCAGCCCCAGTCTTCAGGATCATTATAATTACAAAGCCACGACTGGACCTGATGGTAGACTCGGAAAGTATGAAAGCGAGCTGTGTCTTGTGTTGGAGGAAGTGAGGATAAGTTAAATGTACTTTTGTCACTGCCTTGGCGAATTGTTTGTATCTTAGGCTGTCAAGAGAATTATCATCTTTATTACCACCGTATAAAGAGATAAAAAAACGTTCACCAATTACAGTGAGCAAAGCAGGGTCAACTCTCTTGTTGAGAAACAAAGCCGTTCCACTTGCAAACTCTAAATGTTTCTCTAGGGTTTCACAAATTTCATTTTACCGATGTTGTATGGAGCTGAAGTTGTGTCACATCCGGAAAAGCATGAAGAAACAGCAAGTTATTTGCAATGACATCTCCGTACATAAAACCTGAGTACTGAAAAATAGTACTCACTTCGGAGCGCTGTAAAACCTTAGCTATTGACCTAATGAAAAAATGATGCGAATAAAAGTTGTTCCTCAAAAAACGATGTACAAAAATGGTCAGACATCATTTTTTCGTAAAATGATAAAAAAAAAGTTACATCGAAAAATATAAATTTTTTCTCAAATTTCCGGAGATTTTCGCTTATAACTTTTTTATTTATAGTTCTACGACAAAAAGTTACTGGAGCAAAGTTGTAGATAATTTAATTTGCAACAAAAATGGTAATAATTTTTTTATAAAATAAATAGTTTAAGAGATATATCGTAAATATCATTTCAACCCCTATTTTCAAGATGGCGGCCGTGGGACAAGGGTGGCGACCCCACAAACTTGGTTTTAGCTTTACACTGACCCCCCCTACACATCAAAAAAATAAAATTGCGTCCTCTAAAAAACGCAACCTAAAATGTAACTTTTCAATGGACTATCGAGACAGGTTGGATTTTGTTTAGAGGAAGAGATTTTTTGACGTGAATAATTCATAAGTGAATCACTTCCTGAATCTATATCGGGTAATTGATTAATAAAACATCCTTGAATTTCAGCAATGTAATGTCTTATTTTAAGAAGCTAAAGGATTACCATATCGTTCTGATGTTTTGAAATTCAGCACTGTCGTCACCTTGAAAGTTCTATGTCGTGTTGGAAGTTCTATGACCCTCTCTTATTGCCGCTGTTTCGTTTTCAAATATATATAAATATATTCTTTTAAACTATTGCCTTAAAAACAAATGTTAGCTGGGGTTGGTGACGGGGTGTAATACAATTCGGTGTATGACGTAAAAGCCTAGGGAAAAAAACAAGTAACAATATTCCTGGCTCCCCACATAAGTATTGTTGTGTGTACAGAAATACTTAAAATTATTTGAGGAACTTCTTTCTTCAAGTGATAATCACAGAGACTCTTCAAATTGCAGAAAAAGAACTGATTACAGAATATACATATTAAATTGTTTAAAATTTATAACCCATTCCAAAAAAAATCTGAAACATCGTGAATAGCCCTAAAACCATCTTGAAATTTATACAGGGTGATGATGAAGTAATGCACAAAATTCATAAAACGTACAACGATCACTTTTGAAAAAAATGCAAAAACACGTCAAACCGTGTTTTATATTCCGCATCTCTTTACATAAGTTACAAAAATAACAAGTCAAATTTATCAAAGTTATGACGTCATCAACATATTTTTTAATGGGAAGCTAAGATTTTTATTACATTATGTGATAAAGCTTGTTTTTTTACACAAGGGAAAAATAGTTGCAGTAGGGCTAACATGAGAAAAAAAACACTAGAAAATGAATAAAAAACGAAATAAACGTAAGTTTCATAATAATTTTTCAATTAACTAAACAGTCCATTAAACTAAAACTATTTCTTATAGGAATTGTTCAAACTCTGTCCCGTTCACTAACTGACATAGGCAAAGCCGATGGTAGACCGCATTTACAGAGTTTTCGATCATCTGCGGAGTTATAAGAGTCATTTCGTGTCTAATTCGTTCCATTAAGTCTTCTGAAATGTCAGGCCGGTTAATGTAGACCCGACTTTTCAAATGTCCCCACAGAAAAAAATCAAGGGGGGTAAGATCAGGTGACCTAGTTGTCCTAGGTCCACCGTCCTTCAAACTGGTTATCCAGAGACCTTCGAACAGTAAGAACATAATGTGTTGGAACCAAATACTGGGATCCAAGTTTTTCTCATAATTTGGATCCGAAAATGCCGCAAGTTGCACTGCCATACAAAGATGTTCCAAATATCGTTCAGCTGTTAAATTCCCGCGAAAGTAATAAGGACCAATAAATCTTCCCCTGACGATTCCTACCCAAACATTAATCTTTGGGGGCGCTGGGTGTGTTTTGTCTGCATCCAGTGGGGATTTTCCCGAGCCCAGTAGCGGCAATTGTGTCGATTTACAAAACCACTCAGACAAAACGTTGACTCATCGAAAATACTACACTATTAAGAAAATTTTTTTAAACATCTTATCTACAAACGACTGACTAACATTTTCTTGTGAGGCAATTTCTGTTGTAGTTGCGTGAGGGTTGTCTTCTACTGACAGAAAAATATCTAACTTCACATCGTCCCTTATTCCTGGTCGTCCAGATTTTGGAGCATTCCTCACACTTCCCGTTGCATTAAATTTTGCAACAATTCTGCTTACTGTGCTTCTAGCAATTGGAGGTCTTTCCAAATGTGTTGCGTTAAATAAAGCACATGCTTGTTCATGACTTCGAAGGCGATTGCCGTAACCTACCATCATTAGAATTTCTATCCTTTCTCTTTCGTTTAAACATGCTACAATGATAAAACTGGTGTCACACTAATTGTACGACTGACACTGACACACCGTTGTTTTAGAAAATCAATCGAAAAATTGATAAGAACAGATGTTCTTACTAGATAAGTTTGACCTCTTTTTATAATTGGTTTTGTTATTTCGTTTTTTATTCATTTTCTCGTTTTCTTCTTATGTTAGCCCTTCTATTTTTCCCTAGTGTAAAAAAAACAAGCTTTATCACATAATGTAATAAAAATCTTAGCTTCCCATTAAAAAATATGTTGATGACGTCATAACTTTGATAAATTTGACTTGTTATTTTTGTAACTTATGTCAAGAGATGCGGAATATAAAACACCGTTTGATGTGTTTTCGCATTTTTTCTAGAAGTGATCGTTGTACTTTTTATAAATTTTGTGCATTACTTTATCATAACCCTGTATATGGGACAATCATTGATGAGATGAGGTATTGTTTCTTCTGCATATCCATATTCACAACTTGCGCTTGGAACTGAATTCCATCTGAATAGCATGCTATTGGTACGACCATGACCTGTTTTCAAACGATTAAGAACTGTCCGAATTTTTCTTGGAAGATCAAAACCAGGAATTTTTTCAGAAGGATCAGAAATGAGATTTTTATTGAACATTTCATAAGAGTTCCACTCAATCTTCTATAATTCTTTATCGCTTATGTTCATATTGAAGAATGTATTATACCAGAATGGTTTACGTGACTTCAATCTTGGAACTGATCCTTGAGGAAAACAGTTTTTCATTGTTTTGAAATTATTTTCAAATGACCGGCCTGTATACACTTAGTAGGTTTCGTAGGCTGGGTTATTAACAGTTAAATCGGTTCCTTCTGCAATACTATTATACAAAAATACTGATAGAACAGTAGGCGTAGTTTTAAGCAGCCTGTACATCCTTATCATTTAAAGAGCGCTGCACTCAAGATTGCACCGAAGTGCAATCTGTTGTTATCCATATTTTCTCTTAATGATGTTGAAATCACTATCGTCTCTGTGACAAAGATAATTTATAGATTGCAGAAGGATCCGATTTAACTGTTAATAACCCAGCCTAAGAAATCGACTAAGCGTTTAGGGGCCGGTTATTTGAAAACAATTTCAAAACATTGAAAACGGTCTTCCACAAGGATCAGTTTTAGCTTCTTTACTTTTCGATTTATATTTCAGTGATTTACCCACAGCGTCATAACAGATAAAGGGCTTTGTTTTTATCCTCTATCATATTCAGAAGTAATGTTATAATATCTTCAGACAGTCTATACCTATTTTTGAATTCCCACATCATTGTAGAAATCAAAAAGTTCATTCTTCTCCCTGAAGTTCGTGGCCTTGGGTTCTCATCTTCACTAAATTACTAGACATGCTTATATCAAGCTGATATCCATAATTTATTATCTACAATAAAAAAATAGATTCATCAATTGTTGCAAAAATGCTTGTTTTTTCAGAGAAAACTAAATTATTAACGAAAACATATTACATCCTCAATATTGGAAAAAAATAAATGCCTTTTCATAAAATTATATATTAAAAAGACTATTAAAATTATTTTCATACATACCGATAAAATTAAGATTTCCTTGGAAAATACATAGATTTCATTCATAAACAAGATTTCTTTCAAGTTAATTCAGCAAACAACACCGATTAGTTGACAAGTTCTTTGACACTAGTTTGACACTGATTTATGCCAATTTGCGTTTCGGAAACTCAAAATGACGATTGACATACAATTTACTGAAATATTTGACCACTGTGTCAAGCCTGACAGCGTGGTCAGATGCCTAATTGACTATCCTTTCAGCAACTCAAATGGCAGTTGACCATAGATTTAACAGCTGATTAGTTTGATTTCTGTGATGATCATCGTTTCAAGAAACCGGCCGTAACGGACGCAGAGCAAAGACGATGGTAGACCGCATTTACAGAGTTTTCGTTCATCTGCGGAGTTATAAGAGAGTCATTTCGTGTCTAATTCGTTCCATTAAGTATTCTGAAATATCCAGAGCAGATTAATGTGAGCCCGACTTTCGAAAATGTCCCCTGAGAAAAAAAAAATCAGGGAGTAAGATCAGGTGACCTAGTTGTCCTAGGTCCACCGTCCTTCCAAACTGGTTATCCAGAGACCTTCGAACAGTAAGAACATAATGTGTTGGAACCAAATGCAGGGATCCAAGTTTTCTCATAATTTGGTTTCATTGTTTTGAAATTATTTTCAAATGACCGGCCTGTATACACTTAGTAAGTTTCGTAGGCTGGGTTATTAATAGTTAAATCGGTTCCTTCTGCAATACTATTATACAAAAATACTGATAGAACAGTAGGCGTAGTTTTAAGCAGCCTGTACATCCTTATCATTTAAAGAGCGCTGCACTCAAGATTGCACCGAAGTGCAATCTGTTGTTATCCATATTTTCTCTTAATGATGTTGAAATCATTATCGTCTCTGTGACAAGGATAATTTATAGATTACAGAAGGAACCGATTTAACTGTTAATAACCCAGCCTAAGAAATCGACTAAGCGTTTAGGGGCCGGTTATTTGAAAACAATTTCAAAACATTGAAAAACGGTCTTCCACAAGGATCAGTTTTAGCTTCTTTACTTTTCGATTTATATTTCAGTGATTTACCCACAGCGTCATAACAGATATTTGTTTATGCTTGTGTCATTGCTATTGCTTAACACCATTCGGATTTCCATACTCTGGAAAACATACTGTCATCTGATTTGGAGACTTTGAAGAATTATTTTATTGAGTGCCGATTATGTCCCAATCCCAACAAAACATAAGTATCTTGTTTTCATCTGAATAATCATGAGAAATAAAGGAAATTAGCTGTAACTTTTAATGATTCTCTTATCGAACATTGTTTCTATCCAAATACTTAGTAGTTAAATTAGTTCCATCTCTCAATTACAAAGCTTATTTAGAAGATCAGAGCCTAAAACTGAAAACTAGGAATAATATTCTTCAAAAATTAGCTGGATCATCTTGGGGTGCTGATGCTTCCACTCATCTCTAGCCCTAGTTTTTTCTGCAGCTGAGTATTGTAGCTCTGTTTGGTTTAATAGTGCATAACACAAAAAATCGATGCACAATTGAATACATCCATGAGAATAATTACTGTCAGCATAAAATCTAAACCGGTTCATTGGTTACCAGTTTTGTCTAACATTGTCCATCCCCAAATTCGCAGACAGACTGCAGCTATGAATTCTTGGAGCAAATATCATTATTTCCAATTATTTCATACATTCCG
This sequence comes from Micraspis discolor, assembly GCA_030674115.1. Lineage (NCBI taxonomy): Eukaryota > Metazoa > Arthropoda > Insecta > Coleoptera > Coccinellidae > Micraspis > Micraspis discolor. The sequence goes on along the minus strand of JARTUT010000444.1, from coordinate 877,009 downwards.
CAAAATAGAATTCCCAGATTGCAGTCACGTAAACCATTTTGGTTTAATACCATAATAATCTGTGTTTATTACTTGAAGACCAATCTTGAAGAAAGAAGTCCCTCATATATATCAAAGCTTATTTTTGTACACACAACAAAACTAATGTGGGGAGCCAGGATTTTCGGGACACCATGTATAAAGACTCAGTATTTTCGCACTCAAGGAAGGCATCCATAACATTTTACGGTTGATCAAACCGATATAAATACGAAAACGAGTACATTAATACACTCAGTCTACACCCGCCAGATGTCATCGCAATAAAAGCGAAACGGACAGATTCATATGGAATAATTTAAGTATTGGCGAGCAACATACGTTATTTTGCATCCGTTTAATTGCTTTCTAAAAAGATTAAGTGAACGTCGCCGATGTAATGGATGTTCAAGTTCCGACATTATTTATACCATTTCTTTTTCCCGTTCTAACCCAGATACATCCCAACGAGTTCCTAGTGACCCACAGGTGGCGTATTTTTCCTCTTATTCTTGATCATAGATTCACGCTTTTGTGGTTTTAACGCCACGTTAATTTTGGACACCGACCAAATAAATTGGCGGAGGATGGATAATTGCGGTTCAACTAGGTGTGGTTAATTGTTATTTTGTGTCTGAAGGAAAATTTCACGTGAACGTCGATTTTTAAGGGCTTCGTATCTCCAAAGGAAAAATTGGGACTTTTTTTGGTTCACTTTGTTTTCCGCCCTAACATTATTATTATTTGATGACGAGATATTGTTGATGATGGAGCTCGTGTTGAATGATTGTTTGGGCTATTACCATCATCTATTGTGGATGTAATGTTTTCCGACGTTTCGATAGACATCTTCTATCTTTATCAAGGAGAAAAGTAATTTTCTTGTGAGGCAATTTCTGTTGTAGTTGCGTGAGGGTTGTCTTCTACTGACAGAAAAATATCTAACTTCACATCGTCCCTTATTCCTGGTCGTCCAGATCTTGGAGCATTCCTCACACTTCCCGTTGCATTAAATTTTGCAACAATTCTGCTTACTGTGCTTCTAGCAATTGGAGGTCTTTCCAAATGTGTTGCGTTAAATAAAGCACATGCTTGTTCATGACTTCGAAGGCGATTGCCGTAACCTACCATCATTAGAATTTCTATCCTTTCTCTTTCGTTTAAACATGCTACAATGATAAAACTGGTGTCACACTAATTGTACGACTGACACTGACACACCGTTGTTTTAGAAAATCAATCGAAAAAATTGATAAGAACAGATGTTCTTACTAGATAAGTTTAAGTTTGACCTCTTTTTATAATTGGTTTTGTTATTTCGTTTTTTATTCATTTTCTCGTTTTCTTCTTATGTTAGCCCTTCTATTTTTCCCTAGTGTAAAAAAAACAAGCTTTATCACATAATGTAATAAAAATCTTAGCTTCCCATTAAAAAAATATGTTGATGACGTCATAACTTTGATAAATTTGACTTGTTATTTTTGTAACTTATGTCAAGAGATGCGGAATATAAAACACCGTTTGATGTGTTTTCGCATTTTTTTCAAAAGTGATCGTTGTACGTTTTATAAATTTTGTGCATTACTTTATCATAAGCCTGTATATGGAACAATCATTGATGAGATGAGGTATTGTTTCTTCTGCATATCCATATTCACAACTTGCGCTTGGAACTGAATTCCATCTGAATAGCATGCTATTGGTACGACCATGACCTGTTTTCAAACGATTAAGAACTGTCCGAATTTTTCTTGGAAGATCAAAACCAGGAATTTTTTCAGAAGGATCAGAAATGAGATTTTTATTGAACATTTCATAAGAGTTCCACTCAATCTTCCATAATTCTTTATCGCTTATGTTCATATTGAAGAATGTATTATACCAGAATGGTTTACGTGACTTCAATCTTGGAACTGATCCTTGAGGAAAACAGTTTTCATTGTTTTGAAATTATTTTCAAATGACCGGCCTGTATACACTTAGTAGGTTTCGTAGGCTGGGTTATTAACAGTTAAATCGGTTCCTTCTGCAATACTATTATACAAAAATACTGATAGAACAGTAGGCGTAGTTTTAAGCAGCCTGTACATCCTTATCATTTAAAGAGCGCTGCACTCAAGATTGCACCGAAGTGCAATCTGTTGTTATCCATATTTTCTCTTAATGATGTTGAAATCACTATCGTCTCTGTGACAAAGATAATTTATAGATTGCAGAAGGAACCGATTTAACTGTTAATAACCCAGCCTAAGAAATCGACTAAGCGTTTAGGGGCCGGTTATTTGAAAACAATTTCAAAACATTGAAAAACGGTCTTCCACAAGAATCAGTTTTAGCTTCTTTACTTTTCGATTTATATTTCAGTGATTTACCCACAGCGTCATAACAGATATTTGTTTATGCTTGTGTCATTGCTATTGCTTAACACCATTCGGATTTCCATACTCTGGAAAACATACTGTTATCTAATTTGGAGACTTTGAAGAATTATTTTATTGAGTGCTGATTATGTCCCAATCCCAACAAAACATAAGTATCTTGTTTTCATCTGAATAATCATGAGAAATAAAGGAAATTAGCTGTAACTTTTAATGATTCTCTTATCGAACATTGTTTCTATCCAAATACTTAGTAGTTAAATTAGTTCCATCTCTCAATTACAAAGCTTATTTAGAAGATCAGAGCCTAAAACTGAAAACTAGGAATAATATTCTTTAAAAATTAGCTGGATCATCTTGGGGTGCTGATGCTTCCACTCATCTCTAGCCCTAGTTTTTTCTGCAGCTGAGTATTGTAGCTCTGTTTGGTTTAATAGTGCATAACACAACAAATCGATGCACAATTTAATACATCCATGAGAATAATTACTGTCAGCATAAAATCTAAACCGGTTCATTGGTTGCCAGTTTTGTCTAACATTGTCCATCCCCAAATTCGCAGACAGACTGCAGCTATGAATTCTTGGAGCAAATATCATTCTTTTCCTAATTTATTTCCAATTATTTCATACATTCCGCAAAATAGAATTCCCAGATTGCAGTCACGTAAACCATTTTGGTTTAATACCATAATAATCTGTGTTTATTACTTGAAGACCAATCTTGAAGAAAGAAGTCCCTCATATATATCAAAGCTTATATAATGCGAGGAGCCAGGATTTTCGGGACAGCATGTATAAAGACTCAGTATTTTCGCACTCAAGGAAGGCATCCATAACATTTTACGGTTGATTAAACAGATATAAATACGAAAACGAGTACATTAATACACTCAGTCTACACCCGCCAGATGTCATCGCAATAAAAGCGAAACGGACAGATTCATATGGAATAAGTTAAGTATTGGCGAGCAACATACGTTATTTTGCATCCGTTTAATTGCTTTCTAAAAAGATTAAGTGAACGTCGCCGATGTAATGGATGTTCAAGTTCCGACATTATTTATGCCATTTCTTTTTCCCGTTCTAACCCAGATACATCCCAACGAGTTCCTAGTGACCCACAGGTGGCGTATTTTTCTTATTCTTGATCATAGATTCACGCTTTTGTGGTTTTAACGCCACGTTAATTTTGGACACCGACCAAATAAATTGGCGGAGGATGGATAATTGCGGTTCAACTAGGTGTGGTTAATTGTTATTTTGGTGTCTGAAGGAAAATTTCGCGTGAACGTCGATTTTTAAGGGCTTCGTATCTCCAAAGGAAAAATTGGAACTTTTTTTGGTTCACTTTGTTTTCTGCCCTAACATTATTATTATTTGATGACGAGATATTGTTGATGATGGAGCTCGTGTTGAATGATTGTTTGGGCTATTACCATCATCTATTGTGGATGTAATGATTTCCGACGTTTCGATAGACATCTTCTATCTTTATCAAGGAGAAAAGTAAGAAACCTTTTGAAAATTATCAATTTTCAAAAAGTCAATTGACAGAAGTCATGAAAGAAAATGAATGATGTTATATACTCATCTGTGATATGATGATCTTTTTAAGTTGGATCGAACTATCGGCGTCCAAACTTCTGGCAGATCTATAGATGGAGCACTTATGGAATCAGGTGTTATTTTCATAAATGCTGCTTCTTTGATTTTTCTTCTTGCAAGTTTTTCTTCTTTGGATATTATTGATGCTTCATCCCACTTTATACGATGATTCTCATCTACAGCATGTTGGAACAACCTGTTTGTCGCTGTCTACTCAAGCTTCTGATGTTCTTTTATTCGTATATTCAGAGGGCGTTTAGTTTCTCCGATGTAAGATCTTTTGTCGCAAGGCTATGCAGTTCTTTGTCCTTTGTGTCTCATTATTAGGCTTAACTTTTGTAAGTTTAGCTCTGATAGTGTCTTGAGTTTTGAATGCAGTCGTTATGTTGTATCTATTTCCAATTCTTCTCATTTTCTCCGACAAACCTTTTACATAAGGAATTACGGTTTTAATGGTCTGATTTATATCTGTTGGTTCTGGTGGTCTTTTATTCGTCTAGCTTTTTCTAATATCTTTTTGGGGTAGCCATTGCTTCTAAGAGTTTTTGAGATTTTATTTATTTATGGTCAGCTTCGACATTACCAGTTTGTTCACTAATATTTCGACAGATAAAACACTTATCATAGTTAGGAGAAAGCTTGAAGATCAAACCCTTCCTACACTAAGCGTGAATGCAATTATGGAAATGCTTTCTATTTGTATTGAAACAACATATTTCCAATTTGAAGACATCTTTTATCAACAAGAATTTGAATGGCCATGGGTTCACCACTATCACCAATTTTAGCTGATTTATATATGGAAATTTTCGAACAGAAGGCATTAGAAAATATGCAGTGGAAAAGATATGTAGATGATACTTTCATTATTTGGCAACATGGAAGAGACACTTGGATTATTTCAATATCTAAACAATCAAGAGGAATCAATTAAATTCACAATTGAAATCGAGAAAGACAGACAACTTCCATTCTTAGATGTACTCGTACATAAACAAAATGGAATCCCAAGAACCACTGTGTATAAAAAGCCAACGCTACATTTTGATTCAAACCACCAACTAAACACTAAATTGGGAGTAGCAAAATGTTTATTTGATAGAGCAATAAATATTTGTTGCACTGAAGAAGACCAAAATGAAGAAATGAATAACATCTCAAAAACTCTTAAAAGCAATGGCTGCCCCAAAAAGATATTAGAAAAAGCTAGACGAACAAGAGAAGCCAACCAGAACCAACAGATATAAATCAGACCATTAAAACCGTAATTCCTTATGTAAAATGTTTGTCGGAGAAAATGAGAAGAATTGGAAATAGATGCAACATAACGACTGCATTCAAAACTCAAGACACTATCAGAGCTAAACTTACAAAGTTATTTAATAATGAGACACAAAAGACAAAGAACTGCATATATGAATTACCTTGCGAGTGCGGAAGATCTTACATCGGAGAAACTAAACGCCCTCTTGTACAATAAAAGAACATCAGAAGCTTCTACGAGTACTAGACAGCGACAAATCCAGGTTGGTCCAACATGCTGGAGAATCATCGTATAAAGTGGGATGAAGCATCAATAATAAAGAAGAAAAACTGTTCAAAGAAGTTTATGAAAATAACACCTGATTCCATAAGTGCTCCATCTATAGATCTGCCAGAAGTTTGGACGCCGATAGTTCGATCCAACTTAAAAAGATCATCATATCACAGATGAGTATATAACATCGTTCATTTTCTTTCATGACTTCTGTCAATTGATTTTTGAAAATTGATAATCTAGCAATAGATGATGGTAATAGCCTACACAATCATTCAACATTATTATTATTATTATTATTGGGTTGTTCAGAAAGTCATTTCGTTTTTTTTTTTTGGGAACATGAAAGACAGTTTTCGTATACCTAATGAATAAATATTTTATTAAATTATATATTGGCCATTCTGGTCCAATAACTTTTGCCATCTTTCTGGTAGTAACATAATTCCCTCTCATAAAAGTTTTGGTCCTTGCTGGCAAAAACTGGTTCAAGTGGTTTTTGACATCTTCATTTGAGGTAAAGGTTTTGCTTTTTGCAGGACCGAAACAAATAATAGTCGGAAGGCGCCAGATCTGGAGAATATGGTGGATGTTGCAGTACGCATTATCCTGGTGGAACTCTACACCCTTCCTGTTGATTAATTCAAGCCTCTTCTCTTTAAGTGAATCATTCAATTTGTCCAGCTAATGATAATAGACTTCTGAATGAATCGTTGTAACGATTCCTTTGACATCCCACCAAACGAGATTTTTTGGTGAGCTTTTGACAAGCCGGTTCATTTTTCTGCTTCATGACCTCTTGCGTTCGTTGTTTTTCGTGCCCAGTAATAATCCGTTGGATCATTTTCGACGTTTGAGGAGCGATTTGCAAGAACATCAACTTTCGAGTTTAAGGCATGCATGCCTTTATCTCATCTTTGTCAGCTTCGACCGGCCTTTCGAACCGTGGTGCATATTCGACATCAAAATTGCCGGATCGAAATTTTGCAAACCAATTATGGCACTGGCTTACTGTTAACACGCCTTCTCCATACACATCCGTCAATTTTTTTCTCGCTTGGACAGCATTTCTACCTTTTATGAAGTAAAAAAGTAATATATGAAATTCACCAAGATATTATCCCAAATTAGGTGTTCCCCAGGGTTCAGTCCTGGGCCCCTCCTATTTCTATTATTCATCAATGAGCTTCCTCAGTATATCGAGGCTTGCATTATCATTCTCTTTGCTGATGATACATCCATGGCAATTGAAGCACGTAATCTTGATGAATTGATAGGGATTTGTGAATCTCTGATAAAAAAATTTATTGATTGGTGCAGAAGGAACTATCTGATTGTTAATTTGAATAAAACCAAGATTGTGAAATTCCAGGCTTAGGACGGTCCTGGTTTCGCGGCGAAACTTTCGGAATTCTGCCTCGGGTCCTCGGAGTGTATCAGTTTTCTGGAAGTACGAGTAGGTGCTAGATAGAGATGGTTCATTCACACAGACCACTTACCTATGCAATAAAATGAGTAAATCCTATTTTGCTATTTCACTGTCGTTAGATTCGCTCCTTGGAGCGTATTTCAGCAGTGTATACAGGGTGAGTCTTTGACATCTGCACTAATTTTAATCATAGATTCTTGACGTCAAAAGAAACATTTTTTTCCTATAAAATTTTTCCAATTTTCATTTTCACCTGTAATATTCAAACGACAATGCAATTGAAATGATCTCCTGTAGAAGGTTTTTGATAACTGTCATGGATATTTTGGCATCAATAGATTTAATCCATTTCTTGTGGGTTTCTCACTATTATTCTATAGATTGGTTAAATTGCATGAAAAACAAATATCGCTTGAACTACAGGTCTGTATCTGGTAATTCCTAGAATCATTAGTCTTTTTTGCAGATAAAATCATTCGTCATCTTTCCTCCTAAATTGCACCATTCTTGAGATATTTGGAGTTGAAAGGAATTAAATCGATATTATTTTGTCCAAATTTTCTGATTTTCCCAAATCCAACTCTGTGCTGAAATGATTCAATAATCAGATTTGTTCAATGTTGTCATATTTTATGTCTTTATGAAATATTTCTATAAAAGGTTGGGGAAATCTCTCCAGTCTATGGTTCCACCACTAAACACTATAGATGAAATTAACCACTGAACAATTTTTGACTTACATTGACTACAAAATCGAAATTGCCATTTGCTGTATTCCTTATTAATGATGTCTAGCACTTTGTTTAATATTTAATCCAGAGTAATATTCCATAATAAATAGAGAAAAAGATTTCCATCACTCGCATAGGTATATATGTAGTATATCCTCATGACCGTTGAAATAGGTAATGTATTTTCTGTCAGGACCTGTTAAATTGAAGACTTGTCTTTATGAAGAGTTTGTTTTTTATAGCTTCAGACTTTCAGGGTTCATCAAATTATATCTATTCTAACATAAGAATGCTTCAAATTAAGCTCATATGAGTTTTAAAAGCTTCACACCCAGTCTCCTATATTTATTTTTTACTTTTATAGTTTTTTCACATCTTTCCATACACCGATTCAACCTGGTTCACAAACTTAGGAGATAGTAGAATTTGACTTAGTTTTAATATTTCTGAATGTTAGTTATAATGCATGGTTAATTAAAATTCAATCAATATTGAAACTGGAAGCTATAGGCTCATAAACGAGAAGATTAGAGTAGAAATGTATTTTCTGACCATAATCATTTCATACTGAATTGAAAAATTTCCAACTATCGAAATTATACTTACAATATTTTCCACATTTTTTTTTAAAGAATGCTTCAAACAGTTTCAAACAGAATCAAAACAACAAGGAACCACGTAACACTATTTTATTGGGAACTACCCACCACAGAGACGTTATAATATTTTAATGTCATAATAATTCACTCTAGTCATTCTGAGGAAAATTATAACTAAGGATCAATAATGGTTACAGATATTATCTTTTTATTTTAACAAACTTTACAATTATTAATTTTTTTCTCTCCTGGGGTTCGGTAATAAATTGATATTCTATGGTAAGGTATTAAAATTTGACATAATCTATAAATAACCATTATTCAACATTTCTGTTTTTGTTTACATAATTAAAACAGATATTCTGATTATAAAAACCAAAAATTTACGCATGTTCAGTAATTAATTATAGTCTAAACAGAATAGATTCATACTAATGATCTACCAAAAATTTTTTTATTAAAGAACACGTAGTTGGTTTTTCAGAATCAAATTGAGGTGATCAAACTCAATTTCTTCAAGGAAGTATAATTGCACACCTAAATCTGGGAATACTTGTAATCTAAATTGTTATTGGGATTCAGTAGAGAAAATAATCATCAAGCAAAGTAACATCACTTTAAAATAATTATTCGTAGTGACATCATTCACTGTTGTTGAAGATTTCGAAAAAGATTTTCAATTTTTAACAGAATGATATCAAGAGACCTCATAGATCTGTTCACTGGTCTCTGTAAAGGAGAAGAAACTTCAGAAATATAGGATGTTTGGAAAATCATCGATGATTTTTTCTGGCTTTGAGTGAAACAAAAGCAATGTGACAACTTCTTGCCTTGGAAGTTTTCATAGAAATGATGGTTTTCATGATTTGGAAATTTTAAGAAGAAAATTACAAATGTATGGTGATAACATCCAATAATTCTGAGATTTATCTTTGGAATTTCCCACTAGAAATGGGATTGTTTATAATCTTGAAGTAGAAAGACATCATAGTAGAACAACAAAAATCTATGTTTATGGTGTTGATTTTTTTTTTTACCAGAAAATTAGTATTTTGTATCTTCCTTCTGGATATGGACCTCATCGGATGAAACATGAGTGAGTGAATCATTTCTTAGAGGCAAAATAATGTTTTTAAACAATTCAGATTCAATAGTGGATGCTGTGGAAGGTAATTTTCATTCAAACTATACTGGACTACAGAGGGTATTTGCCCAATGTGAGAACTTAAAATGCTTATAACTTTTTTACGCAGCTGAATATAGAAAAACCGTAATGGAAAAAGTGCTACTTTTAATCACGAGAACCTATGGTTAAAATTAACGCAGTGGTCAAAGACTCACCCTGTATACAATCTAATAATAACTCTGTTGTGTTGGGATTTTGACATAATAATAGGTTATGAAATATATCCTTATTCGAATTTTGAAGAAATTATAGGAATAAGGAGATTGACGGAAGGGGACTACTCCATTTATACGAAGCTCCATTTTGCTGTGCTCATCAGCTGTTGAAACTGGATTCTACGTGAAAAAATGCCTGTATAATGATTTACTTTCGGAGCTTCATCATCAGTAGTACCTAGTATTTCTTTTTCGATATCCATTTTTTCAATTTTCGATTTAACTCGAAAACAAATGAAAGGTACAAAAAAATGAGTACTACTCTTGTTAGTTTCTCCTTTATAAGAGAACAAGAATGGCGTATCAGATTTTGTCTCCTCTGTTTTAAAAGTTGTGCTGAAGCATTGAAATTTGCACACCCTGTACTCGTAAAATCACTACAAATAGATACATAAGATTGGACACAATGTAAACGTAGGAAAATCTGTACATTGATAAAAATATTAATGAATGAAAAAACAATTGTGTTCGTTACAGAACAATGAAGAATGAATGGCAATTACAATAGAACAAAGATTCTAGCGCAATTGTATGCCATGAGTTGTATCTTATGCGGAAAGCCGTTATCACCTACACATACAGTAGGTTTTTATCGAATAATGAAAGATTTACGATCGACCTATAAACAGTTAAAACCATTACAGAACTATGCCGTGAGGATTGGATTGACATCGTATGACCGAACGAAGGGTAAGACGATATTTGTTCGGTTCTCATCGACCCATTTTGAAAGGTTTCTGGGTTATTACGATTTTTCCTACTTAACAATATGAAGAAAAGTTTTTGAAGTAAAACTTCTATAGGGGCGACTAGTAGTCCAGTAAAGGAAGGGCTGAAATCACTTTTCTCGAAAAGAGCTGCTGTTATGTCCTATAGCTCAGTAATTTTGAGGGATAAGTTGACTGTATTTATTTTTGGGTTTAAAGCTGGTGCGAACACGAAATATATAATATGAAACAACAAAATTCATATAAAGAAATGCGGTCAACAATGATGACTTACCACAGCGGTGAACTACGATGATTTCAGGGCTCTGCTCCAATTATCAGCTCTTCACAGGGACCCCTTGCTGCGGGATTTCTAGTCCAACTTTTGTTCAAATGCGGTGTTGAAAACACAATCAAAATGCGATGCGAAATTTCCAAATATGCGGGTGAAACCAAGCGTGTAATATATCCAAAAAACAAATCAAAATTAGCGTAATTTTATAAACAATTTCGATAACAGACGTGATAGCGAGAGTTCTTCTATTCCAATTCGCGTTCTAGAGGCATATGCGTATCCATAACATGTGCGAAGTCACCAGTGTTGACTTATAAAATTAGCGCGAAATTCAAATATTTAGCGATCGCCTCAGCTTCAAATTCATGCTATAACAAAAGGACCGAACAGCTGCATTTTTGATATGTTGATTTTTATAATGAGAGTAACATATGGTCAAAAATGCAGGTGTTAAAATTTTCAGGAACATTGAAAAATTCTTGAAAATATAGAGAAAAATACGGGTTTTCTGTTATTTTCGCGAATTAGAAGGTTTAGTAAGAAAAAGTTTCAAACAAAAGTTGTAGAGCGGAAAATTCTAAATTATGTACTTTATCGTTCTCGAAAGTGAATTTGTATACTGATAAACAGCGTATGTATTTCTTTAGTAGCGCAATACCAACGAATTTTAAATTTAGCGCTCGATAAAATGACTACCTGAACGCTGAACCTAACATCTGGCAGATATTCGCCGGAGTTGGACTCTCTACTCGTTTTGTTATTGTATTGCATTTATCGCATCGAACCCTAGCTAGCATATAATGTTGAGTTGGTTGCATAGATAAATAAAAGTATGAAATGTAAATGTAAATGAACGCGACACTAGCGGTTGATGGTGTAGTGAAGCGAACTAAAAGGGCAGGGGAGGTAGAAATTGTGGTGGGGGTAAAAGAGGGGGTATTGGCGGGCTATTCGAAATTGAGAAATTTTAATCGCATTTTTCGCTGTAATTGGACTGATAGAAACCAAGTCATTTCCAACCTGATTTGAATCAAGTTGGAAATGAAAGAGTTTCTATCAATTCAAATTCAGAGAAAATGCAATTAAAATTAGATTTTATCGTGAAAAGAAGACAAATTAAAGCTATATTCTGAATTTTACTAACATAAGCGTAATTTCTGAGCTTACAATCAATTACAATGAGATTACAGCAAAATAAATTGAAAATATGGATAAAACACAGTGAACGTTAACGATTCCAAAAATTATGTGTGATATTTTCATTAAGACATGGTTATATTACAATTAATAAAATAATAAAAATAATTTGGCATCTACAAACATACTAGAAAAAATTCATTTAACAAAATAATTATGTTTTCTTAATTAATCGAACACACTTTCAAGGATATGATAAAGAGACCAAAAACCAGGTACATGAAACACTAATTGTTAATAATCAATTTTACCTCAAAGAATTAGAATTGTGAAGAATTCACATATAAATAAGGAAAAAAATTAAATCAACGAAAACAAATATCGGTAGGCCTGAGATCATACAATACGATTACAGCAAATAAATCTGAAAATATGGATTATATAATAATACACAATTATTTCATAACACAGTGAATGTTATCGATTCCAAAAATAATGTGTTATACTTTCATTAAGACATGGTTACATTACAATTAATAAGATATGAAAAATAATTTGGCATCTACAAACATACTAGAAAAAAATGCATTTAAAAAAACTATTATGTTTTCTTAATTAATCGAACAAACTTTCAAGGATCTGGTAAAGAAACCAATAACTTGGTACATGAAACACTAATTGTTAATAATTAACCTCAAAGAATTGTGAAGAATTCACATACAAATAAGGAAAAAAATAAATCAATGAAAACAAATTTTGGTAGGCCTAAGATCATCAAAACTTTTCATTTTTTTGACAAATACTTCTTATGTTTTTCATATTTTTTACTAGCTATACGTTTGATGGGATCTTGAGACTTGCCCAAAATTTGTTTTCCTGTTAGAATATTACAGACATTTTTTATCCATATTAGCATATAAAATTTAACAAAAAAATTTAGAAAAATGTCTATAATATTGTGCTCACTACACTCAAATTTACTTAACCAATCAGACTGTTGTAGAATATTAAAAAGTATTGTTCTTAATATTCTACGAACATCTGTTCTGAAGTATATTTGAGGAAGTAAGCCAGATAGAACAAAAGCGCTTTCCTGAAACAGATTATTAAAATTTGTTGAGGGTGCCAGAAGAGCATTTGGGGAATACGCTTTTGCTCTTATCAGAAAATATTCGGGCTGAGATCGATCACCCCCCATCAGATCAGCCAGACATTGCACACATGATTTAATTTTTTTTCCAATTTTCTTTACTGCATAGCCTGCAACATATGTTTCCTTCCCCCTTCGAAGAACAGAAGAAGATCCTGCCCTATACTCTTCCACAAAAAAATCATTTCTGAAGTACCTGGTTCTTTAACACCCTGTATTTCTATCTCTGAGGCCACTATAATGAGAAATCGAAATATGAATAGTGAAAATTTTATTGGCAAAGTATGTATACGAAAGCTTTGTGCAAGCTTGAGAAATTTCAAAATTTCTTCAACAGGCTAAAGTAGCTTCACTTCTTAAATAAGGCATAACTCTAAACTTACTTGGTGGTACTTCTTCTTCCATTAAGTCAATTGATTCCAGTCCCCCTGATTCGACTACCATCTCATAGTCTACATAAAAAAGTTAAATTAGCGCATTTCTTGGACATGCTAAAATAGATCTTAAATGTAACAAATATTATGTAAAACTTACTTGGTGATGCTTCTTCCATATAAGATACCCTAGGTTTCAATATTTGTTCAGTGGCTTCTGAAAAGAGTAGACTTATGAAATATTGTGTACGTTTCACGATTCCATGTTAATTCATCTATAAAAGATTCTCAAATAATGTCTGTTTATAATATAGCCAAGTAAGACTTTTATGTATGAAAATTGCAATTAATAAAACAAGAAACAAACCTGAGTTTCCATCAGCAAGATTTAGAAATAATGAGGGTTCAGCATCTACTTTAAGGATACTTCCTGCTTTGTTAATAGCAGGAATATAATCGTCAGGCGTAAAATGCTTATCACAAATCCTGTAATTGTTATGAAGTTCTCTTGAAGATTTTGCCTTCAAGTCTTCTCTCCCAATTTTTGTTAACCACTTCTCCAATACCTAAAAAGTTTTAAATATAAATATACGAGCATAAATAATTTGTAATCATTTGTTACACTCACCTCTCTACTTTGTGGAAATCTACGGAAATGGTATCCACGCATTTTACCATATTTGGTTGAACATCTTTCAACACAACAATTGAAACCCATTTTAAAATTCACGATCCGATACTGGAAGTCCAAAAGATTCACTCTACAATATCGCCAAAGCCAGAAAGAACGGAAATTTGAGAGAGTCCGTATTTATAGCCATGCGACCAATTATTAAAAATGACTTTTATTGTCCATGCTTTCTTCTTCTCCGCCACTACGGTAGGAAATTCCCAGAAATTCCTTCGATCCCTTCCACAATTTTCATTCTATTTTCTGATTGGTCGATCCAGATTGACAAACGTGTAGTGAATCCAACTTGACCAAAATAAGCCCAAAACGAGGTACAGTCGTTTTGAACTGACTTACCACCCCCTGGTTGGTTGGGAACGGACAGTTTGGGTAAAACGATGTTCGGGTTTCTAATTTGATGTGCTAGCGAAGGCGATATAGATTCTTCAATGGAGGCTAGAAGTAATATTAAAAATAGAAAAGTCAGAAATTATATAAATTTTAAAAAGGAAATTTTGTAATTTGACGAAATTGAAATTGAAATTTTTAAATTCAAAAACTAAAATAGCCACTCTCTTTTATGATAATACAAAAAAAAAGAGGAAAGTACACTAAAGATCTCAGGGTCGCAAAGAGAGAAAAATAACGAACGCACTCTCAGGATGCCAAACGAGCCCGATCACACAAGCGGTAGGTAGTGGCTGGTAGAAAGAATATAGAGCAATTATTTAATAATATAATGAGCCCAAATGAAATACACAAGGTCCCTCAAACGAGGATATATCTTACAGAAGGTAGATCACTAACTAGTTCTTACTTCACAACCCGAATATTCGATATAATGCTTTATCTCTTACTAAACAAACAGTAATATCACCCCAAGGTATATACTTAGAGCCTCGATGGTAATCGTTACAAATAGCTCTTTACTTATATCTAAGCGACCTTCTCGATAGGTCGGTTTTATGTACTAAACAGTATTCACTGAATTGGGCCTCTTTGATACTAATCAATCTTAACTAAATTCTACAGACTAACCTTCTATAACAGTCTAGGTCGTGGCTTGACTGAAGTACAAAAGGATATAATTTCTCAACCCATAATTATTCTCACAGTCTCGTAGATGGAAACTGGGCTCAAATATATTCCTGGGCCAACGTAGTACAATTTCCCACAGTAATGCGCCCTGGGTAGACGACAGGTGTGGTATCTTAGATGGCGAAATCTGGTGGAGGTCCCCAAAGACAGCTCCCACGACAGCCTAGACAAACAGCTCGAAGACTTCAAAGAAAGTTCAGAATCTGCGGTACCTCGCAACGGTACAATAATAATTCCCAATTCGAAGCAGAATGATGCAATCCCAAGTCGTTTCTCCAAACAAATACGCCACTCCGCTAAAGCGCAAAAATCTCACCAACGAACAAACCAAACCAACATGATAAGATTTCTGTCAGGGCTTCAAAATTAATTCCTACATTACGATCTTGTGTCTGTTGAGTTCTGGACTTCATATAGAATCACCGTACCGTACGGATAGCGTCTGGACGTCGCCGAAAATCCCTATCGATTTCCAGATGGGCGGGAAAAGGGCGCGGAAATGAGAAAGGCGCACCGGACTTTAATCCGCGGTACGGGCGTGCCGGTGAGACTTTCCGTAGACGCCCAGCGTCGCGACGGTCGGATGTATTCCGTTGGGGCGTCTAATGGGACTTCCAGTCCGTGATCTACTCATTTATACGGAAAACACGCATTCGCGATCTACGTGAGAGGAATTGAGTGGGCGAAAGAGAATCAACAGGAGACTGTTTTCCAGGATGTTGACTATCTAGTCGAGGAAATTAGGAATCGAAGCTAGAAATGATCTGGGGAAAACTGGGGATAATTGTCGAAATTTGCATTTTTGGCGCTCTTGTTCACCCGAACAGAGTGCCTATCATTTTGCCCGAATGTCTGTAATTTTGGAATATCGAGCCGAAAATGGTCTCAATCGATTGGGTTCGACTCCCTGATGAAGAATTCGTGGCGATAGTTGAGTCTGTCCGGCCGGCCGGCCGTATCCTCTCTAGCATCCAAAAGGAATCAGCATTTTTTTCATTTACTCAAGAGAAAAATAGAAATGTCATGAAGTCCGAGCTTTGTCATTGAAAGATTTGCCATCACAGATCGATATTCGTTTGACAACTTGCGGACCTAGATATCAGTGTCAGTTGGCGTAATATCAATCAAAATTTTCATAGAATTCATAGAGGTAGAATTCGATGTCGATGACGTTGTCAAAATTCAGAAAAGCACAGACGTAATATTGATCAAAAAATTTTTTATCATAGAGAAAGAATTTGATGGCGTTGTCAAAACTCAGAAAAGCAATGACGTAAATTTTTAGGAGAAGTATAGAACAAAATTTGGTGAAAATTATGAGTAGTTATTTTCAAATTGAGATAAAGGTTTGT
Organism: Micraspis discolor; assembly: GCA_030674115.1. Classification (NCBI taxonomy): domain Eukaryota; kingdom Metazoa; phylum Arthropoda; class Insecta; order Coleoptera; family Coccinellidae; genus Micraspis; species Micraspis discolor. The sequence continues at coordinate 860,526 of JARTUT010000444.1, read as the reverse complement.
TTATTCATTAGGCTTTCATATTTACATCACATTGTCCCATAGTACGGAAAAAGACTATTGTTCACTCGATCAGAGAGCTTATAGATTTGTTAAGGTTTCAATATTTACTCGCAAGTAGGTCAACAAGAGCGCCAAAGCAATCTGACCTCACGTCAGTGCTTTCTAAATGTTTTTTAATTTTTGTTTCAGCTCCCCCCAATACTCTGTTCATTTTTGAGCTATTGTCACAGTATCTTCGAATGGTCATCAGTCGTTCGTAAAATAATCTATGGTTCTCTTAAGGTAACCACTGATATAGATTAAAAAATTTAGAAAGCACTGACGTGAGGTCAGATTGCTTTGGCGCTCTTGTTGAGCTAGTTGCGAGTAAATATTCGAACCATAACAAATCTATAAGCACTCTAATCAGGCGAACAATTTTCTTTTCTCTTACTATGGGACAATGTGATGCAAATAGGAACGCCTAATGAATGAACAATTCTATATCTCAAATTGAAAATAACTACTCATAATTTTCCCCAAGTTTAGTTCGAAGCTATAATTCCTTCCCTAGAAACTTACGTCAGTGCTTTTCTGAATTTTGACAACGTGTATTACTTCAGCCACCGAGATTGAATTCTATCTCTATGATTTCCCGTTATGAAAAATTTTGATTAATATGCCAACTGACACTGATTCATGCTCCCGGCATTTGTCAATCGAATATCGATCTGTGATAGCCATCGTTCAGAGAAAATCACCGGGACTTCATGTCATTTATCTTTTCTCTTGAGTAAATGATAAATATGATCAAATCTTCAGATGGAAAAGAGCTACGACAATGAAATTTGAGGATAAGTGAGATATCGATCACCTCAATATATTCACGAATTTTTATTGAAATCCGAAAAATATTTTATGTGAGTGTGAGAATTTAAAAATTTTTTTTGGGAATTCTAAAAAAAAATTTCTAACATGACATGATGAGCCTCCCTCAACGATATTTCAAGTATCAACTTGATCGGATGGATATTCTAGTAGTTATTGAGGAAACAAAATTTCAGATGCCTATAACTACTGAACCATCCGACATATTTTGCCCAATAACGAACTTGACCGAGATATTTGAACAATTAACATATTCTGAAAATATGAAAACTCTACCTCATTTCTTTTGGATGCTAGAGAGGAAACAGCCGGCCAGGCTCAACTTTCGTCACGGATTCTTATTTATATTTTGCTTATTGTCAAAGCCATTGAGCCAAAGATGAGCTCCATCGCTGAAGATGATTTTGGATGAAAATCAGCTTTTCCAGAGCCCAATCGGAGAACGTACGTCACTTCAAATGGTCCAACGGCTTCAATTCTTGAGTCAGCTTGATCTTTACGGGTGTAAACCAAGATACTTACGCAAAATTCGCCATAGAGTGGTCTGACGGATTCCCAATTCTTGAGAACGCCTTGGAATTGACTGATTTGGGTCGTCGGCTACGTAGGCCCGAATGGCAGCGATGTTTTCGTTACTGCGACCGGTCCTTTGTCTCACTTGCACCAAACTTGTGATTGCCTGTCTACTAGGGCGGGAAGTAAGACCGAAAATTGGATTTGAGGCTATTAAAGTTGCGGTCACCGACTCCGTACTTCGGTTGTAAATTTTTATAACTTACAAACTTTGCCCGTTCGTGTACTTCACCATGATGAAAATGTTCACTTTACTGAATAAATTGACGTTGACAGTTCGCTGATTGGTCTAACACAAATTACATTCACAAATTAAATTCAAAGTTGTCATTGGAAAACCCGATATTTCTATCATTTTGTGATCCACTCCTTTTCTAATTCACAGTCAGTGGCAGGTGCATCAACTATCTATTCATCTATTCCTTTCTCGGAATACGATCTTGATATATTACCATAGTCACCCCTACAAGCTTCACGTCGGCATTTAAGGGTCGATTAACGTTAACGAGCCCTTAATTCCAACGGTTCTTGTTTACTCAACTACACCCCATCATTCATTCATATCTTTTGCATTTTGATGCTATACAAGGCCCTTTCAGCTGACGCTGTCCTTTTGGAGAGTGACATTATACATATTCGATGTAAATCAGAGACAGGGTATTAACATGACCTGCCTTTTTTTACTTGAAAAATGTGCATTTGAAATATTCTTTCCTTATATTAACCCTCCTGAAGGCCCAATGGCGGGTTCACAAGATCCCATTCAGAAGAATCATCACTTGAATCCCTCGACCTGATACAAGTCGATACATTGCTTGAACGTTTTTCTAAACCTACGAATCTCTTTATCACGACTTTGCTATAATCTTCAAATTTGTATGCTCGTAGATGTTCTTTGTGCCGAGAGAAGATATAGAAGTCACTGAGGTCCAGATCTGGTAGAATTCTCGAGTAGTTTGATCAATGTTTCTTCAATTGCAGTCATCTCAACTGAGGTTTTGTTAGCCGGTGTGTTTTTTTGGTAGAGCAGGACCCCAGTTGGCAGTTCATCACTCTTTTATCCTTTAATGGCCTCCCGTAATCTTCTGCTCCACCACATTCGCATCTGATGCTGAATTCCATCTCATTAGCATGATATTGGTACGACCATGACTTCTTTTCAAACGATTTAGAACTTAAGAAATGTTTCTAGGGATATTTAAACCAGGAACTTATTGGAAGATCAGTAATGAGCTCTTTATCGAACATTTCATGAAAAGATCAATTTAATCTGCCATAATTCTTTATCACTAATGTACAACATGGCCTAGGGGCGGCAAATTTTTCGGTGAATAAAAAAAATTCTTTAACTCCTCCATGAAAATGTATAAATAGCCATCTTCGAAAATTTCGCACATATTTTCATTACCGATGTATAATTCTTTTGAAAGGAAGATAGAAATATTGTTGCATTTTTCACACCCCTCGGTAATCTGAAAATCAAAGGAGCCGCCCTAAAACCGAACAGCAGTCGGCACTGTCGGCGGTTAAGCGCATCAAAGAGAACGTGGAAAACCTATCCTATCGTAAATTGTAATTGCTACTAATAAAACACGGATTACTCTCAGGGAAATCAGAGGACTGGCATAATATTTAAAATATGAATGCGGCACGTTTGATGAGTTTCCCTAGTAGGTATTATTTTCAATGGATGCAAGTAACTAGTTCAATTTTTTCCGTGAATTTCGGAATCGGCACTGGCAGCTCGTCAGTCCTATTTTTCCGTCCATGCAATACACTCAGAATCGAGAACTAAGCACTATAGAGTTGTCGCCAGTCATTTTTAAACATTGCTAGTGCAATTTTTAGTATAAATAAATTTTGTGGGAACTTATCTTCAGATCTACTTGTTCATTCTTTTTTTCGCAATGTCAAAATGAGGAAAAAAATGAGGAACTGGTGAAGAAGACTCGACAGAGCTGAGTGAAATTCAACAAGAATTCGATTAACCATCAACAAGTGGTAACAACACATCAAACAAAGCTGAAAGCATTATGGAGATTCCGAAACAAGTGGAATCTTGTGAAAATCCGATAAAAGCTTTTCCAGAAATTAGCGACAGTTCAGATAATTTTAGTGATGATCCAGCTCTGTGAGATGAAATAACAGAGGAGTTGAGGCAGAATTTTATCAATCGTGGAATAAAACAAAATATTGATTTATTAGATTTTGAAGCTTCAAGAAGGAATTACAATGATCGCGTTCGACATTGTTCGAAAGGATTGTTTAAAACCCGATTGAGAAATGCCGAGACTCACACTCGCGATTTCTTGATTTACTCTGCCAGCACAGGACGTCTCTACTGTCTGCCATGCCGTTTATTCAGTGGAAAAGGTCCATTTGCATCTACCGGATTTGATGATTGGAAAAATCCTATTACTATTGAACAGCACGAGAATTCACAGAATCACAAAAATTGTGTCCAAATTTAACTCCAAAGGGAAAAAGCAGCTGGCCAGGTAGATGCACTTCATGTTAAAGAATACAAGCGGGAAGTACAGTACTGGAGAGAAATTTTAAAGAGAGTTGTTGCAGCGATCATCTTTCTGTTCCAGGAGGCCGAAGATTTACATATTTTCTATATAACATGCAGGCCTTGAAACTGCAGCCATCATCGGTTATGGTGAATCTTCTTGTTGTTAAATTTTTTGTTTGCCGCAATGTCACAATAACGTATTTTCCCATATCTTCTTCATCTTTCATGTTTGAGGAGAGAATTTCGTCACATCGACAACATCCAAAAATCCCAAATATTGTTACAATTTTCGCCAGCAACCACTGGTTATCAGGAGCATGTAAGAGAAATTGTTCCGCTTCTTCTTTATTTAATAACTTGGCCTTTTTAGCGTATAACGCTCATTTTTTCATTTCAGAAACGCTATTACCTTTTGAAATCTGCAAATGACAACTAAACGTCATATTTTTCAATAAAGTTTTTAAGGAAAACAAACCTGCGAACAGGGGCATTTTCTTCCATTTCCAAGCAGCTTTTCAGCATAGACCATTTTGCCCATGAAGTATTAGGGCTGAATCTTCTAATAAATATAGTTTTAAAAAAACTAAAAAGCACGCTTTTAAAGAATATCGGGCTAAAGAATTTAGAAATAAATTCAAAAATAAATTTATGACAATAGTATACAGGGTGTCCCAGAAATCAACGTCAAGCCGAAAATGGGTGGTGGGCCAAGTCATGATAGTTATCAGAAAAAATTTAAAAAATACTTGTCATGCACGCTTCGAATTATGAGTATTAAAAAAAAAATTAGAAAAACTGACACCCTGTGATGATCTTTCAAGTCCTGTGGCTACAAATATTAACTTTTCGTGAAACTTTTTTCTTTAATGTAACCATGGATAACCCTTCTTTAAAATACAATTCAAAATTAAACCATAACTGCCTCAATTTTAAATTAAATGTTGGATTTTTGGCCACCACTTAATTTAAAATAATTACATCACCCAACTTTAACCGACTGTACCATAAAAAAATGTACTACACTATTTCGGCAAGTAACTTTAAAAGATGATGCATTTAGTCAAGAATCCAAAATGGTATAATACTTGCTAGAGTACTCCTTAATTTAGGAAAACAATTTTTTTAATTAAACCGGATTTCATGACAATTTTATTATTATTATTATTACAGAACGAATTACCAGATTTATTGGAAGAAGTGCCACTAAACATTTACGGTAGTATGTGGTACCAACAAGATGGCTGCCCAGCGCATTATGCGCGCACGGTACGCGAGTTTCTCGATCGAGAATACCCCGATAGGTGGATCGAGCGAGGTGGTACAATTTCGTGGCCTGCCCGCTCGCCCGATTTAAATCCCATAGATTTCTTTTACTGGGGAACGATAAAGGAAAAAGTGTACTCTAAACCCATTCAAGATTTAGACGAGCTACGACAAGGAATTACGGAAGCCGCTGAAAACATTAACTCGAGAAGATACGCTCGTCTTATTACACGGTCATTTTTGAGGAGATGCAGAGCTTGCATTGCAGCTGAAGGCAAACAGTTGGAACATTTGATGTAAATTCTTAATGTAATTAAATTAAAATCATTACTGAGGAAATCTAATAACTGAATTTTATTTTAAACTTGCACCTAAACCTAACAAATTCCTTATTAACCCATGGTTATTACTCTTACGACAAGATGGCGGCTCTGTCTCACTTACATTGTCGAAATGGTATGTACTTGTGCCTTTAAATTGTGGACTTAAAAACGCCTTGGCTGTATTGCAAATAATTTATCTCATTAAATAAAATTGTCATGAAATCCGGCTTAATTAGAAAAAAAATTGTTTTCCTGAATTGAGAAGTACTCTAGCAAGTATTATACCATTTTGGATTCTTGACTAAATGCACAATCTTTTAAAGTTACTTTCCGAAATAGTGTAGTACATTTTTTTACGGTACAGTCGGTTAAAGTTGGGTGATGTAATTATTTTAAATTAAGTGGTGGCTAAAAATCCAACATTTAATTTAAAATTGAGGCAGTTATGGTTGAATTTTGAATTGTATTTTAAAGAAAGGGTTATTCATAGTTATAATTACAAAAAAAGTTTCACGAAAAGTTAATATTTGTAGCCACAGGACTTGGAAGATCATCACAGGGTGTCAGTTTTTCTAATTTTTTTAATAGTCATAATTCGAAGGGTGCATGACAAGCATTTTTTTTTTTTTTTATTATTTTGGCTGTTAACTATCATGACTTCTGGCCCATCGCCCGTTTTCACCGACTTGACGTTGATTTCAGTGAGGATTTTACACTAGCTGATATAAAACATACTAGTAAAATTGGACATTTGTTATCCATGCTTCTTGATCTCAATTTTTACTATTATGATTTATATACTATTGTCATAAATTGATTTTTAAAACTATTTCTAACTTTTTTAACCCGATATTCTTTACAAGCGTGCTTTTTCAGTTTTTTTAAACTATATTTATTAAAAAGTACGTTGTATAATACGAGGGCCATTCAGAAACTAACCTCCGATTGGTCACAGTGCGGGTAGTGGGGGGGAGTAGCGCGCCATCTGTGCATTCACGCGCTCAGCAGGTCAGTCGGCATCAAGCCGTAGTCGAGTGAACATCGTACCTGCGCTAGTTTAGTTTTTGTGGCAGTTTGAAATGTGTGCTGCAATAGAAAATCCCGCCAAATGTGAGGTGCGTGCTGTTATAAGGTTTTTTACAGCCAAAGGAAACTCTGCACCAGCTATTCATCGTGAGCTTTGTGCCGTGTACGGACCAAAATTTATGAGTGAAGGAGTTGTCCGTGAATGGGTACGTTTATTTAAAAGTGGACGAGAAAACGTTCATGATGAAGAGAGGAGTGGTAGACCATCATTGGTGACTGACGAACTCGTTCAGACAGTTGATGCAAAAGTTCGTGAAAATCGACGTTTCACAATGGCGGAGTTGTCTACTAATTTTCCACAGATTTCTAAGACTCTTTTGTGCGAGATAGTGACAGCAAGATTGGGTTACCGTAAGTTCTGTGCACGATGGGTGCCTCAAGGCATAAGCGGGTGATTCTTATGCAGAAGGAATTTCAAAGCTTGTGAAGAGATTCGATAAGTGCCTCAATCGTAATGGAGACTATGTCGAAAAATAGTGCAAAGATGTAGTTGTAAGATGTATATATTAAAATATTTTTACTTAACTTGGTGTATTTTTTCAATTAACCGGAGGTTAGTTTCTGAACGGCCTCGTATTAAGTTTCATGTTTTTGGCAACTATATGAATAGCAATTTCAAAACAGTGAACTACGGTCATCCACAAGGATCAGTTCTAGCCCCTCTACTCTTCAATTTATATCTCAGTGATTTACCAACGACATCATCTTGAAAATATGTATATGCTGATGATATTGCTATTGGTAACCACCACTCGAATTTTCATACATTGAAGACATGCTGCCCACTTGCTTGTAGATTTGATTGAATTCTTTTTCTGGATAGAGTTCATATCTTCCAACAAATGAAGTTCCACACATGCACAGCTCACGCCTTAAACTTTTGAAACGAAGCCCTAAATTCCAATATTCCACAATCTTAGAATATGGCGAAAAACATTTTGTTTTGGTGTGGACGGTAATCGAACCCACGATCGATGACTTCAAGAGCGGACGTCATAGAAGACTCGCGCCTTAGACTGCTCGGCCAACGAACGCATTGGAAGAAGTAGGATCTTTTCACAGTAATGATCCACTCACGCTTAAAGAAGGAGAGTTACAAACTGACAACTGACAACTGAAGCTAATATAACCGTGTTAAAAATCTTTCAAATACCATTTTCTTACACTTCAGATGGGTATAGAGTTTGCCAATCAACCCATCTTTCCACACACTGTAATATGGCGAAGTTGAAGATGAAAGCAGCTCTTGTTTTCATGACATCATCGAAACTTTATTCTATGAAAGTTGTGATGCTAAGAAACTGATTTCCCCACACTTCAGATGGGTGTAGGGTTTGAAAATAAACCCAAATGAACCTTCGATGGTAAACCAGCCCTACAGTAGCAGGTTGAAATCGATTTTCTTGGAAATTTTAGATATAACTCCCCTCAGCCCACTCCCCTTGCTCGTAACCCAATCGCAATCGCTTTATCGTCATTAAGCGAGAACAAACAATAACGAAACCAGACACTGACCTCGCCCAATCCTAATGCATCCACCTCGACGATGCTCACCGAAAGCTCAATAACCAGCTCCTATTCTCTAATCACGCGAATCGGATCCCGCTGGTGACCTTGACTCCGTCTAAAATAGATCTGCGACACCGTTATATCAATTTCAAGCTTCGAATCGAGGCGAAACGAGATATTTCTGCAATAACCATATACGAACAGCTGTGTTTCTTTTTACTTTGAGAACGACAGAAGATGACTGTTGAAAGAACAATGATAGATGATGGTCGTTGCCCAAATAATAACTCTATACTAGTTCCATCATCAAAAATTTCTCGTCAGCGACTAGAAATTCGGTATGGGCCCGAATTATTGCAAATAGTAAGAACTTACGGAAGGACTTTCATTAAATTGGCAAAGGAAGGCAACCACATAACATAATACCTGAAGTTCTCAGAGGAAAACTTCCAGTGAGAAGTTGAAGAACAGATAGGATCTGTCACGTAACTAGTCGAGCATTGATAAGGGAAAGACTCGAATCATCATTGATTCAACAAAGCAAGATTACTTAAAACCTGTGAGAATCTAAGGTGTGATATAGAATTAAAAATGAATAATGAAATTTTGAATGGTTGAGGTCCTCACTTGATGGAAATCCATCATTATTTAATAAAATTTCCACATTTATTGTGTTTCAACAATATAGTAATAGTTGATGACGAGATATTGTTGATGATGGAGCTCGTGTTGAATGATTATTTGGGCTATTACCATCATCTATTGTGGATGTAATGTTTTCCGACGTTTCGATAGACATCTTCTATCTTTATCAAGGAGGAAAAGTAAAAAACCTTTCGAAAATTATCAATTTTCAAAAAAGTCAATATGACAGAAGTCATGAAAGAAAAATGAACGATGTTATATACTCATCTGTGATATGATGATCTTTTTAAGTAATACTACATTCGCAATAATTGTTTCGCCAAATACTTGGCTTTTTCAGGCGAGTTCGATGTTAAACTACTCAAAAAAAATTAGGTCTTATATATTTCACAAGATGGAAGAGGGGGAAAAGGTATTTTAAATGCTTTTGGGATTTTTATGGCATGTTTATCAATGGTGATCTGTTGACATCCGTTTGGTCATTAAGTAAGATATTTTGCCTGTTATATCTGTTAATTTCCATTGCTTCTAGAATATTAAGTCTTCTGCTTTTGTTTTCTGCGTGCATAATTCTGTGGTTTGAATCAAACATATGTCCCTTATCTAAAAGATGGTTCTCATATGTTGAGTTCTGTTTTTCATTCAGGAAAGTACTCGAATGTTCCTTAATCCTCTTCTCGAAGTTCCTTCCTGTGTGTCCAATATATACTTTGTGGCATGATCCAATATTCAATTTATATACTCCTGATTTCCTGTTTTTCTCTAATTTGTCTTTATTACTTTTGATTAAATTACTTGAAGTATTATTGTATTTAAATGCTACATTGAAATTCCATTTATTTTTCAACAAATTTGCTACTTCTATTGATTTTTTACCTGTGTAATTTAGTGTTATATATCTATTCTGTTCTATTTTTTCGTTTTTGGGGTTTATTAATGTTAAAACTTGATTTAATAAGTATTTATTCAAAATTTCGTCCACAATGTCTGTTTTGAAATATAAAATCTTAGATAAATATTGAAATGAAATTCCTGATTCATTTATTAGATTGAGACAAACACACTACACTTCAGCAAACATCCACATCTATTTGGTTTACCAAAAATACATTGTGAGTTCCCGGAATTCACCATGTCAACAATTGACTATGTATCTTCTGAAAACTATATCTCATTAGAAGGGCTATTCAACGTTTATGATTAAAAATATAAAATATTTCATAAAAATAATAAGAAACTAAGATATTTTTGAAGAAGACATCATGGTCAGCTTAGATGTTACTAGTTTATTCACCAATATCTTAGCGGCTAAAGCACTTACAATAGTAAGAAAAAAAAAAAAGCATGAAGATGGTTAAACACTGAGTGAAAGAACTACACTTGACGTGAATGCAATAATGAAAATGCTCTCCATTTGCATCGTTACAATATACTTCCACTTTGAAGACATTTTTCATCAACAAGAGTTTGGAATTGGAAGTGGGTTCACCACTGTCTCCTATTTTAACCGATGATATATGGAGACTTTCGAAAAGTAAGCTCTTGACCAATATACAGGGTGAGTCTTTGAACACTGCGATAATTTTAACCATAGATTCTTGACCTCAAAAGAAACATTTTCTTCCCATAACATTTTTCCAAATTTGGCCCCGTTCAAAAGATACAGGCTGTTGAAATTTCATAAAAAAATTGCATTGTCACCTGTAATATTCAAACGACAATAACAATTGAAATGATCTCCTGTAGAAGGTTTTTGATAACAGTCATGAATATTTTGGCATCAATAGATTTATTCCATTTCTTGTGGATTTCTCACTACTACTATACAGATTGGTTAAATTTCATGAAAAACAAATATCACTTGAACTAAAGGTCCATATCTTGTACTTCCTGGAATCATTAGTCATTTTTGAGAAATTTGAAGTTGAAAGGAATTAAATCGATTTAATAATCTGATGAAACATGAGTGAGTGAATCATTTCTTAGAGGGAAAATAATGTTTTTAAACAATTCAGATCCAATAGTGGATGCTGTGGAAGGTAATAATCATTCAAACTAAACTGGACTACAGAGGGGTTTTGCCCAATGTGAAAATATTGAAATGCTCTTTAACACAGCTGAATATAGAAAAACGGTATTGGAAAAAAGTGTTTTTTTTTCTCAAGAACCTAGGGTTAAAACCCAAATCATGTAGATGGTAGTTTCATCATTTGGCAGTATGGAATGACTACTATAGATGGATTCCTTCAACATCTTAATAATTGAGAAGAATCTATTGAATTCACAATGGAAATCGAGTAAGACAAACATTTTTCGTCTTTGTTCATGAACAGAATGGAATCCCAAGAAGCAGTGTGTACAAAAAACCAACAAACACAGGTCAATACATATCTACATTTTAATTCCAACCATCAACTAAATGCTAAATTGGGAGTGGTGACATTTTTATAAAGGGTGATTCATTTAGAGGTACTCTTTGTGGCGGGGATTTAGTTGCAGATCGCGCATGCGTCGTGTAAACTGAAGTGGTATTTTTGTTCAGTAGTGTCTGACATTTCATAATGGATAGACTTAGCCCGGCACAGCGTTGGTGCGGTCTTTACGCCGACAGCATCATTGGACCGTATTTTTTCGTTGATGCCAACAATCGTCAAGTTACGGTCAATGGCGATCGCTACCGCGCCATGATAACGAATTTTTTTTGGTCCCGATTGCAAGGTATGGACTTGGCCAACATATGGTTTCAACCATACAGCACACGTTACAATGGATTTATTGAAGCAGACATTTGGTGAGCGTGTAATTTGGAGAAACGGCCCCGTCGATTGGCCGCCTCGTTCGTGCGATTTGACCCCTCTTGACCATTTTCTTTGGGGCTACGTCAAGTCACTGTCTATGCCGACAACATTTCAAGAGCTCAGAGACAATATTGAACGCCAAATAGCGGCCGTTTCGACTGAACTGTGCCGAGTCATCGAAAGTTGTGTCCAGGCCCGTGGTGGCCATATGAACAAAGTCGAGTTCCACTCATAAATGTTATGTTTGTACTTCAAGCCAATAATAAAGTTTTTGAAATATGGTTTGTGTTTTATTTAGATTCAAAGTTGTCAAGTCTCTTCTGAAAAACCCTTTATACGAATCACATTGTTCGAGAGTACGGGAGAAGACTAGAACAAGAGTGCACAAAAGCTGCGGACCTCACGTCAGTGCTTTCCTGAAATTTTAATTATTTATTTACGCTTATACGTAAGACTTCTACAGTGCCCCTTTCGATATTTAATTCCTGTGTGAAGCCAAGAGTAAACATGTCGGCAAGAAAGACAAAAATGTAACTAGGCGTTCCACTCTCACTATAAGGTCTTGTGTGGAACGGGTTTTTTACGACTTGGGAAAAAAATTGGTATTTTACGAGTTCTTTGGATTTTGTTATGAATATAGAGATGCTACTAAAGTGATTTGGACCTTCTAGCTATCTGAATGATCAATAAAAGATAATAATTATGTGCGAAAGCTTCTACTTCAATCTTCAGTTCATTGCTTTCAATTTTGTTCGATGAGACACTTCAGTCAGACGTCAATTCCGGTTGGTTTTAACAAAAATAACTCAATGTGTTGCCTTTTCCCGATTTATGGCTCGTCTTAACTACCTTCTCCATTGAAATTATTGAAACGTCCTCTAGGTCTGGCCATAAACACAGGCAGTATCTCGTTCATTGCTATTGCTGAGACCATTTAAAGAACTCGACCGTGTACATTAGCATGTGTGCTTGTCTATTTTTGGATTTTATTCGATCTTATACGTTCGAAAATGCAGCTTTGAAGAAAAATTTATGGACAAAAAAAAAACTGAGGCCAAACGTCTGTGTTGTTCTGCACAAAGTACTTTTCAGATTTTGAATGGTTGAGGTCCTCATTTGATGGAAATCCATTTTCATTTAATTTTAATGTGGTTAGATAAAAACTTAGATATACATTTATTGTGTTCCAACAATATTGTAACACTTCATTTTGCAACAATTGTTTCGCCAAATTTTTGGCTTCTTCAAGAGAGTTCGATGTTAAACTATTCCAAAAAATTGAGTCTTCCTTATACAGGGTAAGTCTTTGAACACTGCGTTAATTTTAACCATAGATTCTTTACGTCAAAAGAAACAATTTCTTCCTATAACATTTTTCCAAATTTGGCCCCGTTCAAAAGATATACGGTGTTGAAATTTCATAAAAATTGCATTTTCACCTGTAATATTCAAACGACAATATCAATTGAAATGATCTCTTGTAGAAGGTTTTGATAACAGTCATGCATATTTTGGCATCGTTAGATTCATTCCATTTCTTGTGGGTTTCTCACTACTACTCTACAGATTGGTTAAATTGCATGAAAAACAAATATCGTTGAACTAAAGGTCCGTATCTTGTACTTCCTGGAATCATTAGTCTTTTTGCAGATAAAATCATTCTCCATCTTTCCTCCTAAATTGCAACATTTTTGAGATATTTGAAGTTGAAAGGAATTAAATCGATATAATTTTGTCCAAATTTTCTGATTTTCCCAAATCCAACTCTGTGCTGAAATGATTCAATAACAAGATTTGTTCAATGTTACCATATTTTATGTCTATATTAAATATTTCTTCAAAAGGTTGGGGAAATCTCTCCAGTCTATAGTTCCACCACTAAAAACTAATAGATGAAATTAACCACTGAACAATTTTTGTCTTACATTCACTACAAAATCTGAATTGCCATTTGCTGTATTCATTATTAATGATGTCTAGCACCTTGTTTAATATTTAATCCAGAGTAATATTCCATAAGAAATATAGAAAAAGATTTCCTTCACTAAAATAGGTAATTCGGTATATTCTCATGACCGTTGAAATAGGTAATGTATTTTCTGTCAGGACCTGTTGAATTGAAGACTTGTCTTTATGAAGAGCTGGTTCTTTATAGCTTCAGACTTTCAGGGTCCATCAAATTATATCTATTCTAACATAGGAATGCTTCAAATTAAGATCATATGAGTTTTAAAATCTTCGAATCCAGTCTCCTTGATTTATTTTGTAGGTTTATAGTTTTTTCACATATTTATTGCATCCACCGATTCAACCTGGTACCTACACGAACTTAGGAGATAATAGAATTTGACTTAGTTTTAGTATTTCTGAATGTTTGTTATGATGCATGGTTAATTAAAATTCTATCGATATTGAAACTGGAAGCTATAGGTTCATAAACAAGAAAGATTAGAATAGAAATGTATTTTCTGACCATAATCATTTCATACTGAATTGAATCATTTCAAACTATCGAAATTATTATTATTATTTTATTATAATATTTTCCACATTTTTAAATAACTGTTGACAGTTTCAAACAGAATCAAAACAACAAGGAACCACAGAACACTATTTTATTGGGAACAACCCACCACAGAGACGTTATTATAACATTTCAATGTGGTAATAATTCACTTTAGTTATTCTGAGAAAAATTATAACTGAAGATCGATAATGATTACAGATATTATCTTTCATTTAAAAACACTTTGAAATTATTAATTTTTTTCTCTCCTGGAGTTCGGTAATAAATTAATATTCTATGGTAAGGTATTAAAATTTGACATAATCTATGAATAACCATTATTCAATATTTCTGTTTTTGTTTACATAATTAAAACAGATATTCTGATTATAAAAACCAAAAATTTGTTCAGTAATTAATTATAGTCTAAACAGAATAGATTCTTACTAACGAAAAAACACGTAGTTGGTTTTTCAGAATCAAATGTAGGTGATCAACCCTAATTCCTTCAAGAAAATATAATTGCACACCTAAATCTGAGAATACTTGTAATCTATTCAAGTAATTTGTTATTGGGATTCAGTAGAGAAAATAATCATCAAGCAAAGTAACATCACTGTAAAATAATTATTCGTAGTGACATTATTCATTGTTGTTGAAGATTTCGAAAAAAATTGCCATATTTTTAACAGTCTCATAGACCTGTTCACTGGTCTATGTCAAGGAGAAGAAACTTAAATAATATCAGTGTTTGGAAAATCATAGATGATATTTTCTGGCTTTGAGTGAAAAAAAAGCAATGACAACCTCTTGCCTTGGAAGTTTTCATAGAAATGATGGTTTTCCTGATTTGGAAATCTTAAGAAGAAAATTACAAATGTATGATGATAACATCGAATAATTCTGAGGTTTTTTGGGAATTTCTCACTGGGTAGGGATGGTTTATAATCTTGAAGTAGAAAGAAATTATAGTAAACAGCAAAAATATGTTTATGGTGTTGAATTTTTTTACCAGGAAATTAGTATTTTGTATCTTCCTTCTGGATATGTACCTAATCGGATGAAACATGAGTGAGTGAATCATTTCTTATAGGGAAAATAATGTTTTTAAACAATTCAGATTCAATAGTGGATGCTGTGGAAAGTATTTTTCATTCAAACTATACTGGACTACAGAGGGGTATTTGCCCAATGTGAAAACTTAAAATGCTTATAACTTTTCAACGCAGCTGAATATAGAAAAACCGTAATGGAAAAAGTGTTTCTTTTGATCTCAAGAACCTATGGTTAAAATTAACGCAGTGGTCAAAGACTCACCCTGTATATTTCACAAGATGGAAGAGGGAGGAACGGTATTCTAAATGCTTCTGAGATTTTTTATGACGTGTTTATCAAATTATCAATATGTTGACATCCGTTAGGTCATTAGGTAAGATATTTTGCATGTTATATATGTTGATTTCCATTGCTTTTAGAATATTGAGTCTTCTGCTTTTGTTTTATTCGTGCAGAATTTTGTAGTTTGAATCAAACAGATGTCCGTCGTCTAAAAGATGGTTCGCATAAGTTGAGTGTCTCATTTAGGGCCTCATAGCATAGAGGCCCGAGGCTTCGAGGCGTAGAGTGACAGTCGAATTGAGGTGGTTCATTTTTTGAAAATGAGCCTCTCTTACATTTCTTCGTCGTGTGGGAGGTAAATGAGCCGCCTCTTATAAGACGTACCCAACACTAACAGAGACTATTGAGAAGAAGAGGAGCATAAACAGATGAGTGCCATAAACTAACATATTTCATTTTCTCTTTCAACTAGAGAAACCCTACAAGTGTGGTTGAAGTGCCAAACAATCCCACTAATATCCAACAGTTTCCGATCTGGCAATGCCGCTCAATGCCGGCGTTCCAAGGAAACGAAACTGGCCGGTTTTCCACGCGGACGAGCTTTCTTCAAGCAAACATGCACCCGGTTCGCGTTCTACTGTTATTTATATACAAGCTCTAAGGTATGTGGGTCTGTAAGGAGATATTTCTACATTCTATTGGATGACCGGAAACGCTGTACGCGAAACGTTGCCTGATGCATTAGCCCGCATTTGTACCGCGTTCCGTATACTGCCTACCGCAGATATGATACTACTCTATGAATTGAATCTATGAACTCATACGATAACCATTAGATTAAATATTGGTTAAAAATTTCTTTAATCTATTACACTGGATAAGATAGTCGAGATAATGAGTTTGAAATTATGTTAATTTTAAATACCATTACTAAAATTATTTGATGCAGCTAACTCGATTCTGGATTATGTCTAGAATTATATTGGCACACTAGCAAATCCGGCGAACTCCGTTTCGCCACCAGATGGCTTCTTTCTATGTAACATTTCGTTTGGCGATTAAAAGATGGAGAGAATTTTTGTTTTGTTTTATATTTGAAAAGGAAGAATTTATATCATTTCACAACAGTAATGAATTCATTTCATTGGTGAATCACATTTTTTGTTTGTTGGTCTGAGGTTAACCCAAACAAAGCGGATGGTTTCCGAACTCGTGAACACGCAACGTATAACTGCCCATGTGAAAAACAATGATTTTCCAAATTTATCCCGCAAACACTAAGCGATTGGCCTTGCGACTTGTTAATTGTCATTGTGAACGCAAGGCGAACTGGAAATTGCAATCGTTTGAAGTCAAACGGAAGATCAGTCGGATTCATTGGTATTGGAGGAATACGTACCTTTTCACTTGCGTACTTTCCCTTAATAATGGTTGCCTCAATCAAATTTGGCATAAGTCTTTTTACCGAAAGTCGAGTACCGATGCAAAGTCGCGGTGGATCCAAATTATCATAATAACTGTGCAAACTTTGAGTTGTAAGTTATGTGGTGGAAATTCTGGTAACTCCAGAGAGTTCAAAAACTCCGTTTGACAATTAACTACACCAAATCGCCAGCAATTTTTCATTGAATGGTGAAATTCAATGAGCGTACATCATTATTCTTGGCGGCAAGAGTTGCTCGTTGACTTAATCAAGCATAATTCTGATAATTCTCACTAATGTTTGGAAAAATATTTTCAGTAAGAGCTAATTGAGGGTCTACAAATCGGCAAAAGTCGTTGGTAAGAGTAATTAAACTGGGACTTTTCCATTTCCAACAGCTAACAATTGTTTGGAAAATTGTGCCGCACTTTGATCATTTTGAAGTTGAACTCTCATATTGGTGGTTAGCGATAATGTTTTTACGTTATTCCATATAGGTGATGCCTTCAATTCATCTGCAGGCGTTCCACGGGGAATTACTGGCAACATCTGCCTGAAATCGCCTGGCAACAATATCATCAAGCCGCCAAAGATGTTGTTGTTTCGCCGAAGATCCTTCAGTGTGAAGTTAAGTGCTTCAAGTGATTTCTTATGTGCCATTGTGCACTCATCCCAAACAATGAGCTTGCATTGCATCAACAATTTTTCCATTGCAATGGATCGGGAAATATTGCATGTTGGAGTATCAATTGTGTTTAAATTGAGTGGCAACTTAAGCGCAGAATGTGCAGTACGACCGCCATCTTGAAGAGTCGCCGTAGACGCATCAAACAATGTATCTACTTAAAATATTGGTTTGTAGTACATGATCAGAGATGGTGCTGTATGTGAAAAAAGATGTTGCCGCTTTCTGTTGAATTTTTCCTGAATTTTCATTACTATAAACCTCACGGAGCTCGAGACCTTTTCAACGAATGCAAAACCGTGGAAGTCGGTTCGTGCGTTCTGGAGTTATAGCGTCAGGATGGAAAACACGACATATTTTTATATAGTAGATTAAAAATTTCATGAATTCTAAACAATTCAAGATGCTAAAAAAATTGTCACATGTTTCAAACTCAACTCCCTGGATAAAGAAAGAAATTCCAAACACTTTCAACCCATCCCTACATATCAGGCAACTTAAATGATCTTTACTTATAGAGAAGATTGTCCTGCCTAACTAAGTCATTAAAAGATAAAGAAAACTCTTACTTCGAATTGTATACCGAGCAACCCACCACTGAAGATCTCAGCTTAAGGAAGGTTATAAAAAGGCTCAAGAAACCAACAGCATCAGTTACACCCATAAGGACAACAAAGGGTTGGGCTAGCTCAAACAATGAAGAAGCTGTGGCCTTTGCATAACATCTATCTGGAATATACGAAGGGCCAATGGAAATGCCAGGCTTTGAAAATAATGTAGAATTCTTAGATGCACTCTGTAAGACGTCCTTCCTATTAAGGTAAAATATCTCCCAAAGAAGTAAAAGCGAAAATAATTTAGAAAGAAAAAAATGCTTTTATGTCTACTCCAATTTTATTTTCATAAATTGCGACATATGTTTCGACCTAATTAGGCCATCTTCAGGCACTATAAAAGAAGAAAAGACAAACAATAAGAGACAATAAAAAGTTCACGAAAGTAGTTGTTTGTTTACAAAATTAATAAATAAAACGAACAAATTATTTTAGAAAAATTATTTATGAAAATAAAATTGGAGTAGACATAAAAGCATATTTTTTTTCTTTCGAAATTCAATGCTCCAATATGAGAGTGGAACTATCTATTATTATTGAAAATAATTAAAAACCATAGAGCGTCTGGATACGACTTGATATCTGTGCAATTCCTGAAGAATCAGCCGAGAAAATAGGTTATCTCACTATCTTGTGCAACCGCATGTTGAATTGAGGTTATATTCATATATTCTATTGAACTATTGGCTTTCAAACAAATATTAGCTGGGGTTGGTGACGGGGTGCCATACAATTCGGTGTAAGATTTAAAAACCTAAGGAAAAAAAAACCCTAGTAGAAAAAAACCCTGGCTCCCCGCATAAATATTGTTGTGTGTACATAACTAAGCTTGAATATAGTTGAGGGACTTCTTTCTTGAAGAGTGGTCTTCAAGTAATAATCCCAGAGGCTTCATCAAGTTGCACATATCGAATCTGAAAATAATAAGAAAAAAGCAGAAATAAGAACTGAATACAGAATATGCATACTGAATTTGTTAAAAATTTATAACACATTCCAAGAAAGAATCTGAAACATCATGAATAGCCCTGAAACCATCTTAAATTTTATATATGGGACAATTATTGATGAGATAAGCTATTGTTTCTTCTGCATATCCACATTTACAACTTGCGCTTAGAACTGGGTTCCATGTGAATAGCATGCTATTGGTGCGACCATGACCTGTTCTCAAACGATTAAGAACTGTCCAAATTTTTCTTGGAAGATCAAAACCCGGAATTTTTTCAGAAGGGTCAGAAATGAGATTTTTATTGAACATTTCATTAGAGTTCCACTCAATCTTCCATAATTCTTTATCACTAATGTTCATATTGAAGAACGTATTATACCAGAATGGTTCACGTGACTTCAATCTTGGAATTGTATTTTGTGGAATGTATGAAATAATTGGAAATAAATGAGGAAACGAGTGATATTTGTTCCAAGAATTCAAGAGCTGCAGTCTGTCTGCATGAGGAGGGACAATGTTAGACAAAACTGGTGAACCGGTGTAGATCTTATGGTGCCAGTAATTATTCTCATGGATGTATTCAATTGTGCATCGATTTTTGTGTATGTGCACTATTAAACCAAACAGAGCAAGAATACTCAGCTGTAGAAAAGACTAGGGCTAGAGATGCTGTGGGAAGTGGGGAAGCATCAGCATCCCAAGATGATCCAGCTAATTTCTGAAGAATGTTATTCCTAGTTTTCAGTTTTAGGCTCAGATCATCTAAATGAGCCTTGTAATTGGGAGATGAATCTAATTTAACTCCTTAGTATATTGGATAGAAATTATATTTGATAGGAGAATCTTTGAAAGTTACAGCTAATTTCCTATAATTTTCATGATTATGCAGATGGATACAAGATACCTCTGTTTTGTTGGGATTTGGACATAATCGCCACTCAATAGAATAGTTCTTTAAAATTTCCAAATCAGAGGATAGTATGTTTTCCAGATTATAGAAATCCGAATGTTTGTAAGCAATAGCAATGTCGTCAGCATAAACAAATTTCTGCGATGATGTCGTGGGTAAATCACTGATATATAAATTGAAAAGTAAAGGAGCTAGAACTGATCCTTGAGGAAGACCGTTTTTTGATGTTTTGAAATTGCTTCTCTTATTGTCAATAAAAATACGAAACCTTCTATCAGATCAGTGTCATATGCCGAAGATGAATCAATGAAAGTAGCTCCTGTTTTCAACTTATCATTGAAGCCTGAATCCATGAAAGTTTTAAGGCTGAGAACCTGATCTGAACAATTTCTATTTTTCCTAAAGCCTCCCTGGAAATTTTGTAGAACATTTTCTATAAAAGATTCGATTTTAAAAAGAATTAACCTTTCTAATATCTTGAAAGGAGCACTCAATAAACTGATTGGTTTTTTCCTCTTTTCAAAATACCTATTACTTTAGCCTTATAATAATAATAATGATGAATGAAGCACACACAGTTCGCAATCAAACAAGTTGTTCTGAAAGGCACCTTTAAACACATTACCTCTGCTAGAAATCCATATATTATAATTAACTTATGCTCTTGAACATAAACAAAGAAATACCATGTTAAAGTACACACACAGTTTCTATTCAAATGGCCTTAGCAACTTAAACTTGAGGATTTTCATCCGAATCTGTTGTAATGGCAGAAGTTGATACGAAAGTTTAACACCATTTGTCATTGCTTACTTTCCATTTCCTTACCGCCCATCCGGCAACACCGCATGTCAAGATGCATCTTAATGCGTACACCGGAAGTTCGATGCACATGATAATGATACCATTGCATTATTTTCAATTTCGACGAACGCAAAAAATACGACGTAATTACATGTTTTATGGCTGTTCTTCGACGTTGAAGACTAGAAAAAGAAGAAGAACAGATGTTCTATGGATCATCCGTTGCATCGTTGGCTCGTTTGATCTCTTGTTTTACTGCTATACGCGTGAGTTCAGTTCGATGCCTTGGAATTGGCTATGGGAAGTTGCTGTTATATTATTCGTTTTTCTTCTGATTTGGATTGTGTAATCCTTGTTTCTTTGAATTTTTCGGAATAATTTTCTCATCTATTGGTTTTTCAACTTTAATTTTGCTATTTTGCATAAAACTCAACTCAAAACGTATCATTGTACAGGGTTATGATGAAGTAATGGACAAAATTCATAAAACGTACAACGATCACTTTTGAAAAATATGCAAAAACACGTCAAACAGTGTTTTATATTCCGCATCTCTTGACATAAGTTACAAAATAACAAGTCAAATTTGTCAAAGTTGTAACGTCATCAACATATTTTTTTAATGGAAAGCTAAGATTTTTATTACATTATGTGATAAAGCTTGTTTTTTTTTTACACTAGGGAAAAATAGTTGGAGTAGAGCTAACATAAGAAAATAACGAGAAAATGAATAAAAACGAAATAACAAAACCAATTATAAAAAGAGGTCAAACTTAAACTTATCTAGTAAGAACATCTGTTCTTATCAATTTTTTCGATTGATTTACTAAAACAACGGTGTGTCAGTATCAGTCGTACAATTAGTGTGACACCAGTTTTATTATTATGGCTCGTTTAAACCAAAGAGAAAGGATAGAAATTCTAATGATGGTAGGTTACGGCGATTGCCTTCGAAGTCTTGAAGAAGCATGTGCTTTATTTAACGCAACACATTTGGAAAGACCTCCAATTGCTAGAAGCACAGTAGGCAGAATTGTTGCAAAATTTAATGCAACGGGAAGCGTGAGGGATGCGCCAAAATCTAGACGACCAGGAATAAGCGACGATGTGAAGTTAGATATTTTGCTGTCAGTAGAAGACAACTCTCACGCAACAACAGAAATTGCAAAATTACAAGAAAATGTTAGTCAGTCGTTTGTAGTGAAGCTGTTAAAAAAGAAAAACTACACCCATACAAAGTTCAACTTGTTCGCGAACTCTCGAAAGATAATCCGGACAGACGTTTGAAATTTTGTGAAATCTTCATGCGGCATTGTGACGAAAATCCAAATTTTCTTAATAGTGTAGTAGTTCTGATGAGGCAACGTTTTGTCTAAGTGGTTCTGTAAATCGACACAATTGTCGCTACTGGGCTTGGGAAAATCCCCACTGGATGCAGACAAAACATACCCAGCGCCCCCAAAGAATTAATGTTTGGGTAGGAATCGCCAGGGAAGATTTATTGGTCCTTATTACTTTAGCGGGAATTAAACAGCTGAACGATATCTGGAACATCTTCGTATGGCAGTGCTTCCGGATCTACTTGCGGCATTTTCGGATCCAAATAATGGGGAAAACTTGGATCCCAGTATTTAGTTCCAACAAAATGGCGCACCACCACATTATGGTCTTACTGTTCGAAGGTTTCTGGATAACCAGTTTTAAGGACGGTGGATTGGAAGACGTGGACCATTGGAGTAGCCACCTAGGTCACCTGATCTTACCCCCTTAGTTTTTTTCTGTGGGGACATTTGAAAAGTCGGGTCTACATTAACCGGCCTGACATTTCAGAAGACTTAATGGAACGAATTAGACACGAAATGACTCCGCAGATGATCGAAAACTCTGTAAATGCGGTCTACCATCGTCTTGGCCTATTTCAGTTAGTAAACGGGACACAGTTTGAACAATTCCTATAAGAAATAGTTTTGGTTTAATGGACTCTTAAGATAATTGAAAAGTTATTATGAAACTTACGTTTATTTCGTTTTTATTCATTTTCTGGTTTTTTTTATGTTAGCTCTACTGCAACTATTTTTCCCTAGTGTAAAAAGACAAGCTTTATCACATAATGTAATAAAAATCTTAGCTTCCCATTAAAAATATGTTGATGACGTCATGACTTTGACAAGTTTGACTTGTTATTTTTGTAACTTATGTCAAGAGATGCGGAATATAAAACACCGTTTGACGTGTTTTTGCATTTTTTCAAAAGTGATAGTTGTACGTTTTATGAATTTTGTGCATTAATTTAACATAACCCTGTATATTATAATTTCCGTGAGGAGGTTTCGAAAAAGGGGGATTTTGAGGTCGAAAGAGGTCGATAATCTTCCAATAGAGGCTTGGATTTTGAAGGCACTTTGAGACGGTGGATTCATTTTGTAAAAAATTTTCGAAAATATCCTATTTCCTTCCAGAACGGTTGTAAATACGGCGACTTCTATCCTTAAGGATATTTGTCGCCTATATAAGGTGTCTACTAATATACAGGGTGAGTCTTTGACCACTGAGTCAATTATAACCATAGATTCTTTACGTCAAAAGAAACACTTTCTTCCTATAACATTTTTCCAAATTTGGCCCCGTTCAAAAGATATAGGGTGTAGAAAATTCATAAAAAAATTGCATTTTCACCTGTAATATTCAAACGACAATATCAATTGAAATGATCTCCTGTAGAAGGTTTTTGATAACAGTCATGCATATTTTGACATCGTTAGATTCATTCCATTTATTGTGGGTTTCTCACTATTACTCTACAGATTGGTTAAATTGCATGAAAAACAAATATCGTTGAACTAAAGGTCCGTATCTTGTACTTCTTAGAATTACTAGTCTTTTTGCAGATAAAATCATTCCCCATCTTTCTTCCTATATTGCACCATTCTTGAGATATTTGAAGTTGAAACGAATTGAATCGATATAATTTTGTCCAAATTTTCTGATTTTCCCAAATCCAACTCTGTGCAGAAATGATTCAATAACAAGATTTGTTCAATGTTGCCATATTTTATGTCTATATTAAATATTTCTTCAAAAGGTTGGGGAAATCTCTCCAGTCTATGGTTCCACCACTAAAAACTAATAGATGAAATTAACCACTGAACAATTTTTGTCTTACATTCACTACAAAATCTGAATTGCCATTTGCTATATTCATTTTTAATGATGTCTAGCACCTTGTTTAATATTTAATCCAGAGTAATATTCCATAAGAAATAGAGAAAAGATTTCCTTTACTAACATATGTACTTCGGTATATTCTCATGACCGTTGAAATAGGTAATGTATTTTCTGTCAGGACCTGTTGGATTGAAGACTTGTCTTTATGAAGAGCTGGTTCTTTATAGCTTCAGACTTTCAGGGTCCATCAAATTATATCTATTCTAACATAGGAATGTTTCAAATTAAGATCATATGAGTTTTAAAATCTTCGAATCCAGTCTCCTTGATTTATTATGTAGGTTTACAGTTTTTTCACATATTTATTTCATACACCGATTCAACCTGGTACCACACGAACTTAGGAGATAATAAAATTTGACTTAATTTTAGTATTTCTGAATGTTTGTTATGATGCATGGTTAATTAAAATTCAATCAATATTGAAACTGGAAGCTATAGGTTCATAAACAAGAAAGATTAGAATAGAAATGTATTTTCTGACCATAATCATTTCATACTGAATTGAATAATTTCAAACTATCGAAGTTATTATTATTATTTTATTATAATATTTTCCACATTTTTAAATAACTGTTGACAGTTTCAAACAGAATCAAAACAACAAGGAACCACAGAACACTATTTTATTGGGAACAACCCACCATAGAGACGTTATTATAACATTTCAATGTGGTAATAATTCACTCTAGTTATTCTGAGAAAAATTATAACTGAAGATCGATAATGATTACAAATATTATCTTTCATTTAAAAACTTTGCAATTATTAATTTTTTTCTCTCCTGGGGTTCGGTAATAAATTAATATTCTATGGTAAGGTATTAAAATTTGACATAATCTATGAATAACCATTATTCAATATTTCTGTTTTTGTTTACATAATTAAAACAGATATTCTGATTATAAAAACCAAAAATTTGTTCAGTAATTTATTATAGTCTAAACAGAATAGATTCTTACTAACGAAAAAACACGTAGTTGGTTTTCCAGAATCAAATGTAGGTGATCAAACCTAATTCCTTCAAGCAAATATAACTGCACATCTAAATCTGAGAATACTTGTAATCTATTCAAGTAATTTGTTATTGGGATTCAGTAGAGAAAATATTCATCAAGCAAAGTAACATCACTGTAAAATAATTATTCGTAGTGACATTATTCATTGTTGAAGATTTCGAAAAAGATTGCCATATTTTTAACAGTCTCATAGACCTGTTCACTGGTCTCTGTCAAGGAGAAGAAACTTAAATAATATCAGTGTTTGGAAAATCATAGATGATATTTTCTGGCTTTGAGTGAAAAAAGCAATGTGACAACCTCTTGCCTTGGAAGTTTTCATAGAAATGATGGTTTTCATGATTTGGAAATCTTAAGAAGAAAATTACAAATGTATGATGATAACATCCAATAATTCTGAGGTTTTTTGGGAATTTCTCACTGGGAAGGGATGGTTTATAATCTAGAAGTAGAAAGAAATTATAGTAGACAGCAAAAATATGTTTATGGTGTTGAATTTTTTTACCAGAAAATTAGTATTTTGTATCTTCCTTCCGGATATGGACCTAATCGGATGAAACATGAGTGAGTGAATCATTTCTTATAGGGAAAATAATGTTTTTACACAATTCAGATTCAATAGTGGATGCTGTGCAAAGTATTTTTCATTCAAACTATACTGGACTACAGAGGGTATTTGCCCAATGTGAAAACTTAAAATGCTTATAACTTTTCAACCCAGCTGAATTTGGAAAAACCGTAATGGAAAAAGCGTTTCTTTTGAACACAAGAACCTATGGTTAAAATGAACGCAGTGGTCAAAGACTCACCCTGTATAATAGGTGCCAAACTTCAGTAGGTGATAGTACAAGTCATTTGCAACAAAAAATGTCCTAGAACACTTTTTCGAAAAGTTGATAGTTATCGAGTTATTTCATGATATTCTCAATTCTTCATGAAATCATAGTTGTAATTTTCTGTGTCGATTTATTGAGCGAGAGAATACGAGTTGATTTCAAAGTAGCATGTTAATTTTTGTTCCGTCTGGGACATCTCACAAAGTAAGTTGTAACCAAGAATTGTTTGAATTATTGTTAATCGAATATATATATATATATATATTCTTTTGAACTTATGGCTGACAATATTTAGTTAGCAAACAATAAAGCATATAGATCAGGGGTTAGTGACGGGGTGTCATACAATTCGGCGTATGACATAAAAGCCTAGGGAAAAACCCCAGTAAAAATGCCCTGGTTCCCCGTGTAAGTATGAATATACAAAAATAAGCTGAAATATATTTCAGGGACTTCTTTTAATCGAATATAAATGCCTGATAAGAGAAAAATGGTACACACAAATCTCGAAACAGATGTGTCGCATTCTATTTCATTTTGGGATTAATTTTTCTGTAGTTTTTTTTTTTAATGTTTGATGTTATAATAAGAATGAAAAATTCTTTTTATTAATCGAAGAAGACGGTGTTTTCTAGAATAATTAGGTATCGGTGATACTTTTTAGAAGTGCATGACTATAATTGTCAATTGTTGATTTGTTTGGTTTATTTATACTTTCAAGAATAGACTTGTTCCATTAAATAACAGCAAGTTAATATTTGGGAAGGAGAATTACGTTGCCTAAATTTATTACGTTATTTTTAGAAATTGCATTCGTGAGAATGTGTGTTTAAGTACAACTCGAGCTCGAAAATTCGAGGCAATCTCTTCGTTCACACACGGCTCAAGAATTTGACACTTCCGCGAATTCAGCAATTTTCTACAGTAACGGAAATAGCGAATAATAACCGAACTTCAAGAACGGTTAGAATTACGTTTATCGTTATTTGACCCCGTCGAAACGTTATAACTTCTTGACGTTTTCCACACAAATTCCTCATTAGATGGTTTATTGTTTGGGGAAATAGACGATACGCTCTCATTAAGCGAAATTCCGACAAAATTCAATGAATGGGGAAAAGGCGATTTGGGCGAACGTCGCTATCTCTCTCTATTGTCTGTCTCTATTATGATTCAGTGCACAGCGTGCGATAAGTGAGCAGATAAAGTTAATCGAAGTGTTTGTTATCCAAGAGCAAACGATCTAATTGGTTTTTCGGATTATCGCAGTTTGAAATTTGGTCATTACGGTCGATTTAGATGTTTGTTCGACGATGACAAATCGGATATTTGCAAATATGCGACATCTGTTATCTGGTGGTTTCCGCTGAATTGATTCGATAAGGGTTTCGAGTAATGAAAAGCCTATTTGACTATTCTGAGTAAATGGTTCCTGTCTACGCTGTCTGTAGTCTTTTTCAGTAATTTATCGCTTTTCTGTTCATTAAATCTTTGGATTATTTCTTTGCTTTTCAAATCAAATACAAGGACTGAATTTCCGCGGGCTACGTGAACTTAGTTATGTTGGTATTGATGTTCTTATCTTTCCGCTGCGAGGGTACGTTTTTAGATTCGTGGAATGGGGGTTAAAAAATAGAAATAAAAATACAAAATTATTTTTCCTTTTTGAAATATTCACCTGCAACCCTTATACATTGTTCACATCTTTCTACTTACCAAGATTCATTGCTCAAAGAGAGATTAATGGAACTGTATGGTGAAAATACAGGGTTGATGACGAGATATTGTTGATGATGGAGCTCGTGTTGAATGATTGTTTGGGCTATTACCATCATCTATTGTGGATGTAATGTTTTCCGACGTTTCGATAGACATCTTCTATCTTTATCAAGGAGAAAAGTAAGAAACCTTTCGAAAATTATCAATTTTCAAAAAGTCAATATGACAGAAGTCATGAAAGAAAAATGAACGATGTTATATACTCATCTGCGATATGATGATCTTGGATCGAACTATCGGCGTCCAAACTTCTGGCAGATCTATAGATGGAGCACTTATGGAATCAGGTGTTATTTTCATAAATGCTGCTTCTTCGATTTTTCTTCTTGCAAGTTTTTCTTCTTTGGATATTATTGATGCTTCATCCCATATACGATGATTCTCATCTACAGCATGTTGGACCAACCTGGATTTGTCGCTGTCTAGTACTCGTAGAAGCTTCTGATGTTCTTTTATTCGTACATTCAGATGGCGTTTAGTTTCTCCGATGTAAGATCTTCCGCACTCGCAAGGTAATTCATATATGCAGTTCTTTGTCCTTTGTGTCTCATTATTAGGCTTAACTTTTGTAAGTTTAGCTCTGATAGTGTCTTGAGTTTTGAATGCAGTCGTTATGTTGTATCTATTTCCAATTCTTCTCATTTTCTCCGACAAACCTTTTACATAAGGAATTACGGTTTTAATGGTCTGATTTATATCTGTTGGTTCAGGTTGACTTTCTCTTGTTCGTTTAGCTTTTTCTAATATCTTTTTTGGGTAGCCATTGCTTCTAAGAGTTTTCGAGATGTTATTTATTTCTTCATTTTGGTCTTCTTCAGTGCAACAAATATTTATTACTCTATCAAATAAACATTTTGCTATTCCCAATTTAGTGTTTAGTTGGTGGTTTGAATCAAAATGTAGATATTGTCCTGTGTTCGTTGGCTTTTTATACACAGTGGTTCTTGGGATTCCATTTTGTTTATGTACGAGTACATCTAAGAATGGAAGTTGTCTGTCTTTCTCGATTTCAATTGTGAATTTAATTGATTCCTCTTGATTGTTCAGATATTGAAGGAATCCATCTATAGTGTCTCTTCCATGTTGCCAAATAATGAAAGTATCATCTACATATCTTTTCCACAGTTTGGGTTTAAGTACATATTTTTCTATTGCCTTCTGTTCGAAAATTTCCATATATAAATCAGCTAAAATTGGTGATAGTGGTGAACCCATGGCCATTCCGATTTCTTGTTGATAAAAGATGTCTTCAAATTGGAAATATGTTGTTTCAATACAAATAGAAAGCATTTCCATAATTGCATTCACGCTTAGTGTAGTTCTTTCACTAAGGGTTTGATCTTCTTCAAGCTTTTTCCTAACTATGATAAGTGTTTTATCTGTCGGAATATTAGTGAACAATCATGACTTCTGTCATATTGACTTTTTGAAAATTAATAATTTTCAAAAGGTTTCTTACTTTTCTCCTTGATAAAGATAGAAGATGTCTATCGAAACGTCGGAAAACATTACATCCACAATAGATGATGGTAATAGCCCAAACAATCATTCAACAAAATACAGGGTGTCCCGAAAACAATGGATAAGCCTGCAACTATAGATAGACACTGTCGTGGTCTATCTTTTTCCAAATTTTGACCTTAATGAAAATTCCACGGTTTCCGAGATATCATGGTTTTCGTATTTTTAGAAAATTTTCAAGTACGTTTAGTTTTTCTAGTGCCATATCTACAAATGGAGAGGTATTTCGATATGGTTTTTTTTAATTTCACATGAGATAGTTCAGCTATCGGAAACAAAGATTTAAACTCATTAAACCAGTGTAAAAAGTTAGAAACTCGTGAATTACAAAGAAAAATCGAAAACTAAATGAAATTTCCTTCAAGTTTGATGAGCTACAGTGTGAAAAAAATTTAGGACGCCCCTGGTAGACATCATCTTAAAAACTTGCTCAGTTATTGCAGATTCCAAAAAGGTATCATAAGCCTAGACAATCTGTAGGTTTTCATTCTCGTAACTACTTGATTAACAAATGCATCATGCTGTACAAAACGTTTAAATTTTGAGGTTTTTTCATTACAGTTTAACGTCTTCTGTGGGCAATATCAGATACCTGAGGCTTCTAAAAACTATAAAGTGATGTAGCTTGATGTTTCCTGAGAATTTTTCTTTTTTTAAAAGCAATTTAACACATTTTTATAATATCTTCCATTTCATACAATCTATTGACAATGAATATTTTCAGTGAAGTAGTACTGGAGATATATATATTCTTTTGAACTTTTGGCTGACAATATTTAGTTAGCAAACAATAAAGCATATAGATCAGGGGTTAGTGACGGGGTGACATACAGTTCGGCGTATGACATAAAGGCCTAGGAAAAAAACCCCAGTAAAAAAAAACCCTGGCTCCCCGTCTAAGTGTGAAAATACAAAAATAAGCTGAAATATATTTCAAGGACTTCTTTCTTCAAGAGTGATCTTCTATTGATGCAGAAAGAGACTTCTTCAAGGTGCTCACATTGAATCTGGAAATAAAAAGACAAAAGCAGAAAAAAGAACTGAATAACAAAAATACGTATCATATTCGTTTGAAATTTATAACCCATTCCAAGAAAGAGTTGGAAACATCATGAATAGCCCTAAAACCATCTTGAAATTTATATATGGGACAACTATTGATGAGATGAGGTATTGTTTCTTCTGCTTCTCCACATTCACAACTTGCGCTAGGAACTGAGTTCCATTTAAATAGCATGCCATTGGTACGACCATGACCTGTTCTCAAACGATTAAGAACTGTCCAAATTTTTCTTGGAAGATCAAAACCAGGAACTTTTTCAGAAGGATCAGAAACGAGATACTTATTGAACATTTCGTAAGAGTTCCACTCAGTCTTCCATAATTCTTTATTACTTATGTTCATATTGAAGAACGTATTATGCCATAATGGTTTACGTGACTTCAATCTGGGAATTCTATTTTGTGGAAAATATGAAATAATTGGGAATAAATTGGGAAAAGAATGATATTTAGTCCAAGAATTCAGAGCTGCAGTCTGTCTGCGAATATGGGGAGGGACAATATTAGACAATACTGGTAACCAATGAACCGGTGTTGATCTTATGGTGCCAGTAATTATTCTCATGGATGTATTCAATTGTGCATCAATTTTTTGTGTATGTGCACTATTAAACCAAACAGAGCAACAATACTCAGCTGCAGAAAAGACTAGGGCTAGAGATGCTGTGCGAAGAGTGGAAGCATCAGCACCCCAAGACGATCCAGCTAATTTCTGAACAATATTATTCCTTGTTTTCAGTTTTAGACTCAGATCATTTAAATGAGCCTTGTAATTGAGAGATGAATCTAATTTAACTCCTTAGTATTTTGGATAGAAATTGTGTTTGATAGGAGAATCATTGAAAGTTACAGCTAATTTTCTATATTAGATTATAGATTACAGTTGTCACTGTCTACAAATAAATTGTTATTGTCAATAATCATTAATTTCAATAATTGTGGCACTGTTTTGCATTTAATTATACCTGTTTTTTCTTAATTTGTTTTCGCTTTTTTATTGTGTTGAAAGTTTATTCTTATTTAAATTCCTCCAGCAAACCATCTGAGTGAGTATGATTGCGATAAAATTGTAATGTACATTGAGTGAGGTAGGGTTTAGCAACCGTGAGATTGCCCAAAGGTTTAATATTCATCATACGACTGTTGGTCGTTGTCTCCGTAGATTTATGGAAACTGGCTCCCACGCTAAAAGACCAGGTCAAGGTCGACCAAGATCTACAAACCAAATAGACGACCGTTTTATACGGCAACATGTTTTGCGAAATCAGTTTCTCACTGGAAACGAAGTCAAAAATCGTCTTCGAGATGTTGCAAATTCATAAAAAATTGCAAGAAGAAGACTCATTGAGTCTGAACTGAGTGCAAGTCAAAAGGCCTTTTTTTACCGCAGCCCACAAGCAAGCTAGGTTGGAGTTTGCTCGAGAGCATTTGAATTGGTAGCTAAACGATTGAGAGAGGGTGTTGTTTACCGATTAAGTAAGGATGGGTTTAAAATCATCTGATGGAAGCATATTTGTTTGGAGATGGCAAGGGGAACTTTGTGGGTCTTTAATGTTTTGGGGCGACAATTCTTTGTATGCTCACACGGATCTTGTAGCGATTCGAGGTGGGGCACTAAATTCTGCAAGGTACATTCAAGAGATTTTACAAGAACATATTGTACCTTTTGCACCACACATAGGCGAACATTTTTTATTGATGGACTATAACGCCAGACCGCATCGAGCCCATATCGTGAGCGAATACCTTAACGACGTGGGGATTCAACGTCTACAGTGGCCGGCGTGTAGTCCTGACCTCAACATGATTGAGCACGTTTTGGATCACCTCAAACGGCGGATTTGGCGCCGAAACCCAGCTCCTGAAGATTTAGCTGAGCTAGAAAATGCAGTGATCGAAGAATGGCATAATATTCCCCAAGAATTTATAACTACGCTTTTCAATAGTATTAAGAGACGTCTGCGAGAAGTCATTCGAGCCAGAGGGTCCAATACCCGATATTAAAACATGATTTTGTCAAATTAATAAAATTCATTTAAAATTAATAATTGTGCTAATTTCTTAAGTTTTCTTTACTTTAATATTCTTTTTTTCGACGTTGAATACGTAGTTTATGCTGATCCCAAACGTTTTTGATTACTTTCATATCAGAACTACAAGCTGGCCACTGTAGATGTTGAATCCCAGTCTCGTTAAGATATTCACGATATGGAATTATCGTCCATCAGTAAAAAATTGTCGCCTATCTCGCAGAATTTATTGCCACTTTCCAGATCGCTACTAGATCCATAATAATAATAATAAATTTATTCATTCTTTGAGACAGATTACATCTGTATAGAATACGTCATAGAGAAAAAAAAAATAATAATATCAATGCTATGAAAAAAAAATAATGAGAGGCAATCCTACATTAACATTAAAATCCCCATCCCTCAAACAAAAGTATAATTCAAAAATTCACCCACACTATAAAAACAATTAACAAGCAATATCTCCCTCATTTCTTTCTGGTTTAATCTGTTTTAATTACGTAAACAAGAACATAAATATTGAATAATGGTTATTCATAGATTATGTCAAATTTCAATACGTCACCATAGAATATTAATTTATTACCGAACCCCAGAAAAATTAATATTTGCAATGTTTTTTCAAATGAAAGATAATATCTGTAACTGTTATTGATCTTTAGTTATAATTTTCCTCAGAATAATTAGAGTGAATTATTATTACATTAAAATATTATAACGTCTCTGTGGTGGGTAGTTCCAAATAAAAAAGTGTTCTGTGGTTCCTTGTTGTTTTGATTCTGTTTGAAACTGTCAACAGTTATTTGTAGCTTTCTTTCAGAAATATGTGGAAAATATTGGAAGAATAATATCGATAGTTTTAAATTATTCAATTCAGTATGAAATGACTATGGTCAGAAAATGTATTTTGTTCTAATCTTTCTTGTTTATGAGCTTATAGCTTCCAGTTTCAATATTGATTGAATTTTAATTGCATCATAACAAACATTCAGAAATATTAAAACTAAATTTTTTGTTAAATCATTAATATGAATCTATTCTGTTTAGACCATAATTTATTCATCATTAATTCATGCTTTTATGAATATATACTATGGGTTTTATAGTAATGTTGTTTACAATATTGTACTATGGGGAAATTCAATTGATCTCAAAAGAGTTCTCTTGATACAAAAACGAGTCCTGCGGTTGATATTCAACCTCAACCCGAGGGACTCTTGTAAATCAAGAATGTTTAAAGAGAGATGTATTGTGACTGTTCCTTGTATTTATACAGGGTGGCCATTTGAAAACGAGATTACTGACGAAATAAGTTTTTTCGATAGAAATGCTCGGACAGGTCGATTTCTGTTTCGAGGGGGACCACTTAAGATGAAGGTTACGGACACATAGCGCTCCAACCCTTGATGAGTGATACCTCAATTCAAAGGTATTTTTATACTGATTTCAGCACAGTAATTGTTTTTTCATTTTATGCTTTAGTTTTCGAAATATTCATGCGTTAGTTAATTTTATCACTTAAATTAATTTTTTGCGAATAATTGAATTGACATTTCGTGCTTCCGAAACGCCAAAATTACCGTACTTGTATTTGAAATTGCAAAATATCTACCACTGGGAAAATGAAGTCATACCATACGTGTTAATGCTACTAGGGTTAGATGTTCGTCTAGTTGTTTTATTCACTGAAATCATTTTCCAACTGTGCAGTATCAGAACGATTTGGAGTATTGATTTAAGAAATAAGACTTTTCGAAGTAAAGTAAATAATTTATCAAAAACTCACATCAATTAATTAAATATTCAAATTGTTCACCATTAGCTTCCATACAATAGAATAAGTTTTGTTCGAAACGATGGCGCACATCTTGCAGCATTTCTGTAGTGATTTGACGACATTCGTTCACTATACGTCTTCTTAAATCTTCTATGGAATCGGGCTGTGTAGAGTAAATTTTACACTTCAAGTGGCACCAAAGAAAGAAATCTAGTGGTGACAGATCTGACGATCTGGCTGGCCATTCAGTGGGACCCCTTCTTCCAATCCACCGATACGTCATAGAGAAAAAAAAATAATAATATCAATGCTATGAAAAAAATAATTGAGGCAATCCTACATTAACCTAAAATCCCCATCCCTCAAACAAAAGTATAATTCAAAAATTCACCCACACTATAAAAACAATTAACAAGCAATATCTCCTCATTTTTTTTTTTGAATTATCTGCAGTCCAAAACCCTGAGCCTGTCTGGAAGATGGTTGAACAACTTTATTCCACAGTACTTGGGCGAGTGCTCAAACTTAGTGGTTCTATGCTTTGGAACACAGAGAATATCTCTATGCCTTGTATTGTATGAATGAAAATCGGAGCATTTTCTTAGTGATGTAACGTTTTTTTATATACAATAAGCAATCAAGTATAAAAATGCAAGGAAAACTTAACAGCTTGTTTGCAATAAAGTAGGGTCTACAGGACTCCATAGGTGAAAGGTTGAATATGAGTCTAATGATCGTTTTTGGGCAATAAAACGCGATGACTTGTAGATCCCCACAATAGTACGTTGTAACTCAGGTGGGAGTATGCTACTGAGTAGTACACGCTGATTAGAGACTCCCTCGGTAGGATCTGCTTGAGGGACCTGATGGCAAAATATGCACTACCCAACCTCGAACAAACCGAGTCAACATGGCTCCCCCAACTCAAAATACGAGTAATCAAGGAAATGCTGTGTCTTTCCCTGATAAATATCAATCCATGGGATGATTTTGAGCTTACTCTAAAGTCTTCAGTGAAGTAAAGAAATCCTCTTGCGAGGTGTCTTGCATTGAATCTAGATTCCTGCTGTTTTAGATGAAATTGTAACATTTCGGACAACTCCAATGCGTTTTTTTCAACCCTGATCTGGTCTTTTAACGTGAAAGAGGTTTCCATAAATCTATGGAGACGACGACCAAAGAAGAATAAATAAGAATAAACTTTCATCACAAAAATAAACGAAAACAACTTGAGAAAAACAGAAAAAATGCAAGATGTTGTAAAAATGTGAAGGGTACAAGATAAGTTGCTTTTTAAAAGAGCAAAATACTCAGGACACATCAGGCTACATCACTGTGTAGTTTTTAGAAGCCTCAGGTATCTGGTATTGCCCACAGAAGGTGTTGAACTGTAATTAAAAAAACCCGAAAATTCAATGCATTTCTTTTTTTGAACATATCATTGTTGTATGATGATATTCGCCATAAAAGAGCTACAATTAAAAAAACATTCAAATCGGTCAAATGGTTGTGAAGATATTTATGGCTAATGCCTAAAATACAAGAGGTGAGAAAATATTGAATATCTCTGGACGATTCCAAGATAAATTGGTTTTTAAAAGAACAAAATACTCAAGAGATACTAGGCTACAACGCTTTATTGTTTTTATATGCCTCAGCAATCTGGTATTGCCCACAAAAGACGTTAAAATTTGACGAAAAAACATGACATTATTAAAACGCCCTGTACAACATGAAGATGTTATTTTTTGAATTTCTGTTTGATGAAGGAAATTCGCCAATAACAGAGCTGTTTGAAGAAAAAAAAAACATTGGAATCCGAGTAAAGATTGGGAAAATATCAATTGTTAAAATTTAACAAAAATTTAGGTGGTGCGCTAATTTTGTCCATCAGTATATTTGGCAGTAGATTCACATACACCATTATCTCAGCCTTTGAGAGTAGATCAGTAGTAATTCATTCTGAAGGACTGTTCATTCATTGTGGCTATTCTATCAGTATTACGCTGTTCCAGAGTACAGAGAATACTTCAGAATAAGCGTGCAGAAGCTCGAGACCTCGCGTCAGCGCTTTTCTTCATTCTTTCATTCTTGATACTTCGGCTGTAGGTTTCTGCACCTCTAGCAGGTAGCGCCCAAAAAAAGCAAAGAAAATACTTAATCAATCTAAAATTTTCGAAGTTTGCGAGTTGATTTTCTCAGAACTTAACCATTAATATTCCGATTTTTACAGCAAGTTTCCGTTACCCAAGAAATTAAACCACTGAGAACACTTGATTGCTAGGATTTCACGCCGTGCTTATCGATAACTAGGTAAACATGTTCCCTGAATCGAGAATCGGGATAACGAGTACTCCCTGCACCTTGTTAAGACTAATTGGAAAACTTTATAATCCTAGCGTGAATATCTTGAACACTAGGTGCTTTAGGTTTGTCGTTGCTTCTGAGAAATATACGGGGGTTGTTCTCGAATGGGTATATCAAGAATCACCTTCATTCCTTCAACAGTGAGAAAATGTTGGAACAGAGAAGTGAAGTCAGGAGCTTCATGCGTTTTTTCTTCAAACCTCATTGAAATACATTAAGTTACAAATCGAACGGATGAATATTCTAGGAGTTTTTGTTAAAATTTCAGATGCTCATAACTGCTGCACTCGTCGACGGACTTGGCCCCATAATTCTGAAAATATGAAAACTCCTTGCGGAAATGGGGAGAACACAGTTGAACGGACCTACTCAAATTTGCCCATATTCAGATCGATATTCGATAATTGCAGACATTTGGCCAAAACGATTGCACGTTTTTCTACTAATATAACCAAAAAAAAACTTCTCATACATGATGAATGACTTATTTCACATGTATTTCTCTGAAGCGTGATATCGGACGTAACCACGGTCACTCTCGCCCTTAGTCAGGTTTTGCGTGCAGATCTGCATCACCTCCCCGCTGCATCTGGCCGACCACAGAGAACAATGCCAAGTCGGCCTTCCACAGTCGCGAAAAACCTGTATTCACCGATGACGTCAGGTCTGGTCGCTGTTCCGAGAAGATACACGGCTTTGGTAAGTCTCTACGAGACAAGAGGATTTTCGTGGTATTCTGTATGTATAAACATGAATATTTGAGTCATCGGCGATGATTTTTTGAATTGTATTCCGGCCATGGATGTTTTTAAGGGGATAACGCGGTGTATTCCAGTTCGATTTTCGAGAACTGTCAAACAGGGCGTTCCAGAATTTGTGTCATTCTGTCATCCACAGAACTCTTATAACTGAATGGCATGAAGAGCGAACTAGACGCCAGTGGTGTACTATAACCATGATCAATAGTCTAAGATTCTACTGTTTGAACCTGCAGGGATGTTTATTTTGTCATGACATAGATTTTAAAGGAATCTTGATATTGTATGGAATGAATTCATAATAGTATGCCTTGTTAAAATTGACATAATTACCTGTAATTCATTTCAATGTTATGCTCGTCAGATCTGGTCGCTGTTCTGAGAAGATAGACGGCGTTGGTAAGTCTCTATACGAGACAAGAGGATATTCGTGGTATTCTGTATGTATAAACATGAATATTTGAGTCATCGGCGATGATTTTTTGAATTGTATTTCGGCCATGGATGTTTTTAAGTGGATAACGCGGTGTATTCCAGTTCGATTTTCGAGAACTGTCAAACAGAGCGTTCCAAAATTTGTGTCATTCTGTCATCCACAGAACTCTTATAACTGAATGGCATGAAGAGCGAACTAGACGCCAGTGGTGTACTATAACCATGATCAATAGTCTAAGATTCTACTGTTTGAACCTGCAGGGATGTTTATTTTGTCATGACATAGATTTTAAAGGAATCTTGATATTGTATGGAATGAATTCATAATAGTATGCCTTGTTAAAATTGACATAATTACCTGTAATTCATTTCAATGTTATGCTCGTCAGATCTGGTCGCTGTTCTGAGAAGATAGACGGCGTTGGTAAGTCTCTATACGAGACAAAGAGGATATTCGTGGTATTCTGTATGTATAAACATGAATATTTGAGTCATCGGCGATGATTTTTTGAATTGTATTTCGGCCATGGATGTTTTTGAGTGGATAACGCGGTGTATTCCAGTTCGATTTTCGAGAACTGTCAAACAGAGCGTTCCAAAATTTGTATCATTCTGTCATCCACAGAACACTTATAACTGAATGGCAAGAAGAGCGAACTAGACGCCAGTGGTGTACTATAACCATGATCAATAGTATAAGATTCTACTGTTTGAACCTGCAGGGATGTTTATTTTGTCATGACATAGATTTTGAAGGAATCTTGATATAGTATGAAATGAATTCATATGTATGCCTTGTTAAAATTGACATAATTACCTGTAATTAATTTCAATGTTATGCTCGTCAGATCTGGTCGCTGTTCTGAGAAGATAGACGGCGTTGGTAAGTCTCTACGAGACAAGAGGATATTCGTGGTATTCTGTATGTATAAACATGAATATTTGAGTCATCGGCGATGATTTTTTGAATTGTATTTCGGCCATGGATGTTTTTAAGTGGATAACGCGGTGTATTCCAGTTCGATTTTCGAGAACTGTCAAACAGGGCGTTCCAAAATTTGTGTCATTCTGTCATCCACAGAACTCTTATAACTGAATGGCAAGAAGAGCGAACTAGACGCCAGTGGTGTACTATAACCATGATCAATAGTCTAAGATTCTACTGTTTGAACATGCAGAGATGTTTATTTTGTCATGACATAGATTTTGAAGGAATCTTGATATTGTATGGAATGAATTCATAATAGTATGCCTTGTTAAAATTGACATAATTACCTGTAATTAATTTCAATGTTATGCTCGTCAGATCTGGTCGCTGTTCTGAGAAGATAGACGGCGTTGGTAAGTCTCTACGAGACAAGAGGATATTCGTGGTATTCTGTATGTATATACATGAATATTTGAGTCATCGGCGATGATTTTTTGTATTGTTATTCGGCCATGGATGTTTTTAAGGGGATAACGCGGTGTATTCCAGTTCGATTTTCGAGAACTGTCAAACAGGGCGTTCCAAAATTTGTGTCATTCTGTCATCCACAGAATACTTATAACTGAATGGCAAGAAGAGCGAACTAGACGCCAGTGGTGTACTATAACCATGATCAATAGTCTAAGATTCTACTGTTTGAACCTGCAGGGATGTTTATTTTGTCATGACATAGATTTTGAAGGAATCTTGATATTGTATGGAATGAATTCATAATAGTATGCCTTGTTAAAATTGACATAATTACCTGTAATTAATTTCAATGTTATGCTCGTCAGATCTGGTCGCTGTTCTGAGAAGATAGACGGCGTTGGTAAGTCTCTACGAGACAAGAGGATATTCGTGGTATTCTGTATGTATAAACATGAATATTTGAGTCATCGGCGATGATTTTTTGAATTGTTATTCGACCATGGATGATTTTGAGGGGATAACGCAGTGTATTCCAGTTCGATTTTCGAGAACTGTCAAACAGGGCGTTCCAAAATTTGTGTCATTCTGTCATTCACAGAACACTTCTAACTGAATGGCAAGAAGAGCAAACTAGACGCCAGTGGTGTACTATAACCATGATCAATAGTCTAAGATTCTACTGTTTGAACCTGCAGAGATGTTTATTTTGTCATGACATAGATTTTGAAGGAATCGTGATATTGTATGGAATGAATTCATAATAGTATGCCTTGTTAAAATTGACATAATTACCTGTAATTAATTTCAATGTTATGCTCGTCAGATCTGGTCGCTGTTCTGATAAGATAGACGGCGTTGGTAAGTCTCTATACGAGACAAGAGGATATTCGTGGTATTCTGTATATATAAACATGAATATTTGAGTCATCGGCGATGATTTTTTGAATTGTATTTCGACCATGGATGATTTTGAGGGGACAACGCAGGTGTATTCCAGTTCGATTTTCGAGAACTGTCAAACAGGGCGTTCCAAAATTTGTGTCATTCTGTCATCCACAGAACACTCATAACTGAATGGCAAGAAGAGCGAACTAGACGCCAGTGGTGTACTATAACCATGATCAATAGTCTAAGATTCTACTGTTTGAACATGCAGAGATGTTTATTATGTCATGACATAGATTTTGAAGGAATCTTGATATTGTATGGAATGAATTCATAATAGTATGCCTTGTTAAAATTGACATAATTACCGGTAATTAATTTCAATGTTATGCTCGTCAGATCTGGTCGCTGTTCTGAGAAGTAGACGGCGTTGGTAAGTCTCTATACGAGACAAGACGATATTCGTGGTATTCTGTATGTATAAACATGAATATTTGAGTCATCGGCGATGATTTTTTGAATTGTATTCCGGCCATGGATGTTTTTAAGGGGATAACGCGGTGTATTCCAGTTCGATTTTCGAGAACTGTCAAACAGAGCGTTCCAAAATTTGTGTCATTCTGTCATCCACAGAACACTTATAACTGAATGGCAAGAAGAGCGAACTAGACGCCAGTGGTGTACTATAACCATGATCAATAGTCTAAGATTCTACTGTTTGAACATGCAGAGATGTTTATTTTGTCATGACATAGATTTTGAAGGAATCTTGATATTGTATGGAATGAATTCATAATAGTATGCCTTGTTAAAATTGACATAATTACCTGTAATTAATTTCAATGTTATGCTCGTCAGATCTGGTCGCTGTTCTGAGAAGATAGACGGCGTTGGTAAGTCTCTACGAGACAAAAGGATTTTTGTGGTATTCTGTATGTATATACAAGAATATTTGAGTCATCGGCGATGAGTTTTTGTATTGTTATGCGACCATGGATGATTTTGAGGGAACAACGCAGTGTATTCCAGTTCGATTTTCGAGAACTGTCAAACAGGGCGTTCCAAAAGTTGTGTCATTCTGTCGTCCACAGAACACTTCTAACTGGATGGCAAGAAAAGCGAACTAGACGCCAGTGGTGTACTATGACAATCAACAATAGTATAATATCCCACTGCTTGAACCTGCAGGGATGTTTATTTTGTCATGACATAGATTTTAAAGGAATCTTGATATTGTATGGAATGAATTCAGAATAGTATGCCTTTTTAAAATTCGCATAATTACCTGTAATAAATTTCAATGTTATTCTCGGTCAAAAGTACCACAAGTACCTGTGTATACCTTTGCAACAGGTACAATCGCCTGAGCCAAAACCGTAGGATTCAATTTAGTCCCATCTAAATCTAAGCTTATTTGGTTTAATATCACCCCCACTGTAATATTCAAACGACAATATTAATTGAAATTTCTCATTACTACTGTACAGATTGGTTAAATTGTATGAAAAACAAATATCACTTGAACTAAAGGTCCTTCTCTTGTACTTCCTGGAATCATTAGTCTTTTTTTGTAGATAAATCATTCGTCATCTTTTTTCCTAAATTGCACCATTTTTGAGATATTTGAAGTTGAAAGGAATTAAATCGATATAATCATCTGATGAAACATGAGTGAATGAATCATTTCTTAGAGGGAAAATAATGTTTTCGAACAATTCAGATTCAATAGTGAATGCAGTGGAAGGTAATTTTAATTCAAACTAAACTGTACTACAGTGGGGTATTTGCCCAATGTGAAAACTTAAAATGCTTATTACTTTTGAACGCAGCTGAATAGGGAAAAACGGTATAGGAAAAAAGTGTTTCTGTTGATCTCAAGAACCTATGGTTAAAATTAACGCAGTGGTCAAAGACTCACCCTGTATATATACGAGGTGTGGCTAGAAAAAAACCGAACTTGCACAGGTGAAACAATAAAACGAATGCAATAAGGCTGAAAGTCGCCTGGCCTGTGACGTGACTCTTGCTTCACCTACTGCTCGAGTTTTATCTGCCTCCTGTACTCAGTCTGCCCGTGGCGTCTGTTCTAAGTAGTAGACGTTTTGTCTGTGCGTCGGAAAAATGTTGAGTGTACAGAAAGAACAGAGTGTTATCATCAAGTTTCTTTTCAAACTTGGAAAATCTGCAAGTGAAACGTTAGTAATGTTGCAACAAGTGTACGGTGGTTTAAACGATTTAAAGATGGCCACAAAGACACAAGTGATGACGCTCACACTGGCATACCATTTTCAGCAAAAACTGATGCAAACATTGAAAAAATCGATAAACTTGTTCGAGAAGATCGCCGTATAACAATCAGAGCAATCTCTGTGTTGACAGGAATTGACAAGGAAACGGTTAGGCAAATTCTTCATGAAAGTTTCAACATGAACAAAGTGTAAGCAAAAATGGATCCAAAGTGTCTCAAAATTGAACAAAAGGAACGCCGAAGAATGATTTGTTCGGACATCCTACTCCCCTGATTTGGCCCCCTGTGATTTCTTTCTCTAAAGTCAAGTCAGCTTTGAAAGGAACTAGATTTGAGAGTGTTGAAGCAGTAAAAGAAAAAGCGACTGAAGTAATGTATGGACTTACCGAAAATGATCTGCAGCATTGCTATGAACAGTGGCAAATTCGTATGGAGCGGTGTATAGACCGAGATATTGTAAATAATGGAAAATAAAATTTTTTTATAGCATCAGTTGTGTTTTTTTCTAGCCACACCTCGTATATCTTCCGTACATAAAATGAACGAATAATCCAGTGGCGTAACAAAATTTTCCACCGGTACGAACTATTTCCGGAGTGATACCAGAAAGACGCCAGACCCAGGTGTCGGCAAACACAACGTCCTATATGACCCACTTTCGACGCCACCGACGCATCTGCGGAAGAATGCGCGCCGTGCATTCCGAGCCCGAGATCTATTTCGAGCCAGCGTCGTCAAGAATTTCAGGAAACGTCGAAAAACCGGTGCCGTGCGGTCGTCTCCATTTCTCCCGAGAATGAGCGTCGCTATTCCTGGAGACGCTCGAGATTTTTTCGCTCGTTAAACGGGTTTTATTGCTATCTGCGCCCCGACGGTATACAATGTATGCGATGAGGATTAACAGCGCTGTGTAAAACAAGAAATATTATTACGGGAAGGTGTCAAAACATTTTAATTTGTCGTTGCTAGTTGGGGTTTTAATGGAGCGGTCTTAAATCAAGCTGATTTATTCCTCGTTACGGGTAGCTTTATCCAGTTTCTGGTTAACTGAGGTTTGTTGGCGGTACTGTCTGTAATCGACGCCCTCTAAGAAGAACAAAGACAGCAGTACACAATTCTTTAGTTCCTCAAGAGTCAGTTCTGAAGTTAGTTTTTCTGTAATTCTTTGCTGCCTATTAATGGTTGTTTCAAACAGCAACTAGCCGACGGCTACCGACAGAGCGGACCAAATGCTGATGGCTGTAACATATGGTTGTAAACATATGGTTGAAAAAGGAAACTTATTCACTAGGTCTAGGTGCACTACAGGTCTCGACGTATTTCTCTGGTGCTTTGTCTCCATACCAAACATGGCAATATTATTCTTATGCAGGGCATACACGCTACGGTAGACCGGAGAGGAAAACTGTACAGGTATACCTGCGCCAGTCTGCCTCATGCGTGGGGACGTTTCGGTATACCATACGGGTAGTGTGTTCGTTAGCAGCGACCCTACGGTCCCACTAGACCGAATCGAAATTCGAATTTGCTCCGGCGACCTGTGCAGACTTGAAAAACTACGACACACACGCTCCGGTCGACATGCGCAGGTATACCTGTACAGTTTTCCTGTCCGGTCTACCGTAGCGTATATGCCCTGCATTACTCAACCCTAGGTGTTGAGACCAATCAGCTAAAAATCATTTATGTTTGAAACTAAGGAAAAACTAATTGAAGGGTATGTGTACGGGAAACTTCCTCGACCGTGTGACCCCATTGATTTTGAAGGTGTGTTTAGATGTCATCTTTGTCTATTTGTAGCCTATTTCACCTCATTTATCACCCGATCTTGAATATCCAAGAATTCGAATTGAATTTGATTGTATTCAGGGTAGATTGAGTTACAATTCGCTCTAAACTCCTGAAAACCCCGTACAGGTAATTGATGATGCAATGAAAGGCTTC
This sequence comes from Micraspis discolor, assembly GCA_030674115.1. NCBI lineage: Eukaryota > Metazoa > Arthropoda > Insecta > Coleoptera > Coccinellidae > Micraspis > Micraspis discolor. The sequence continues at coordinate 816,427 of JARTUT010000444.1, read as the reverse complement.
ATATTGTAACTTTTTTCTGTCAATAACGCAAAAATAACAAGTCCTATATGCAATTTTTACAATTTAAAATTTATTTATACCACTTCAGATAATAATTTATCTACACAGAGAATTTATATATAATACATTCCGCCACGTTCTAACAACAACTCTCCCTCGTCTCGTGACAGTTATTGTCTTTATTACGGCGTGATTGCCATGACGAAGATATTCGATATTCAATTTATTGTGTTGATGAGTTTGAACAGTTTTTGGCCATGTTTAAACGTGACAAACCGGAATTTTCGTGTCGCTATGTGACAATGGATGAAACATGTTTCTATTATTTTACTCCCGAATCAAAACGAACCTCGTCCAAAGCGCCCGAAAGCCCAACAATCAACTGTAAAGATTATGGCCTCGGTAATTTGGGATGTACGAGGAGTAATATTCGTCGACTCTAGTGAGAAAAGAAATACCATTAACAAAGAATATTATATAGCGTTATCGGAGCGTATGAAAGCCGAAATTGCAATGAAACGACCCCAAAAACTGTGTTTTTTTCATAGCCCCGGGACTTCTCAGTCCATGTGGTATAAAGACCATTACGATCAATCGATGTTGATTGGTTTCTTGTAGACTGTAGTATTTGGGATTAAAATTAGTTTGTAAACTAGTATAAGTAGTTTTTTTTCTATGTGATGTAATGATTTCTCTGGGTTATCTTTTCATATTGTCATGATTATTAATTGATAATTGTCGAAATAATCGTTTTAATAACATATAGATATATCAATTAATCATACATTGCCTCTACAGGGCTTTAAGATCTTCAGAGCTTTTAATTCTACCCTTTATATCAAGTTCAATTGAGATTTACTCTGATTCGAGATAAAAAAAAACATGTTCTTATAGTAAATATATATATTCTTTTAAACTATTGGCTTACAAACAAATGTTAGATGGGGTTGGTGACGGGGTGTCGTACAATTCGGTGTATGACATAAAAGCCTAGGAAAAAACCCTAGTAAAAAAAAACCCTGGCTCCCCATGTAAGTATGAAAATACAAAAATAAGCTGAAATATATTTTAGGGACTTCTTTCTTCAAGAGTAGTTTTCTATTGATGAAGTGTAACTAAGTAACTTTATTTAATTATATATATAGAATAATTTTGGCCGGCTAGCTGGAGAGCAGGTAAAATGATTTGATGCCTCTACCCTAATCAATGAAAGTTCGAAATAGAACAGTCGTCATTTGTTCCACTTTTTACAAATATCAATTATTTACAAATGTACAGTCAAAATTAAGTGGAATTGACAAGATGTTCGGTCATGTATGTTTCACAGGTAATCACCATCCCCTTCACTGAAACTTATCTTGTTTATCCTTGTATATTGAGATTCCAGGAAAATTATCTCCTCTGGTGGTTTTTCAGTTGAAGAAACGTTCGATAATTATCTTCTCTGGTGGTTTTTCAGTTGAAGAAACGTTCGATAATTATCTTCTCTGGTGGTTTTTCAGTCAAAGAAACGTTCTGTACGCCACTGCTGCAAGTTGGCGGCAAGCTCTCAACTTCAATGAATTTTTTACTTGATAGGTCGACGACAAAATTCCATAGCCCGACGGGTTTGGCTGTGAAAATCGGGTTTATCAGTTTTGACTTGATAAAAATCTCTTAGTTTCCATCGTTCTCTAAATGCATCATTTTACAAACGAAAATCTTTTAAAAGAAGAAAAAATAACCACGTGTTCAGAAAAGAACCCAATGGCGCAGATAGTTCGACACTAAAAATTCAGAGAACTCTGGACACCGAGAAAACAAAAAAAAATCAAATAATTGAAATTGAAATCGAACAATAAAGTTAAGTACAATATCAAAATAAATGAAGGTGAGCTGATCCACCAGATATTCTCAAATGGAAAAGTGAAAAAATGGCGGTCCGACCAGAATTATACGACATCTTTTTGTCATCTACACAAAAAAAATAATTAAATGCATTAAATAAACATGACATTTAGGATCGAATAAACCCTGTCTGATCATAAATGAAAACTTACCGGAAAATTTCTTCCGCCAGGAAAAATTCGCATATAAAATCTACGAAAACACTTCAAACGTGTTATTTCAGCAGCTTCTCGACAGTGAAAAGACAAACTGGATCGAGAACATCGACCATGCGATATCGACCGATTCGGCGCGTTAAGTAGATCATTGCAATGACAAATGAAATGCTCATAGACAGTTTTAAAGCGGATTTCTGTGGTTAATTGAAATTGGTAAATCATGGTGCTACAAGAGACAGAGACTTCTTCAAGTTGCCCACATCGAATCTGGAAATAAAAAGACAAAAGCAGAAAAAGAACTGAACAAAAAAATACGTAACATATTCGTTTGAAATTTATAACCCAGTTCAAGAAAGAATCGGAAACATCATGAATAGCCCTAAAACCATCTTGACATTTATATATGGGACAACTATTGATAAGATGAGGTATTGTTTCTTCTGCTTCCCTACATTCACAACTTGTGCTAGGAACTGAGTTCCATCTGAAAAGCATGCTATTGGTACGACTATGACCTGTTCTCAAACGTTTAAGAACTGTCCAAGATCAAAACCAGAAATATTTTTAGAAGGATCAGAAACGAGATACTTATTGAACATTTCGTAAGAGTTCCACTCAGTCTTCCATAATTCCATTCCATAAAACTGGCTAATAAAAGATACGTAAGGTTCTTCTCCGAAAAAAGAATAGAAGAGTATGTGGCATCTCTCTCTGCGGTTTGCTTTGATGAAATTTATGTTAATGGTAAAGTTGATTCATGCTTTCGAATATTCATGGATGCCATAACTCATTTGATTGACCGGCATTTTCCTGCCAGGCATATTACCTCTCATGGTAAAAATTGGGTAACAAAAGAAGTTAGGCAGGCAAGTCTTCATTTGAAAGATTTACATTGGTTTTACTCTGAATTGAGGTCTGTGCATTCTCTTGTGATTTACAAAGAATTCAAAGCGTATTATAGTAATCTATTAAAAACAATAAAATACAACTTTTATGTTGGCTAGCGTAAGATTGAAAGATATATACTGGTTACATGCTAATATCAGATCGTCTGGTTCACTTGAAATTTACAGGAGAGCCAAAGTAGATTACAATTTGTTGCTTCGTAGAAGCAAATGTCAGTACTATAGCGGATATATAAGTGAGTTCAATAATAAACTAACGCAATTTGGAACATTGTCAATTATGAGACTGGTCGTAAGTTCAGGGGTGGATCTGGTATCATCCTTAACTTGGAGGGTTCTCTCTGTTCGGAACCAAAATTGATAGCTGAAGCTCTTGGAGACTACTTCTCTAACCTTCCTAGCTCTCGGCTGTATGATCATTATGGTAGCTCTGTTTCAACAGAGTGTACAACATGCCCCATGTCATCGAACACCTTTTACTTGTACCCAGTTCTCGCATTAGAAGTCTCGGACGTAATACGGGAAATGAAAAATAAGAAGAGTACTGGAAACGATTACATATCCAGCCGTTTATTAAAGTCTTCTATAGAATTCTTTTCCGAGCATATTTCCCATCTTATCAACCTGTCAGTTTCAAACGGTACCTTTCCATCCCTTCTAAAAACTGCAGTAGTTATCCCGGTATTGAAAAAGAAAGCCGACGTTCATAATATTACTAACTATCGACCGATATCTTTGTTGAGTGTAATCTCCAAGGTTATTGAAAATATCGTGCGGAAAAGAGTTGCCACTTTTTTGGACAAGTTCGATCTTGTCTCTAATGCTCAACATGGATTCAGGACCGGCCGTTCTACTGAGACAGCAGCTTTCGAGTTCATCGAGTTCGTCCATAAGAATCTAGACGGAGGACGCTTCGTTGTAGGGCTGTTTTTTGATCTTTCCTGTGCCTTTGACGTTCTTTCCGTCGGTTTTATGAGAGAAAAATTCTATAACTTGGGATTTCGAGGTACATTCCTTGATTGGTTGATAAGTTTCATATCTGGTAGGTCTATGAAAGTGAAAGTCGATGATGTTCTTAGCCAAAATTATAATTTAAAATCCGGAGTTCCCCAAGGATCGGTATTGGGCCCACTTCTTTTCGTCCTCTTCATCAACGACCTGCCTGATTACTTGAGGTCTGAATTGTTGTTGATTTTTGCTGATGACTTTTCTGTGGCTATTTCTGCTTCGGACGCATCCCAGCTTGTTAGCATCTGTCAATGTCTCATTAATAATTTTAGTGCTTGGTGTCGTAAAACGTAGAGAAAATAAAAATTATTTATTTCGGAAACAAAGCAGCTGAAGGAGAGCAATTAACGATCACCTGCTTGGGCTCTACAATTAGGTCGGACGAGTCCACTAAGTTTTTGGGTATCTACATTGATGAACATCTCAGATGGAGCTATCATATTGACATCCTATGTAAAAAACTAAATTCATCATTTTACGCCATTTATCGGGTGAAACATTGCTTTTCAAGTGAATATCTGATGAACCTAAACTACTGCCTTGTATATAGCCACATATTTTTGCTCTGATCCGTAACATTCATTTTTGATGACTGTTTCAGAATTTTTGAAATATTTTGATCCATGTATCTAGTAGTTGCTCCATGTTTGTTCATTCTGGTAAATTTTACAAGAAGAAGAAGGGTGTATAATTTAATTTTCAGCTACAAGAAGAATACCTGAAATTATATCGGGAATCTAGCACACAAACTATGTTTAGGCGAAATTCCTGAAAATTGTACAAATATTGTAGATGAAAGCTGATGAATAAAATTCTATTCTATTCTATTCTATATCATATAATATCTTATTATGGGGTGTTTCATCGGATGTAAATAGAGTCTTTGTTTCTCAAAAGAGAGTGTTGCGAATGATATATGGTATAAACTCAAGATCCTCTTGCAAACCTATTTTCACTAATAATTGCATATTAACTGTACCCTGTATCTACATCTATAAGTCGCTTATCTTAATTAGACAAAAATTTCAGAGTATGGATAAATTATCTAGTCACCACTCTTACAATACACGGAACGTAGAAGTTTTAACTCTTCCTAAACACAAAACAGCAAGATATGAACGTTCACCCACTTATCAGGGCATAAAAATCTATAATAAATTACCCGCTTGTTTCAAATCCGTTTAATCCGTTTCAAGAAAGCCATTAGATCTCTGTTAAGTCGTAAGGCTTATTACAGTATTAATGAATACATATGTGATCAGCAACTTGATTCAATGTAATCAATGTCTTTTTCTTGTAGTAATTTTTAAGTTGTATCGTCTACAATGATATAATTACGAATTTGTAGTTATTTTTTTCTGACTTGTCTCATACATTTATATATGTCTTAAGGGATTAATAAATACTTACTTACTTACTTACTTACTTACTATGCAAATATAATTGAAAATTCAGTCAACAAAATAAAAGTATTTGGAGAATTGTGAACCAGGAAACTGGAAAGAAAAGTATAAAAGAGAATATGTCAATTAATGTACACGGAGTCTTTTGTTCCGAGTCGCCTACAATAGCTGCAGCCTTTGCGGAATATTTTTCTGGTATTACAACTGTTAGCCTTCAGCAACACTATGGAAATGACATATCTCACATCTGCACAACATCTAAGATGGAATCACATAGTTTTTACTTTTATTCAGTTGATTCGGCGGAAGTCATAAACGTCATGAATTCATTAAAAAATAAGAAGAGCACAGGTACTGACTGTATCTCTTCACGAATATTGAAAATCTCTGCTGGATACATTGGCAGTCATCTTGCTCACCTGATAAATCTTTCAATATCATCTGGCATCTTTCGGATCAAACGGAATGATGTTACTGAAATAATTAATTACAGACCGATTTCAATCCTGAGTAGTATTTCCAAAATTATTGAGAAAGTGGTATTAAAGCGTATGATAGATTATTTAGATAAGTTCAATATTATCACAAGTTGTCAACACGGATTCAGAATCGGTTGCTCAACTGAGACGGCAGCCGCTTCGTTCATTGAGAGTACTTATGGATGGTTGGATGATGGTCTCTATGTCGCGGGCCTGTTCTTCGACCTATCGCGTGCATTCGATTGTTTGTCTATTCCATTTACAATGAGCAAGCTATATAACTTAGGATTCAGAGGAATCTTCTCGGACTGGTTGCATAGCTTCTTGGTTGAAAGATCAATAGTTGTCAGAGTGGGCGACTCATATTCCAGCAAACATAACATAGATATCGGTGTTCCTCAAGGATCAGTGTTAGGACCTCTCCTGTTTATATTATTCGTGAATGATTTGCCTTGAACGAGAAACTCACAAATACTTTGTCTGCCTCAACATAGAACATCAAAATTTGAACTCTCCCCATCTTACAAGGGCATAATATTCTTCAATAATTTACCAAATGAAATAAAAAGATTAAATGAGATGAAATTTAAAACCACCATAAAACGTATATTAATTGATAAATCTTACTATAGTATTGCGGAATATTTAACCGATGGTCATTTTGATGACGAGATATTGTTGATGATGGAGCTCGTGTTGAATGATTGTTTGGGCTATTACCATCATCTATTGTGGATGTAATGATTTCCGACGTTTCGATAGACATCTTCTATCTTTATCAAGGAGAAAAATAAAGTGGGATGAAGCATCAATAATATCCAAAGAAGAAAAACTTGCAAGAAGAAAAATCAAAGAAGCAGCATTTATGAAAATAACACCTGATTCCATAAGTGCTCCATCTATAGATCTGCCAGAAGTTTGGACGCCGATAGTTCGATCCAACTTAAAAAGATCATCATATCACAGATGAGTATATAACATCGTTCATTTTCTTTCATGACTTCTGTCAATTGACTTTTTGAAAATTGATAATTTTCAAAAGGTTTCTTACTTTTCTCCTTGATAAAGATAGAAGATGTCTATCGAAACGTCGGAAATCATTATATCCACAATAGATGATGGTAATAGCCCAAACAATCATTCAACACGATGGTCATTTTGCATAATTTTTGTATACTAGGTTCATTGTATTCGTTTTGATTTTTTTCTGATAACTTGCTCTTTACTGGGAACTTATTTCATTTGACCTGTCCTATACATTCTTATTTGTAATGTCAAAGGGATTAATAAAGAATTATTATTATTATTATTATTATTCCATAATTCTTTATCGCTTATATTTATATTGAAGAACCTGTTATGCCATAATGGTTTACGTGACTTCAATCTGGGAATTCTATTTTGTGGAATATATGAAATAATTGGGAATAAATTGGAAAATGAATGATATTTGTCCCAAGAATTCAGAGCTGCAGTCTGTCTACGAATATAGGGAGGGACAATGTTTGACAACCAATGCTAACCTCTGAACCGGTGTAGATCTTATGGTGCCAGTAATTATTCTCATGGATGTATTCAATTGTGCATCAATTTTTTGCGTATGTGCACTATTAAACCAAACATTGCAACAATACTCAGCTGCAGAAAAGACTAGGGCTAGAGATGCTGTGCGAAGAGTGGAAGCATCAACACCCCAAGATGATCCAGCTAATTTCTAAAGAATATTATTCCTAGTTTTCAGTTTTAGGCTCAGATCATTTGAATGAGCCTTGTAATTGAGAGATGAATCTAATTTAACTCCTAAATATTTTGGATAGAAATTATGTTCGGTAGGAGAATCATTGAAAGTTACAGCTAATTTCTTATATTTTTCTTGATTATTCAGATGGAAACAAGATATCTCCGGTTTGTGGGAATTGGGACATAATCGCCACTCAATTCTTTAAAATTTCCAAATCAGATGACAGTATGTTTTCCAGAGTATGGAAATCCGAATGTTGGTAAGCAATAGCAATGTTGTCAGCATAAACAAATTTTTGAGATGATGTAGTGGGCAAATCACTTAGATATAAATTGAAAAGTAAAGGAGCTAAAACTGATCCTTGAGGAAGACCGTTTTTAAATGTTTTGAAGTTGCTACTCTTATTGTCAATAAAAACACGAAACCTTCTATCAGATAACATATTTTCTAATAAGAGTACCATCTTCCTACACTTCAGATGGGGATGAAGTTTGGAAATTATTCCATCTTTCCACACAGTGTCATATACTGAAGAATTCTTATAGTAATAGACATGAGAAGGTAATAATACATCAGGTACCTGTGAAGGCTGTTTCAACAATAACAAATTGAAAAAATATAATTTCTCTTCGAATGTATTTCGATAAACATTTACTTTGCTAAGTTTGACCACTGATTGAAATATTTTGTTTCAGGTAAATATCGGAGATCATCTTCTGCATTAGGTGACCCATCTGATCTAGTCAATAGTGAATGTAACACATAAGGTGCAACTGTGAGTTCCAGGTATGTGTAAGGGGAATTAATGAAGAACCATCGTGAAAAAAAATCTACATGCTCTCTATTATATTTATGTTTAGGATTAAGGAACATTCGAGCAGTTTCCTGAATAAAAAACAGTGCTCAACTTATGCGAACCATCTTTTGAACGAGGGACATATGTTTGATACAAACTATACAATTTTGCACATCAACACATCATTTATCTTCTATGGGTACAGAGTGTTGCCATGGTATCGAAAGAATATTCATTGCATTTTTTTAGATCCAATCAATTTCACTCTACGTATTACATAAATCCAGTAAATCTCAAATAACTCAGAAATTATTGAATTTAGGAGCATAATCATGTGAGAAAACTATCATTATTTTTGACCGCAGAATCCAACACAATTATAAAAAAATTTAGAAAGCACTGACGTGAGGTCAGATTGCTTTGGCGCTCTTGTTGAGCTACTCGAGAGTAAATATTCAAACCATAACAAATCTATAAGCACTCTGATCACGTGAACAATAGTCTTTTCCCGTACTATGGGACAATGTGATGCAAATATGAACGCCTAATGAATGAACAAACCTATATCTCAAATTGAAAATAACTACTCATAATTTTCCCCAAGTTTTGTTCGAAGCTATAATTCCCTTTTCCTAAAAACTTACGTCAGTGCTTTTCTGAATTTTGACAACGTATATTATTTCAGCCACCGATATTGAATTTTATCTTTATGATTTCCCGTTATGAAAAATTTTTGTTAATATTACGCCAACTGACACTGATTAATGATCCTGGCCTTTGTCATTAGAATATCGATCTGTTATGGCCATCGTTCAAAGAAAATCATCAGGAGTATGTCATTTCTCCTATCTCTTGAGTAAATGAAAAAGTGATCATATCTTTAGATGGAAAAGAGCTACGACAATGAAATTTGAGGATAAGTAAGATATCGATCACCTCAATATATTCACGAATTTTTATTGAAATCCGAAAAATATCTTATGAGATAGTGAGGATTAAAAATTTTTTTGGGAATTTTTAAAAACTTTCTAGCGTGACGATTCCTGCGAAATTTTGTATTGAATTGTATTGAATTTAGTAGTTATTGAGGAAACAACAATTCAGATGCTCATAACTACTGAACCATCCGACGGATTTGGCTCAATAACGAACTCGACCGACATATTTGGACAAATAACCTATTCTGAAAATATGAAAACTCTAGCTGACTCCTTTTGGATGCTAGAGAGGATACGGCCGGCCGGACAGACTCAACTTTGGCCATGGATTCTTCATCGGGGAGCCGAACCCAATCGATTGAGACCATTTTCGGCTCGATATTCCAAAATTACAGACATTCGGGCAAAATGATGGGCACTCTGTTCGGGTGAACAAGAGCGCCAAAAATAGGCTTCTAATTTGAAAAACAGAAGTTATGGCCAATTTAAGATCACAATTTTCAACACAAAATTTTAAACACCCTGTGATGATATTTTGAAATCCAAAGATGCATGACCTTTTCACAACCTTCCTCTTCGATGTTGTAAAAACGGTTTACGCTCAGGATATTTAAAATAAGAATAATGAACATATTACTGACTGATCATATTTGACTTTTTTCCAGATTTTTTTAGATATTTTGAGAACTATTCGATTTAATACAATGGTTTTAACAGAAATGTATTCACTATTGAATACTCGATCATACCAGGAATGGAAAACTTGAAAAAAAATTTTTTCGTCGATTTAATTTTCACTCCCTGTATAACCGGAAGTTTTTGGGCTTCGAAAATATTTTAGCTCTGTAGAGAACTTCGAACAATATCATAATCACAATTTTCAGATTTCAAATATGTCTAGTTCTCCAGAAACGTGTAATAGGCACTCGAACGTGAAACAGCCTGTATCCTCTGTACTCGAATGTGGTTGCCAGAATTCAACGATATCCACTTGTATATTGTTTATTATCAAGGGGTCGCTAAACGATCCTAGTGATTCAAAATCAGATTAACATGTTTCACTTATTGCCCATAGTGCATAATTCCTTTTGTTATATTTCCCGGTACATTTTCATTTCCCCAGTACCAGTTGAATTTTCAATTCTATTTAATGCACGCCACTGTAACCTGTTAAGTCACCTGCATCATTCAACTGGCTGGGTTTATTTATGTGCTTTCTATCTGGAGAATATGCGGTCTATTTTTATATTTTCGTCAGGCTTCCAAGTGGTACTTTGTGTTGTCAGGGGCGCAGATTGTTTGATATTGTGTCTTCGATGCGTTTTTGACGTAAATAGACGTGAGACGAGCATGAAATCCAAGTTGACACACGGACAGGTGCATCTGGTTACTGAATACAAGCTTTGAGTTTTAAGATTAACCGTCTGCAGAGACAGGTGAGGATATGAAACTACCTCGACCGATCAGTATTTTGTATATAGGGTGTTTCGAGTTCTAGTCCTTATAAGTAGTGTTGGATACCTGTTACAAGAGGCGGCTCATTTGTCCCGTACACGACGAGGAAATGTAGGAGCGGCTCATTCAACTTCGAATTTCCCACTTAGTCTCGATGAGGGCCAGGAAGCGATGGAGCCAGGCGACAAATACAAAGAGGGAGAGGGGATAAGTCCTGGTCCTGGACACCGGTACAAAAATGACAGAGGCAGAGGTAAATGAGGGCTGAGGGGATGTACTGATTCATAGTAGACAGTACACAGACTTCGTAAATATGGGATTACGGAAGGTTTTATGGCGCGGCGGCGTCTTTATCACCTCTTACCAAATATGGCAATCTACAGCTTCCTTAGATAAAGATGAAAAAACCTACATCTTTGAAAAACTGCCGAAAATAATCCGATAAAATATATTAATTCAACATCAGAAGAAAGAGCTTAACCTATTAGGAATTTCAAATACAGGGTGTCCCGTTTAAAAAATAAGAGTTCACATTAGTGTTTTAGGTTTACAATGTATTCCCTAATACTGAATTCTGAATGTCCATAAAAAATAGTACCAATTTACCCCTTCAAACGTTTTCGTACGACCGATATTAACTGAGATTGCTATTGGGTAAAATATTAACAATCACCCTGTACAAGGAGTTTTGATATCTTGCATATTTATCAAATTCATCTCTGTAGACTGAATGGATATGGGAGTTCTTTTAAAGCTTTTTAGACGTTCATAGAATAAAGTTACGGAGTTCTCTACTTCTACGGATGGTACGAAACTAAATTTCATAAATTAATGTTTGTAAATCCTTATTGATTTGCCATCTTGCATACCATCTTTTCAGCAAAATTCCTAGACATTTCTAAAATGAAATTGATGAGTTTTATTATCGACAACCATGAATTTGTTGAACAAACTGATGATATAGTGAGCTCAATTTTTTATGATTTCGTGTTCCCTTTTGAATTATCCCTAGAAGAAATTTGGATAAGGGCTAAATGAAAGAATGATATCATTTCCTACAGGATGTTCGATGGGAAACAGTTTTCTTTTTCAAGAGAAGGAAGTTTGGGCACCGAACAGAACTGAAAAAAATACAGTGAGTTGTTATTTCGACTTGAGGATCTCACGAAAGAGCTCTTAAACATTCCGGATAGTTACAATTAATTGATAATAGTGCTCTTGTCAATTAGTATTCATGCTGAAATGATGCCAGATGTTATGTAAAAGTTTGCTTATTTTTGACAGGTAATAGGTCTAAGGTAGAAGTAAGACCAATTTTTCAAACAAGACCCACTAGTTTCGACTTCTCTCTGAAGTCTTCCTCAGGGCAATATAAATGTAAAAATTATATTTTAAAATCATCTTTGTGAATGAATTAACACATAAATAACCAAATTTAAATTTTGAATTATTCTTTCAGATTTCTTCTGACCTTTGTTTAAACAGTTTATAGTTTTAGCCCTCTATTTCATCAAATAAAGTTTATGTAATGAGAATATGAAACTTATAGAATAATTGATTTGACCAACACGAATTAATTAAGAATGAATATATTGAATAATAATGAAATACTATATCGACGATTACTCAACTAACAAGATGAAAAAAACATACACATAAATGAGGAATTTCCTGACACAGGAACCATGTTGAGCACTTTTAAATTAACCTGTTAAATTAATATGCGGGTGAAATCCAAAACGGCTAGCAATCAAGAGGAAACAAAGTATTACTCAATATATTTATTCTTAATCAATACGTGTTGGTCAAATCAATTATTCTATAAGTTTCATATTCTCATTATACCGGGTCTTTCACGAGGAAACTCACCCATATTTATACGGGAAACTACTGAACGTATTTTCATGAAATTCAGCACTTATAAGTATTTCACGATGCTGATGGAATCTAAAATATTTTCAAGGCATGAGCACCTCCGGTTTTTCCGGAAATTACGTCAACTTCCGTTTTCCGAATTACAACACCATTTTTTACTGCAGAAATAGATTCCTTAGAAAATTTCAAGTTATTTTGATGTAACATTTTCAGTTTTGGTTGGAAAATTCTCTCTGAGCGGGAAAATTCGAAAAAATCGAAAATAGAGCTCCGCTGAAACAAGAATAACTTCGAGGTTTTTGGATGGAAAATTTCATTTTGGGATTGTTCAAGATGTAAGATTGATGTATCCACTTTAAAAATCGAAATCGCGATTCATGTTACAGGGGGTGAAAAAATCGCTTTCAAAGTTAGGGATGACAGAATCCCTAAAGTGGATATTTTCTGAGTTATTCACAAAAAACTGTTTTTCGTCTTGAATTTTCAGCTATTTCTTTTCCCTTCACGCCAAAAAGATGAAATTTTCAGGAACTGTTACTTAAACCATGTTTTAGATTTTACTACCCTTATATGCAAGAGAAAAAAGTTACAGGTTGTTCCTAAATAGATGGCGAATTTGGATTCGAATTTGTATCAGAAACCTCTTTATTTCAACTAATCGGCCATCGGTTTTCTCTCCAGTGATAAATAAATAATTCCTTATGAACCATATGCAAAAACTTACCATGTTTTACATTCTTTTTTTTTTAATGATAGATATCATTAATTACATCTGCCAAATTCCTCTTTATTCAGTAGCATTTTGTTAATTTGGTGATAATTCGTATTAAGTTATAAAATCGATCACTATGCCTAATTTTACCAATGAAGATTATTTAAATCTCTTTCTACTTCATGGAGAATGTAATGAAGTTGTAGATAGAACAATTGGACTGTTCATTGAGAGGTTTCCTGACCGACCCAGACCAACGAGAGATACCATTAACAGAACCATGACAAACTTGAGAAATGTCGGATCTTTCGTTAAGAAAACTATACACAGAGAAAAAAGTGTAGTAGAAGATGAGAACAACGAAATTACAGTTCTTGCATATTTTCGTGTGAATCCTCAAAATTCTCTCAAAGATGCCGAGATTGCTCTGGGATTATCTCAAGTTTTTCGAAGCAATTATGATTCGATTTCAAGAAACTGAAGCCGCTAGTACAGGACATCAACAAGATGGCGCGCCTCCACGCAATTCACTCAATGTGTCAAATATCCTATACAGGCTATTTGAAGATCGATGGTTGGCGAACAATGGTCCACATCTTTGGCCACCACGTTCTCCCGATTTAACTCCTTTAGACTATTATGTTTGGGGTAGGATAAAAATATTGTCTACTCAACTCCCTGACTGATAAAGAGGACTGCATAGAACGAGTCAGAAATGCGTTCAGGTTTGTTTAGATTTTTAGATTCATAGTTTTGAAACTTAATTCAGTTTTTAAACACTTTCGCAGATCTCTTCCTCCCGATGAAATAAGAAGAGCAACGCACGAAGCATTCTCAAGACGTATAAATACATGTCTAGAAATTAACGGTCAAAACTTTGAGCATCTTCTCTAGGTATAACTGCGAAAGTTTGCCATGGTTCTCATAATAGTAACTTGAAGTCGGTTTCAAGAAGGGGTGAAAAATCTACAGCATGGTTCGAATAACAGTTCCTGAAAATTTCATCTTTTTGGCGTGAAGGGAAAAGAAGTAGCTGAAAATTCAAGACGAAAAACAGTTTTTGTAAAAACTCAGAAAATATCCACTTTAGGGCAAGGGTGTGATGCATACACTCGCATTATTTTTAACTTGATTCAATATCTGCCATAAAAAAATGGGGTTCTTATTTGAAAAAATTGATTTTTCACGATTTTGTCATCCCTAACTTTGAAAGCGATTTTTCACCCCTGTATCATGAATCGCGATTTCGATTTTTAAAGTGGATACATCAATCTTACATTTTGAAAAATCCCAAAAATGAAATTTTCCATCCAAAAACCTCGAAGTTATTCTTGTTTCAGCAGAGCTCAATTTCCTTTTTTTTTTTTCGAATTTTCCAGCTTAGAGAGAATTTTCCAACCAAAACTGAAAAATGTTACATCAAAATACCTTGAAATTTTCTAAGGAATCTATTTCTGCAATAAAAAAAAATGGTGTTGTAATTCGAAAAACGGAAGTTGACGTAATTTCCGGAAAAACCGGAGGTGCTCATGCCTTGAAAATATTTTAGATTTCATCAGCATCGAGAAATACTTATAAGTGCTGAATTTCATGAAAATACGTTCAGTAGTTTCCCGTATAAATATGGGTGAGGTTCCTCGTGAAAGACCCTGTATAAGCTTTATTTGATGAAACAGTTAGCTAAAAATATAAACTGACAAACATTTTTATACTGTAATTCATTTACAAAGAAAATTTTAAAATGTAATTTGTACATTTATAGTGCCCTGAGAGTTCAGGTAGCAGTCAGAACTAGTAGGCCTTGTTTGAAGAATTGGTTTTATTTCTACCTTAGACCTATTACCTGTCAAAAATAAGCAAATATTAAGAACATAGGTCTAGAATCATAATCGTTATGTAAAAGAATAAAAACTAATTTACCAACTTTTCATTCGAATAAACCGACAGTTGCCATAGAGAAAACACCGCCAAGATAACCTTTGACCCTTCTAGCCCAAATACACATAAACAAACATTTCGAACACCGGAAACATCAATTAATCGACACCTCCTTAATCCGTTTTCTTCTCAAACGACACATTTTTCTCACCAAAGGTTATCATCCTTTCTTCAATGGTGATTCATAAAACCGTCCAGAAAGAAATAATATCATTATCACGCATCTATAATGCTCCTATGGAATTCCAGAAGTAGTTTTACGAGGAATCCTTAATTCTGAATCACCGCGACTACAATAAAACATTGGAAACCTGCCTAATGGCGCTTGAGGGACAAGATTTATATTATGTGGATCCCACGCAATACTGCTATTTCGGTGGATGTAATGTAATGGGGAAAAAATTAAGTAGATAATCCTCTCAACGCTGAAAATGCGATCGAGTCGAGTGTTAGGAACTGAGTTATTTGGAGCATAAAAATAGCTGTGAACATCTGGATGTTATTTTTTTCTATTTATCGATTTTTTTTTTACTAAGAATGTGGTTTTTTATTTCGATTTTTTGTAGGATATACTAGCTAATTAGTTTGAAATATCTTATTTATTATGATTGATTTTTCATGGAATTTTGAGGAAATCAGTTGGTCAAAAACTACATTCAACTAATGCCAACGTTTCGTAGATATATTTCTACTTCTTCAGGGCTACAAAAGAGAATTTTTTTTCACAAAGATCAAATATACAAGTACATCTGATATAAAAATTGAACAATGGATTAAAAAATGGTTCCAAAATAAACATATACAACAATCGGTAACAAAATCGTACAATTGAAACTATATATTAAAATTACATTTATTCGAGTTTATTTGTTTTTTTCTTTTCTATTTGGATTTGACAGAAACACATATTTAAAATCGAAAAAACCTTACCAAAGTCGAACTTATGTTTTACACACAAAGGATCTTAATATTAGTTTGTTGAGCAAATTGAAAAAGAACTTATGGGGAAACTTTGAAAAACTCCGTCTAAAATGCTTTTGAGACAAATTGCAAAACGTCACAACAACGTGTTACGGTCAATGAGTGTTCCGAAACTGAGATATTTATTTCTATCTTAACCTGTTCAACAACAGGTGGAGTCTAGAATATGTTGTTAAAAAGTTGAATTCCTCAATTCACTGTTATGAATATTTGTTTTTGAAAAGATATAATATGTTATTATATATCAAGCTCAAATTTTGTGTTTCAGTTCGGCAATTAACGGTATCATTAAGTTTTATGTATATCATCTCACTGATGGTTCTTTTTGTATAAGTTCTTTCTATCTCCAAAATAGAAACCACTTAAAAATTAAATTGATGTTTATCATCAAAATAATGGGTTGCAAGGGCTGTCTTAGTATCTTTAGATCTATATTTTTCTTGACAATCATATTTGTGCTGACTTATTCTATTTTTTAGATATTGTTTAGTTTGGCCAATGTAACTCTTCGAACAATCACTGCAAGGGATCTTATAAACCAATTCGCTCTGATCCAACATAGGGTCGACGTCCTTCAATTCAGAAAATAATGCGCTACAAGTTGAAATGTTGTATGAAACTACTTTTATGTTATGAGAAAACGATTTATGAGCATATTTATTTTGTTAGTGAGACCAGGGATGTATGGAAATTTTACATAATATACGAGGGCCATTCAGAAACTAACCTCCGATTGGTCACAGTGCGGGTAGTGGAGGGAGTAGCGCGCCATCTGTGCATTCTCGCGCTCAGCAGGTCAGTCGGCATCAGGCCGTAGTCGAGTGAACATCGTACCTGCGCTAGTTTAGTTTTTGTGGCAGTTTGAAATGTGTGCTGCAATAGAAAATCCCGCCAAATGTGAGGTGCGTGCTGTTATAAGGTTTTTTACAGCCAAAGGATACTCTGCCGCAGCTATTCATCGTGCCGTGTACGGACCAAAATTTATGAGTGAAGGAGTTATCCGTGAATGGGTACGTTTATTTAAAAGTGGACGAGAAAACGTTCATGATGAAGAGAGGAGTGGTAGACCATCATTGGTGACTGACGTTCAGACTCGTTCAGACAGTTGATGCAAAAGTTCGTGAAAATCGACGTTTCACAATGGCGGAGTTGTCTACTAATTTTCCACAGATTCCTAAGACTCTTTTGTACGAGATAGTGACAGCAAGATTGGGTTACCGTAAGTTCTGTGCACGATGGGTGCCTCAAGGCACAAGAGGGTGATTTTTATGCAGAAGGAATTTCAAAGCTTGTGAAGAGATACGATAAGTGCCTCAATCGTAATGGAGACTATGTCGAAAAATAGTGCAAAGACGTAGTTGTAAGATGTATATATTAAAATATTTTTACTTAACTTGGTGTATTTTTTCCAATTAACCGGAGGTTAGTTTCTGAACGGCCCTCGTATATCTTGAGTGCTATTCTCATTTTCCGCACTTGCCACTATCGGTCTGATTTTAATATTGTTGTTTCCAATTATTTTATCAATAAAAGATTTCGGGTATTTATTTAGCTTTAAAAGGTCTCTGATTATTACCAAATTATCCTTCACCACATTTATATGGTCTAC
This sequence comes from Micraspis discolor, assembly GCA_030674115.1. Classification (NCBI taxonomy): domain Eukaryota; kingdom Metazoa; phylum Arthropoda; class Insecta; order Coleoptera; family Coccinellidae; genus Micraspis; species Micraspis discolor. The sequence goes on along the minus strand of JARTUT010000444.1, from coordinate 798,542 downwards.
CAAAAATACACAAAGTAAATATTCCTCTAAGACCAATTATGAGTTCAAGAAATTCAGCATGCCACCAATTGGCTAAATTTCTGCTGAAAATTATATCACCATTAAAAAGTAATTCAACATCGATGATAAGAAACACGAAACACTTCATAGAAATAATGAGACATCAAGAAATCATGGAAGAAGACGTTATGGTCAGCTTCGACATCACCAGTTTGTTCACTAATATTCCGACAGATAAAACACTTATCATAGTTAGGAAAAAGCTTGAAGAAGATCAAACCCTTAGTGAAAGAACTACACTAAGCGTGAATGCAATTATGGAAATGCTTTCTATTTGTATTGAAACAACATATTTCCAATTTGAAGACATCTTTTATCAACAAGAATTCAGAAATGGCCATGGGTTCACCACTATCACCAATTTTAGCTGATTTATATATGGAAATTTTCGAACTGAAGGCATTAGAAAAATATGTACTTAAACCCAAACTATGGAAAATATGTATGTAGATGATACTTTCATTATTTGGCAACATGGAAGAGACACTATAGATGGATTCCTTCAATATCTGAACAATCAAGAGGAATCAATTAAATTCACAATGGAAATCGAGAAAGACAGACAACTTCCATTCTTAGATGTACTCGTACATAAACAAAATGGAATCCCAAGAACCGCACTGTATATAAAAAGCCTACGAACACAGGACAATATCTACATTTTGATTCAAACCATCAACTAAACACTAAATTGGGAGTAGCAAAATGTTTATTTGATAGAGCAATAAATATTTGTTGCACTGAAGAAGACCAAAATGAAGAAATAAATAACATCTCTTAGAAGCAAAGGCTACCCCAAAAGATATTAGAAAAAGCTAGACGAACAAGAGAAAGTCAACCTGAACAAACAGATATAAATCAGACCATTAAAACCGTAATTCCTTATGTGAAAGGTTTGTCGGAGAAAATGAGAAGAATTGGAAATAGATGCAACATAACGACTGCATTCAAAACTCAAGACACTATCAGAGCTAAACTTACAAAAGTTAAGCCTAATAATGAGACATAAAGGACAAAGAACTGCATATATGAATTACCTTGCGATTGCGGAAGATCTTACATCGGAGAAATTAAACGACCTTTGAATGTACGAATAAAAGAACATCAGAAGCTTCTACGAGTACTAGACAGCGACAAATCCAGGTAGATGAGAATCATCGTATAAAATGGGATGAAGCATCAATAATATCCAAAGAAGAAAAACTTGCAAGAAGAAAAATCAAAGAAGCATCATTTATCAAAATAACACCTGATTCCATAAGTGCTCCATCTATAGATCTGCCAGAAGTTTGGACGCCGATAGTTCGATCCAACTTAAAAAGATCATCATATCACAGATGAGTATATAACATCGTTCAATTTCTTTCATGACTTCTGTCAATATTGACTTTTTGAAAATTGATAATTTTCAAAAGGTTTCTTACTTTTCTCCTTGATAAAGATAGAAGATGTCTATCGAAACGTCGGAAAATATTACATCCACAATAGATGATGGTAATAGCCCAAACAATCAATCAACACGAGCTCCATCATCAACAATATCTCGTCATCAAATATAGCTCTGTGGTTTGTCTGGTGCGCCTTTCTTGTACACCGGTTTTATCAATGCTTCCTTAAGCAGGTCTGAGACAACACCATATTTTATAGAAACATTTATTAGGAAAGTTAAACATTGCGGTGCGGTACGGGATCACGACGTAGAATGTTGAAGTGTGGCCGGAAGGTCCTCTGAATGATAATGAAAAACGACCGTTTTCATAAAACGTGCGAAAGGCGAAGCCGCGATGCTCTCTACTCCAAACCGTTGTTTCGAGAACTGTTTATTTTGCCGCACCCTGTATCGCATTGGGCTTGAGGGTACGTAAAAACAAAATATCGACTCACGAAATCTGGTCACTTCGTACAGAATTTTGGGTGGGTTAAAAAATAATTTGTCTCTCTGAAATCCGCTTCAATATCCCACCAAGTACTCAAACAATGGTGGAACGTTTCATAAATAACTGAAAGCTTTATAATCGGACAATCCATTTTACGATTCAAACCGATATTTTTCACGACAGATAAGCACTACCGATTTTTCTCCCTTGTACAATAAACTCTGTCCGGCAGATATTCCGGCACAAGCTAGCCCGTAGGCGTATTCTCGAACTCGCTCCATTGTTCGATCAAATAATGCGAGGTCTGAAGAATTTCGAACATCGCTGGTTGTGCGCTCGGTTATTTATAAAATTATACAGTTGCCGATGTCCGGTTCGTGTCTTTTACGATTTACAACAACGCACCCCGACCCCGGTTCCGTGCGAGAAATGGGCGTCCGTAGGTTCGGCGTAATGGATTGAAGAAAAGTGATTTATCGAAGAGGAGTGCGTCAATGTTTTGGGAAGTATCTCTTGGTGGATTATGAGATTTTCGTTTTTGCTTATCCAACAGATCCGCATAAGACTTGCTGGTGTACGAGGGTTAGGGAATAAAAAGAAGTCATTCGGTGCCAGGTCAGGGCTATACGGCGGATGACTCATCAAATAAATGTTTTGGGTGCTCAAAAATGCCGTTGTTGAGGCGATGTGTGGGAACACATATTGGCGTGGTGAAGGGTGATCCGTCTTCGGCGGTTGGTTTTCCTGATTTCTTGGGAGACAACTGGCAAACAGATGGTTGTGTACCACTAAGAATTGACTGTTCTACGTTGTTCAAGTGGTACGATTGCGACATGTCCAGTTTTTCCGAAAAAACAGGCCACTAATTGCTTAGAAATTCTTCGAAGCACCGCGATCGTATTTTTGGAGCATTTCTTTCGACCAATCGACTCGAGCCTATTTTTTGGCGATTGACAAATTGTGTGGGATCCAACGCGAACAAAATTTTTTGATGGTCAACTGTTCATGCCTAAGGTTGTCTCAATCTTACCATAGGTCTCATGACGATCTTGCAATATCAGTTGGCGCACAGCATCAATGGTTGTCGAAAAAACCATAGATTCTTGATGTCAAAGAAACATTTTCTTCCTATAACATTTTTCTGAATTTGGCCCCGTTCAAAAGATATAGGGTGTTGAAATTTCATTTAAAAAATTGCATTTTCACCTATAATATTCAAACGACAATATCAATTGAAATGATCTCTTGTAAAAGGTTTTTGATAACAGTCATGCATATTTTGGCATCAATAGATTTATTCCATTTCTTGTGGGTTTCTCACTACTACTGTCCATATTGGTTAAATTGCATGAAAAACAAATATCGCTAGAACTAAAGGTCCGTATCTTTTAATTCCTGGAATCATTATTCTTTTTTGCAGATAAAATCATTCATCATCGTTTCTCCTAAATTGCACCATTCTTGAGATATTTGAAGTTGAAAGGAATTAAATCGACATAATTTTGTCCAAATTTTCTGATTTTACCAAATCCAACTCTGCTGAAATGATTCAATAATCAGTTTTTTTCAATGTTGCCATATTTTATGTTTTTATGAAATCTATCTGCAAGGTTGGGGAAATCTCTCCAATCTATGGTTCCACCACTAAACACTAAAGATGAAATTAACCACTGAAAAATGTTTGTCTTACATTCACTACAAAATCTAAATTACCATTTGTTGTATTCATTTGTAATGATGTCTAGCACCTTGTTTAATATTTAATCCAGAGTAATATTCCATAATAAATAGAGAAAAAGATTTCCATCACTCACAAGGTACTTCGGTATATTTTCATGATGACCGTTGAAATAAGTATTTTCTGTCAGGACCTGTTAAATTGAAGACTTGTCTTTATGAAGAGCTGGTTCTTTATAGCTTCAGACTTTCAGGGTTCATCAAATTATATCTATTCTAACATAGGAATGCTTCAAATTAAGTTTTAAAAACTTCGAACCCAGTCTCCTAGATTTGTTTTGTACCTTTATAGAAGTTTTTTCACATCTTTATTTCATACACTGATTCAACTCGGTCCACAAACTTGGAAGATAATAGAATTTGACTTTGTTTTAATATTTCTGAATGTTTGTTATGATGCATGTATAATTAAAATTCAATCGATATTAAAAATGGAAGCTAATGGCTCATAAACAAGAAAGATTAGAATGCATTTTCTGACCTTAATCATTTCATACTTAATTGAATAATTTCAAACTAACGAAATTATCCTTACAATATTTTCCACAATTTTTTTAATGAAAGGTACAAATAATTGTTGACAGTTTCAAACAGAATCACAACAACAAGGAACCACAGAACACTATTTTATTGGGAACTACCCACCACAGAGACGTTATAATAAAATTTTAATGTGATAATAATTCACTCTAGTTATTCTGAGAAAAATTATAGCTGAGGATCAATATTGGTTACAGATATTATCTTTCATTAAAAAAACTTTGCAATTATTAATTTTTTCTTTCCTGGGGTTCGGTAATAAATTACTATTCTATGGTAAGGAATTAAAATTTGACATAATCTATGAATAACCATGATTCAATATTTATGCTTCTGTTCACATAATTAAAACAGATACTCTGATTATAAAAACCAAAAATTTACGCATGTTCAATAATTTATTATTGTCTAAACAGAATAGATTCATATTAATGATCTAATAAATTTTTTTTTATTAAAGAACACCTAGTTGGTCCTGTTCACTGGTCTCTGTCAAAGAGAAGAAAGTCCAGAAATATCAGTCTTTGGAAAATCATAGATGACTTTTTCTTGCTTTGAGTGAAAAAAAGCAAAGGGACAACCTCATGCCTTGGAAGTTTTCATAGAAATGATGGTTTTCATGATTTGGAAATCTTAAGAAGAAAATTACAAATGTATGATGATAACATCCCATAATTCTGAGGTTTTTTTGAATTTCTCACTAGAAAGGCATGGTTTATGATCTTGAAGTAAAAAAAAATTATGGTAAAACAACAAAAATCTATGTTTAGTCTGTTGAATTTTTTTTACCAGAAAATGAATATTTGGATCTTCCTTCTGAATATGGACCTCATCTGATGAAATATGAGTGAGTGAATCATTTTTAGAGGGAAAAAATAATGGTTGTAAACAATTTAGATTCAATAATGGATGCTGTGGAAGGTAATTTTCATTCAAACTAAACTGCACTACAGAGGGGTATTTGCCCAATGTGAAAACTTAAAATGCTTATAACTTTTTAACGCAGCTGAATATGGGAAAACCGTAATGGCAAAACTGTTTCTTTTGATCTCAAGTAGGCTATGCTTAAAATTAACGCAGTGGTCAAAGAGTCACCCTGTATACAGGGTGAGTCTTTGACCACTGCGTTAATTAAAAGAAACACTTTTTCCATTACGGTTTTTCTATATTCAGCTGCGTTGAAAAGTTATAAGCATTTCAAGTTTTCACATTGGGCAAATACCCCTCTGTAGTCCAGTATAGTTTGAATGAAAATACTTTCCACAGCATCCACTATTGAATCTGAATTGTTTAAAAACATTATTTTCCTATAAGAAATGATTCACTCACTCATGTTTCATCCGATTAGGTCCATATCCAGAAGGAAGATACAAAATACTAATTTTCTGGTAAAAAAAATTCAACACCATAAACATATTTTTGCTGTTTACTATAATTTCTTTCTACTTCAAGATTATAAACCATCCCTTCCCAGTGAGAAATTCCCAAAACACCTCAGAATTATTGGATGTTCTCATCATACATTTGTAATTTTCTTCTTAAGATTTCCAAATCATGAAAACCATCATTTCTATGAAAACTTCCAAGGCAAGAGGTTGTCACATTGCTTTTTTTTCACTCAAAGCCAGAAAATATCATCTATGATTTTCCAAACACTGATATTATTTAAGTTTCTTCTCCTTGACAGAGACCAGTGAACAGGTCTATGAGACTGTTAAAAATATGGCAATCTTTTTCGAAATCTTCAACAACAATGAATAATGTCACTACGAATAATTATTTTACAGTGATGTTACTTTGCTTGATGATTATTTTCTCTACTGAATCCCAATAACAAATTACTTGAATAGATTACAAGTATTCTCAGATTTAGGTGTGCAATTATATTTGCTTGAAGGAATCAGGTTTGATCACCTACATTTGATTCTGAAACACCAACTACGTGTTTTTTCGTTAGTAAGAATCTATTCTGTTTAGACTATAATTAATTACTGAACAAATTTTTGGTTTTTATAATCAGAATATCTGTTTTGATTATGTAAACAAAAACAGAAATATTGAATAATGGTTATTCATAGATTATGTCAAATTTTAATACCTTACCATAAAATATTAATTCATTAACGAACCCCAGGAGAGAAAAAAATTAATAATTGCAAAGTTTTTTTTAAATGAAAGTGTAATCATTATCGATCTTCAGTTATAATTTTTCTCAGAATAACTAGAGTGAATTATTACCACATTGAAATGTTATAATAACGTCTCTGTGGTGGGTTGTTCCCAATAAAATAGTGTTCTTTGGTTCCTTGTTGTTTTGATTCTGTTTGAAACTGTCAACAGTTATTTAAAAAATGTGGAAAATATTATAATAAAATAATAATAATAATTTCGATAGTTTGAAATTATTCAATTCAGTATGAAATGATTAAGGTCAGAAAATACATTTCTATTCTAATATATCTTGTTTATGAACCTATAGCTTCCAGTTTCAATATTGATTCAATTTTAATTAACCATGTATCATAACAAACATTCAGAAATACTAAAACTAAGTCAAATTCTATTATCTCCTAAGTTCGTGTACCAGGTTGAATCGGTGTATGAAATAAATATGTGAAAAAACTATAAACCTACAAAATAAATCAAGGAGACTGGATTCGAAGATCTTAAAACTCATATGATCTTAATTTGAAGCATTCCTATGTTAGAATAGAGATAATTTGATGGACCCTGAAAGTCTGAAGCTATAAAGAACCAGCTCTTCATAAAGACAAGTCTTCAATTCAACAGGTCCTGACAATACCTATTTTTCAACGGTCATGAGAATATACCGAAGTACCTGTGTTAGTGAAGGAAATCTTTTCTCTATTTCTTATGGAATATTACTCTGGATTAAATATTAAACAAGGTGCTAGACATCATTAATAATGAATACAGCAAATGGCAATTCATATTTTGTAGTGAATGTAAGACTAAAATTGTTCAGTGGTTAATTTCATCTATTAGTTTTTAGTGGTGGAACCATAGACTGGAGAGATTTCCCCAACCTTTTGAAGAAAGACATAAAATAAAATATGGCAACATTGAACAAATCTTGTTATTGAAACATTTCAGCATAGAGTTGGATTTGGGAAAATCAGAAAATTTGGACAAAATTATATCGATTTAATTCCTTTCAACTTCAAATATCTCAAGAATGGTGCAATTTAGGAGGTAAGATGGAGAATGATTTTATCTGCAAAAAAGACTAATGATTCCAGGAAGTACAAGATACGCACCTTTAGTTCAACGATATTTGTTTTTCATGCAATTTAACCAATCTGTAGAGTAGTAGTGAGAAACCCACAAGAAATGGAATGAATCTAACGATGCCAAAATATGCATGACTGTTATCAAAAACCTTCTACAGGAGATCATTTCAATTGATATTGTCGTTTGAATATTATACGTGAAAATGCAATTTTTTTATGAAATTTCAACACCCTATATCTTTTGAACGGGGCCAAATTTGGAAAAATGTTATAGGAAGAAAGTGTTACTTTTGACGTAAAGAATCTATGGTTAAAATTAACGCAGTGGTCAAAGACTCACCCTGTAAATATACATATTCTTATTCTTAGCCCTAAGGCGAGAAACCTAATTCTCATAATGGAATAAGTACCTCTTGGTTATCAGTTTCAGTTCCAAATACTAATCCACTAGTCCGAGCCCGATTTGATTCGAACTCGTATCTCGAATTAGTTCGGACTAGTATCTGGAACTGATCTTTGGACTGGTTTATTCTCTGGACCAGATCAGGTTGGAACTGAAACATGGAATTGTTGGAATCAGCCATCCCTACTTGGAGCTGAATTTTCTTCAAAAACAGTAACGTATGCGCTGTTCCAAGCGCTCAAGAATATCAAATAAAGGCTCAAGCAGTACGATTCTCTAATATTAGGTCAATGCACAAGTAATTGAGCGAAATCAATTGATCGTTATATTGGATTAGTGTCCAACCTTGGCCAACCGTTCCTTCACAATGCGATCACGAAATTTTTAATTGCCGACGAATTGGAAAATTGGTTATTATGAAAATAACGTTGCTGAATGCAATAAAGATGGAACTAAAAGATTCGTAACGATAGCAGAGAAATTTTGTACACATAGTAGGTGCAGAAATTGTTGAATTAGCGCAGCCAGTGCGTAAGAATAAAAATGGTAGTCAATGACTCTTCACAGCTAAATACCCATGTGGGTAACCTTTGTTGCCTTAACCTGTTTCTATTGTAACTTCCACTGGGAGCGGTGAATCGGAAAAAAAACCTTTCCCATGTTAAACCAGCTTTCAATTTCTGCTTTGATAACAAATGATTCTTTGTTTCTTGAATTTTCGTGTATAGTCCTTAATTTTCTTCAGAATTGTTGGTTATTCGATGATTGTCTGTGGAATAATTAACAATCAATATCAAAATGATTATTGGGGCCATATACAGGGTGAGTCTTTGACCACTGCGTTAATTTTAATCATAGGTTCTTGAGATCAAAAGAAACACTTTTTCCATACCGTTTTTCCATATTCAGCTGCTTTAAAAAGTTATAAGCATTTTGAGTTTTCACATTGGGCAAATACCCCTCTGTAGTCCAGTTTAGTTTGAATGGAAAATAGCTTCCACAGCATCTACTATTGAATCTGAATTGTTTAAAAACATTATTTTTCCTCTAAGAAATAATTCACTCACTCATGTTTCATCAGATGAGGTCCATATTCAGAAGGAAGATACAAAATACTAATTTTCTGGTAAAAAAAAATTCAACACTATAAACATAGATTTTTGTTGTTCCACCATAATTTCTTTCTACTGCAAGATTATAAACCATCCCTTTCTAGTGAGAAATTCCAAAAAAACTTCAGAATCATTGGATGTTATCATCATACATTTGTAATTTTCTTCTTGAGATTTCCAAATCATGAAAACCATCATTTCTATGAAAACTTCCAAGGCATGAGGTTGTCACATTGCTTTTTTTTCACTCAAAGCCAGAAAAAATCATCTATGATTTTCCAAACACTGATATTTCTGAAGTTTCTTCTCCTTGACAGAGACCAGTCAATAGGTCTATGAGGTCTCTTGATACTGTTAAAAATATGAAAATATTTTTCGAAATCTCCAACAACAATGAATGATGACACTACGAATAATTATTTTAAAGTGATGTTACTTTGCTTGATGATTTTTTTCTGTAATGAATCCCAATAACAATATTCTTGGATAGATTACAAGTATTCCCAGATTTAGGTATGCAATTATACTTGCATGAAGAAATTGAGTTTGATCACCTAAATTCGCTCCAACTAGGTGTTCTTTGAGAAAAAAAGTTTTGTTAGATCATTAATATGAATCTATTCTGTTCAGACTATAATTAATTACTGAACATGCGTAAATTTTGGGTTATTATAATGAGAGTATTTGTTTGAATGGGGTAAACAAAAACATAAATATCGAATAATGGTTATTCATAGATTATGTCAAATTTTAATACCTTACCATAGAATATCAATATCTTACCGAACCAGGAGAGAAAATATTAATAATTGCAAAATTTTTTTAAGTGAAAGATAATATATATGTATTCATAAATTCCCAATAAAAACGTGTTCTGTAGTTCCTTGTTGTTTTGATTCTGTTTGAAACAATCAACAGATAATTGTACCTTTCTTCAAATAAAAATGTGAAAAATATTGTAAGGATAATTTCGATATGTTGAAATTATTCAATTCAGCATGAAATGATTATGGTCGGAAAATGCATTCTTATCTTTCTTGTTTATTATTATTATATTATAAATGCATTATAACAAACATTCAGAAATATTATAACGAAAGTCAAATTCTATTATCTTCTAAGTTTGTGAACCAGGTTGAATCGGTGTATGAAATAAAGATGTGAAAAAACTTCTATAAACGTACAAAACAAATATAGGAGACTGGGAGTTTTTAAAACTCATATGAGCTAAATTTGAAGCATTCTTATGTTAGAATAGATATAATTTGATGAATCCTAAAAGTCTGCCTCATAGGTGTTGCTATCGATAACCACTCTTGTGGGCTACTGTTTCTTTTTTTAAAATCAAATCAAATAATAATGAACTTTTTAATGAATCAGGAGGATATACAAAAGTATTAATATAGAGAATTGTAGGGTAAATGAGTCAGTGAGTCAGCCTTTTTCTTTCTTTTAAAATTAATCTGAATTGGTGAGATATACAGAAAAAAATCATTTAGTTTTGCTTAAATCTCTATCTTATAACGGGTGGTCCATCTAGTGTTTGGAATTTGAACTACCGATTATTTGACATTATAAACGTCAACTATTCTTTTTGACGTGACTAATATTTAGTTGAAAGTTTGAAGTTTACGAAATGGGACGCTATTCGCTTGAAGAAAGTTGGGAAATATTAAAAACTTATTTCCAAAGTGGTGAGTCTTCTACTCAAACTGTGAGAAATTTAAGAAAAAATTCGACAAAAAAATGTTCCAAAACCCCAATTTGTGGATCAATTTGTGAAGCGTGTTCGTGAAACCGGAATGTTGGTGGATAAACCAACACGTGTACGTACATGTCCGCTCCGTTCAACCGAAAATATTGCTGCTGTGGCTGAAAGTGTGCGTGAACAACCATCAACATCAGTTCGCCATCGTTCTCAACAATTGGACATTTCACGCACTTCTTTGATGCGAATTTTGCGTAAAGATCTTGCCATGAAGCCGTATAAAGTTCAATTGGTGCAACAGCTAAAGCCAATTGACCATCCGAGTCGTCTACGGTTCGCAAATTGGGCGGAAAATTGTTTGGCGGAGGATAACGAATTTTATCGAAAAATCATCTTTTCGGACGAAGCTCATTTCCACCTCGGTGGTTATGTTAATAAGCAAAATTGTCGCATCTGGGGCACAGAAAACCCGCACGTCGATGTTTGGTTTCAACAGGACGGTGCAACGAGCCATACAGCACACGCCACAATCGATGTTTTACGCCGCATTTTCGGAAATCGAATAATCAGCAGAAATGCTGATGTGAATTGTTTTACGCCAGCAAGAAGCTGCGATCTGACGCCATTGGATTATTATCTTTGGGGAGCGGTGAAAGATAAGTGTTACGCCAACAATCCAGAAACAATTCAAGACCTCAAGACCGAAATTCGAGCTGCTATTGGTGAAATAGAGCCCCAAACAATCGAAAATGTATTAAAAAATGGGTGGAACGAATAGGCTACTGCCAAGTCAGCCGTGGTGGTCATTTGGCCGAAATTATTTTTCATAAATAAATGTCATGAACCAACCTTTTAAATAAATGTTCAACCATTGGAAAATATTGAGCAGTTTTTTTTTATAGCAAAATTAAATTCCAATTTTTAAATGGGCCACCCATTATAAAGAACCAGCACTTCATAAAGACAAGTCTTCAATTTAATAGGTCCTGACAGAAAATACGAAAATACATTACCTATTTCAACGGTCATCATGAAAATATACCGAAGTACCTACGTGAGTGATGGAAAACTTTTTCTCTATTTATTATGGAATATTACTCTGGACTAAATATTAAACAAGGTGCTAGACATCATCAAAAATGAATACAGCAAATGGCAATTTAGATATTGTAGTGAATATAAGACAAAAATTGTTCAGTGGTTAATTTCATCTAGTGTTTAGTGGTGGAACCATAGGCTGGAGAGATTTCCCCAACCTTTTGTAGAAATATTAACATAAAATATGGCAACATTGAACAAATCTGACTATCGAATCATTTTAGCACAGAGTTGGATTTGGGAAAATCAGAAAATTTTGACAAAATTATAGCGATTCAATTCCTTTCAACTTCAAATATCTCAAGAATGGTGCAATTTAGGAGAAAAGATGAGGAATGATTTTATCTTCAAAAAAGACTAATGATTCCAGGAATTACAAGATACAGACCTTTAGTTCAAGCGATGTTTGTTTTTCATGCAATTTAAACAATCTATAGAGTAATAGTGAGAAACCCACAAGAAATGGAAAAAATCTATTGATGCAAAATATCCACGATTAATCACCTGTCGCGATGTCATAGACGTGCTTCGAAACACCGCGATCGTATTTTTGTAACATTCCTTCCGACCAATCGACACTAGCCTTTTTTTAGCGATTGACTAATTGTGTGGGATTCAACGCGAACAAATTTTTTCAAATTTTTTTGACAGTCAAATGTTCATGCAATATTGAGGGTTTACTGCTCCCACTAATTCCTAAGGTTGTCTCAATCTCACGATAGGTGAATTGACGAACTTGCCATATCAGTTGGCGTACAGCATCAATGGTTTTTGGAACAACAACTGATTAATCGCACGAAAATGTTCACGATTTGATTCCATTTTTTGGGCGAGATGAATCTTCTTAGTTACTGTAAACAACACAAATAGCGCTTTTATATGAAATATAGAAGGCAATCCTCGTATGAGTTATTCAATTCATGAAATTAAAACTGGAATGAGTAGAAAAACTGTATGATAAAATTCAGGAACGAAGTAACGTGATTAATGTGCAAAATTATTCGTCATACATCGAACATTTAATCGGCAAAACACGTACGAGGATTTATTGCCCATTAAAAGAAATACCAACGTGACAGACCAGCTATGAACCTATTCGCGAGTATCGAGTTTTCAACGCAAATATCATTTGTTGTAGAATGATTATTTGGGCTATTTCCATCGTCTCTTTTTGATCATTTTTTATCAACGTTTCGAAAGTCATCTTCTATCATTTTCAAGATTACCTTGTTTTGTCAAATTTAGACAGGAGTTTTTGCGCGTCATTTGCCTTGCTCCGGAACAGTGTGATACTAACACTACTGCCACAATGAATGAACCAACCTATATCTCAAATTGAGAATAAATACTCACAGTTCTCCTTAAGTTTTGTTCAAATCTCAAATTCGCTTTTCCTGAAAACCAATAAAAAGTAGGCATATCAATTCATCCCAACTAATAAGGAAAACTGTGTGTATCTATATATAAATTGAGGTATAGGTTGACCTCATATCAGGGCTTCTCTCATACAATATTTCACTGTAAATGAACGATGATTTTAATTCTATGAAAGTTGTAAGGCTGAGAACCTGATCTGAACAATTTCTATTTTTCCTAAAGCCGCCCTGGAAATTTTGTAGAGCATTTTCTATAGAAGATCTAATTCTAAAAAAATTAAACTTTTCAATATCTTGAAAGGAACACTCGATAAACTGATTGTTCGATAACTACTAGGACCACAAGGATTTTTTCCTCGTTTCAAAGTACCTATTAGTTTAGCATTACGAAATTCGGAAGGAAAGTTTCCTGAATTCAGAATATTGTTATAGAAAGACAATAACCAAGACAAGGCCTTTTTCCTTAATGTTTGAGGAATTCAGAATAAATTCCGTCAAAACCTGCTGCTTTCAAGATTTGGTAGACTTAATGGCAACCCTCCATTCATCTATATTGAATGGATGTGACACATGTTCTAAAGTAGCAGCTGATCTCCTGAATATGTGTAATTTCTTCTTCATATTAGATTGGGAGATATTAACTGATTCAGATACATCAAGTAGGCGGCGAGCGATTAATCTTGGATCAATTTTTGATCATGATGAGGTAAGAAGAGTAGGTTCCCCCAATTTTGAGATTTGGTAGACTTGATTGCAGCCCTCAATTCATCTATATTGAATGGATGTGACACATGTTCTAAAGCTGATCTCCTGAATATGTGTAATTTTTTCTTCATATTCTTCATTTTTGGTTGGGATTTATTAACTGATTCAGATACATCAACTAGGCGGCGAGACCTTAATCTTGGATCAATTTTTGATGATGATGAGGTAAGGAGAGTACCTTCATCTAATTTTCTCAATGTATCCCATGAACTCCTACTCGAATGTGTGAAATTCACTGTTGATACAACACTATATCATTCCTCTTTTCGGCTTGTATTGATAGAATTCATAAGCTTTTTACATTTATCAACGGATGGTGATTATTGATAGTCCTTATACAAATTATCGGTTTCTTTTGACCAACCTGGAATATAATCTTTTCAGAAACCTCTTGGAACGAACTTTTTGCTGCGGCTTTCACAACACCTAAGAATCTGTGATAGTTATCGTGAGTGGGTTTAATCCATTTAATACCATTGTCTACCTTCTTAGCAAATTCAATTTATTTCGCTTTCTTGAAATTCCAACGAGGTTTTCTTAAACATTCAGAATATTGAATTAAACTTCTTGAAATCAATAGAATATGGCAATGAGGAAAAACTCCTGAATTTTACGCTTTATAGGAAGCGGTTTGCAAGTATTGTAACAAGACAATAGACAAAGATTAGGATTATAGCCTCTATTCCATCAAAAAGAATTTTTTTTTTTAATCTCAATAATTATTAACAATCAGAATAACATTCTACAAGTTAATGTGTTAAGAAGTAGTCAAGTGACTTGAATAGAACGGGAAAAGATTATCTCCAGTGAGAGAATCTCACTATTCCATTAAATCAGCTGGCCAATGTCTCTTCAATCTTCTTGCTAAGGTGTTTATCAGTAAGGGTTGGAGTAAAATATTCGAGTGGTTTTCCATTCTCGCGTGGTGGTTTCTGCTTCTATGCTTGATGACTTCTTCAACATATGGTATATTTAGGTCTTCATGTAAAGTCTGGTTGGACACATACCATGGGGCGTTGGCCATCATGCGAAGTATTTTCGATTGCGTTCTTTGGATCAGAGCTATGCTGGATTTGCTTGCGCATCCCCAGATTTCTATCCCATATGTCCATATTGGGATGATGATAGTCTTGTACAACAATATTTTGTTTGTAAGTGGTAACTTGGATTTTTTTCCGATGAGCCAATTAATTTCCCTGACTTTCAGGTCAATTTGTTTTCTTTTTTGATTATATGTTCCTCCAGGTTAGCCTAGTGTCTAGATGAAAGCCAAGGTATTATGCTGATGTAGCTTTTGGAATTTCTATGTTGTTCAATTTGATTGGGGACAATGTTGCTTTCTCAGTGTGAAGTCTACTTGTTGAAATTTGGTTTCATTTATTTTTATTTTCCACTTTTTCATCCAGATTTGTAGTTTGTCTAGGTGTTCTTGTACTAGCTTAGTCGCTGTTGCTGGGTCTTCATGTACTGCCATTATTGTTGTGTCATCAGCAAATGTTCCTGTTGTAGTGTGAGCTGTTATTGGTAGATCTGAGGTAAAAAGTAGGTAGAGGAACGGGCCCAGCACGCTTCCTTGTGGAACTCCAGCTTGAATGGGGCTATAATCTGATAATTCTTGTCCTACCCTAGTTCTAAACTGTCTGTTTGTAAGGTATGAATTCAGTAAATTAAAGAATTTTAGAGGAAGAATATTTCTTATCTTGAATAGGAGTCCTGAGTGCCATACTTTATCGAACGCTTGACTCACATCCAGAAAGACTGAAGTGCAGTATAGCTTCTTTTCGAACGCTTGGTTTATGGTTTGCGTTATTCTATGCGTTTGTTGGACAGTTGAGTGACCTTGTCTGAATCCGAATTGATGTGAAGGAATCCAATGATCTATGGGAATTTCGGCGTTTATTCTCTGAAGTAATAACCTTTCCAATATTTTCGAGATTATTGGCAAAAGGCTTATGGGTCGATATGATGTCACTTCGTGTGGATTCTTGCCCGGTTTCAGTATCATGAGTACTTCTGCTGTTTTCAGTGATTTGGGCCAGTGCCCGAGTCTCAATATAGCATTAAAGATGTAGGTTACCGTGACAATCCCTTTTCTAGGCAGTTCTTTGATCATCTTTGCAGTTATTCCATCAATACCTGGTGCCCTTTTCTGGTTCAGATGAGTGATTTCTTTGTATACTTTTTTAGGTGTTAAGAACTTTATATTTTGAGTTTCTGTAGGGATGTTAGAAATATTTTCCTCAACAATTTCATCAATGACCTGGTCATTTGGTTTGAATACCTCTGTCAGGTGATGTGCAAACCATTTCGCCTTTTTCTTTTCGCTTCTAGCCCATCTAGCATTGGTTTCAGTTGAGTTTTTCATTGGGACATTTTGTTCTGTTGGCTTTACCTTGGATTTTATAGGTCTCCATATTGAGTTGTCGTATCGGTTTAATCCGGTGAGATATATATTGAATGATTCTTACTTCAATTCTCTTAACCTATTTTTAAGTTTATTGCTTATATTATTGAATGCTGTTTTGTCTGCAGGAGCATGTGTGTTTAGCCATCTAGATCTTATTTTGCGTTTTTCAGCGATGAGCTTTTTAATTTCTATTGGTTCTGGTTTGTTTTCATTATAACTTCTTGGACTACTTTGGATGGCTGCATCCTTAAATATAGTTGTAAATGTATCGAGTGCTTCTTCGATTTCTTTTTTTTTTCCTTTAGCCTCAAGGATAGAGAGACCCGCTCATGAATTAATTTGCGGTATTCATCCCAGTTGGTTTTTCGATTATGTAGTATTGGTGGAGACTTTCTATTGATTATCAAGGTGCTCAGTGACGCTATTATTGGAGTATGATCTGATGATAGGTCATAGCTTGGACCTATCATGAAATCTTTTTCATCAAAAATTAAGTCGAAATTATTATCTTCCATCCAGTCAGCTAAAGCTATTCCACTTCTATCATCATTATTATAACTCCACATTACGTTGTGAGAATTGAAATCACCGCAATAAATTGAAGGATGAGGAAGATTTATTTACAAATTTCTTGGCCAAATAGTATTTGGAGGTTTATAAATATTAACGATAAAAATATTACAAAATTTGAAAGAGATAAAGAAAACACACTCAAATTCGCCTTTTCGGATTAACTCGATATTGTGAATTAAGGATTTTTCAACATAACAAGCTAAACCGTAAATTAATTACTAAGGAGATAATCAATGAATACATAACTTTTTATAGTTCCTCTTTCACGAAGAGTTTTTTAGTATCTGTATGTGTCTCTTGAAGGAGAATAATCTCAGAGCCATAGTCCTTTGCTAGTTTAGACATGTAATCACTCTTGTCCTTAGAAATACCCTCTATATTCAAATCTAATACACAAAATTAGTCGCCAATCTGCAAGGAGGATTCTTCGAATCGGGTCTTGCGGTCCAAGTGATGATTTTTCAGATCTTCTGATGTTTGAAGTCTGCTATGGAACCCATTCAAAGGGAAATCATCATCCATAGTTGAGGAAGGTTGTGATATAACACTTATTTCATTGAAAAAAAAAATAACAGAGGAAAAAATACTGCAATAGATTGTCTATTTGTATTCATATCTTTCAACAATTTCGAAATTCCGGTTTTACCGGAAGAAAAGTCAATTTTAAAATTTGCACACTGTTAGTTTCTAATGAAACAGTTTATTACGAGTACAAAAATGTCGGGTTACAAATTTTTTTCAACACCTACCCAGTAAACCCCAGTAAAAACCCTGTCTCCCCGCCTAAGTGTGAAAGTACAAAAATAAGCTGAAATATATTTTAGGGACTTCTTTCTTCAAGAGTGTTCTTCTATTGATGGAGACAGAGACTTCTTCAAGTTGCCCACATCGAATCTGGAAATAAAAAGACAAAAGCAGAAAAAGAACTGAATAAAAAAATACAAAATTTGAAAGAGATAAAGAAAACAACCTCAAATTCGCCTTTTCGGATTAACTCGTTATTGTGAATTAAGGATTTTTCAACATAACAAGCTAAACCGTAAATTTTACTAAGGAGATAATCAATGAATACATAACCTTTTATAGTTCCTCTTTCACGAAGAGTTTTTTTCAGTATCCGCATGTGTCTTTTGAAGGAGAATAATCTCTGCACCATAATCCTGTCCTAATTTAAAAAAATAATCAGTCTTGTCCTTAAAAATACCCTCTATATTCTAATCCAATACACAAAATTTGTCGCCAATCTGCGAGGAGGATTCTTCGAATCGGGTCTTGCGGTCCAAGTGACGATTTATCAGATCTTCTGATGTTTGCTATAGAACCCACTCAAAGGGAAATCATCATCCATAGTTGGGGAAGGTTGTGATATACTAGTTATTTCATAACAGAGGAAAATTATCGATTGCCATTTATTATGACTGATGTCATAATGGTGACTTGGTAGATGCATGAATGAGGTTTAAACTGATAGGTTTGCAAGATTTCCTGGAAATCGTTTCGTTTGAACATTTCAAAAAATTCCCAAAACATTTTTTTATTACTTGATATCTCATATGATATTCTTCAGAGGTCCACAGAATATTGATCGAATATCGAGGATATTAATTTGCAGATCTTCATTGGATTTCATTGTTTCTTTTAGTTTGAAGAACTAGGAACAAACGGTAGACAATTCGTTAAAATAATCGCCGTTTTTGTTACCCTGATTATTGCGTCGCTCCGCGGTAAACCACATACATATCTCGGATACAATTGTTTCCATTGAAAGAGAAAACCATAAGATATGATTCAGAACCTATTGAAATAGTCGCCGAGTAGTGGAGCACTTTATCATCTCAATTGTCGCGTAGTTGACAAGACGCGACATCTTATCGGCGACGGAGAGGAAGTAACGGTTACGAAATGGCGACATTTACTCAATACGGTTCGTGAGGCTTTTCCCGTCAGAAGTGACCGCGGCACAGTCGGTTAATCATCTCGAAGGAGCGCCGCAGAAGCCGGGGCCGATAAATAACCGACCGCTTTACGTACGCGATCATCATCGCTCAACGAAAGCAACAGTGGATTAATTCGTCCTGTAGTGGTTTTGACGTTGACATTTGGATATATACGACGTAACGGTGTTTGCGATCACGTGGTGCGGTTTATGGATTTGTCGAATGGTGAATGATAATGGTAACTAAATGTTATTTTTTATTATAAGTATTCATCAGTATTTGATAATATTCAAATAAATTTTTCATATTACTCAATAGAGTAATGAAATTTCGAAGATCAAAAGAAATTATGTTTTTTTCTATACCATTTTAGGAAATTCGGTTCCGTCTAAACGATTTCATTTAAAAAATAGATTTTTGCCCATTTCTTCGTAGTGGATAGCCCTTTCAACAGGGAACTGCTCGACCTCCTTTCCCAATTAAAAAATGAGAGCTGTTAGGTGTTGCGGCAACAGGGATACTGATATTAAACTAATTTAAACACTCCGATGTAAGATCTTCTGCACTCGCAAGGTAATTCATATATGCAGTTCTTTGTCCTTTGTGTCTCATTATTAGGCTTAACTTTTGTAAGTTTAGCTCTGATAGTGTCTTAAAAAGGTTTTTACTTTTCCTCCTTGATAAAGATAGAAGATGTCTATCGAAACGTCGGAAATCATTACATCCACAATAGATGATGGTAATAGCCCAAACAATCATTCAACACGAGCTCCATCATCAACAATATCTCGTCATCAACTAATTTAAACACCCTTATTTGTCACTCTTTAATCAATATTCGACCTGTCAAAGCGTTTTTTCGTTATGGATGGCCCACCCTGTAGAATGAATTTGTTATCAATAACATCCTCTAATATTGTTTTTCTTCCCAACATTTCTACAGACATCCTCTGTCGTTTCAAGGTATCTTTAAGAATTTCCGAAAATTTGGAGTCCAATGGTTTGAAAAACCTTGAAAATGTTTCAAACAACAGATATGTGCTAATTTCAAATAGGTTCAGTAGTCTTTCTATTTGACATTTAAAAGTGAAAAATTCTCTGAATATAATAATGCTTTATTTTAGCCCATGGCTACAATTTTTACAGCAGAAAAAAAGAATGATTATTTGGGCTATTACCATCATCTATTGTGGATGTAATGTTTTCCGACGTTTCGATAGACATCTTCTATCTTTATCAAGGAGGAAAAGTAAAAAACCTTTTGAAAATTATCAATTTTCAAAAAGTCAATATGACAGAAGTCATGAAAGAAAAATGAACAATGTTATATACTCATCTGTGATATGATGATCTTTTTAAGTTGGATCGAACTATCGGTGTCCAAACTTCTGGCAGATCTATAGATGGAGCACTTATGGAATCAGGTGTTATTTTCATAAATGCTGCTTCTTTGATTTTTCTTCTTGCAAGTTTTTCTTCTTTGGATATTATTGATGCTTCATCCCACTTTATACGATGATTCACATCTACAGCATGTTGGAACAACCTGGATTTGTCGCTGTCTAGTACTCGTAAAAGCTTCTGATGTTCTTTTATTCGTACATTCAGAGGGCGTTTAGTTTCTCCGATGTAAGATCTTCCGCACTCGCAAGGTAATTCATATATGCAGTTCTTTGTCCTTTGTGTCTCATTATTAGGCTTAACCTTTGTAAGTTTAGCTCTGATAGTGTCTTGAGTTTTGAATGCAGTCGTTATGTTGTATCTATTTCCAATTCTTCTCATTTTCTCCGACAAACCTTTTTCATAAGGAATTACGGTTTTAATGGTCTGATTTATATCTGTTGGTTCAGGTTGACTTTCTCTTGTTCGTTTAGCTTTTTCTAATATCTTTTTGGGGTAGCCATTGCTTCTAAGAGTTTTCGAGATGTTATTTATTTCTTCATTTTGGTCTTCTTCAGTGCAACAAATATTTATTGCTCTATCAAATAAACATTTTGCTATTCCCAATTTAGTGTTTAGTTGGTGGTTTGAATCAAAATGTAGATATTGTCCTGTGTTCGTTGGCTTTTTATACACAGTTGTTCTTGGGATTCCATTTTGTTTATGTACGAGTACATCTAAGAATGGAAGTTGTCTGTCCTTCTCGATTTCAATTGTGAATTTAATTGATTCCTCTTGATTGTTTAGATATTGAAGGAATCCATCTATAGTGTCTCTTCCATGTTGCCAAATAATGAAAGTATCATCTACATATCTTTTCCACAGTTTGGGTTTAAGTACATATTTTTCTATTGCCTTCTGTTCGAAAATTTCCATATATAAATCAGCTAAAATTGGTGATAGTGGTGAACCCATGGAATGGAATGGCCATTACATTACATACAAACATTACATCCACAATAGATGATGGTAATAGCCCAAATAATCATTCAACACGAGCTCCATCATCAACAATATCTCGTCATCAGAAAAAAAGACATATAGCATAACAAAATGTGTACAAGATAATAATTACAACTGAAAATACAGTTGTCTTAACCTATTTTTAAACACTTTTATGTTTGGTGAGGACTTAACCATCTGTGGTAGAAAGTTTTACAGGGTGTAAAGTAAGTGTAAGTGTAAAATATTCAAGGAGGTGATTCCTCATCGAAAAAAAGATAGGATCTTTCATATAAACAAACTTAATTGGAGCATCCCTTGTAAAGATACAGCCCCTCAAAGAGAGTACATTAAATTTACATAACAATTTTTTTCACAAACACCAAAAAAGTGTGTAAGTGTAAAATATTCAAGGAGGTGATTCCTCATCGAAAAAAAGATAGGATCTTTCATATAAACAAACTTAATTGGAGCATCCAAATTTTTTTCACAAACACCAAAAAAGTTATAATATTGAAATTAACCTAACGTATCCTACTAGCTAAAAGACACTTATCCAGTTATTTATTTGCTTTACCCCATGGTTGTAAGGGTGGAAAACGCAACCCCTAAAGTTTATTTCCAATGTAACTTTTTTCTCATTATTTGTTTACCATTTAAAAATTTATTTCGGATACCCTGTTTCATTCTAAACAAAAAATGTCTCATGAGTTTTTTGCCCAAAATAGACCAGTTCACAGCAAAAAATTAATTTACGAACAACTACAGAGATAGGTACATCGTCATCAATGCGAACTGGATTTATTATTATTCTGTTGTTAGTATCTGTATTAAACGGCTAAATGGTAAAAAACAAAACTAATTTATTAATAACAAAACACACCACACGTAGAAAGATATTAGTTGATGGTTATTGCCCAAATGATAATTCTATACTCGATCCATCATCAAAAATTACTAGTCAACAACAAATGCTAACATTTGTTTGTAAGCCAATTGTCCAAAAGAATACAGGGTGGCCGGACTATTGACGTCCATAAAAAAAAACAGGTCCCTCAAATCATGGGGTATTCGAATCACCCCCATGTGTGTTATTCGATTTTTCACGGTTCCCGAGTTATGAATTTTTTTATGAAATTCGAGAATTTTCAACTTGAACATCTTCAAAAATTTTGTTTCAAAAAAGTTGAAGACTTTTCTGAATTTTTTTTATTGTAAATAGATCGCCATGAATTGTACTTTTATACATAAAATAACCAGCATCGTGACTTTGATAATAAAATTTCAAATTTGAATTAGAAATGTAAACAGGTTACTTCATGGTTTCTTAGTATGCTTAAAAACTGCACTCAACACGCAGCTTTCAGAATCATTAATAAAAAATGTTACTCAACAGTCTACTTTTGCTAGAATCAGCCTTCAAAGTCAGCGAGGTGGAAAAAATCAAAGAACTAGACGTTTACTCAAAAATTATTTTGTGCCATTTTAAGATTTTTCTGATCCAGACTCACCCTGTATACTAGTCAACAATATGAGAATGCTTCTCACACATCATAGCCCACTCCGTACGCGACAGACATTTCTACGCCGCCAATTAATTCGACAGACTCGTTAATTCGAACACGGAGTATAGAATCCCATCTCTCGCTCAGCCACATCGAGGCCCTTGTACCTCTGGGGCCCTCCGCTTCCTCGAGACCGTGAGAGAGGCCCACCCTGTGGTAGACTCGTGCTCTCCCATGTGTAACGTCTAAAACGAAGGAAAAATGGAACCCGTCTAGGGTTTCTGTTGAGACCTTGACGTAAGCGGTATACACGAACGGGGGGAAGCCGCGAATTCATAATGGAACATCAAAGGAATTTCATTCGTTTGTCAGACGATGTTTATTGGATGATTTTCAGACATCCTGCATCAAGATTGAAAAGTTGAATCAATGGAATCATAAGTCATTAAATAATGTGAGCAGCAGAGAAACGGCACTAAAATAGACAATTCTGAGTAAGCTGAAGAATACAGATGCAGTATCAGACCAGAGATATAGAGTGGGGAGAATGATCTTCGAGATGCGCGAAGTGGCTAATTTTTCATCCGCCATTTTTATACTTTCGGTTCATTGGCGTAGAAAGCAGTGTACCTGAGGGGTAGTTGGTATGAAATTAAAAAGAAAATGAAATGTATAGAGCATATCAATTTCTTAGATAAATCTTTAGCTTCAAATTTTATACTTCCAAACTGTCCTGATATCAAGTGATTTCGGGAAACTAAAAAGAATCGTATTACTGTGGAAAGTAAACAACACGCCACTGAGCAGATAAATAATGCCATGCGATATGATCAGTCGGTTAATTTAAATAAAACTTGCGTATAAAATGATATTTCCTCGACCTTCTTTGTTTTATAGTTTTTACACTTTTTAACAATACAAGAAATGTTGAAAGTATCGAAGTATCTATCAGCACAATGTAAAATTCCAGCAATTTCTAACTCATCTGACAAGTAATCAACCTAGAACAGCTGACTACGAAAGTATAAAATGGCCCAAATTTGACATAAGAATTTAGCCACCAATTTTGGATGCGCAGTGGTCGAAGCGTATTCTCCCCACTCTATATCTCTGTATCAGACCCGTGGTCAGATAGCCGGTAAACTATCGGACTATTCCCGAACACCCATGGGCGTCCGTCAGGACCTTAGTGTGTGGAAAACATTCAATGGGAGAATTTGAGAATTTCACTGAACTTTCAACAACTTTCAATCGGGAAAATATCCCACTTAGTTATTCCTAAGATCGCGTTGGTTCATTGGTGAAATGAAAAAAGTCATTTGCGGTTTTAATTTCAAGAAGCAGACATGCTCATCTTTTGAAAAATTCTTTATTTGCTGAAAATTCCCGGTCAGTTATTATTGAACGAAAAAGCCCTCTTCGGTTTTCTATAGTAAGACGGGGTTGAAACCACCCATTTTCCCCTTCCTACAATGCCAACAATTAGATGTTAAGCCCCGCCCATCTGTCCTACAACTACTAAATTCTGATAATTCCCTGAGTCTATTACAAAAACATTATGATTCACTACCAAGACAAAGGCATTAAGAGAGATAAGTAACTGGCCAATCAGAAACCTGTCGTCAGAACTTGTCGGCAGTTTATACTGAGTAAATGACAATAGGCGATCAGGTTTCTGATTGGCCAGCGGTTTATCACGCTAAATACCCTTGTTTTAATACTGAATCATAATGTTTTTGTAATAATGCTCATCTTTCGAAAAATTCCTTATTTGCTGAAAATTCCCGGTCAGTTATTATTGAACGAAAAAGCCCACTTCGGTTTTCTTTAGTAGGATGGGGTTGAAACCACCCTTGAATGCTATTTTTGGCTATATGGGGTAGTTATCGTATTTTCTTCAAAAATTCCGCGAATGCAAAAAATCTGCTTTGACGACAGCTTTCGATAGAACCAAGTCTCGTTCTCTTAAGCGAGGGATGACAGGGCTAAAACCACCCTTATGTTTTTTTCGATACTCAAGGGTTGTTATCGCATTTCCTTCAAAAATTCCAAGTATGAAAAAAAAATGCGTGGAATGCAATTAAATTCTGATGACTTCTTGAAATTATTACGAAAACATTATGATTCAGTATTAAAACAAGGGTATTTGGCATGATAAACCGCTGGCCAATCAGAAACCTGATCGTCTATTGCCATTTACTCAGTTTAAAATGCCGACAAGTTCTGACGACAGGTTTCTGATTGGCCAGCTACTTATTTCTCTTAATGCCTTTGTCTTGGTAGTGAATCATAATGTTTTTGTAATAGACTCAGGGAGTTATCAGAATTTAGTAGTTGAACGACAGATGGGCGGAGCTTAAGATCTGATTGTTGACACTGTAGGAAGGGGAAAGCAACAATAGACGATCAAGTTTCTGATTGGTCAGCGACTTATTTCGCTAAATGCCCTAGATTTTGTATTAAATCATCATGTTTTTGTAATGATCTCAAGAAATGATCAGAATTTAGTAGTTAAAGGACGGATGGGCGGAGCTTAAGATCAACTTATCGGCAATGTAAAAAGCTGTAGGTGACAACAGACGATCAGTTTCCTGTTTGGCCAGTGTTTATTTTGCTAAATGCTCTTGTTTTGGTACTGAATTATCATGTTTTTGTATAAATCTCAAGGATTTTGAGTTCTAAATGTCGGCACTATAAAAGGGGGGAGGGAGGTGGCAATAAACGCTCTTTCACAGTGCCGACAATTAGATTTCAAGCCCCGCCCATTTGTCGTTTCACTATTAAATTCTGATGACTTCTTGAGATTATTACGAGAACATTATGATTCAGTATTAAAACAATTGTGTTTAGCGTGATAAACCGCTAGCCAATCAGAAACCTGATCATCTATTGTCATTTACTCAATATAAAATGCTTACAAGTTCTGACGACCGGTTTCTGATTGGCTAGGTACTTATCTCGCTTAATGCCCTTGTCTTTGTACTGAATCATATTGTTTTTTGTAATAAACTCAGGGAATGACCAGAATTTAGTAGTTGAACGACAGATGGGCGGGGATCTAATTGTTGGCACTGTAGGAAGGGGAAAGCAACAATATACGATCAAGTTTCTGATTGGCCAGCGACTTATTTCACTAGATGCCCTAGATTTGGTATTAAATCATCATGTTTTTGTAATGATCTCAGGAAATGATCAGAATTTAGTAGTTAAACGACAGATGGGCGGAGCTTAAGATCAACTTATCGGCAATCTAAAAAGCTGGAGGTAACAACAGACGATCAGTTTCCTGTTTGGCCATTGACTTATTTCGCTAAATGCCCTTGTTTTGGTACTGAATTATCATGTTTTCGAAAAAATCTCAAGGGGTTTGAGTTCTAATTGTCGGCACTGTAAAAGGGGAAGGCGACAATAAACGATCTTTTACAGTGCAGCCAATTAAATTTCAAGCCCCGCCCATTTGTCGTTTCACTATTAAATTCTGATGACTTCTTGAGATTATTACGAAAACATTATGATTCAGTATTAAAACAAGGGTATTTAGCGTGATAAACCGCTGGCCAATCAGAAACCTGACCGTATATTGTCATTTACTCAGAATAAAATGCCGACAAGTTCTGACGACAGGTTTCTGATTGACCAGCTACTTGTCTCTCTTAATGTCCTTGTCTTGGTAGTGAATCATAATGTTTTTGTAATATACTCAGGGAATGATCAGAATTTAATAGTTGAACGACAGATGGGCGGAGCTTAAGATCTAATTGTTGGCTCTGTAGGAAGGGGAAAGCAACAATAGGCGATCAAGTTTCTGATTGGCCAGCGACTTATTTCGCTAAATACCCTAGATTTGGTATTGAATCATCATGTTTTTGTAATGATCTCAGGAAATGATGAAAATTTAGTAGTTAAACGACAGATGGGCGGAGCTTAAGATCAACTTATCGGCAATGTAAAAAGCTGTAGGTGACAACAGACGATCAGTTTCCTGTTTGGCCAGTGTTTATTTTGCTAAATGCTCTTGTTTTGGTACTGAATTATCATGTTTTTGTATAAATCTCAAGGATTTTAAGTTCTAAATGTCGGTACTATAAAAGGGGGGAGGTGGCAATAAACGCTCTTTCACAGTGCCGACAATTAGATTTCAAGCCCCGCCTATTTGTCGTTTCACTATTAAATTCTGATGACTTCTTGAGATTATTACGAGAACATTCTGATTCAGTATTAAAACAATTGTGTTTAGCGTGATAAACCGCTAGCCAATCAGAAACCTGATCATCTATTGTCATTTACTCAATATAAAATGCTTACAAGTTCTGACGACCGGTTTCTGGCTAGGTAATTATCTCGCTTAATGCCCTTGTCTTTGTACTGAATCATAATGTTTTTGTAATATACTCAGGGAATGATCAGAATTTAATAGTTGAACGACAGATGGGCGCGGATCTAATTGTTGGCACTGTAGGAAGGGGAAAGCAACAATTTACGATCAAGTTTCTGATTGGCCAGCGACTTATTTCTCAAGATGCCCTAGATTTGGTATTAAATCATCATGTTTTTGTAATGACCTCAAGAAGTGATCAGAATTTAGTAGTTAAACGACAGATTGACTGAGTTTAAGATCAACTTATCGGCAATGTAAAAAGCCGGAAGTGACAACAGACGAACAGTTTCCTGTTTGGCCAGTGACTTATTTTGCTAAATGCCCTTGTTTTGGTACTGAATTATCATGTTTTTGTAATAATCTCAAGGGGTTTGAGTTCTAAATATCGGCAGTGTAAGAGGGGGAAGGCGACAATAAACGATCTTTCACAGTGCCGACAATCAGATTTCAAGCCCCGCCCATTTGTCGTTCCACTATTAAATTCTGATGACTTCTTGAGATTATTACGAAAACATTATGATTCAGTATTAAAACAAAGGTATTTAGTGTGATAAACCGCTGGACAATCAGAAACCTGATCGTCTACTGTCATTTACTTAGTATAAAATGCCAACAAGTTCTGACGACAGGTTTCTGATTGGCCAGCTTTTTATCTCGCTTAATGCCCTTGATTTGGTAGTGAATCATAATGTTTTTGTAATAAATTCAGGGAATGATCAGAATTTAATAGTTGAACGACAGATGGGCGGAGCTTAAGATCTAATTGTTGGCTCTGTAGGAAGGGGAAAGCAACAATAGGCGATCAAGTTTCTGATTGGCCAGCGACTTATTTCGCTAAATACCCTAGATTTGGTATTGAATCATCATGTTTTTGTAATGATCTCAGGAAATGATGAAAATTTAGTAGTTAAACGACAGATGGGCGGAGCTTAAGATCAACTTATCGGCAATGTAAAAAGCTGGAGGTGACAACAGACGATCAGTTTCCTGTTTGGCCAGTGACTTATTTTGCTAAATGCCCTTGTTTTGGAACTGAATTATCAAGTTTTTGAAAAAATCTCGAGGGTTTGAGTTCTAAATGTCGCAATAAACGATCTTTTACAGTGCTGACAATTAGATTTCAAGCCCCGCCCATTTGTCGTTTCCCTATTAAATTCTGATGACTTCTTGAGATTATTACGAAAACATTATGATTCAGTATTGAAACAAGGGTGAAAATCGAAACGTTTGCGACCCCATGTTTATGGGACTTTTTTTTCTTAAACTCACTTAAGGAATCTCCCCTTTTCGTTTGTACGTTCAATTTAGGAACACGCTGTATAATATCATACAGAAAATGAGTTACATATTTCAGAAATATTGTGATATAAATAAGGAATTTAATTTAGAAAGGGCACTTTAGCAACAAGTTATTTTCAATTCGAGAAGTAGGTTATACATTAATTGTGGCGGTTGGTTTTAGTATTCATGAGTGATCAAACATTTTATAATAGTTGAGTCTTATGAGGTACATATTCCCTCTAGGACCGCCATTGCATCCATGTACAGAAGCACCAATTGACAATCGCATTAATTTCAACAGAATTGACCGTCCACAAATCGAATGACTAATTGACAATTCGAAATTGGAATCACTTGAGAACACGCTATTCCGTCTCCCCAAATAAAACCGTCTGACTAATATCTCTCCACTTCCCTTTGTTCTTATCGAGATGGAGTCATGGAGTCCTTCATGGCTCTCGTATGAATCACGAGTGCTATGTCACGAATCGTTTAGCGTTTGTTATGATATTTAAATAGACATGTGCGAGTTGACATTTCGATTTGAGATGCCAGGCACGACCCGGCCAGAAGAATGAAGAATTGTCGTTTTCGTGGAATCGCATATAATAATTGTTATTGTGTTGGCTGGCGAACAATTGACCAGAACGGCGATAGTCTTGAATGCTGATATGGCCGTTCAGTGATTAAGTACGCTTATATTTATGGTCGGTGTAGATTCTATTTTGGTCTCGAAAAAGAAACAGTTTGTTACATTCAAGAGATATTGAACGAGTATGAAGTTGTCAACATACTAACAGCCGGTTTCCGAATGGCTGATCGACATAGAAATCAACTAATCTTCTGTTAAATCTATGATCAACTGTCATTTGAGTTGCATGAGGGATGGTCAACTAGTTTAATTTGACATTCCGTTCAGTTAACAAATATTTCAGGTAATGATGATGGTCTTAGACATATGTTCTTAATATTTGCTTATTTTTGGCAGGTAATAGGTCTAGGGTAGAAATGAAACCAATTGTTCAAACAATGCCTACTTGTTTCGACTTCTGTCTGAAGTCTTCCTAAGGGCACTATAAATGTACAAATTATATTTTAAAATTTTCTTTGTAAATGAAATACAATTCAAAGTTTTTTTTTTTAATCAAATAACATATGAATAACAAAATTTAAATTTTGAAACGATCTTTTAAATTTCTTCTAACATTTGTTTAAACAGTTTATAGTTTTAGCTATCTATTTCATCAAATAAAGCTTATACAGGGTTATGATAAAGTAATGCACAAAATTCATAAAACGTACAACGATCACTTTTGAAAAAAATGCAAAAACACGTCAAACGGTGTTTTATATTCCGCATCTCTTGACATAAGTTACAAAAATAAATTCAAGTCAAATTTGTCAAAGTTATGACGTCATCAACATATTTTTTTAATGGGAAGCTAAGATTTTTATTACATTATGTGATAAAGCTTGTTTTTTTACACTAGGGAAAAATAGTTGCAGTAGTGCTAACATAAGAAAAAAACGAGAAAATGAATAAAAAACGAAATAAAAGTAAGTTTCATAATAACTTTTCAATTAACTAAACAGTCCATTAAACCAAAACTATTTCTTATAGGAATTGTTCAAACTGTGTCCCGTTTACTAACTGACATAGGCCAAGACGATGGTAGACCGCATTTACAGAGTTTTCGATCATCTGCGGAGTTATAAGAGTCATTTCGTGTCTAATTCGTTCCATTAAGTCTTCTAAATTGTCTGGCCGGTTAATGTAGACCCGACTTTTCAAATGTCCCCACAGAAAAACATCAAAAGGGGTAAGATCAGGTGACCTAGGTGGCCACTCCATTGGTCCACGTCTTCCAATCCACCGTCCTTCAAACTGGTTATCCAGAAACCTTCGAACAGTAAGACCATAATGTGGTGGTGCGCCATCTTGTTGGAACCAAATACTGAGATCCAAGTTTTCCCCATTATTTGGATCCGAAAATGCCGCAAGTAGGTCCGGAAGCATTGCCATACGAAGATGTTCCAAATATGGTTCGGCTGTTAAATTCCAGCGAAAGTAATAAAGACCAATAAATCTTCCCCTGATGATTCCTACCCAAACATTAATTTTTTTGGGGCGCTGGGTGTGTTCTGTCGGCATCCAGTGGGGATTTTCCCGAGCCCAGTAGCGACAATTGTGTCGATTTACAGAACCACTTAGACAAAACGTTGCCTCATCGGAAAATACTACACTATTAAGAAAATTCGGATTTTCGTCACAATGCCGCATGAAGATTTCACAAAATTCCAAACGTCTCTCAGGATCATCTGCTGAGAGTTCGTGAACAAGTTGAACTTTGTATGGGTGTAGTTTTTCTTTTTTAACATCTTTACTACAAATGACTGACTAACATTTTCTTGTAAGGCAATTTCTATTGTAGTTGCGTGAGGGTTGTCTTCTACTGACAGCAAAATATCTAACTTCACATCGTCGCTTACTCCTGGTCGTCCAGATTTTGGAGCATTCCTCGCGCTTCCCGTTGCATTAAATTTTGCAACAATTCTGCCTACTGTGCTTCTAGCAATTGGAGGTCTTTCCAAATGTGTTGCGTTAAATTAAGCACATGCTTCTTCAAGACTTCGAAGGCAATCGCCGAAACCTACCATCATTAGAATTTCTATCCTTTCTCTTTCGTTTAAACGAGCCATAATAATAAAACTGGTGTCACACTAATTGTACGACTGACACTGACACACCGTTGTTTCAGTAAATCAATCGAAAAAATTGATAAGAACAGATGTTCTTACTAGATAAGTTTAAGTTTGACTTCTTTTTATAATTGGTTTGTTATTTCGTTTTTTATTCATTTTCTCGTTTTTTTCTTATGTTAGCCATACTGCAACTATTTTTCCCTATTTTAAAAAAACAAGCTTTATCACATAATGTAATAAAAATCTTAGCTTCCCATTAAAAAAATATGTTGATGACGTCATAACTTTGACAAATTTGACTTGTTATTCTTGTAACTTATGTCAAGAGATGCGGAATATAAAACACCGTTTGACGTGTTTTTGAATTTTTTTCAAAAGTGATCGTTGTACGTTTTATGAATTTTGTGCATTACTTTATCATAACCTTGTATAATGAGAATATGAAACTCAGAAAATAATAGATTTGACCAACACGACTTAATTGAGAATAAATACTGTTTCTGCAACTTATTATTAGTTAAATTTGTTAGTTTCATTCATTTCTCTTCCAAGTTGCTTGCTCGGTTCAATGGTAATACACTCTGTATATGTTCATCTCATTTTCCGATTAACGCGTAACATATGTTGGAGCATATGACCTATGTCGAACAGAGAGTACTGAACCGGCGTTCATCCGAGAAGTACAAAAACACTTTTCTTGGAAATAAATAACTTTCTCGTTAAATCTACAAATTCGAACTCTAGTGAAAAAGTGACTATTCTCGCCCGTGAGTGCCTGGACAAGTTCATTCAGCCGTACTGTGAAACCAGGTAGGCAGAAGTCGATACTCCAGCATTCGCATTTTCTTTCGAGTCATTTTTTCATATTATTTCAGAATTTCATTAATAATTTTCTATCGTTTTCTTTTACTTTTCAAAGGCCCTTGTCGTGCCAAATACAATATTGAATAATAATAAAATACTATATTGACGATTACTCAAAACTAACAAGATGAAGAAAACACACACATAAATGAGGAATTTCCCGACTGAGGAACAATGTTAAGGCTAAGTATATGTTGAATTAATACGCGGGTGAAATCCAAAAGGATTAGCAATCAAGAGAAAACAAAGTTTTTTTTGAATTTATAAGGGACAAAATTAGAATTTCTAAAGTTTCGACTTAAAAAAAATTGGTGGTATGGTATCATTTTGAAACGAGCATGAAATGGACCAGTTTTTACGATTATTTGTCAATCAAAGTTACATTTTTTGAATGATTTTGTTCTAGTTCTCTGTGAAGTTATTACTTCATTGTTTAAAGCAACTATTCACGATAGCTTAGGTAAAAAATAAAACATGAGTTTAAAGTAATTTCTAGTAATGCTAGGCGATAAAAGACCGAAAACTGGAGATTTTTGAAAAATACACAAAAGTGATGATATCTCGAAAATCAGCGGACTGAGGTCATGTTGATGCTATCTGATAAACCTAATGCCTTTCGCATGGTATTTTTTGGACACCCTGTGTATCAAATTTTCAGTATGTTCATATGAAATATGAAAATTTCTGCTTTACTCTCGACAATTAGATGGCGTTCCGAAAGCTTTTGACCGAACTATAGTAACTTCTCAATCTGAGTGAATGAAAAGCGAATTTTCACAGAGAAAATCTTGAAATTTTTCAAGTCCTAAATGAAATGAAAATACCAGCTATAACTCAGGTTTTAAACTTGTTTTTTTTTTCTTTCAGATGGCTGAAACAGTGAAAAAATCGAGAATTGTAAGTGCCGAGGATAACTTAGAGGAATCACTAATGGAGGAGTTCAATATGCGTCTTAAAAACTGCCTGAGCCAAGTGTGTGGTTTTCTGTTGTTTTATTTGATTTGATTTTGGGGAAAGAGCAATTATGTTGAGTATAATCTAATCTGAACTCTAAAAACATTGAAGAATAAATTTCCGTATCTTGTGTTTGATATAAGATATATGGAGCGTTTGTGTGGAAGAGCAATGTAGATTGCTTTGTGACCATCTGAACTCCGCCCTGTGGTTTTCTGTTCAATATATTTTTCATGGTATTTGCATTAAAGTCATTATTATATTTATATAATACAGGGTGTCTACTGTAATAGGTGCCAAACTACAGTAGGTGATAGTACACGTCATTTGCAACAAAAAATGTCCTGTAACACTTTTTCGAAAAGTTGATGGTTATCGAGTTATTCAACACTTCTTGGTTTTTCGGAATTTTTTGCTTTCCCCTTTAAAAACAAAAATATCTCTGTTATTCTTACAGCTACATCAAATCTGACCATATCATCGCAAAGGGCAGTAAAGATGCTATAAAAAGGTAGTTCTAATGTTAAAAAATGTTTTATACCGGGTGTTGTAAAAGGGTAAATGTAAAAATTGAAAAGAGTGCAAACTTAGTGGTATTTTCTTGTTAGCTGTACCATTGAAAATTGGTGAATAAGTAGTTGTTTTTTTCTAGGAAAAACTAGTACACGTAATAGACTTTTAAACGGTATATCAACTTTTCACTTAACTTTTAGTTTTTCCAACAATATCACTGTTTTAAGTTAAAAAACATAGAATTCAGAAACGCAAATTTAATAAATATTTATTTCAGAACATTGTAGGTTCAAAACAGTCATAAATATTATTAATAGTAACATAAAAACATTAAATAAATTTTGAATGAAACTGAATGAACATAAAAATCAATGTTATTGCAAAACCGAATTGAAAACTATAAAAACTGTTCAAATTGCCTACCCCTTTGCTCAATGCATTTAATACATCTTTTTCGTACAGAATCCACAACCTTTCGAAGTTCATTACGTTTTCGACGCATTGCATCACAACATTCCTGAATTTTGTTGATTAGTTCTTCTCGATCATTAATGCGATTTTTATACACATTTTCTTTCAAAGTGCCCCAAACATAAAAGTCTAATGGGGTAAGATCGGGGCTTCTAGGTGGACATCTCACAGGACCATATCTTCCAGTCCATTTCTCCCCAAAACGTTCATTCATCCAGTCCCTTACAATTCGACCATTATGGGCAGGGCATCCGTCCATTTGAAAATAAAGTTCATATCTATCCGCTATGGAAATATCTTCAAGAATGTCAACTACGTTATCATTTAGTAAATTTGTGAACTCATTGGAATTGAGGAGATCGGGAAGTATAACCGGCCCGAATAGCCGGCCTCTCATGAATCCCAACTGACTCTTAATTCATGCTGATAATGAGATATAACAGTCGCATGTGGATTTTCCGTTTCCCATATATGGGAATTTCGTAAATTTATTATTCCACTTTTAGTGAATGTTGCCTCATCTGTCCATAAGATTTGATCACATCCCCACTCTTCCAACTTATTTAGGTACCATCTACAGAATTCTAATCTGACCAAATTCTGGACTTTATTTAAATGATACGGGTATAAATTATTTTGTTTCAAAACTCTGTGTACTGTGGAATGGTGAAGTCTAATGTGGCACCAACACGCCGAATACTTGTAGTGGGAAATTCTCTAATAGTGCGAAGTATTGCTGGTGCTTGCTTCCAGTGCTGAGCATTTCGACCACCTTTTCTATTTCGAAAACCACGAAACGATCCAGTTTCACCAGAGCGCCTAAAATCTTCTACTAATGCCTTTCTTTTAAGCTGTTGTCTATTGGGGAAACGTAACGGGTACTCCCGCACTGCTGCTCGCGAATTTCTGTTAGCAAACCCGTAAATAAACAGCATATCCCGATATTCAATATTTGAGAAAACAGGCATATCCTTTTTTTTGTAGATGTGATGAAGTCGTTGATGAAGTTAACTTAATGACAGAACTTGTCAAATTTAAGTTAATTTGCATATCCTCGAACCCATGCAAATGTCAAGTTTGCTTAGCTCGAGATTAAATTCCGCCATATTGTTCATTTTCATTCAAGGCATTCATTCCCGGCAGCCCCTGCGGGTCCGCCAGATACGCACCAACACACCCTCCAACCCGCCTCCTCCTCAAACTTTTATTTACAACTTTGCTGTTTTTATGTTACTATTAATAATATTTATAACTGTTTTGAAACTACAATGTTTTAAAATGAATTATCATGAAATTTGCGTTTCTGATTTTTATGTTTTTCTGACTTAAAACCGTAATATTATTGGAAAAACAAAAGTTAAGTGAAAAGTTGATATACCGTTTAAAAGTCTATTACATGTACTAGTTTTTCCTAGAAAAAAAACAACTACTTATTCACCAATTTTCAATGGTACAGCTAACAAGAAAATACCACTAAGTTTGCACTCTTTTCAATTTTTACATTTACCCTTTTACAACACCCGGTATAAAACATTTTTTTAACATTAGAACTACCTTTTTTATAGCTTCTTTACTGCCCTTTGCGATGATAAGGTCAGATTTGATGTAGCTGTAAGAATAACAGAGATATTCTTGTTTTTAAAGGGGAAAGCAGAAAATTCCGAAAAACCAAGAAGTGTTGAATAACTCGATAACCATCAACTTTTCGAAAAAGTGTTATAGGACATTTTTTGTTGCAAATGACTTGTACTGTCACCTACTGAAGTTTGGCACCTATTACAGTAGACACCTGTATAATATGTATATCTGTTGCTTTAGTTTTGATCAACTCAGTAGTAATTGCTCTTCCTTCTTCCATCTAACGTTTTCGTGTGTGTTGGTGTGCAACTAACCTAACCATTTCAGGACCCACTAGACAACGCAGAACCTCCACAGCAGCAACAGCAAGAAAACCTCTACGAAAACATCGAAACAGTAAAAAACTTCGAATCATCAAAAACCTCCCCCGCCACCATAACAAAATCCTTCATCCAGACGGAACGTTTGGAAGAGATCCTCAACACATCGAACACCATCTCCAACGGGCACCACGAGTCTTCCAAATCCGAAATCATATACGAAAACCTCAAAACGACGATCTCCAACACTACCAGCTCGGAATACGTCGATATGGACAGCGTTGTCTCTGAAAAACAAGAAGCCATATACGAGGACCTTAAGACGACTGAAGACGTCGATGCAAGGACGAAACCCAGCTTCACCACCCTCCTGACGGCCGCGTCGGTCGACACCCCAGACGTCAAGTCTGTCAAAGATCGCATGTTGTTATCGACTGACGCTACACCCACGTTATTCTTCACCCAGACCGTCACGTCGCCGATGCTGACGCCCTCGGAGGAGAACGTGGACTTTCTGAAAGGTTTCAGGGGGGATTCGACCAGTGCGGACTCCTCGCCGAAAGATGGAAGCAGGAGCGAGGAGACGCCAAAGATGGGCTTGGAGGACGATGATGTTGAGGTTCTCGTCGGTGATGGTGTGCCCGTTGCGGAGATGGAGGATGTGGAGGACTTGGCGTCACCACCGCCCGCTGAGAAGTACGTGGATCACGTAGAGAATATCTACGAGAACCTGGAGACTATGAATGTGACCGTCTATGAGATCGGTGACGGCATTAAGCCTGCGACTTTCTGTTTCAATAAGTGAGTATGAAAGTTTTTAGAAGAGTTAGGTCAGTCCTACATTGGAAGCGGAATTTCTCCAGACCAGACAGTCTGGCGGGTCTGGACGGGTCTGGCGGAAACAAACACAAAGAAAACGTACTTTACTCCTACATTGGAGGCAGTGCTCGGTCTGGTCTGCAATGTAGGAAGATCGAGTCTGGTCGGGTCGGGTTGACTGGCCAGACTAAATCCGCTTCCAATGTAGGACTGGCCTAAGGCTCGGAAGTTTTTGGAATTGAATTTCTCAGTCCATATTCCACAACTTCTTTCGATGCTCAACGAGTTCAATATCCTCTTCTTAATCCACTGAAGATTTGTTCTTCTATCTTTCTCTGAACCTGTAATTTCTCTTACTGATAGTTGTATTTACTTCTTTATACTTATTTCTACATGCTCTCTGTATTATGTTATGTCCACCTTAGAGGAGATCTTCCTACACTTTTCGTGGGATAATTTTTCACAACTTGTGAAGTGGCGAAGAAGTGCCATCCTAGAATAATGAGAAAAACTGGTATACAGGGTGTTCGGCACATAGACCGTCAAATTTTTTTGGGTCGTTGGTAGGGTCATTTGCTACCTTTTCAGTCTTGGAACCTGGGTCCTTAGTATTACGGTTATGGAGGTATGATTTTTTTATTAGGTTTTTCTAAATTACCCAAAATGTACCCTTCGAAGCCCCATAACTTTTTTTTGCGTGGGCTTTTACATGCATTTTTTTATTGTATTAAGTCTACATGAGTGTGTGTTTGAAAAAAAAAGGTATTTATTTTTACAGATAACACCACAAAATTAACACGAGAGCATTTTATTAAAAAAAGTATGAAAACATCTCAACTTCTAAAAGAAATAAAAAAAAAAGTTGCAGTTATTGCGAACTTAATTTTATTTTAAAACGTTCTTTGGTTTATCGCGATTTAAAAGTATGCTATTTACGTTAGTCAATAAATAAAAAAATACTACAAATAGTGTTTTAGATAAAATAGCAAAGTAAGGGCAGATTTTAGTAAAATACAGTTTTTGTATGATTGTTTATTTACAAAGTAAATTACACGATTCTTTAACGTAAATTCTGTTCGAATGGTTCTCCTCTACTCCGAATGCACGCCCGACACCTTTTTCTGATTTCGACCGTTGTAGTGGCTAGCAACATTTCTTCTTTCATTACCACAAATGCCGCGTTTATGCGTTCAATCAACACCTCTCTTGTAGGTACCTCTGCGAAATAAACCAATTCTTTGGCTCTACCCCAGACATGGTAATCTAAAGGTGTTAGGTCTGGAGATCTTGCGGCCAAGGGATGGGGCCGGCTCTGCCTATCCATGAATTTGGAAAAGAGTTGTCGAGGTGATCTCGAACTTCTCTCAGGAAATGTGCAGGGCAACCGTCACTCTGGAACACAATCGGAGGCCGGAACATCGGCTAGTAGCTCCGGCAGAGCATTCTGCAAAAAATGCAAATAAGCAGGCCCACTTAGTCGAGCCGGTAAATAGTGTGGCCCGATGAGATGTCTTCCTATCACATCAGCCCAAACGTTAGCACTAAATTTTTGTTGAAAATTCATTTGCCTTTTAACGTGGGGATTATCATTTTTAGGTGCCCAGTGATGTAAATTGTGCAGATTTGTTATTCCTTCTCGGTTAAAACAGGATTCGTCTGTCCACAAAATTCGTTTTAGAAACAAGTTGTCATCGACATCTGTGTGCAGCGAAAATCTACAGAATTCCAACCGTCTGGCAGCATCGCCTTCATGAAGACCTGTAACAATTAATAAAATTCATTAGTCTGTGACAATTTTTTCGCAGTCAAAAGGACGAATTTATCAATAAAAAAGTTTATTTACCTTGTACCGGGGTGTAATGAAAAGCGTGTTGATTTTTATCCCGAAGTACTGACCAAACTTTCCAAATCGTTAAGTTGAGTCTTTGAGCAACGACACGAATGCTTGTAGTTGGATCTTCTTCAAAGGCTTGAAGTATTTGATCGTCAACTGCTACATGGTGTTGCCTCACATTGACCCGAGGCTCTTGAAGATTGAAGTTTCCAGTCTCTCTTAATCGTCGATAAGTCGTCGAGAATGTTTCGTGGTGGGGTAATCTCCGATCAGGAAATTTGGCTTGATAAATCCTTTGAGCTGCACGAGCAACACCATCGGCCTTGCCATATGCCATCACCATATCAGCATACTCAGCGTTGGTGAAATTAGGCATATCAACAACCAAAATTAAAACAACAGTAGCAAAAAGTCGATAAAAGTAACAAAATAAAAAAAAAACAACGGACAGACACTTCCAACAGCAGAGACAGTTAAATCTCGAATGACGGTAGGGTCAAGACAGCGGCGACCAACCCAATCCAACCTAAGGACAGAAATAGTAATAATAATTCACACGCGTCTAAAACGGGCAGGTAAAATTTCCTTGCTCGCTGTGTTGTGTCGAAATACGTACTTTTATTTAGGTGCGACTTTCTTCACTCTTCTGACTAAAACCTTATTTGCAGTATCATTTTTTTATTGACTTACGTAAATAGCATATGGTTAGCAACGTTATAAACCAAAGAACATTTCAAAATAAAACTAAGTTTGTAATAGCTGTAACTTTTTTTAAAATTTCAATAGGAGTGGAGATGTTTTCATACTTTCATATATTTTTTTTTACTAAAAGACTGTCGTGTTAATTTTGTGGTGTTATCTGTAGCAATAAATACGTTTGTGCGGGTACAAAATTAGAAATAATAATAATCACCCGCTTAATGAAGGGCAGCGGACTTCCTGAGTCGCTGGTTATACTATAACAGTAGATCCAAAAATTATCTTTGGTAGATAAGATGTTTGCAAGGTGAATAAAAACAAGTTTGTAGTTATAAAAGAATTATGTATTCACAGATAAAAATAGTTACACAATGTTCGGCACTTGAGTTCACACTCACAGAAAGAGTTTTTAGGTGTCTATAATAATCAAGGATTTGAAGTTCTCTGCTCAATCTAGGGCACTTCTGGTAATATGAAATGATAAAGAGATCTGACCTTATTTGTTGTTTGGAGTTCACCACAGCTCTGCTTCAATCGTCGAGGGTAGATTTCTCTGAATAAGGTGCAAGCACTTTGGATAAAGCTTCACAAACTTCCACTGATGAATTGTTCCTTGGCGATATGTAATTGCTTCACAGATTCACAATTCACAACCTTTTTCTTTTACGTAGAGAATTTCAACTGAGTAATTCACATACACATGAACTAGGGTAACTAACTGACCCGAAAACAGATTATTTTGAGAGATTTTAAGAGGAACTTGTAGTTCTGAGTGCCGTTATGGACTCGTGAAAAGTAAATTGATAAAAGAACTTACTTGAGTACTGTGCACGAGAGCGTCTTGAGAGAGAATGAATTTACTTGTAGGAGTACTTACCACCTTGAGAGGTGCAGAGAGAATGTATTTACTTGATTAAAAGAGGTCGGACGTGTACAAAGTTCAGGTAGCTAAGTTTAGGGATTTCCAAAATTCCGTCCGACAGAAGGCGTTCTTGGAAGTAACGGCCCTTGGCCCAAATTCCAAGAACTGTCCATTGTTGCGAGAATATCGCAACAACGTTTTTTTTCAAACACACACTCATGTAGACTTAATACAATAAAAAAAATGCATGTAAAAGCCCACGCAAAAAAGTTATGGGGCTTCGAAGGGTACATTTCGGGTAATTTAGAAAAACCTAATAAAAAAATCATACCTCCGTAACCGTAATACTAAGGACCCAGGTTCCAAGACTGAAAAAGGAGCAAATGACCCTACCAACGCCCCAAAAAAATTTGACGGTCCATGTGCCGAACACCCTGTATACAAAGTTAGTCTTTGACCACTGCGTTAATTTTACCTACTGATTCTTGAAGCCAAAGAAACACTTTATTTCCATACCACTCCCGTTTCAAAGTTAAAAGCGATTTAAGGTTCCAAGTTGAGCTAAGCCACCACTGATTTTTTTTAAGATAACACAAAATATTCAGCTTTGGCCTTATGACTTTCCATAATATTGTAGAGATTATTGTTTATGCACTCAGTTTCTGTTTTAGGCTAATGGGCCTACCACACGCTCATGCTTTACGACAAACTTGCTTGCGCAAGCCGGCTTGAACACTGAACACTGAGCGTGTGGTTGGGAAAACTGTATACCGCGCAAACCCCACGCCTTGGCTTGTGCAAATTTCGACGTGTTTGAAATTTTACTTGCGCAAGCCGCAATAGTTCGTGCGGAGGCATTGTTATCGCGCTGACGACTTCGACATGAATGAGGCTTGTGCGTACTTACTTGTGCCGTGTGGTAGCAAACAGTTGTGTTCAGTTTTAGTGAACGAGATGCTTGCGCAAGCAAGTTTGTCGTAAAGCATGAGCGTGTGGTAGGCACTTAAGGACTCACGAAACGGTTTTGCAGGCCTGAAGCCTTTGCAGAATACAGATATGTATGTAATAAATTAAATCACATTTCACGACGCATTTACGCCTGCGGCTTGTGCTATTGTTTGCGGGCCCCGCTGCACCTGCGGTCATTTTCTCCCGGCGGGCGCGGGTCGCGGTCCCGCAGCCACGGCGGTTTGCACCCGCGCATTGACAGCGGGGGACGTCTTGCAACGCGACGGCTGCGTTACCGCACAAAACTCCGGTCTCGTGAGTTTGACAAAAAAACCCCGTTCCGCTACCGCACGTGGGCGCGGGTGAAAACCGTTTCGCGAGTCCTTAGCCTGAGGCTCCAAACGGTAATCTTTATGATTAACTAGCTATTTATTATACAAGGGAAAAAAGTATTGGATTTTAGCTCGAGGTTATGTTGTCTCCCGACGCGGAGCGGAGTTTCTGTGACAGGAAAAACGACTATTAAATAGTGAAAGAACATATTATTACAATAATAATAATAATATATTTTTGTTCTCATAAACTTCATACACAAGTCAATCGGTATAGAGAATACGTCAAAGAAAAAAAAAACACGGCAAAATAATATATACATTCCTGACTAAATGATAAATTTGCACGGAACGTTCAGATCTTATTCTGCAAGGAATTCCTGGACAGTGTAGGGTTCTTTGTCAATAAGATACCTCTGTAATTTAGTTTTGAAAAAATTAAATCTTTCTTCATCCTGTAGATCTTTAGGAATCCGATTGAAAAATGTGATACTCATATATTCTGAGTTTTTCTCAGTGAGAGTGAGAAAGTGCAGTGGATAGTGGAACGGAAGTTTGCGTCTAGTGTTATTCGTATTCGCGTGCTGCCTGAAATAAATATGTTTTCGTCGATGCAGAAACAGAAGACATCTGAAAACGTAAAGGCCGGTCAGGGTTAAGATATTATTCTCCCTGAACACGCCTCGGCACGATTGTCTATATGGCAATCCATACATTATTCGAATGACGGACTTCTGCACCACGAAAATCCGTCCAGCCCCAGAGCTACCACCCCATGCCGCTATACCGTAAGTTAAGGCTGTACACCACCTTGCGGCGAAACTCGAATTCCGCTAGATGGCACCAAGCGAAAATTTCAAGGAACTGAAAACAGGCACGCCCATTGTACGAAATAGAACGGTCTGTACGGTATTTATGACCCCTAATAAACTTTCTAGGTACTGTCGCCGGTGGGTAGGATCGAAACGGAACGTACATTTGTGTTTATGGATTTTTGTGGGATTCGAAGAGAATGGTAAATACAGAGTTCATTCTATTTAGACCGGTCAATTGAGACCAAATAACAAGGGTGAAGTTACATAAATTCCCTACAAGCTGAGAGTCGGTGAAATTGTTCAAAACATAATTATGAATAAAACATTAGTTTCCCTGTATGGAAACATTTTATTCAAGGTTAAAGGCCAAAAAATGCGCTTTTCACGATTTTCTGCAAAACGTCAAGTTTTATGTTAAAATTACTCCAGACAAATATTGTATAACATATAATTATCTATGAAATGTGTATCAATATTTTGTTCCAAAGAGTCATATACGAAATAACACTGTACTAACTGTGTTGAATAGTTCAAAAATAAAGAGCGTTCAGAGATGAAGTTGACGTCTATACTAAAAATGAAATTCCTTGAAACAGCAAATCTGAGATCACTTTCGTTACTTTCGCTAGATAGGACTCCAGCTGTTCACGTAGAATATAATAATAATTTGTAATTGAAGGCATCGACTGCTTGGGTCATTAGCCTTGTACAGATTTGGACATTGTACATACAATAAGTTATTTTGAAATGTATAAATCAACTGTACAGAAATTATTGAAGTACATAATAATACACAATACACAACAATACTCAAGTACCTACAATAGATTTAGTCGGTGCTCTAGCATAGAATATTTCTGACTGGAGGTGCATCCAGTTCTATAACTTGAGGAAAGCTAGAAATAATTGAAGTTTGCCGCTGGGAATCCCAAAGTAGGGATTCAAAAACGTTCAAATTGAACGCTTGAACACCAATGAATTCTAATGAAAAATACTTAAAAATATTTTTGTTTTATTTTTATAGCACCTGCAATACATAAATTATGAGAAATTTTCATTTCACTTCATTATCCAATTTTCTCTTATAGCCCGAAAACGGTTGAACCATAAGGTTGCAGTTTCCACTCAATTCATTTTCTCTTACATTGAGGCCGGTAGATCACTTTTTAATTTCAAACTTTTCATTGCAACCGATAAACTCAAAGTATTTGAATTCTCTCTCTTCCTCTTTTTTAACTATTAAAAATGGTAATCTCAGAATTCCGTCCAATCAGAGAGAACTCAAATCGGAAGGTCATAAAAGTGTCATACCTGGGGTCATAAATGATTATAAATGAAGGATAAGATTCTATTAGCCCATCTGCCGTAAAGAGGTGTCAACCATTGGGAGGCAGGCCAAATACAATTATTTAATACAAGAACGAGAATAACTCGAAAAATTGAGAAAATTGAAAAAAAAATTTTAGCTAATTTCAAAGTTCAATGTATAACCGAACGACTACTTATGAGTTTTTTTCGATAGAATATTTCCTTGAGGAAATATTTGCATCTGAAGAGTATTTCAATTTTCAAAGTATAATTAGCCAAAAACTATGCATCATATCAAAAATCGGCGGACGGTACGCACTAGGGAATATTCATGCCAATGCTCACTCAAATTTTGAATGAAATCAGACAAACGGTTTATGCGTTATTCTTGAAGTAAATTAGCATTGAAATAGTATAGGCACAAAGAAGGTGATGTACAGCCTTAAGTGCGACTGATAATTGGCGAAATACAGGACTCTGAGCACACCTGGATCCACCTGTCGAGCGAGCACTCTAAAAAAGGTACGCGATCGAGGTCAATTTCGCCCTAAGACCTGCCAAGTGTTCACCCCAATTCAAGGAACAATCCAAAGTAATACCAAGGAATTTTGTGCAAGACGATGTCCGGATGTTGTGACCGAGTAACGGCAATGAGGCCGGACAATCGGGGGTTTTAGCTGCAGAGAATATTATGCAATCAGTTTTCAGTGGATTTATTTTAAGATCATTCTCTTAACACCAGTCGGATATCGCCTTTGTTGCTGTTTGTGCAGATGATATTGCAGAATTCATATTTTTCTCCGATGTAATTATGTTGGTGTCATCAGCATACATGATAGCTAAAACGCCATCCTTCAACACGCATGAGAGATCGTTTATGTAAATTAAAAACAGGACTGGTCCAAGTATGCTGCCCTGCACCACTCCACTTTGCAAGAATGTGTCATGTGAAAAGTACTTATGACCCCCCACTTCTATTAGCACTCTCTGCACCCGATCACGTATGAAATTGCGGATAATCTCCAACTGCTTATCCCTTATCCTATATGCGTGCAACTTTCTCAACAGTAATTCGTGATTAACACTGTCAAATGCTTTGGAGAGGTCTAAAAATACTCCAACAGGAACTTCGCCACCCTCCAGAGCCTGAACTACCGAACGTATCAACTCGAAGATGGCCGTCTCAGTGTTTTTGTCTTTAGAGTATCCATGTTGGTTGCTTCGCAAAATGTGACATCTAGAGAGAAAGTTCAACATACGCATTCCAAGTATCTTCTCGAAAATTTTCGAGAATGACGTCAGTAAACTGATTGGCCGATAATTGTCCAACTCACTAGCATCGCCTTTTTTATGAAAAGGTTTAACTATTGCAGTTTCCACGCTTTGCGGAAAGATGCCATCCCTGAAACATCTATAGACAATATGAGCCAGTGGCTTGGCGATTAGATGAATCGATTTTTTAACTACTGTCCACGTCCAAAATTTCATGTTCATCAACGTCAAA
Organism: Micraspis discolor; assembly: GCA_030674115.1. NCBI lineage: Eukaryota > Metazoa > Arthropoda > Insecta > Coleoptera > Coccinellidae > Micraspis > Micraspis discolor. Next base: position 753,628 of record JARTUT010000444.1, on the reverse strand, counting down.
CATGTAGAATGACTTCGGGTTTGTTGTAATATGATGCCAAATTCGATAATTTGAAGCCGTATTATTTTTTTGAACCTACTCTAGAGAAATGCACGAATTAGCAAGCATTTGCGGATCTATGTTATTGTCAAATTTACTCTTTTCGCCCTTTCTTCCTGTGAAATGATTGACCAATTGCCAGACTGTTTTTAAATCAGAATTCATTATTTTGTCGCGGAAATACCTTTGCTTGGCCCTGCTAAGAATTCTCTCGTATTCAAGTTTTTCTTTTTTATACATATCCAGATTAGAATATTTTTATCCTCCACTTGTTAGTCCATTTTTGAATTTCGAGGAGATGGTTCTGAATCATTTGTGAAGCTATAGTTGGGTCTTCGTGGATTGCTAGTGCAGTAGTATCATCAGCGAATGTTCCAATTGTTGTTTCTCTGTGTGTTGGTAGGTCGGCTGTGTATAGTAAATTCAACAAAGGCCCCAGGACACTTCCTTGCGGGACTCCAGATGTTATAGGGAGGTAGTCTGTGATGTTGTCGTTCACTTTGACTCTGAATTTCCTTTCAGCAATATAGGATTTTAGCAGATTGAAGTAGTTTGAGGGTAAGAATTTTTTTATTTTGAATAGCATGCCGGGATGTCAAACTTTATCAAATGCTTGACTGACATCCAGAAACACTGACACGCAGTATTTTTTTCTTCAAGCGCTTTATTCACCTCTTGGGCGATTCTGTGGACTTGCTGAACTGTCCAATGCTCTGATCGAAAGCCGAACTGATGAAGTGGAATCCACTTTTCAGTATTCGGTTCATTCTGTATTTTTCGAAGGATCAGTTTTTCAAGAATTTTAGAGGCAACTGGTAACAGGCTAATTGGACGGTAGGAGGTAACGCAGTTTGGGTCTTTCCTTGGTTTTAGGATCATGATTATTTCCGCAGCTTTAAATTGTTTGGCCAATAGCTTTGCTTGATGATGGCTGGGCAATTCCTTTTTCTGGTAGCTCTTTGATCATTTTTGGAGTGATTTTATCCACTCCTGCAGCTTTTTTTCAGACGGTTGATTTCCGATTTTACTTCACAGTATTCGAAAGGTCTGATATTTCCTGTTCTATCTGGTATTTTCTGTAGTTCCTTGTCGATTTGCCTGTCGATAGTGTTGCTATTTGACGTAAATGCCTTGGCCAGATGGACTGCAAATAGTCGAGCTTTTTCTTCATCACTTCTGGCCCAATTGGAATGTGACTGGTTACGTGGGATGTGTGTTATCGGCCTCTTGCGGTTTTTTATTGGTCTCCAAATGGAGTTGTCAAATCTGTTCAGGTTTGAAACATAGTCGTGGAAGGATGCTTCTTTTGCCTCGTTAATTTTTGCCTTCAGTTGGTTGGTCACTCGATTGAGGTTGTTCTTGTCAGCTGGCGAATGTTTTGAATGCCATATTGCTCTTGCTCTTCTTTTGTGCACTAACAGTTCTTTGATTTCTGTTGGTATGTGGTAGATTTTGTTTGGCTGGGCTATTGTTGGAGTTGCCTCCTCAACAGCTTTAAGGATCACATTGTTGAATGTGTTTAGAGTCGAAGCTCGTCTGCTACACTTTTAGTTGAATCTGGGGGAGACTTGATGACACTAAAGAAACATGACGGTTGGAAGTCATCAACGGTCGCTGAAGGGTATGTTGATGAATCGGTGGCACACAGAACAGAAATTGCTAATAAAGTGTTCAGAACGTATGGCAGTTCTGAAATAACACCCGATTTGCGACCAGGTACATCAACAGTAGTTGTGTCCATGTCAGAGAATATTATTTCAACACAAGAAAATTCGTCTGTTGTACCGAATAGTTCAAGGAACAAGTCATTCACGCAATGCACGTTTAATAATTGTACTTTTGATATAAAGGAAATGTAACTTATACTTGGGCACATTCCTCTTGGGTCAAATTGCGTGTTTCGCGTTGCATATCGATTGAGAGTAGAAAATCAAATCGATCGAGAACAACTGATATCAGAATGGAGCCAATACATTCAAAATCTGATAATCTCATCTTCCTTTTATGCCTGCTGGGAAAAAACATCTGTATTGAAGAAAAACTTTGAAAGTGGATAACATATGCATGCCTCATTCTGTTAAAAATAATTATCATTGAGAACACCTTCAGTTGTAGAATAAATTTGAGATTTCCGTAATGTGCGTTAATTTTTTTGCGCAGTGTATTTCGGCCCAGTTATTTTTTTTTCAGTCAGGGTTGGATCCAGGAAATTTGTTTCCAAATTTCAGATCATGCAACATCGAATATCTTAGAAACGATGCATTTTAGGAAAATAAGTGTGGTATGATCAATTCAATTTAGTAAATATCTATTTTATTGTACATTTTTATGGTTTTATCAGTTGGTGATGTATTAAATAGAAGGCATTAGAGGATAGAGCTAGTGTGTTCAATCTGAAACGTGTGTTCCATTTGTTTGAGACCTCCTACAGAACTTGAATTCATTTGGAGGATTATTCACTACGAAGATAAGAGAAAAAATCAATTTTTTAATGAAATTTCAACTCTATGTATCTTTCAGATACAGTGTTTTATTTGGTCTCAAGAATCTATAGTTCGGATTAATGCAGTAGTCAAGGACTCACTATGTTTATACACCCTGTTATGATTAAGAATATATTTAATCAATAATTGACTTCAAATCTCCCTCCTTATTCACCTTCTTTCTAAACTGAACATTCTTCAATTAATAGCAGCAGAATCTCCACTTTAACACTCATTTACCCGACAGTTCAGAAGAACCATCCGAGGCAGTATCCGAACCCTTATCGGAAGACGCTCAAGAAGACATAGTATCGCAGATCGAGCAACGAAAGACGTCAGACTTCGGCGAAGATGACGACGTTACAGAAATAAGCGACGTCTACTCGTTGGACAAACAAGTGTCTGACTCGGACTCTTCCAACGTGGTCCTGGACTCCTCATTTCGAACCGAAGACCCGAGGAGAACCGACCGGTTCGGCGTCATCCAAGACTTCATAAACAGCGACACCACGACGGTATGCGATGATCCGGAAGAAGTGGTGGGAGGCGAAGCTCAAGGTCAACTGGACCAACCACAGAAAACCGGATATAACAACGCCGAAGTCATAGAGTATATCGCGATGACGGAAGAGCCCAATATCAAAGTTGCTCCAGGGGTGTTGGACTTGCCGAAACCGGACGAAAGGGGAGATGGCCAAGAGGATGTGGAGGATGATGAATCTGATGATCCTTTCCATGAGGTTAGGACGCCGGGTCAGACGAGGATCGTGGATGAAATCGTCAAGAATTACGTGAGCGCCAAGGCTGATTCTGGAGTTAAAAACAGGGAGAAAGACACGGAGACTGTACCACCTAAGATAGTGCAAAATTTGACGTCACAGTTCATGAAAGGAGGTGACGAAAAAGACGACAGCCTTGGTAAGAGCAAGAAACACGATGCTAACCAGTTAAAATCCGTAGACATCATGAAGCAGATCAACAAGTTCGAACATAAAGACGAAACCTTGGAGGTGAGTACTTTTTAGGTTATTTTAGGTAGTCGATAGGCTAGTTTGGGAGAATCCTGGGATTTAGGGAACAAAGAAGAAGGTGAGGTTGAGCTGTAACGATAGCTTTGCGTTTGTTCTCCGTTCATAGTTCTGATGTATGTACGAATGGAGTGCTTGCTTGCTTCGATTTTTTATTGTGCATCATTAACCACTCAACATTACATTATTGAATATTGAGAAGTAGGCCTAGCAGCTTGATGAAACCTGTATAAAATAGCCTGAAATCATTTATTGATGTAGAAATGTTATTAGATTTATTTTTTGAAGAATTCATATCTGAAAAGTCTTTATTTACTACTGGATGATGTTCAACATGAAGCATGCTGTATAGTAATACTGTTTAGTGTATGTATCAAACGCAGTACTCAGGAGTATTTCATCTAGTTTTCAGAAAAGCTGCTGTGTTGCCTAACAACGGTAGTGTTTTTTGCTCGTTTATATCTGTGTTATTCATCGGTTCATTCTTTATCCTTATTTTTCATTCAGAGCACCCAAATCACGGAAACTTACGTGGAAACAACCACAGCTTTCGAGTCCGACGTTGGTGAAAAGGCGATGAAAAAGAAAAAAACGAAAAAATCGCGGAAGGAAGAGAAAGAAAATATATCAGTTGTAAGTTTGTGTTGCTTTAGACGGTTTTTATTTAGTTTGTGTGCTGTTTCTTTGTCATGCTTTTAGATTTCCATATTCTGATGTTCAACGGATTACAAATGTACCAATTGACAGTATTGAAGGCTAGTCGGGTCAGGTTTTCTAAAAACTGCTATGATATAATTGCTCCCCTTTTGCTCTCAGTTATTCATGTCCGTATTCCGGAAGGAAAATTTATAATTAGTTACTGTACTGAAATATGTTGAAAAGGATTTCAGACGTGATGAAAATTGTACTTAATTGGACTTACAGAACAATTTTATTGATTAATGGCGCCCAACGTGAGCCCCTCAACAGACGCTTCGTAATCCTGAAGAAAGAAATTTTAAATTTTAGTTCCTTTTTGCTCTCGATCATTTCTATCCGTATCTCGGTGGAAAAGTTTCTAATAAGTTACTTGGTGAAAAAGATTTCAGTCCTAATGAAAACTGTACTTGATTGAGCCAATGTGACAATTTTGTTGGTCAGTCGCGCTCAACGTGGAACCTGCAAAAATCGGATTTTAGTCATGAAAAAAAATACTTCAACCTTCAGTGACGCTTTTGCTCCCAATTATTTTTTCCATATCTCAGGTAGATAGTTTCTCAATAAGTTAATAGACTGAAATCTGTGAGTTTCGTTAGACTCTACCGCCCAACATGGCGCCATCAGCTAACGAATTGTCATACTGAGGAATATTTGAACCATCTGAGTTCTTTTTGCTCTCAATTATTCATGTCCATATATCTGGGGACAAGTTTCCAAATATTCACTGGACTGAAATCAGTTAGAAATGCGTTCAGACAGAATGAAAACTGATTTAGCCTATACAACAATTTCTTTACACAGTGGCATCCAATCTACGGCCTTCATCAAACGATTTGTAATCCTGAAGAGCTTCTTTAATCTTCAGTGTCCTTTTTCCTTCATATCATTTCTGTCCATATCCCTGGAGACAAGTTTCTAATTTGTAACTTAACTGAAATCAGTAGGAAGGAATTCCCGACGCAATAAAACTGTACTTTATTTGGCGTATGGGACAATTTCGTCAATAATTGCTGTCCATATCTCGGTGCCAAAGTGTCTGATTAATTACTAGACTGAAATCTGTTAGAAAGTATTTCAGACGTGATGAAAACTGTACTTAATTTGACTTATAGAACAATTTTATTGATTAATGTCGCCCAACGTGAGCCCCTTAAAAAACGCTTTGCAATTCTGGAAAAAATTAGTTTAACCTTTAGTTCCTTTTTGCTCTCGATCATTTCTATCCGTATCTCGGTGGAAAAGTGTCTAATAAGTTCCTCAGTGAAAATAGATTTCAGTCCTAATGAAAACTGTACTCGATTGAGCCAACGCGACAATTATGTTGGACAGTCGCGCTCAACATTGGGCCTGCAAAAATCGGCTTTTAATAATGAAAAGGAATGCTTTAATCTTCAGTGTCAGTGTCACCCAAACATTTCTTTCCATATCTCAGGGAGATAGTTTCTAATTAAGTTAATGGACTGAAATCCGTGAGAAAATATTTCAGACCTAATGGAAACTGTACTTGACATGTCGTATAGGACAGTTTCGTTGGACTGTAGCACCCAACATGGGGCCATCACCTACCGAATTGTCATCCTGATGAATGTTTTAACCGTCTGAGTTCTTTTTACTCTCAATTATTCATGTCCATATCTTGGGACAAGTTTCCAAAAATTCAATGGACTGAAATCAGTTAGAAATTAGTTCAGATAGAATGAAAACTGTACTCGATTTGGCCTTTAGGACAATTTCCTTGGACAGTGGCACCCAATCTACGGCCTTCAACAAAGAGTTGTAATCCTGAAGAGCTTCAATCTTCAGTGCCTTTTTTTCTTCTTATCATTTCTGTCCATATCCCAGGATACAAGTTTCTAATTAGAAACTAAACTGAAATCAGTAGGAAAGAATTTCCGACTCGATGGAAACTGTACTTTATTTGGCGTGTGGGATAATTTCATCAATAATTTTTGTCCATATCTCGGTGGAAAAGTGTCTAATTAGTTATTGGACTGAAATCTGTTAGAAAGTATTTCAGACGTGATGAAAACTGTACTTTATTTGGCGTATGGGACAATTTTATTGATTAATGGCGCCCAACCTGAGCCCCTCAACAAACGCTTCGTAATCTTGAAGAAAATTAGTTTAGTCTTTAGTTCCTTTTTGCTCTCGATCATTTCTGTCCGTATCTCGGTGGAAAAGTTTCTAATAAGTTCCTCAGTGAAAATGGATTTCAGTCCCAATGAAAACTGTACTCGATTGAGCCAACGCGACAATTATGTTGGACAGTCGCACTCAACATTGGGCCTGCAAAAATCGGCTTTTAATAATGAAAAGGAATGCTTTAATCTTCAGTGTCAGTGTCACCCAAACATTTCTTTCCATATCATTCAACATATTTCAGACCTAATGGAAACTGTACTTGACATGTCGTATAGGACAGTTTCGTTGGACTGTAGCGCCCAACATGGGGCCATCACCTACCGAATTGTCATCCTGAGGAATGTTTCAACCGTCTGAGTTCTTTTTACTCACAATTATTCATGTCCATATCTCTTGGGACAAGTTTCCAAACATTCAATGGACTGAAATCAGTTAGAAATTAGTTCAGATAGAATGAAAACTGTACTCGATTTGGCGTATAGAACAATTTCCTTGTACAGTGGCACCCAACCTACGATCTTCAACAATCAAGTTATAATCGTGAAGAGCTTTTACCTTCAGTGTCCTCTTCTTATCATTTTTGTCCATATCCCAGGAGACAAGTTTCAAATTAGTAACTAAACTGAAATCAGTACTTTATTTGGCGTATGGGACAATTTCGTCAATAATTTCTGTTCATATCTCGGTGGGAAAGTGTCTAATTAGTTACTGGACTGGAATCTATGATAAAGTAATTCAGACGAAATGAAAACTTCACTAGATTTGGCCTATGAGACTATTTCGTTGGACAGTGGCGCCCAACATGGATCCATCAACAAACGAGTTTTCATCCTGAGGAATGCTTTAAGATTCTGTGTTCTTTTTGCTATCAATTATTTGTGTCCATATCTCTGGAGGCAAGTCTCCAATCATTCACTGGACTGAAATCAGTGAAAAAAGACTTCAGATGTAATGAAAACTAAACTGAAATTGGAACAGGCCTCGTATCATCATTGAATTGACAGATTTTTGTTAGGTATTAATATTGAAAATTTAGAGGCCATAACATATTTTACTCATAAAAATCAATGTTATTTCCCATTGTCCGTTGAAAGCTTTGCAACCGGATCTTCAATTCTTTTTCAATGTTTACTGTTACACACTATAAATCTACTTATTTTTCCAAAATAGAAATGAAATGAGTAGATTTATTGACTAGATTCAAAATCATGGAAAAAGTTAGGTTATGATAATGGTACATTAAATCAGAATATGACAATTGCAAGAGCATGATTGAAGAATCAGCCGGAATTTTTTGATGTTGTTTTCCATCTTTTTTATAATTCTCGCTTGAATTTTTGGTTTTTGCTGACAACCTATCGTGTTTTTAGAACGAAACTAATAACCTGGAGTCGTTTTATAATGTGAGCGTAATGAATTTGGTAAGTTTACAAGTATTCCAGAAGGGTTACACTTCTATGAAAGTCGCTTACAGCCGACGTAAACATAGATCATACACTTAGTCATTCCTTAATTAACTTGCGTTCATGACTTCTGACTTCTTGATTAAATGGCTCGTAATATTTTACGATACACTCCGGGTGCATAATTAACGACCAGATGAGGCTGACGTCATCTCGCTCCGCTGAACCATAGAATAAATCACATCGTGGCCTTTAAAGTTGTTGCGATACTTTTCTGCTTTCGAAAAAAACTGAAATTTTCAAGATTTGTTCGAATACACATGAATCTCGTATAAAATGAATACATCTTAAATGAGATTGCTACGTATTGAGTGTCCCAATGAATATTCTCATTCATCCAGAAATCAGAAACGAAGAATTTTTCAAAATTTGAAAAGAAACTTCTCCAGATAATTTCCGTACTCGTTGTCGACTTACTTAAGTGGTAATAAAAGAAAGTTTTTTTAATGTAAGACCGTCCAGCGATGGGTTACTGTGATTAATCTACTCAAATCTTCTGGCCAGGTTCTCTTGAGTCTAAATGGCGTTCAACAGTTCTTTGATGATGCGCACAGTGGCGTTACAATAGGGTGGCAAGGTTGGCAAAATGCACGGGCCTCAGACCCAACAGGGCCCCCGGCCTGAAAGGCAGGGAGTTCAGGAATTTTTTATATTGCCTTCAAGTAATATATTTTGCTTAAAAAGTATATTTTTTAGATTCCGCTCAAGATCCAAGCTGAGACAATTGAAGATCATAATATAATTTCAAATTAATAGCTTAGTTTAAAAATATGTAGGAAAGCACTACTTCAGGTTAAATTCTCCACGCTTGTTCTAAAGTATTTTTCCGGAATTCGAAACAAGGCTCACAAAGATTGTGAATGAATCAAAACCTATATTTGAATTGAAAATAAGCATTCTAGCTTTCCATTAAAATTATTAGGATTATTTGCTCGAGATATATTGTTTCGCGAATCCACTTCTTATGTCAACTCCTAAGGATCTTGTTTTGCCTTCATCTTTGTGATATTTCTGCTGCTGCGTGTGATTATAGCCGGAAAAATTGAGCCTCAATTACTGCTGTGGTTACAGTAAAAATTCAACAACGATCTGAACTTCACTAACGGCCGTTTTCAATAACTAATCTAACCTCCAAATCTATGGATAGATTGGAACTGGGATTGAAATAATTTGTCATTTAGTACCTGCTACCTGCTGAAAAAGATTCTTTCTGGCGACCCCCATCTATCCCTTCGAGTACCAGAAGTCGCAAAATGGCAGGCAAGCAGAGACGGATCAAAATATGCACAAGGTGAACTGTGCCTCTCGCCCACCCCAATTGAGCGCAAAGTCTGCCAGACATTCCCTTAATTGCTTTAAAACAAAAAAGATTAAGGTAATCTCATAAAATACTTACCTAACCTTATCTATAATATAAAAATCAATCGCAAAATGTGTTGGTAAGCTCATAACTCAACAACGCCTGGACCAATTTGGCCAAATCGTTTTTTAAAATGTTCGTTGAAGTTCAAGGATGGTTTTTACGGCGAGAAAAATTAGAATTATTGCTGGAAAAACCCTAAAAATAGCCCTTTTCTTTTTCCCATACAAATGATTTGTAACTAAAAAGGTTTTGCAGCAATGTAAATTGATTGTTTGGAATGAATGCACGATGGCACATAAAAAATCTTTGGATGCTTTAGACAGAACCTTAAAAGATCTACGGAGCAATAATAACCGATTTGGTGGTGCAATGATTTTATTAGCAGGAGATTTTCGTCAAACATTGCCAGTGATTCCACGATCAACGCCAGCTGATGAACTCAATGCATGTCTAAAGTCCTCCAATTTGTGGAAACATGTCAAAGTACTTCATTTAAGCAAGAATATGCGTGTCGAGTTGCAAAATGACCTATCTTGAAACATATTCTCTAAACAACTCATTGGCATTTGTAATGGCAAATTGCCTATAGACATATTGACTGGCTGCATTAACTTTTCTCAAAGTTTATGTCAGTTAACTCGATCAAAAGATGAACTTATTCAGAAGGTGTTTCCAGATGTTTCTCAAAATTAAAGAAACCATGATTGGTTGAGCGAACGAGCTATACTGGCTGCAAAAAACATAGATGTAAATAAATTAAATTTCAAAATTCAATAACAAATAAGAGGCGAATTGAGGATATATAAATCAGTTGATTCGGCTACTAATCAAGATGATGTAGTCAACTATCCACCGGAATTTTTAAACTCGCTGGATTTGCGAGCATTGCCACCTCACAATCTTCAATTAAAGGTTGGATCGGTGGTTATAATGTTGCGAAATATCAACCAACCGCGTCTTTGCAACGGTACACGGTTAGCGATAAAAAGATTACTAAACAATGCGATAGAAGCAACTATACTCAAAGGAAGGTATAAAGGAGAAGATGTTCTCATACCGCGCATCCCAATGATTCCGACTGATGTGCCATTTGAGTTTAAACGTCTACAGTTTCCAGTGCGGCTTGCTTTTGCTATGACTATAAACAAGTCCCAGGGGCAATCATTAAGTGTTTGTGGTATTAATCTAGAAAACCCATATTTCTCACATGGTCAATTGTATGTTCCCGTGTTGGAAAACCATCAGATTTGTTTATCTATGCGCCAGGTAATCAAACAAAAAACATCGTATACCACAAAGCACTACAATGATAATAATAATAATTATGATTCACATGATTAACAATAAAGCGATTACTTACTTTTAAATCCTTATATATGTTTTATTTAATTATTTTTTATTCACAACGCCTTTCACCAGGGTGACGGTTCTGTTCAGGAGAATTTTTTAAAATACGTAGGCACAAAAACTGCCACATTACAAATCTTTTTGACAGGACGAAGTCTGTCGGGTCAGCTAGTATCACATAAACTCATTACACCGATAAGTAATCAATAAACACTCTCAAAAGTTGGCCACATATAAAATTATGTTTCCTTTGGCCGGCCTCGACCCTAAGGACGATAGACCCATAGACGGATGAGGTTAACACTGGGCCATTGCAGTCTTATTGAAATTAATGTCAATTTATGACACATGGATCCACCAAAAAGGGTCTATCTAACATCTTCAATGGATAGGTTACATCATGTTTGTGTCAGTCCTAGTCAGGGAAAGACGTTATTGTTAGGCAAATTCGTTTGGAAACAATACATCATAACGAATTTTATCAATAGGGACCCTCTCAAAAGAATTTGCCACAGGCCTCAGATGGTATAGTTGCGCCACTGGATGCGTATCTTATATTTGGTAAAGAAATGTTTTATTACCTCTGCTACCTAGTATACATTTCGATCATTGTATAGGGCCACGCCTGATGCGCCTTTTTTCCAGTTAATTCAGAAGCCAGCCTTATTTTGCCATAAGATTATCAGCACTGAACTCATTCAAGTCTAGCACAATTTTTTCCACATATCTAAATTGAAAAATAAAACGATAATGATAGGTTGGCTTCGTTGTATATTCTCAGGATTTTACGAAAATTGTAACGTATTTCCATGAAAATATTCACAACAAAATCAAGCACAAATGTAGCACTGATTTCATTTTTTTTTAATTATCTGATTTCCGGGTAATTAATTCCTACAGCACAACACAGTAGGTGTGCTACACATTCCAGTAGTTGGAACTCAATATTCGAAAAGTACTGTGCTGGTTCATTTTATTCATTTTGTAAAAACTTCAGAAAACTAGATAGAATAAAAGAATAATTGAAACAGCACATTGCAGCACAAACATAATACAATTCGGCACTACAAACATTGTTTCGCAAATAAAGAGTATCACCCAATATTTCAGTCACTGAGCCATCTTCGTACGTTTTTGAAATATCTTGGAAAATGCAAAAAACAATTGCAAAAAAATTGCAATTCAACACAAAGATTATTTTTTTCATCTAATTATGCTAGGTTAACTTGACAAACGTTCTATTGTGACTAAGCGACATTCATAGAACTGAACCCTCGATATTTTTCTTCGTTTCTCTTCCGTTTTTTTTGTGTTTTATTTATTTGTTTCTTTCTTTTCTCTGTTAACCAATGCAGTGTAAGAGTTTTGAAAATATAACAAAAATCGATGTAGCAACTAGGAAAATGAATTCCGTAAAGGAATTAGCGACTAATCACATCAGGGTAAGGAATTGAATTGAAAAATTAAACAAAAAAATCTTCTTCCGAGACTTAGAAACAAGAAGGAAAATCGAAGATTATATGATATTATTAATATATAATATTTTTAGTGTTGCCATCTCGAATTTTCGAATTATCTTCTTGGTTTAGTTGTCACACATTATTCAGATTCATTCAATCATTCCACATCACTTCACCATATAGTTTTGTAAATAAATTTCGAAACATCGCTACATGTTGAGGTATGCACGAATTCGAGTAGCTTAGTGATTATCAATTTCGTATCGTATCGAAAGCAGGAATAAAATTCTATGAAATATAAAAAATGTAATTTTCATTCTTTGGGAATCGCTGTTATGGTATAAAGTGCTCATCCTGTAACAATACACAACGTCCCTGTGGCGCAGCGGATAGCGCGTTGGACTTCTAATCCAAAGGTCGTGGGTTCGATCCCCGCCAGGGATGCGTTGGGAAATTTTTATTTGTAACAAGTATTGCATTTACAAATAGAGAAATCGAATTATTTAGGCGCTTAATGCTGACAATATTTTTGTAGATATTCTTCAGTTTTAATAGTTAACATAATCTTGAGATTAATATTATGAGATATAGAATCTATCGATGGTTATGTTAATAAGCCATATACTATACTTGGGAATGAACTAAAAGATATCGTTTTTCATGTCAGCAATTTGAATATTAAATTTTAATTTTTTTATGATTTTTATGACTTATTTTTCAGAAATTAAATTAAGTACACTACTGAACAAAATTAAGGGATCGAAAAAAAATCCCAAATTTTTAGTCAATTTTCAACAGGTCGTAACTTCGAGAGAAATGGTCGTACAAGAAATCAAAGGATGGGAAATTGTAGCTCCAAGTGTCTTGTTTTTGGATTAGAACCTGAAAATTTTTAACCTCTGCGATTTTTGAGTAATTGTAAATAAATTAAAAATAAAACAAGTTTTTTTTTGGTCTACGGGCGTGGAAAATTTTTTTTTTTAGCGCAACTATTTTACGGATAGGATACTTTGTTCATTTAGCTTTAATTTCTTTTTTTATAGATCTTCATACGTCCACTTCTTGCCGAGATATCGGTCTTCAAATGGAAAAGCGCCCATTTGTCTTTGATTATCGGTATCTCAGAAACCAATGATCGCACAGAAAGTTAAAGGTGGGTTTCAAGAACTTGAATGAATTCTCCTTAACGACTAGTAATTGCTTTTCCAAAAAAAATTTTTTTCTTGTTGTCACATGAATTTGAAAATGCAACAAAAAAGAGCTTTTGGTGTTTTTTGGAAAATCAAGCGCTGGATCAAAATATTGAGGAAACCACCAATGTTAAATGTGCCTTTTACAGTACAATACGTCCACGAATAGCCTACATAAAACATAAAACATAAAACTAAAATAGTATATAACATTACTAGCAAGGTAATAGTCCAGTCAAAATGATGGTGAAATCGGGTTTTTCGCCTATACGGCTGATTTTATATGGAAATAATCAGAAAAAGCGTAGAAGGGAGTGAAAAAAATGAAAAAATACCCCAAAATACGATTTTTTCGGTTAAATTTCGGAAATAACAAAAAAAGTTTTGAATTAAAGTTGTAGAGCGGAAAATTCTAGTCCAAATTATGTACTTTGTCGTTTTCGAAAGTGAATTTGTATACTGATAAAGAGCGTATTTCTTTAGTAGCGCAATACCAACGAATTTTAAATTTGGCGCTCGATGAATTGAGTACCTGAACGCTGAACCGAACATCTGGCAGATATTTGCCAGGGTTGGACTCTCGTTTCGTTTTGTTTTGTATTCATTACATCGAACCCTAGACTATAATTTTGAGTTGTATCGGAAACCGACAGTTTGGGTAAAACGATGTTCGGTGTTCTAATCTGATGTGCTAGCGAATCCGATATAGATTCTTCAATGAAGGCTAGAAGTGATATGAAAACTAGAAAAGTCAAAAATTGGATAAATTTTAAAAAGGAAATTTAGTAATTTGACGAATCTGAAATTCAAATTTTATTAATTCAAAAGAAATAGAGTTTTCAGCCGCTATCGTGAACAAATTCCTAGCTGAATTTCCTTAAGATGCATACGATTGCATAAGATTGTGACAGGATAGAACGAGTCCAAAATAGGTTTCTTCTCTCTATGTCGTGCAGGATGGGAATATCGCGAGTAAATTTTTCCGCAACTCATATGAGATCAGTTCTTCACCTTCCTGCTTTACGTACTCGTAGGATAAGGGCGGATGTATTGTTGTTTGCTAGATTGGTCGGAGGGCTTCTGTCCTCTTCCGACCTTCTATCTTTGTTTGGTTTTCACGTTCCATCTAGAAATGTTAGAGGTACCGCGCTGCTAGCTTTCAGGACTTATAGGTACGATTATACTAGAGCTTCGCCAATTCCAAGAATCTCGCAACATGTAAACACTGCCAGTAGAACAGGCATAGACTTCTTTAATCTCAGATATCCCTTTATTGTGCGTTATGTCAATCGAAGTTTGTATTGATCCGTTAGTTGATTTCTGGAATTTTTGTATTGGTTTCTTTTTTTCTATCAATCTGTATTAAGTTATATTGTATATTGCAATTATAATTATGTATTGGTTTGGATTTGTGAAATTGGGTTTATCCCGTTAATAAATAAATAAAAAAAAAATTAATAAATAAATACGATATACGAATAATAAGTTAAACATAGGTAGATATGTTTCTGATAGTAATATAATAGAAAATCTTCGAAGGAAAGAAATTTATTCAGAGTAATGGGACAAAAAGGGTTAATTTAAAATTGGTGTTATTTTTTGAAGAGCAATATCATTATTGAATAATATTAGGTGTACAAATAAGTTTCCGCGGTTTGTCAAAAGATGGCCCCACCAGAAGGTTATGGAGAAATTGTCAGATGTAAAACGTAATATCCCAAGTTTAGTCATCTGGCAACACCATAACCTTAAAGTACTAGTGATTCCGTATCAGCATCACGTAACTTTTTTCGTGCAAAAATGTCAAGTTTTATTCCGAATAAGCATCATTTGCGGGAACTTTTGATTTACTTCTTTAATGTGAAAAAATCTGCAGCTGAGGCGCATCGATTGCTTCTAGAAGCATATGGTGAAGCTGCTTTAAGTGAGAGAAGTTGTCAGGAATGGTTTCAAAAGTTTAAGAACGGTGAGTTTGACGTTAAAGACAAAGAACGCAGTGGAAGGCCGAAAGTGTACGAAGACATGGAATTAGAAGCACTATTGGAGGAAGATTCGTCCCAAACGCAAAAAGAACTTGCACTTACTCTACAAATGACTCAACAAGCAATTTCACATCGTTTAAAATCGTTAGGAATGATTCAAAAACAAGGAAATTGGGTTCCATATGAACTAAAGCGGAGAGACGTTGAACGCCGATTATGCATGAGTGAAATGCTGCTTGCCAGGAATAAAAAAAGAGTTTTTGCATCGTATAGTCACTGGTGACGAAAAATGGATTCACTACGATAATCCAAAGAAGAGAAAGTCATGGGTTAAGCCCGGCGAACCATCAACATCGACAGCTAAGCCGAATATTCATGGAAAAAACTCATGCTGTGTATTTGGTGGGATCAGCTTGGTGTCGTGTATTATGAATTGCTGAAACCAAGCGAAACCATTACTGGAGCTCTCTACCGAACACAATTGATGAGATTGAGTCGGGCACTTAAGGAAAACGCGCCCATTACTACTCCAGACACGACAAAATTATTCTTTTACACGATAATGCTCGTCCACATGTTGCGGCGCCGGTAAAAACATACTTGGAAACACTCAACTGGGAAGTTTTACCCCACCCGCCGTATTCACCAGACTTAGCCCCTTCTGATTATCATCTGTTCCGGTCGATGGCACATGGTCTGTCTGAGCAGCGCTTCACATCATATGAAGACACCAAAAATTGGGTAGATTTGTGGATAGCGTCAAAAGATGAAGAGTTTTTTCGACGGGGTATCCGAATGTTGCCAGAAAGATGGGGAAAAGTAGTGGCAAATGATGGAAAATACTTTGAATAAAACGTAATGTACTTTTCCTTTACAATAAATTCCTAATTTTTTATAAAAAACCGCGGAAACTTATTTGTACACCTAATAATTAAAGTTTCTTCATCTAATAATATCAGGAAAAACAGTTATTTCATTTTTATCACTTCTTTCATCATAACAATTGTACCATGATTTTCAACATATATGACGATAAAACAAAATTTTCTAATGTAATAATACTACTAACTTGTAAAATTTTGCAAGTTAACTGTCAGTTTAACAAGTTAGTGACTTGATAAAATAAACTTTCTTGATTCATATTGTGTTTTTGGAAACTAACGTTTACAAATGAGAAACAAATACAATATACAAAATACGTAGACCAAAAAAAAATTTTGAAAATTTTTTGCTTCTGGTTTTTCTACAATTACTCAAAAACTGCAGAGGTTAAAAAATTTTCAAGTTCAAATCCAAAAACTAGATACTTGTAGCTACAATTTCCTATTTTTGGTTGCTTATACGACCATTTTTCTCTAAGTTACGACCTGTTGAAATTGCCTAAAAGTTTTTGGATCACTTAATTTTTTCCAGTTATATGAAAAAGAATCTTCAGAAAGTTCAACTTACAAACTTCACCTGATAACTTCGAATAAATGTAAATGACATTTCTCCAACGTTTTATCATCGAATTGGAATCTACCCATTTTTTACACGCCATATCAATTATTTATAAACAACGGTTGTTTTTGTATCGAGTCCTATGGTTTCGAAACAGCTAAAACGATTTTGTCGCATAAATATTGATGGCGTAGAAGACCCCGTTTATTCAATCTCCGTGTTATCTAGAAACCGATACACTGGAGAAATTTATTATTTGCATCCTCGGGCGTGACAATGTACAAAGGAGAAACAATATTCGCGGAATATGGAACAAATGCGTTGGCGGAATTGTGTTTTCGAGCAAGAGAAATGTATTTCAAACTGGAACTTATTAGAATTCTCCTCGAATCAATTTTTGTACAGGGTGTTTCATTTAGAGGTACTCTTTGTCCCGTACACGACGAGGTAATGTAGGAGCGGCTCATTTTTATACAATGTACCCCCCACTTCAAATGTCCCACTTCGCCTCGATGAGGACCACGAAGCGATGGAGCCACGCGACAAATACAAAGAGGGAGAGGGGATCAGTCCTGGTCCTGGTCACCGGTACAAAAGAGATAGAGGTAAATGAGGGCTGAGTGGATGTACTGATCCATAGTAGACAGTACACAGATGCCGGAGGGATTCATGGCCTGGCGCTGTCACTTTGGCACCTTTTACCAAATATGATGTGATTTTATAGGAGTTTTTTTGAACTCAACAGAAAAACAATTTTATTTTCGATGATTGTATGAAGATATGGATTCTTCAGAGAAGGAATGAAACGTGATGCTCTCGATTACTACCTGCTATTTTTGTACCAGTATCTCATGACATTATAGTGTTAATTTTTCCGATTTAAAAATATTAATTATTATTAGGAATTCTGTTCGTCATAGATTTTTATAAACAACAGTATGTTCTAAAACGAACAGGAAAACTGTTTATGATGCCAAAGGAAACTTTAAATTTTTTAATTATATGAGAATATATAATCACGGTTAGCTTCGATTATTTTGAATAACAAAATCCCCATATTTAGTAAAATCTTTCCCTCACTGGCTCACCGCCCTGAAGTTTCAAAATCCAATAATTAATTTGCATTCTAAATTTTGCCTCTTTTATTACTTCAATTTTGTCGACAGTTAACCTCCTTTTGCATCGACATATTTGAAGTGAGACAGACCATCAACGTTCCTAGATCTTACCTACCTCGCCCTCGCTACGTTCCACCGCCTCAACAACCCGTCGTCTATACTAGTACAAATTTTGTCCCGACATCGTATCGCGTCATGAACAGCCAGACTCCCTCGCCTTATTTGAAGTGGCACAATGTACCGCTTCAGTACAAAAATGAGGCAAGACTTGTACTACTCAACATTAGGTGGGGATTTAGTTGCAGATTGCGCATGCGTCGTGTAAACTGAAGTAATATTCTTGTTCACTAGTGTCTGATATTTCATAGTGGAACGACTTAGCCCGGCCCAGCGTCTACAAATTGTTCAGCTTCATTACAAAAATGGGGTTCCGGATTAATGTGTATCGGGCACATAGAGCGACTTACGGTCCACATAATCGACCGTTCGAACGCACAATTCGCTCGACCATCACTAAGTTTGAGACTCAATATTCGTAATTGGATAATACTCGACCAACTGGACAACATCCAGCTCGTAGTGAAGAGAATATAGCGGCGGTGGGAGAGAGTGTAGGTGATGACCCTGAAGTGTTGTTCTCAATAGCTTGGCCTTTCGAATGCAACGATTTGGCGGGTTTTACGTAAGGATCTTTGTTTGAAAGCTTACAAAATTCAATTAGTTCAAGAACTGAAGGCGACCGACCTACCGTATTGTTTAAGTTTTGGTCGTTGGGCTCTTGGCTGAGGATCCACTATTTTCGACAAAAGTTTTGTTCACTGATGAGGCCCGTTTTTGGCTTAATGGGTTCGTGAACAAACAAAATGCCCGAATCTGGGGTGACTAATATAAAATGGAACGAAACATCAAATCCAAAGAAGAGAAACCTACAAGAAGATAAATTAAAGAGGCAGCATTCATGAATATCGCTCAGAAAATCCCCTAAGTACACCATCAATTGAGTTTACGGAAGTTAGGAGGCTGATGGTTCGAAGTAACTTGAAGAAGTCTTAAAACCACAGATAAAGGTCTATTTGACGTTTATTATTTATTTATTTATTTCACATATGGATCACATACAGGTAATCAAATACCCAAAAAAATATGCTCACAGATTAGAAAATTGAAAATAAATACCGAAGTGTAAATTGAAAATTAGAAACAGATTTCTTATGAATGACTAAAACTAAACATTCAATAAATGTCAAAAGACTAGGCTGAATTCGGCACTCATTGTGGTATTGGATTAATAAGTTTCAGAATCCAACAATTAATTTGCATTCTAAATTTTGCCTCTTTTATTACTTCAATTCTGTAGACAGTTAACGTTGCCTTCCTTTTGCATCGACATATTTGAAGTGAGACAGACCATCACCGTTCCTAGTTCTTACCTACCTCGCCCTCGCTACGCTACACCGCCTCAACAACCCGTCGTCTATACTAGTACACATTTTGTCCCGATATCGTATCGTGTCATGAACGGCCAGACCCAGTCGCCTCATTTGAAGTAGTACAATGTACCGCTTCAGTTGAAAAATGAGGCACCTCCTACAAACTCAATTTCAAGACGCGTACTACCCAACACTATATGAGAGAATAAATCAATCTTCTCCTTAAATTAGTGAGAATTGAAAAAAATTCTAAACTTTCTGCTTTTTTAAATTTTCAGCTTGAAAATCGAAGATATCTGTTGGGAAGAATTTACTGCTCAAATATTAATTTCACAAAATTAGCGTCACTGAAACCAAACGAAACTTCATGAAATTTTGGTAGTAACCTTCTGAAGGTTGGCATTTTTGAAGAATAATATAAATAGTTTGTTAATGGTTCCATCTGGTGGTTAATCCTGGGATTTATTGACCGATGTGATCCCATCAACAAGCTCAGTTGTGGTTGAGATGAAAAGAATTTGTTCCAAAATCGAAAGTCCTAATGCGACTTCCAATGTGAACCAGCCTTCTCTAAAATTTTTGAGCTGGTGGTAAGCCATCAACTGATAACCTTTATCACAGAACACAACATCCTATCACCGAACCAACATGGTTACATCAAGGGGAAATCCACTCGAACTGCCATCTACGACTTTATCAAGAACATCTTAACAGCCTTAGAGAATTCTGAAATAGTAATCACTCTTTTTCTAGATCTGTCGAAGGCTTTCGATAGTCTAGAACATCCCTACATCGTAACAAAACTCAAACAATATGGTATCAGAGGGACAGCATTGCGATGGTTCGAATCCTATCTGCAACCTCGTTCTCAAAGGGTGCTAATTAGTAAAGATGGAACACAATATAAATCCAGCTCGAAAATGATAGACGTAGGAGTTCAGCAGGGCGGCATACTTGGGCCCATCATCTTCATTATCTTCATAAATGACATCAATGAAGAAACCAGCGACACAAATATTTCAATCTTGAATTATGCAGATGATACTAGTGTCTCTTTAAAGGCCGAAACAACCCCGAGTTAGCAGCTCTTTCCGGCAACACCCTCTGCAAACTGAGAGAGTGGTTCCAGACTAACGGGCTATGCATGAACACTGAGAAAACACAGGCTATATTATTCAAAACACCTAACTCTAGACTCAATACACCACAACAGCTGAATATAGCGAATTATAATCTGCCACTATTGGAAACAACAAAATTTTTAGGACTACACATAAATGAAAATCTAAGCTGAAACGAACATATCACAGAACTGGGAAAAAACTAGTCACCATCTGCTACTCATTAGGAGTGCTTAAAAAATACCTAGATTGCCACTCGATGAAAGTGATATACCAGGCAGTATTTGAGTCAAAACTTCGATACGGGATCATGTTTTATGGTACCTCTTCGGAAATCCAGAGAATAGCTGTGTTGCAGAAAAGGGCCATACGAAACATCTATGGGATGAAAGCTAGAGATTCCTGCAGAGGTAAGTTCCGTGAGCTAGGACTGCTCACTGCAGTTGCTGTCCACATCCAAGAATGCCTCATCTTCACCTTCAAAAATAGAGAACTCTTCGAAGAGAAATCAAACAGCGGCCATTACACCAGAACAACTCATTTGAAATTTCCAGTTCACAGGCTATCCCTAACAGAACGAGGCCTCGAATATGCCTGTGTAAAATACTACAACAAGACTCCTCCACACTTCAGAACTGAAAGAAACTTGAAAAAACTCAAAAAATTAATCTACCAACTACTGCTCAAGATAGGGCCATATACCGTAAGAGAATACCTGGAATATAGCATGGCAGAGTGCTAAGTTGCTAGACTGACACTATTTTATTTCAAGTGCGATATTTTTCGAAATGTAGTATTAGGTGTACAAATGGGTAAAACTTCCCAGTTGAGTGTTTCCAAGTATGTTTTTACCGGCGCCGCAACATGTGGACGAGCATTATCGTGTAAAAGAATAATTTTGTCGTGTCTGGAGTAGTAATGGGCGCGTTTTTTCCTTAAGTGCCCGACTCAATTTCATCAATTGTGTTCGGTAGAGAGCTCCAGTAATGGTTTCGCTTGGTTTCAGCAATTCATAATACACGACACCAAGCTGATCCCACCAAATACACAGCATGAGTTTTTTTCCATGAATATTCGGCTTAGCTGTCGATGTTGATGGTTCGCCGGACTTAACCCATGACTTTCTCTTCTTTGGATTATCGAAGTGAATCCATTTTTCGTCACCAGTGACTATACGATGCAAAAAACTTTTTTTATTCCTGGCAAGCAGCATTTCACTCATGCATAATCGGAGTTCAAGGTCTCTCGGCTTAAGTTCATATGGAACCCAATTTCCTTGTTTTTGAATCATTCCTAACGATTTTAAACGATATTTAAAATAAAGATTATTATTATTATTATAATATGGTTGCCTTAAACGTTTAACGCCTCCATTGAAACCTTTGTTGCGTTAAACGTTCAATGTTATTGTCGAGGAGGATTAGAAAGAAGCAGTGCTATACTGAATGCTTCCCATATTCCAACGCAAGAGGAAAAGAGAAAATAATACGCAATGGTAGAAAGTAGAGGAAATAAAAATAATTAGTCTATTGATTCCAAACACTTGTGTGATACTCTCGCTATGCGGCATAAAAAGTGTGAGCATCGTTGAATTAGCTTAAATACGTACTTATTCTATTTCAATTCATAATGTTTATGAATTCATTTACTTTTGACGCAGTGTCACAGCGTGATTTCGTTTTGCCGAAATGACTGTATAATCTGTATCGTTCGAAAGGGATGTGCTGAAGATTTCATATTTTCAAATTAGGTTAATTTTACAAATACACTGCGCGAAAAAATTAACACACATTATACAAATCTCAAATTTATTCTACAACTGAAGGTGTTCTCAATGATAATTATTTTTATCAGAATTATGCACTCATATATTATCCACTTTCAACGTTTTTCTCCAATACAGCTGTTTTTTCGCAACAGGAATAAAAAAAGATGAGATTATCAGATTTTGTATGTATTGGCTCCATTCTGAAATCAGTTGTTCTCGATCAATTCTAGTGATCAATAAAAAATTTTTCTTTCATTTGATTTTCTACACTCGATCGTTATGCAACGCGAAACACGCAATTTGACTCAAGAGGAATGTGCCCAAGCGGTGGTTTTGCGAAAAGAAGGGTGGACATACACAAGAATTGCAGAAGGGTTTGGAGTTTCCCATACAAGTGTGTCCCGAATGTTGCAGCGATTCAGGGAGACACAGGTATGAATGTTTCAAGACCAGTATAGGGTAGACCACGGGTAACAACTGCCGTTCAAGAACGTTTCTTGAGAGTTTCTTCGTTGAGACAACGGTTTTGTAACCGCCTCCTTCAGAATCAGCTTGAGCAAACTCGTGGGGTGCAAATTAGCACTCAGACAATAAGAAATCGCCTCAGAGATTATGATTTAAGCTCTTACCCTAGCCCATCGAATGGCGCGTTTGGATTTTGCGAGAGAGCATATCCATTGGGAAGAGGCTGATTGGGAAAGAGTTCTCTTCACAGATGAGTCTAGATTCTGTCTCTACCATTGTGATCGACGTTCCCTTGTATACAGACGTCCACATGATAAATATGCTCAGTGCAATTTCCTGAATACTACTGGTTTCGGGGGAGGATCGGTTATGGTATGGGGTGGAATATCTTTGACTGCTCGCACAGACCTAGAGGTCGTTGATAATGGAGCTATGAATGCTGATAGGTTGTCACCAAACCCACTCGGCTCCAGAGAATGCACAAAGTACCTCCTCGGCTAGCTCTTGAGCTGAGACTACTTATAGAGGGGCGCCACTCTCTTTTATGATAATACAAAGAAAAAAAAAAAAAAGAGGAAAGTACACTAAAGATCTCAGGGTCGCAAAAGTGAGAAAATAACGAACGCACTTTCAGGATGCCAAACAAGCCCGATCACACAAGCGGGAGGTAGTGGCTGGTAGAAAGAATATAGAGCAATTATTTAATAATATAATGAGCCCAAATGAGGATACACAAAGGTCCCTCAAACGAGGATATATACTCGATATAATGCTTTATCTCTTACTAAACAAACAGTAATATCACCCCAAGGTATATACTTAGAGCCTCGATGGTAATCGTTATAAATAGCTCTTTACTTATATCTAAGCGACCTTCTCGATAGGTCGGGTTTTATGTACTAAAACAGTATTCACTGAATTGGGCCTCTTTGATACTAATCAATCTTAACTAAATTCTACAGACTAACCTTCTATAACAGTCTAGGTCGTGGCTTGACTGAAGTACAAAAGGATATAGTTTCTTAACCCATAAGTATTCTCACAGCTCGTAGATGGAAACTGGGCTCAAATATATTCCTGGGCCAACGTAGTAGAATTTCTCACAGTAATGCACTCTGGGTAGACGACAGGTGTGGTATCTTAGATGGCAAAATCTGGTGGAGGTCCCCAAAGACAGCTCCCACAGCAGTAATTCAAAAACTGCCTAGACAAACAGCTCGAAGACTTCAAAGACAGTTCAGAATCTACGGTACCTCGCATCGGTACAATAATAATTCCCAATTCGAAGCAGAATGATGCTAAAAATACGAACAAAAATCTAAAATACCTCGTGACAAACAAATCTTAACTCACCAATCCCACGTCGTTCTTCCAAACAAATACGCCACCAAACCAACATGATAAGATTTCTCTCAGGGCTTCAGTTAAAATCCTGTTCAGATCCGAAAATTGCGATTAATTACTCAGGATATTTCAACCAAATATATGCTGGAAGAACGACGTAATTGACAACACAATTGACGTCACATGCACAGAACAGGACCACCGACAACCGTGCATTGAAACGTACGAGATAAGCTGGTAAACTAAACTAACGCCACCAGTTCGGCCAGGTACTAACTGACGTAATTTTGAAACCTTGACAAGGTATATAAGAAACATTCTTGAAGAGCATGTTGTGACATTTGCCGCATGCATTGGTGAAAATTTCATTTTAATGGACGATAATGCCAGACCCTATCGTTCAGGAGTAACTTGAAGAGGTTGAAGTCTCTCGAATGGAATGGCCAGCAAGAAGTCCAGATCTCAATCCGATTGAGCAGGTTTGGGTCAACCTCAATAGAAGGCTGAGAAGTTCAGAAAATCATCCAGCTACTCTTAATGACTTAGGAATCCAACTCAGAGAAACCTGGGAAGGATTAGATCAGAGCATTTTAAGATCACTCATTTTGAATATGACCGTCGTTGCCGTGCTGTAATTAACGCAAGGGGTGGAAATACCAAGTATTAAATCACTTATCAGCATTCCAGTATTTTGAAAATTGTTTATTTCCATTCTTTCACATAAGATTCGGTGAAATCCTGAATTTTCCTTCCATTTAATGTGTCTTGTTTCGTTCAAAACCTTCCGAGAGAACATAAAAATAAGTTAAAAAGTCAATGTAGAGTTAACTTTCATTAAAATTGAGATTATCAGAATGCGCGTTAATTTTTTTGCGCAGTGTTTATCGGACAAGTTCGTTATTTTTTCAAATCCATCGAATAGTTCAGCAGTTTTGATCATTTGTTATCCTCAATATTTCCTTCAATATCCATCTGATTAATTTTTAAAGTAGATTGAATGGGTTTGTGAATTTTGACGAACAAAAAACACGATTCTGGTCTGCTTCATTCACAATTGTTTCGTGTTCTTGTGTATCATCAACCGCCGTATTGAACAATGGATAATTAGCGGTGCATTGAAATTCCTTATCGAAAACGTTACTGCTTTCAATTTCCTATACTCGCTGATTCTTGCATACCTCAGTTATTCATGAAACTCATATTTACTTCATTCAACTTTGTCATTTTTTTAATACGTCGCATGTTTCTCTTGATTGTTTTGGCTTTTAGCGTTCAAAATCTTTGAATTGCCTAACATCAAACCAAAAATATTTCGATAAGAGCCTATCTGGAGTTTCTGTCAAGGCATTGGTAAGAAATTTTTATCTAACTCTGTAGTCCACACAAGAAAATAGAAAATATTTTAGTAAATAACAGTTTTTTGTTGTATGCACTTCTATCATTAGAAAGAAAATTACCGAATCACTTGTAGTTTTTATTGTTTATTAATCATTTTGTTTATTCGACTCTTTTTACTTCTGTGGTCTATCTTCACCACATATATTTCATTATTGCTCAAGTTTTTTCGACGATTAATCTACCATTAACCATATTCTTTGCATGTTGTCGCATGGTTGCCTTTTCTTTATTAGAAAGAAATATTTAACACCAAGTCTCATCATGGTCAAGCCAAAAAACTTGATAAAACGAGATCTGAAATTAGCTTATTGAGTAGCAGTAGTCAAAATCCATTCCGAAGGGTAAGTTCTTCGTTGTTTGTGAGTTAATAGCACAATATCCATGGAAATATATCAGTGGCCACATTTTGGAAGAATGAAAGTGGCGTTCATCAAATCCAAAATAAAAAATATGTACTTTTTCCTCCATTTTTTGATATATTTCCATCCTGATTAAGAGCACCTTCCACTTTGTCCTTTTTTTCTGCACTCTTCATTTGTCACATGTTGAAAAGATGAGATAGTAATGTGTTTCTTTTTATTTTAGAAATCCAGTTTCAGCAAATTCGATGCTTTACAGAAGAAAAACGTTTTGCACATTAGAAGTAGTGATTCGACCAAAGCTCAGGAAAAATTCAATGTGAGTAATTTTGAAGGGTTATACAGAGTGTTTGGATCGGCTATATACGGAGTGAGTCTTCGATTTCTATAAGATTACTAATGAATCTTGGAGGTCAGAAGAATCTCGAATCTGTTGTAACATGACAAAGTGCCATTTTAAGGCTGTACACCACCTTGCGGCGAAACTCGAATTCCGCTAGATGGCACCAAGCGAAAATTTCAAGGAACTGAAAACAGGCACGCCCATTGTACGAAATAGGACGGTCTGTACGGTATTTATGACCCCTAATAAACTTTCTAGGTACTGTCGCCGGTGGGTAATCGAATCGAAACGGAACGTAAATTTGTGTTTATGGATTTTTTGTGGGTTTCGAAGAGAATGGTAAATACAGAGTTTATTCTATTTAGATCGGTCAATTGAGACCAAATAACAAGGGTGAAGTTACATAAATTCCCTACAAGCTGAGAGTCGGTGAAATTGTTCAAAACATAATTATGAATAAAATATTAGTTTCCCTGCATGGAAAAATTTTATTCAAGGTTAAAGGCCAAAAAATGCGCTTTTCACGATTTTCTGCAAAACGTTTTATGTTAAAATTACTCCAGACAAATATTGTAGAACATATAATTATCTATAAAATGTGTATCAATATTTTGTTCCAAAGAGTCACCGTTTTTGAGATATAACGGTTCAAAAAATTATGAAAGTTGTAATCGTCATAATATACATGATTTGGCCACGTATACAGGGTGAGTCAAAATTGTGTATCGAGCTATCTGGGGTACATTGAAAAATAAGTATAGTATGATGGAGAAACTCATATCCCAGAATGCATATTATGATGATTACAACTTTTATAACTTTTTGAAACGTTGTATCTCAAAAACGGTGGCTCTTAGGAAAAAAAGTTGATACATATTTTAAAGATAATATATGTTCTTCAATTTTTCTGGAGTAATTTTGTGATAAAACTTGCCTTTTTGCTGAAAATCGCAAAAACGCATTCTTGACCTTTGACCTTGACTTGAATTTTTCCGTACAGCGGAATAATGAAAAACTTTCAAATTCTATTCATTATTAGGTTCTGAACAATTGCACCAAACTTTCAGCTTGTTGGGAATTAATGTAACCCTGAATGTCTAAATTGACCCTATAATTATTTATGTGAATGTGAGTGATGCAAATTAATTAAAACAATCTCTTGAATTTGTACATGGGGCGCTATACTACATGAAAAAAAAATTATTCGGACAAATCTAATCAGTTGAATAAGCATATAATTTCCATGTCTCCAAAACATTTTTCCTGGGCATATCAAACATGGGAAATAAAAATTTTTGTTTTTAAAATATATTATTTGGATTGAGGGAGCTGATATAATGCAATACATATTGAAACAAAATGTCCCTAGATGAGGTTGGTGCTAGGGGTACCATACAATTCTTCGTATGATACAATAGTCCAGGGAAAAACCTCAGCAGAAAAAACCCTGCCCCCGTGTCAAAAAAATATAACTTTCTACGGGTGTTCGACCCCTGCATCTGAAAAAATTCGATATAATTTTTTCCGCTGAGAGAGTAGAATGTAGGCTTCGTTCGTGAGAAACACTTACCCACTTCCATAATAATCATACCTGGGGTCATAAATGAAGGATAAGATTCTATTGGCCCATCTGCCGTAAAGAGGTGTCAACCATTGGGAGGCGGGCCAAATACAATTATTTAATACAAGAACGAGAATAATTCGAAAAATTGAGAAAATTGAAAAAAAAAAAAATTTAGCTAATTTCAAAGTTCAATGTATAACCGAACGACTACTTATGAGTTTTTTTCGATAAAATATTTCCTTGAGGAAATATTTGCATCTGAAGAGTATTTCAATTTTCAAAGTGTAATTAGCCAAAAACTATGCATCATATCAAAAATCGGCGGAAGGTACGCACTAGGGAATACTCATGCCAATGCTCACTCAAATTTTGAATGAAATCCGACAAACGGTTTATGCGTTATTCTTGAAGTAAATTAGCATTGAAATAGTATAGGCACAAAGAAGGTGATGTACAGCCTTAAGCGAGCCTTAAATTTAAGTGCTCATTCATGGCCACTTAACTATTTAAGGGATTCTACCCATAGATCAAAAGTAAATGTACATTTGTTTTGGTATTTATCTATGATTCTAACCTAAAATAATTTGATTTGTTTGGTTTTCCACTCAGACTGAAGTCTATTTCTATAGTCTAAGGTTTTCCAAATATTTGTCTAGTATTTCTTTGTGATTTTCGAACAAATGTGATGTGACTAAAATAATATTAATCATAATTGTAACATATTCTTCGAACAACGCTATTAACTTGTATAATGGACTTCTTTAATGAATTTGATGCATTTCATGACGACTTGGAAATAATAGAAATTGTGGAAAGAGGATTTCCTAGGCGTATATACGTATAAAGTCTTTAATTAAAACCATATCGGGCTTGTTTATTTATATATTAATTTATAAACAAATATTTCTGCCATAGAATAGACGAAATATTTAAAACTTCTTTAAACACAGAACATCAAATATTGCGTGTAGCCAATGAAATCGCTTTATTGATCTAGGGAGAAATGAAATACTGAAATGTCACTAGATTGAGGAAGTTAAGCGTCGCTTAGTTAAGTTTCTGTTAAGCGACAGTCGTGCAACTGGAGATGAATTTAAGCGACCCTTAATTTTAAGCGGCACTTAGCTAAGCGACATTTTAAGGAGCCTTGGTGCAAACGGGCCTAAGGGTAAGATCAAAAATTATCTCTGGTAGGAAAAATGCAATGTGAATAAAACAAGTTTGTGATTGTAACAAAATTATATATTCACAAAGAAGAGGCGTTAACAATGTTCGGCACTTGAGAGTTTATATGAGGAATTTATTAATGTCTATAAAATCCAAGAATTTAAACTTCTTTGCTCAATCTTGGGCACTTCGAGTATTACTAGATAATAAAGAGATCTCACCTTATTTTTCTAACTAGAAGTTCACCACAGCTCTGCTTCAATCGTTGAGGGTAGATTTCTCAGAATAAGGTGCAGGTACTTCAGATGAGAGTTTCACTAACAAATTGTGGCTTGGCGATATGTTATTGCTTCACAGATTCACAAATCAAAACTTTCTTGTTTCACTTGGGAGAATTGCAACTGATTAACTCAGATTCACAATAAACTAAGGTAACTAACTGACCCAACTGGAGAAAATGTATAAGAGAGAGATTATGTTAATCCACGAGGAACTTTTAGAGTTCAGAGTGCCGTTATAGGCTGGTAAAGTAAAACTGACCAGACTGGTGGTCAAAATAGAACTGAACTGAGAGAGGGTTCTATTTAGATTTTGGAATAAGTGAGAAAGATCGAACGAGGTATCTGCTCAGCTTAGGTGACAAAAAAAAGGATTTCCAAAATTTCGTCCGATAACCTTAGCATTCTTGGAAGTAACTGCCTCGACCCTAAATTCCAAGAAGTGTCCCTTGGTATGAATTTATCGCAAAATATCGAGCAGTCGAATAAACCATATATCTGTGTTTACTAGTGTTGGGTAGTAAACATCTTAAAATTGAGTTTTAAGAGGTATCTCATTTTGTACTGAAGCGGTACATTGTACCACTTCAAATGAGGCGAGGGGGTCTGGCCGTTCATGACGCGATACGATGTCGGGACAAAATGTGTACTAGTATAGACGACGGGTTGTTGAGGCGGTGTAGGGTAGCGAGGGTGAGGTAGGTAGGAACTAGGAACGTTCACGGTCTGTCTCACTTCAAATATGTCGATACAAAAGGAGGGCAACGTTAACTGTCGACAGAATTGAAATAATAAAAGAGGTAAAATTTAGAATGCAAATTAATTGTATTTTGAAACTTTAGGACTGTGAGCGAGTAAGGGAAAGATTTTACCGAATATGAGGGTTTTGTTATTCAAAATAATTGAAGGTAACTCCTTAAATAAACGAGTATTACGAAATAAAACACAAAAATAACTTTTAAAAAACTTCAAGCACATTTACTCTAAACTGATACACACCGTTCTCTACGCACAAATATAACTTCGCATTTATACACTTTCTTTCAAAGGACCATGTGGCAATAAACAAATAAATTTGGGAAACCCAGAAATGCTGGAATATTGAATAAGGGTAGTTTCCGGAGCAGATTTTCAGATTACAGCTCAAAACTTCGGTTTGAATTCTTTTTGTGAGACTTCATTTCGCCGATAAGATATACTGGGTGTCTCAAGTTCGAGTGCCTATTAGACGTTTCAGGAGAACTAGACTCATTTGAAATCTGAAAATTGGGATTATGATATTGTTCGAAGTTCTCTACAGAGCTAAAATATTTTCGAAGTTCAAAAACTTCCGGTTATAGAGGGAGTGAAAATAAATTCGACGAAAAAATTTTTTTCAAGTTTTCCATTCCTGGTATGATCGAGTATTCAATAGTGAGTACATTTCTGTTAAAACCATTGTATTGAATCGAATAGTTTTCAAAATATCCAAAAACAACTGGAAAAAAAGTCAAATATGTTCAGTCAGTAATATGTTCATTATTCTTATTTTAAATATCCTGAGCATAAACCGTTTTTACAACATCGAAGAGGAACGATGTCAAAAGGTTATGTATCTTTTGGATTTCAAAAATATCATCACAGGGTGTTTCAAATTTTGTGTTGAAAATTGTGATCTCAAATTGGCCATAACTTCTGTTTTTCAAATTAGAACCCCATTTTTTTATAATTGTGTTGGATTCTGCGGTAAAAAATAAAGATAGTTTTCTCAGATGATTATGCTCCTAAATTCAATAATTTCTGAGTTATGGAAAAAAAGCCCTCTCCACCTCTTAGCCTTCACCCCAGAGGGTTGAAATTTCAACACAAGATAGATAATTGTATGCTTAACCATTCCCTGAAATTTCAACCCATTCGGAATTTTTTATCCGAAGTTATGAGGAAAAAAACTTTCTTACCCCCTCCAGTGCTTAGCCTTCACCCCAGAGGGTTGAAATTTCAATATAAGATGGATAAGTATTTACTTAAACATGCTCTAAAATTTCAACCCATTCGGAATTTTTTATCCGGACTTATAAGAGAAAAGACTTTCTCACCCCCTCCACCGATTAGCCTTCACCCCATTGGGTTGAAATTTCAATATAAGCTATGTAATCATTAACTTAACAATGCTTCAAAATTTCAACCCGTTCGGAATTTTTTTACCGAAGTTATGAGAAGAAAACATTCCTCACCCCCTCCACCGCTTAGCCTTCATTCCATAGGGTTGAAATTTCAACACGAGATAGACAATTTTATGTTTGACCATGCTCTAAAATTTCAACCCATTCGGAATTTTTTATTCGAAGTTACGTGAAGAAAAACCTATGTCACCCCCTCCACCACTTAGCCTTCACGCCAGAGGGTTGAAATGTCAACACAAGATAGATAATTGTATGCTTAACCATTCCCTAAAATTTCAACTCATTCGGAATTTTTTATAAGAAGTTATGAGGAAAAAACCTTTCCTACCCCCTCCACTGTGTAGCCGTCACCACAGAGGGTTGAAATTTTAATACAAGATGTATAATTATTTATTTAACCATCCCTAAAAATTTCAACCCGTTCGGAATTTTTTATCCAGAGTTATAAGAAAAAAACCTTTTTTACCCCCTCCCCTCTTAAGCCTTTTCTCCAGAGGGTTGAAAATTTTTTGGGTATCCTATTTTTCGTCCCAAACAATAAAAGCAAACATTTTCATTGCCGCTAATTATTTCGTTCCCCAGGCTTTATTGACTGGACTATGAACCGGACAACGATGTATCTCCATTTAATCGCCCCTAGATGGCGTCTTCGGCAGTCGTTCTGATCTTGAAAGGGGTATAGGAGAAAACACTATGATGTCGATTTGAATTTTTCGTGTAGAAGATTCAATTATTTTGTTGCAAGGTTTTATTTTTACCTAATATCTAGGAAACTGAAAAATATCCATAACAATTCGATATTTATTTATTTATTTATTTATTGACGACGGATAAACCCAATTTCACAAATCCAAATTAATACATAATTATAATTGCAATATATAATACAACTCAATACAGATTGATAGAAAAAAGAAAATAATACAAAAATTCCAGAAATCAACTAACGGATCAATACAAACTTCGATTGACACAACGCACAATCAAGGGATATCTGAGATTAAGGAAGTCTATGCCCGTTCTACTGGCAGTGTTTACATGTTGCGAGATTCTTGGAATTGGCGAAGCTCTAGTATAACCGTACCTATAAGTCCTGAAAGCTAGCAGTGCGGTACCTCTAACATTTCTAGATGGAACGTAAAAACCAGACAGAGATAGAAGGCCGGAAGAGGACAGAAGCCCCCGACCAATCTAGCAAACAACAATACATCCGCCCTTATCCTACGAGTACGTAAAGCAGGAAGGTGGAGAACTGATCTCATATGAGTTGCGGAAAAATTTACTCGCGATATTCCCATCCTGCACGACATAGAGAGAAGAAACGTATTTTGGACTCGTTCTATCCTGTCACAATCTTCATAAGTGTATGGAGACCATACACAGGAGGCATATTCAAGATGCGGCCTAACAAGACTGACATAAAGGTGCTTCAAAGTATTGACATCCCTGAACTCAAACGAGTGCCGCCAAATGAACCCCAGCATACGAAATCCCGCACTAACTATATGGTCAATATGCGCCCTGAAACACATCCTATTGTCGTAAAAAACACCTAAGTCTTTAACGATGTCAGCAGAAACTATTGATTGCTCACTCAGATAGTAGTACGATACAAAGCGCTGCTCACGCCTAACTATACTCATATGTTTGCACTTAGCAAGGTTAATGATGACTTTATTATCTTTACACCATTGTTCCAATCGCTTCAGATCAGATTGAAGATCTAGCATATCGATTAGAGTGTTAACTCTTAAATAAACCTTGAAGTCGTCGGCGAACAAAAGGAAACGTGCAAACCTAAAGCAAGTGGTAATGTCATTTATATAAATTAGAAACAACAGAGGGCCCAAATGACTACCCTGAGGTACACCTGAATCAACAATGTATGTCGGGGAGAAGGAATCACGAACTTTAACTGATTGAGTACGGCGGGTGAAATATGATACAAACCACTTCCTCAAGATGCCAGTTATTCCAAAAGACGACAGCTTCTCACTCAAAATGCAATGATCTACCTTATCGAAGGCCTTAGAAAAGTCAGTATATACAACATCAACCTTACCTCCACTTTCTAAGACATCGAAGACATACTGGGCGAAAATCAGTAGATTGGACTCAACACCCCTACCCTTAGTAAAGCCATGCTGTTGCTCGACCAATCTGGACGATATATCCTTCTGTATACGATCCAGTATCAATGTCTCAAGAATTTTAGGAATGGCGCTTATAATGCTTATAGGCCTATAATCAGCAATATTATACCGACTCCCAGACTTAAACAATGGCTTAACCGTACTACACTTCCACTTGGTAGGAAAAACACCAGTTGATAAGGACCTGTTGAACAATATCCTGAGTGGAAGTGCAATTGAGGAACAGCAGTTCTTCAAAAAGAATGCAGGCAGGAGGTCAGGTCCCGGACCCTTCCCAGTATCAAGAGTCTCCAACCTCCCGGCAACCTCGCCAAGAGAAAAAGATGAATTGCCCCCGCCGAAGTGATCCGAACAGGTCGAGTCAACGGAAGGAGTAGGGCCCGAAACATAGGTAGATCTAAAGTGTTTCGAAGAAGAGGGCGGCTATGTCGGTGTCACCTTCTACACTTCTTTCATGCAGGTGCATAGTTGACGTCAAATCATTGTCAGTTCTTTTAGAATTAGTGAAATTCCAAAATGACTATATTATCCTTTATTGATTTTTCTATGCTCTCAATATAATCAGAATAACATGACTCAGCCATTCTAGCGCAAGCCGACCGAATCTCGGAAAATGAAAGATAATCCTCCCCGCCTGTTTGGCACTAGAAAGAACGGACCTATCTTTCCTAAATATATTATAATTACAAAATTGTAACTCGGCATCGACAATGGAAGGGTCAAGCCATGTTTCGGTCAACAAAATTACATCATAATTTGCAACATTCACATTCTTACTTAACTCGTAAAGCTTAAATTTACCCCTTATACTACGAACATTCTGGTAATAGACACTCAAGACATTTAAACTGAAATTATCCCTTTCAATCAGTTTTTTCTAACCTTAACTATTCTCGGTAAACCACTAACATATCTAATAGTGATATCCAATTCCCCATTAGCCTTGCGATGCTCCAGCTCACGCCGAAGCTCGCCTAGATACTCACGCTGCCTGAGCGTTAAATCAGCCGATAGTCTCAAAGGAGGTTGACCAATCCTATGCTTGCTCTTCAAAATATTCAGAACCTCGTCAGAACTGCCGAACATCAGCTTCAAAGGTGGTGGCCTGCTTCCCATCCTCTTCCCCAAACGAAACGCCTTGACAATCTTCACATCTGGATTAATTTTTGACAAAATTGTCTCCATAAATTTTATTTCGTCACCCACAGAATTCTTTGTCTCTACATCATAAGCAATAATATTTTTGATCGCCTTTGACGCTCTTCCATTTCCATAATGAACTCGTCAGGGCTTGTTGAGCGTCCCGTATTGGATTGTGTTGAAGATGAACTCAGAGAGGCAACTGTGGCCTTAAGTGATGAAATATCCGATATATCGGTAGATTACTCCAGATCGATAGAAAAACCTATAACTCGTTAGCATCGTCAACTATGTGTGATAAGTATATGGTCATAAAGGATTATAAAATTTGAATCAGTCTATGATCCTTTCCGATCTCGCTTCTAGGCCTCTTGCTCCCTTTTGTTATTCTATACTCTGTGTATTTAATAATTGTCCAAAATGTATTTGAGGCATAGAATATCCAGAGATACTGAAAATTCTAACCGCCCTAAATCTGTCTTCTTTTCTCTGACATGTGTCAAAAATTGAGTTCGTCAAAATACCCAATGTTCCTTATTCAGTCTGAATTATTTACAGGGAACCAGTGTAGACACGACAGTGTGCAAGAGCTGTGGCAAGCAAGTGTTCCAAATGGAACAAATAAAAGCAGAAAAAGCAGTCTGGCACAAGAACTGTTTCCGTTGTCACGAATGCAATAAACAGCTGAAGTGAGTTGAAGTGGATTGAAAAAAGGAAAATTGTATTTTAAATGTATTTTATTTGTTTTCAGTGTTGACACTTACGAAAGTCACGAGGGAACACTGTATTGTAAACCCCATTTCAAGGCCCTTTTCATTCCTAAGGCTGTCGATGACACAGATGAACCACGTAAGTATATTCCACCTTTCCAATTAGAGGCCCTATGATCTTGCCAAAATGACCTTGAACTCCATTAAGGCTGTATATCACCTTGAGCCAAAACTCAAAGATGGCGCTAGGCGCTAGGAGTTCGGTGAAGCCGCACCTACCGCGAAGGCCTAATATTTTTATTTGTTTCTCATTTTTAAACGTCAGTTTTCAAAAACACAATATTAATCAAGAAAATTTATTTTATCAAATCACTAACTTGTAAAACTCACAGTTAACTTGCAAAATTTAGTAGTTAGTAGTATTATTTACATTAGAAAATTTTGTTTTATCGTCATATATGTTGAAAATCATGGTACAATTGTTATTTCCAGTAACACAGATTTTTGATGATGCAAGAGTTGATACTGATGATGATGAACCATCTGTTGACTCAGAAACTGCTGAACTCGAGGACTGCAGAACATTTGTACTCTCTTTACAACCAAATAATTTGCTAGATATTTCTATTATTTTGTTGACCGAATCATCGACATAACTCATCGCAATTTCGGTGCTCTTCCACCCTCCTGCACGCTTTAGTGCTAAAATATCTCCACCCGAATCCGCAACCATAGTGGCTCCAGTTCTGCGAAAAGAGTGGCCGGTGTATAACTCTGGGTCTTTTAAACCTAAATATTTCGCTATTTGCTTTGGGACACCACAAATAGTGTGCTGGCCAGCATTAAGGGAAATGCACTTTCTATGTCGGTATGTCACAAAAAATCTTAGGGTTTCTGTTCCAGGAGGCCGAAGATTTACATATTTTCTGTATAACATGCAGGCCTTGAAACTGCAGCCATCATCGGTTATGGAGGATCTTCTAGTTGTTAAATTCTTTGTTTGCCGCAATGTCACAATAACGTATTTTCCCATATCTTCTACATCATTCATGTTTAAGGAAAGAATTTCGTCACATCAACATTCAAAAATTCCAAATATTGTTACAATTTTCGCCAGCAACCACTGGTCATCAGGAGCATGTAAAAGAAATTGTTCAGCCTTTCTTTACTTAATACCTTAGCCTTTTCTGGCGTATAACGCTTTTTTTCATTTCAGAAGCGCTATTACCTTTAGAAATCTGCAAATGACAACTAAACGTCAAATTTTTCAATAAATTTTTTAAGGAAAACAAACCTGCGAACAGGGGCATTTTCTTTCATTTCCAAGCAGCTTTTCAGCATAGACCATTTTGCCCATAAAGTATTAGGACTGAATTTAGCTGATAGTTGATTCAAGTAGACCAACAAAACATCTTCAGTTACCCCAATCACACTATTTTTGTTTTGCCACTTTTTGAAGTCGTCGTATTCTCGTTCGTACCTTGAAGCTGATTTTGCAGGTAATAAACTTGAAGCTTCACTGCTGGCTGCCTCATTAATTTCTTTTGGTACATTCATTTACGCTTTCGCCAAAACAAATGTAAAAAACAGGCATGTTCATGACAACGCATCCATAGCTTACGACATTTGCAGCAAACTATTGAGATTTTTTTGGAATTTATCTAATCTTTTTACAAATGAGAAACAATATAAAACAATACACGCAAGGTAACGGCTTTTACAGACTCAAGGAGGTAACTGACCAGCCTGCGACTCGTCAGTTATATCCTCCATTCACCAGTAAAAACCCTCTTACCTTGCTAGTGATGTTATATACTATTGCTTATACAGGGTGTCTACTATAATAGGTGCCAAACTTCAGTAGGTGATAGTACAAGTTATTTGCAACAAAAAATGTCCTCTAACACTTTTTCGAAAAGTTGATGGTTATCGAGTTATTCAACACTTCTTGGTTTTTCGAAATTTTTTGCTTACCCCTTTAAAAACAAGAATATCTCTGTTATTCTTACAGCTACATCAAATCTGATCATATCATCAGAAAGGGCAGTAAACACGTTATAAAATAGTTACTTACTAATGTTAAAAAAATTTCTATACCGGGTGTTGTAAAAGGGTGAATGTAAAAATTGAAAAGAGTGCAAACTTAGTGGTATTTTCTTGTAAGCTGTACCATTGAAAATTGGTTAATAGGTAGTGGTTTTTTTTCTAGGAAAAACTAGTACATGTAATATACTTTTAAACGGTATATCAACTTTCCACTTAACTTTTTGTTTTTCCAACTATATCACTGTTTTTAGTCAGAAAAACATGAAATTCAGAAACGCAAATTTTATAACAATTCATTTCAAAGCATTGTAGGTTCGAAATAGTCATAGATATTATTAATAGTAACATAAAAACATTAAATAAACTTTGAATGAAACTGAATGAACGTAAAAGTCAATGTTATTGCAAAACCGAATTAAAAACTATAAAAACTGTTTAAATCGCCTACCCCTTTGCTCAATGCATTTTATACATCTTTTTTGTACACAATACACAACCTTTCGAAGTTCATTACGTTTTCGACGCATTGTATCACAACATTCCTGAATTCTGTTAGTTGTTCTCGATCATTAATGCGATTTTTATACACATTTTCTTTCAAAGTGCCCCAAACATAAAAGTCTAATGGGGTAAGATCGGGGCTTCTAGGTGGCCATCTCATTATAGGCATGGCATCCGTCCAGTTGAAAATAAAGTTCATAT
Organism: Micraspis discolor; assembly: GCA_030674115.1. Lineage (NCBI taxonomy): Eukaryota > Metazoa > Arthropoda > Insecta > Coleoptera > Coccinellidae > Micraspis > Micraspis discolor. The sequence goes on along the minus strand of JARTUT010000444.1, from coordinate 715,724 downwards.
CTATCCGCTATGGAAATATCTTCAAGAATGTCAACTACGTTATTATTTAGTAAATTTGTGAATTCATTAGATTTAAGGCGATCGGGAAGTAATACCGGGCCCGAATAGCCGCCCTCTCACGAATCCCAACCAAACATTGTCTCTTAATTCATGCTGACAATGAGATATAACAGTCGCATGTGGATTTTCCGTTTCCTATATATGGGAATTTCGTAAATTTATTATTGCACTTTTAGTGAATGTTACCTCATCTGTCCATAATATTAGATCACATCCCCACTCTTCCAACTTATTTAGGTACCACCTATAGAATTCTAATCTGATCTCACCATCCACAGATAACAAATTCTGGACTTTATTTAAATGATACGGGTGTAAATTATTTTGTTTCAAAACTCTGTGTACTGTGGAATGGTGAAGCCCTAATGTGGCACCAACACTCCGAGCGGGATCTTCTTTAATAGCGCAAATTTCCGATAGCGAACCCGTAAATAAACAGCATATCCCGATATTCAATACTTGAGAAAACAGTCATATTCTTTTTTTTGTAGATGCGTATAAGTCGAATTAATTCGTTAAAGTAAATGATCTTTTTCTTAAGTTTACTTAATAACAAATTTTGTCAAATTTAAGTTAATTTTCATATCTTCGAACCCATGCAAATGTCAAGTTTGCTTAGCTCAAGATTAAATTCTGCCATATTGTTCATTTTCATTCGTGGCATTCATTTCCGGACCGCAGGGGCCGCCAGATACGCACCAACACACCCTCCAACCCGCCTCCTCCTCAAACCTTTGTTTACAACTTAGCTGTTTTTATGTTACTATTAATAATATTTATAACTGTTTTGAACCTACAATGTTTTGAAATGGATTATCATAAAATTTGCGTTTCTGATTTTCATGTTTTTCTGACTTGAAACCGTAATATTGTTGGAAAAACAAAGAGTTAAGTGAAAAGTTGATATACCGTTTGAAAGTCTATTACATGTACTAGTTTTTCCTACAAAAAAAAAAAAAACAACTACTTATTCACCAATTTTCAATGGTATAGCTAACAAGAAAATACCACTAAGTTTGCTCTCTTTTCAATTTTACATTTACTTTTTACAACACCCGGTATAAAACATTTTTTAACATTATTAACTACCTATTTTATAGCGCCTTTACTGCCCTTTGCGATGATATGGTCAGATTTGATGTAGCTGTAAGAATAACAGAGATATTCTTGTTTTTAAAGGGGAAAGCAAAAATTCCGAAAAACCAAGAAGTGTTGAATAACTCGATAACCATAAACTTTTCGAAAAAGTGTTATAGGACATGTTTTGTTGCAAATGACTTGTATTATCACCTACTGAAGTTTGGCACCTATTATAGTAGACACCCTGTATATTATATATAAGCAATATATATAAGTATAATATATACAATATAAGGGATATCGATCAGTAATTAACAAGATATATTCACTCTTTTTCATATAAGTCTAGCTTTCGAAGCTATTTTGCTTCTTCCTCAGGGCAACTGTAAATACAACAGAACACATCAATAACAACAAAACAAAAACAGAGAACAACAACTTACTGAATGCGAGATTGATCTCAAGTCCAAGAATTGTAAAAAAGTAAGTAAAACAGTAAAACACAAACATCATAATGTGAAAGATACAAACCTCAAAAAATTGAAAGCACTACAGAAGAGAATACATAGAACAGACTATAAAGTTCCAGAAAAATGGTTCAAGAATTTGTCCCAGACAACAGTACCTGAAGAGGTTAGAACAGTCCTTGGTTTGGGTTCCAAATTTAGCGTCCCTTTAGACCACAAGGAAATAAACATTAAAAATCTAATAACAGATGTTGAGAACATTTTAGACTTGGTGGAAGAAGATAGAAGAGACACTTTGAGAGCTAAGATAGTGAGCATTATAACCAGTCATCTACACAAAAATAAAAATAATTCTCTTACGACAGACAACATAGGAAGACTATATAAAACAACTAAAAACTTTTTGAGATCTAATGATAACCTTATAGTTCTCAACAGTGACAAGGGTTCGGTGACTGTACTTATGGATAGGATGGATTATCTTCATCGGATGTACTCAATTGTTAACACTGACGATTTCAAAAGGATTTCTAGAGACCCAACAACTACTATCCAGAATAAAACCAACAAAATCATATCCACACTTGCAAACCAAAATATACTAAGTAAAGAAGCTGCGAGGTCAATGAAGTCATATAATTCAGTGAGCCCTAGAATGTACGGAAATCCGAAAGTACATAAAGAAAATGTCCCAATGCGACCAATCGTGTCTGATGTACAGGGCCCCACATGTAAACTTTCAAATTATGTTGCACAAATCCTAACAGAAGCCTATGACCAGGATAATACATATTATGTAAAAGATTCGTTCGACTTTTCCAATAAGGTTAACAATTTTGAATTACCCCAGACTATGTTGTATATATATATATATATATACAATATTGTATATATAATTGTATTGTATTGTATTGTATATATATATCACTTGACGTAGTCAACCTATTTAACAACATATCAAAGGAATTAGTACTGAAAGCAATAGAATTCTATTGGGACAAGGTTGAGACATGCTGCCAGATATCAAAAGAATACTTCAGGGAGATAATCACCTTCCTCCTAGAATCAAGTTACTTCATGTTCGATGGCAGTTTCTATTTACAAAAATTTGGCTGCATTATGGGATCCAGGCTTAGCCCTATCTTGTCGTTATATGTGATGGACTATGTGCTCGACTCCTGTATACCTAAATTAACATTCACACTCGCATTCATAAAAAAAATATGTGGGCGACCTAATAATATCCCTACCATCAACAGGAACTGAAGAGATATTGCAAGTTTTCAGCTTCGACCCTAAGTTAAAGTTCACGGTTGAGACAGAAGATTTTTACTTAGATACCAGGGTATGCCGAGTAGATAATAGAGTGAAGTTAGATTGGTATAGAAAGACGACATCTGCAGGAAAGTTTATACATTTTTTATCTGACCATCCAATAAACATAAAATTAAATTTCATCAAAGAACAAAAAAACAGGATCTATAAAATCTGTGACCCAACATTCAGAGATGGAAGCATAAAAAGACTCTTTGATCTTTTGGTTGAGAACGCCTATCCTAAGACAATGTTGAAGAAACTTCTCTATTCTGCTTCGGCGATGCCTTTAGCTGAGAGACCAACACAGCCTGATATGGTGGGAGAAACAGAAGTTGTGAAATATTGAAGCATCCCGAACATCCCTTACCTTACTCACAAAATTAAGAACTGTTTTAAAGATTATAATGAAAAAGTGAAAATAGTGGCACAGTGTAAAAAGAAGGTGGCAAATTTATATTCAACACTAAAGGACCCTATACCAAAAGAAATAAAATCAAATGTAATATACGAACTAGAATGTAGTGACTGTCATGAAACCTACGTAGGTCAAACCTCACAATGGCTTAGAAATCGCATGAACTTGCACAAAAGCGATATAAGAACAAATAACTTGAGATGTGCATTGTCTGTTCATGCTAATAAGTACTCTCATAATATTGATTTTAATAACGTAAAAATTTTAGATGCAAATGTAAATTATAAAAAAAGGTGTATACTAGAAATGATCCACATAAAAACTCAAAATAGCAAAATTAACAAGAGGACAGACACACAGGCACTAAGTCCAATATATGCTTATATTTTAGAATTTTCCAACAGACCATTTTTCGATGGTTCAGTTGATGAATGACATCTAACCTAACTTTGTTTATTGCGTGTTACGGTTATGAGTTTCATAATTGACAAATTTTTAAATATTGACCTACTTGATGTTTGTGTTTTACTGTTTTACTTTTTTACAATTCTTGGACTTGAGATCAATCTCGCATTCAGTAAGTTGTTGTTCTCTGTTTTTGTTTTGTTGTTATTGATGTGTTCTGTTGTATTTTACAGTTGCCCTGAGGAAGAAGCAAAATAGCTTCGAAAGCTAGGCTTTATATGAATAAAGAGTGAATATATCTTGTTAATTACTGATCGATATCCCTTATATTGTATATATTATCATAATTGGCGATCATTATCTTGAACATATATATATTATACTTATCAGTTTAGAATTCTAATTGAGCAGCATGTTATCGTTGTGTCCAAAGGTCTGTAATTTTTGAATATAGAGCAGAGAATGATCTGAATGGATTGGATTCGACTTTCTGATAGAAAACCCATGTTTAAATTTAAGATGAATCAACGAATGTCATTTTCAATTACCAATAATTTCTCTAAAATATGTCTACACTCCACCAGACTCACAGAATAGTCAATGAAATTGCAATTTCACTGAAAAACATCTGATCTGTAAAGGTGTCTTCATGAGTATCTCCCAGGTATAGCATGCGGGACTTCGACAAGTACTAACTGATCCTGAAATCATCTCTTTAATAGAAACTCCTCAGTCAGATACAATGACTCATTGACAAAATATCATTGTATCAAAATTCGGTACAAGATGGTGTACTGGGGCCAAACCTGTATTTACTTTACACGGTTGATATACCAGAAGATCAGAATACAACCATGGTAGATGTAGATGTAGGGAAAACCCTGGATCCCGCCTAAGTGTGAAAGTAAAAAAATAAGCTGGAATATATTTGAAGGACTTCTTTCTTCAAGAGTGGTCTTCTATTGAAGGAGACAGATTTCTACAAGTTGTCCACATCTAATATGGAAATAAAAAGACAAATGCAAAAAAAGAACAGAAAAACAAAAATACGTATCATATTCGTTTGAAATTTATAACTAATTCCAAGAAAGAATTGGAAATATTATGAATAGCCCTAAAACCATCTTGAAATTTTTATTTGGGACAACTATTGATGAGATGAGGTATTGTTTCTTCTGCTTCTCCACATTCACAACTTGCGCTAGGAACTGAGTTCCATCTGAAAAGCATGATATTGGTACGACCACGACCTGTCCTCAAATGATTAAGAACTTTCTTGGAAGATCAAAAGCAGGAATTTTTTCAGAAGGATCAGAAACGAGATACTTATTGAACATTTCGTAAGAGTTCCACTCAGTCTTCCATAATTTTTATCGCTTATGTTCATATTGAAGAACATATTATGCCATAATGGTTTACGTGACTTCAATCTGGGAATTCTATTTTGTGGAATATATGAAATAATTGGGAATAAATTGGGAAAAGAATGATATTTTTATTAGTAAAGAACGTGTCGGCATAAGATTTAAAATTTGGACACTTTACTTTTCTTGTAGAACGCAAAATTTTCCCTAGTCGTAAATAGAACAATACTTTTTGATTGGTTGATCGATTAAAGAATGGCTGCGGACTCAAAGCAGAGGTAAAAAATCGTTTAATTTCGTTGGTTCAACGTTCAACGAATATCGCCGTTTTACCATAGGTGGCACTAGCATTGCATATCGGTCGAAAAGTAGCAACAGAAACGTTACATAGTCAACTGAGGCATCAGTCAACAACTATACAAAATCTTGCTTATCTATTTTTGCTGTGCTTTGTAGGGTTTTGTTTGTGCGAGAGAAATGGCGAAATTCGGAAAAACGCCCGCAATACGCGTCATTTGCACGACAGGATAATAAGTGATGCTTTTGGCATTTCATTCTTACTAAAAATGCAGCCCAGGCGCGTCAAATGATTGTAGAACTTATGGTGAATGTTGTATTAGTGAAAGAACGTGTCGGGCATGTATTTGCCTATGTATTTGCTACGGTTTCATTTTGAATTTTCTTGTGATAAATCTATACTTAGGAAGAATATTTTACTTTTCAAAGTTCAATTATTAAAAAAAAAACGAAAAATCATATGATGCAGTATCCACATGTCCATGAGTTCTGATGGTTTCTTTTCAGCATTGAAATGGTATAGGCCAAAATAATGTGATGTACAGCCTTAAAGGTCAGCTTCTATCGTTCTTCAATACCCAAGAGGTTGTTGTAGCTTAAAGTTAAATGATGAGTACCTATCTCAAAATGATTATGAAGTTCTGTTGAAAATTACACCCATCTTGGTATTGACTGATTCTGTTTCTATATTTGTAAGAAAAAATTCTCACCGCAACCTTTAGTTTCCAATCCAAATTGAATATTCCTTTCTTACAGCCAAGCAGAAAAAAACTGAAGTTATTATACGCGAAAATCAACCTGTAGAATTACCACCAGATGTAGTTAGAGGTTTGACTCGACTTTTAGTTAATCTTTAGCATTTTACACCCTCTAACATAATCTCTTTCAATTTAACCATCTCCCAATTAGTATATCCAAAAATAACAACGCCGAAATCAGTTTTCGCTGATTAACATGATACCTACCAATTTCAAAATCTCCTCCGTGTGTGAGTTCACTTGGCACTAATTCCTGTTGTGTTATTTAGAGTAACAAAAAAGTGTTTTGAGTGTGTTTCATGGTGTTGAATTGTATTTTTGTATAAAGATATTTTCTTTTTATCTAGCAAGTGACAAACCGGATCTTGGTTTGGAAGAACTACAAAGTCTCAATGTCAAAGAGCGATTCCAAGTCTTCGAACAGCACCAGTCTTCTGACAGTACATTAGAACGTACTCATGTTAATGTTAAGAGATCTCCTTCCATTCTGTCCAAGTTAGCCAGGTAAGTTTATTTGATTTTTTATTGCAATATTCCCTCAGGAGTCAATTCTTCTATGTTGCATTAGTTGCTCAGCTCGAATGATTTTTCAGTGAAATTTCGAATGAATAATGTATTCAACTATTTATAGTGATATACACTGTAAAAAATAAAATTCTGCGCTCAAACTCCTCAGGAGTTTGAGAATTTTTTTTTCAATCAAACCATTTTAATTTGAATTAATCTAAAATTGATTACGCCAAATGAACTATTTTTCTTGATTAAAACAACCTAGTTGATTATAGAGAACAGCTAAAACATTCGCCTGAAACTTTTTACATTTCAGCGAAATGAAAGAAACAACTGATTCAACATAAACATACAATTACAAGAAATTGTTTATGCACTTGTCTCAATATCCATAATTGATTGATACAAATACATTATTCTAAATAGGTTTTAACGAAACCATTCGTTCGTTTCATTTTTATTTGTTCAATAGAACGAAGGTACGGTTGTCGTAAATTCTGTCAGTTGATGCAACGACTACAGTTTCTTGAGACAAGAATCTCGTGAGATTATATTATTCGCCTCATTTACTTGAAGAAAACTATAAATATTTGAATAAAATTGAACATATAATTGTTGCAATATGAAGTGACATTTGTAAAAAAATATTGCGTAATTGATTTAATAAAACGAATTAATTGTAGCAATTTTTTCTATTGGCTGCAATTAAATCAAAACTCTATCTCTTTTATATTAAATATATCCCATTTAAATGCAATTATTTGTGCATTTTACTCACAATATTGTTGTATCCGGTGATAAAGATCACATGGAATACGTGATGCGCAAGCTAATTAAAGAATACGAGAAGTGGGGCTTAAATGTCAACTTAGAGAAAACCAAATATCTTTGTGTTGGTGGAGAACCGGGTGATCTGGTATTGGATGATGACAGGGATGAGATGATAACCCACTGCCTGGACTATAGCTTTTGTAGCGGCACTCTGTCAGCGGCAGGGGAGTGTATAGGGATCTCTTGGCGGCACTCTATATAGCCACGCATAGCTTAGTTCACAGCGCTTCGGTGGCCTAGAGGTTTGCGCTCAAGTTTCACACCGACTAGGTACTAGGTGCCGGGTTCAACTCCCGGCGGCTCCCTTAAAACTTCTAACCCCTGCGTCTATGGCATGGCGCACACAAGCCATACTGATGAGTCTAAATGTGTGCGCCAGGGACGAAACGCATAAGTAGGGATAAATTCCTTCGATTCTACATTGGTGACCCCGACGTGATGGGAACGGTTGTCTTTACGACGTGTCTTGGAAAAGCAGACGGTTGACGCTTGAGGTATACTCGCTCCCTCTCTGCAACTACCAACGAAATTCTAGACGCCTTTCCCATTCCGTACAATATTCATGGTCTGCCGCGGTATTGCGGTATTTATTAATATAAAAGAGAAATTATTGTTCTGTGAAGAAAAATAATGATTACATACAAATGTTTTTTTGTTTTATCAAATTATTCCTTTGCTAGTGTCAAAAACCCTTCAATTTAGCTCAAATCAATCAGTTTCTTAACCCAAGAAACTTTCACTTGACATAAGAGATATTATAATTTTTATAGACTGAATTCTCGACCCATTCAACTAAGATCCTTTAAATCAACTACAAATCGAGTTTCAGTGAAATGTAATATTTATTTACATGAAACCAAAATTTTTATTCTACGAAAAGTATCAATAGTTACATACTAATTAATATTACCGTTGGATCAAATTTTTTTACCACCTGAGTCAAAAACTCTGAGCTTGGTTGAAACTAATCAGTTTCTTAACTCAAGAAACTTTTATTTAGGGTAAACGCCATTCTCAACCGTAGAGGGCGGTAGGGTCAAGTACTTTATGCATTTGGCTGTATTCAAACGTACGGAGTACTTGAGACAAATTAATATGGTTTGAGATGAGGAACTATTTTTTACAGTGTACCTTCAATGGAATATAAGATGAATAAAATAGAACCCCATATGCAGAACCTAATATTTGGTTTAAAACCTAGGGGAACGCGATGAGTCAAGTTACGATGAATTCGAGTAGTGCAAGCTACCGTTTGGGTAGCCCCTTACGTATTTTGGAATCCCCTGTATATTTCGGAACGCCTCCGTATATTATACTTGGTATAAAACAAGACTTGTGTTGACCACAAATGAACAATAATCCCGAAGAAATGGTGCGAGCTAGCCACGATTGATGTATTTTATCATTTTTGCGTTATGTTTCTTACCGTCCTATACTGTCACGAACCTCCACATTGTATTTTTACAGATTTCAGTCCAAAGGAATGGACATCGGAGTTACCGACGAAGCCTTAAACGGCATACCGATCGAACAGAGCTCCTCCGACGAGGAGGAAGAGGACATTCCGGACGGCGAAGACGCGGAACTCGTGAGAGCCAAAAGGGTCCAAAAAGAAAAACCCTTCCACTTCACCGCAATGTCAGATGTTAAGAACAAGTTCGAGCACGGCGACTCGAACGGCAGGGACGAGAGACGGGAGGAAAGGAAGCAAGAAATACAGTCAATTAGGAATAAATTATTCATGGTAAGTGTAATAAAGTGGCAATGGGTCTCATTTTCATACGTGACGTTGTTTAGGGTAAACAGGGTAAGATGAAGGAGGCCTATCAGGAAGCAGTTATGAAATCAGAATCTACTGTTAATTTGAGAAAGGAAGAGATACAAGTTTGTGATACTAAGACAATCAAGGAGAGATTCGAGAAAGGCGAGATTGTTCAAGAAGGCGGTAAGGACGGAAGGGACGAAGAAGAACAAGAAGTATATGAAAGCGGTAAGTTCATAAATCTTCTTGATATAACCGATCCAAATGTGACACCTAGATGTCAGCACTATATAATTTTTACACGTGACGTCGTTTCAAATGACATAAGCCATTTTTTTATTGAAAGGTAGTACAATTTTAACCATAGACAGGTACACACTGCAATAAAGCGTTTACATCATTCAAATTCAGTATGAAAATGGGCGTTCTTTGAAAAATACCCATCGCAAAATTCGTGATTTTTTTTGGTGTAAATAATCGGCCAAATCAATGTTCAATTCAAAGATTAGTGAAAAATTTGAAGAAACTAGTTGTGTTACTGATAAACCAAAAAGTGGAAGACCAAAAACTGTACGCACTATAGAATGAATTGATGACTCATTTATTTTGTGAAAATCCATCTTGAATATTAAAAGAAAACAATTATTTTTGTCTAATTTTCACTTTATTAATACTATTACACGACCGGTTTCGGTTTTTGAACCATCTTCTGGTGCTAGGTACAGACTGAAATATTTCGTGGTCTTAAATCTATGGCATGTTTAAAAGTGGTGAATGGTTTATTTCTATTTGGGTGTTAAGTGAGGACAAATTGGGTTTTCTGAACAGATTTGTTATTTCCATCGTTTCCAGCAAATTTAATTTTAGGCATTTTTCGCATTTGTGAAGGATTTTAAAATTTACGATATCCATATGATGCTCTTCAGTCACGATATGATCATAAACTGCTGACTGTTTACCTGATTTCAGATGTTCTTTTAATCTGGTCTCAAAATTTCTGCCGGTTTGACCTACATATGAAGCATTGCAATTTTCACAACAGATTTTATAAACACCCGAAGTTTTCTCGGGTTTAAGTTTGGATTTTGAGTTATATAATATTTCTCCTAGGTTTGGACGTCCTGAAAATGTTGTTTTGAAATCGAGTTTAGAAAAATAATTTTGGATTTGAATTGATAATTCTCCGAAATAAGTGATATGCATGAATTTATTAGTAGGTTTTTCTGTGGTAGTGTAAAGCATATTAATGGTTTTCCGTTATCTTTTGTTTTCAATTAGTTTGTTTACTAGGATTCTCGGAAAATTATTATTAGTTGCAATTTCTTTGATGTTATCAATTTCCGATTGTAAGTTAACGTTTGATAAAGGTATGGTGAATGCTCTGTTAATCATAGATTTCAGAGCTGCCAGTTTATGATAATCAGGACTGAAGGAATCATATGGTATTATGGCTTCTGAGTTTGTGCCTTTTCGGTAGATGTTAAAGTCGAATGTGTTTCTATCTCTACTTATGGTCAAATCTAGAAAGTTAATCGCTTTGTTGCATTCAATTTAAAATGTAAATTTTATTTTGGGGGAATTGAATTGAGGAAGTCAAGAAACATTTTTATTTGTCTATTTGTTCCGTCGAATCCTACTATAATATCAACATACCGGAACCAGAAAATGACGTGTTTTTTTGTAGGTCATTTGTTTTTATGAATTCATTTTCAAAGTAATTCATGAATAGATCTGACAATAATGGGCTCCCATCGGTAAACCTGAATTTTGAAAATATAATTTGGATTCGAATTTAAAGTAATTTTGGGATAGGCAAATTGAAAATAACTCCTAAATTTCTGAAATTAAGAGGGGGTTAACTTTATTTTTACGAAGTGACTCGCCAACTAGGGGTAAACATTCTTTTGCTGGAATGCTAGGGTACATATTTTCTACATCAAAATATATTACTTTCATATTTTCTGTGCTGTTTATTATAGATCATTTGTCAATTAAATCTTTGGAACTTTTTATACTATATTCTGGTGAAAATTTCTCTTCAATAAGCTCACCAAACTTCAATCAGAAGCTGAAGAAAAATCAGAAGACACACATTTCTCCAAAAATACATTTTTCCGAACGTTTGTAAATCTCATCAAACTTCAACGAACAAGAAACAAAATAACTGAACAAAGGTCCCAAATATTCACCACCCACAACATGTTCTAAATCAAATAAACAAATACTGGGTGTAGAAACAGAAATGAACACCATTAAACACAAGTGTAATTGATAACCCTTCATTACACAAATACAAAACAGCAGAAACATCCAGCAAATGATTGTGTGTCTCCACAAAGAAGACTACTACAACAAAATGAAGAGAACTATGAGTACATTAGATTTAACTCAAATTTTAGATACTCAAACACTCAACAGACCGTTCGAGTTAGAGGAACTCAAATCCGCCCTTTCAACGTGCAAAAATACAGCTGCAGGTCCAGATGATATCCCGTTCATCTTTTTGAAAAATCTTTCTGACTTAACATTAACAGCCCTGCTGAAATTATACAATGAAATTTGGAAGGAACAAGATTTCCCCAAGCTATGGCAACAATCCATCATTCTACCATTCAAGAAACCGGATAAACCAACAACCGATCCGAATTCCTACAGACCTATATCTTTGACATGCTGCACATGTAAATTAATGGAGAAAATGATCAATAAGCGACTGCTCTGGTACTTAGAAAAACATCATATTTTAATTCCTAATCAATCTGGTTTCAGACCTAACCGCAATACGCTAGATAACCTCATCACACTACAAAATTATATCTCTAACGCATTTTCCAAACAACAGGAAGTTGTTGTTGCCTTTTTTGATATCGATCGAGCCTTCGACACTCTACTCAAATCCTCCATAATGAACGCATTAAAAAGCATAGGGGTAAATAGAAATATGTACCATTTTATGGAAAACTTTCTCACTAATAGAACATTCAGGGTCAAAGTTAATGGAAAAATGTCACTTCCATTTGTTCAAGACAATGGAGTTCCACAAGGCTCAGTCCCACCTTATTTATTCTTGCAATTAATGATATTTTGACTGAAATACAGTTACCTGTGAAATGTGCTTTATACGCAGACGACTTAATGATATACTGTCATGGTAAAATTCATCAACAACCTGTAAAATTACTACAGAATACTTTAAATCAGCTATGCAACTGGATAAACGAACATGGTCTTCAATTTTCTTCCACCAAATCGAGGGTTATGAAATTTTCCAGACGTTCAAAAAAACGAATCAGAGCCAAAACTCATATTGAATGGGACACCACTACTACTGTAGTTCAGCAATTTAACATTCTAGGCCTAATTTTTGATACAAAACTAAACTGGACATACCACATCAAACATATTAAAGGAAAATGTCTCAGAAAATTGAACATCCTTAAAATTTTAGCTCATCGTAGCTGGGGAGCTGAGGAAATCACACTTTTGAGAATATATAAAACACTCATACGTTTAGTACTGGATTATGGCAGCCAACTTTATATGACTGCCTCTAAAAGCCTTCTAAAATCTCTTAATAGTGTCCAGAACGCGGCTCTGCGTTTGTGTCTCGGATCCTTCAGAACTAGCCCGGTCGAAACCCTGAATCGTAAATCAAACGCAATCCCACTGCAATTGAGGCGCATGCAACTTCCACTTCCATATGCATTATCAGTATCAGCCAATAGCCAAAAACCAGCATATTCACTTATCTCAAAAATCTGACAACACAACATCCAACATCGAGATTACGGCCAGTCATACAAATTTTGTATTCAATATTTGAGAATATTAATCTCAAACAAACAAACCAAATATCGGTTTCAAATATGCCTCCTTGGATTAAAGTACTTCCCAAATGCGATCTCTCATTACATTCCCAGAATAGACACTATGAATCGCTCAGATATACCTTTCTTGATAGCATTAATGCAAAAGATTATGACACTATTTTATACACAGATGCGTCACACAATAATAGCTCAGGAACCTTTACGGCAGTTACTACCATAAATAGCATTCTACAACTTAACCGTCTGCCTTACCACAATTCAGTTCAAACAGGCGAACTATATGCTATCCTCCAGGCTTTTCTTCTTATAAGCAACACAAACAGGCATGTTGCAATATGTACCGATTCTCTTTCATCCATAAACTGCATCCGAAACATATTTACAAATAGTCCCCTAGTGCAAGACATACATGATCGCTATGCAGAACTTTCCAAAGAAGGAGTTCACGTTAATATTATATGGGTACCATCTCATGTGGGCATAACTGGGAATGAATTGGCTGACCAAGGTGCAAAACAAGCAGCGGAAACCCATCTGGACGAAGAACAACTACAGTATTCATCAGATTTGAAAAAACATTTTAAAAATTATATAAGAGATCTATGGAAACAAGAATGGACAAGATCGACTTCCAAACTGAGGCAAATCACAGACACAATCAAACCATTTCATATACCCACCAGAATTGGCAGAAAAAGTCAAACAATAGTCAGAAAATTACGAATTGGACATACCTTACTAACACACAAACACATAATCCTGTCAGAAAGTCCTCCAGTGTGTCAGCATTGCCAACAAATTATAACAGTGAAGCATATTCTGATTGACTGCCCCAACTACGTGAATTACAGAAGACAACACCATATTAGGGCCGATTTGAAGACAATTTTGGGAGATGAGAAGCAGCTAGACAATCTGATATTATATTTGAAAGCCATAGATGTGTATAATAGTTTGTGAATCCACATATAGGAATAATTTTATGTAACCCTATTGTAATTGATGGTTTTCGTGTCAATAGCCCTGGTTGCTGAGACACATTTTCTTTAAATAAATAAAAAAAAAAAGAAGCTCTAGAAGATTGCATTCTACTTTTTTCTACACCAAGGGAAATAAAGAAGCATCTTCCAATGAATCCACGACCTCCAGATATGTATGGTTTAATAAAACTGCGATGGAAATAACAAATCTGTTCAATAATCCCAATTTGTCCCCACTTAACACCCAAATAGAAATAAACCATTCACCACTTTTGAACATCCCATAGATTTAAGCCCACGAAATATTTCAGTCTGTACCTAGCACCAGAAGATGGTTTAACAACCGAAACCGGTCGTGTAATAGTATTAATAAAGTGAAAATTAGACAAAAATAACTATACGCACAAATTAAATAATTTCAAGACCGAACACTCGATAAATTATTCCTTATTCGCCTGATCTAGCTCAGTGTGAGCTTTTTCTTTTCTTCAGGCGGAAATTACCGCTCCAGGGACACAGATTTGACTCCATAGACGCTATAAAAAAAAGTTCGCAGAAGCTAAAGGCCATCCCTGAGAGCGCCTATAAAAAATATTTACATGGTTGGATAAAACGTTGACACATGTGTATCGTTTCAAATCGAGCAAATTCTAAAGGAGATTCAATAAATCAATTGAAGAAGTTTATTTTTTTCTTTTTTTCATATTTCCAAAAATTCATATAGCACCTATACGCAACTCGCAAGGATCAACACTTCATTGGGCAAGAACGGATGAAGAAAAATCTAAAACATTTGCTGAACATTCAGCCAGAGTATTCACACCCAATGATAATCTCCAAGACGATGAAATCGAAAGAGAGCTTTTATATACTCCATCAAATGTCACCACCATCAAAAAACTCACATTGAAAGAAGTCCAAAACGAAATCAAATATTTAAATCCAAGGAAAGCAGCAGGAATGGATAAGATCACACCAAAAATGATCAAAGAACTCCCAAAGATTGGAGTATCTTTAATGACGCAAATATACAACGCTATTCTAAGACAAAACTATTGGCCTGATCAACTGAAGAATGCTGAAATAATTCTCTTTCCAAAACCAGGCAAAAATCCAAATGATGTCTCCTCATATCGACCAATCAGCTTACCTCCGATTCTGTCTAAAATATTGGAAAAGTTATTGCTGTTGAGAATAAAGTCAGATACCAACAACCAAGAAATAATTCCTCAACACCAGTTTGGCTTTAGAGCTCATTACTCCACCACACAACAGATTCACAGAATAAGCCGTGAAATCAGCAAAGCCCTGGAAAACAAAAATACTGTACATCTGCTTTTTGGATGTCAGTCAGGCCTTTGATAAAGTCTGGCACAAAGGACTGTTATACAAGATCAAAAAGTGTCTACCGCTATACTATTTCCTACTGATGAAATCTTATCTTACCGGAAGAAGCTTTAGAGTAAGGGTCAACGATAAAGTATCCGATCTTTATCCCATACAATCAGGCGTTCCTCAAGGGAGTGTTATTGGTCCGTTTCTATATTTGGTGTATACAGCAGACCTGCCCACATGTGCTAACACAATAATCGGAACATTCGCAGATGATGCTGCAATATTTGCAACCGACAAAAATCCTGAAAAAGCATCCAATATTTTACAAACGCACCTTGATAAAATACAAGAATGGCTCAACAAATGGAAAATCAGGATCAATGAGACAAAATCAATGCAAATCAATTTTACGCTTCGAAAAGGACAATGCCCTCCTGTTCAGTTAAATAACATTCAGTTACCAGTATCAAATAATACAAAATATTTGGGAATTCACTTAGATAACAAATTAACATGGAAGGAACACGTGGTTAAAAAATTTAGAAAGCACTGACGTGAGGTCAGTTGGCTTAGGCGATCTTGTAAACCACTTACAATTATTTAAATTTTGAAAAATCATATCTCCAGAACTATTAGCTTGTCGAAGTCGAGAGTGGTATTTTTGTATACGTCTGATAAAACTGCACCATAAAAGAATTTTTATTTTAACAGTGTCATTTGAAAAAAAATTTTTTTGTTACTCCGAACCTGTTCGGCCGATTTGACCGAATAACGAACTTAGCCGAGATATTTATACCTCAAATCTATTCTGAAAGTTTCAACTCTCTAACTTCATCCGTCCGAGAGTCAGAAACACCACGACAAACTACACGGACACATAAACGACCTTCTACAGCCATTGCTAGAACCACACACCACCTGAAGACTCAAAAAGGAATTGGCCAGCAGACCTTAAGTAGGACAGAAGGGTCTTTTCATTGGAGAAGACCCTATAAACCCACTTCAGAGCCCCATGCTCTACAGACATCTGATTAGCTTATAGAATTATTATATTGTATTCTGATGGCTAATGAAAAAATGGAAAAAATATATTTCCCGATACTTTTTTGTCAGAGAGTATGTACAGTATAGCTACTTTAACTTTTTTTAGTCAATATCACAAAAATATCAAGTCCTGTTCACAATAATTAATTTTTCTACACAGAAAATTTATATTCATATTATATTATATTATATTTCAGTTATAACTGAAATCGATATCTTTTGCTTACATTTTTCATATTCGACAGTATTCCAGAGTTCCTTAAAATTCTAACACCACCTTTTTGTCCCGTCTTCTATGCGACAGTTGTGGTCTTTATTACGGCCCGATTGTCATGATGCGGACGGCGATATTATTCGTGATTTTATTCATGGCTGCTCAATTCTTTGACGACACTCGGACCGAATTCGATATCATTACATTATATTGGATCTTTGTTTTCTTTGATGTTTGATGGTAGGAAACCATTGAAAACTAAAACACTGTGGTGTTTTCTTGTTTCAGAGATCAGCAAAAAGTCCAGATCCTTGTTTCTACAATTAGACGCGAACGCATCAAAAGCTCCACAACTTACAACAGTGGCCCCAAAACTGGAAGTCAGAAAAGCGAGAGAGGTTAGTAATAAGTCGCAAACTTTCACTTCATTTCAGTCGACAGTCTCACTTTTATCAATTGGCCTTGAAATGTGTAGTTTCACGTATGTGCTTTCTTACCCTTAGGCATATATACTGAAGTCTGCATCTCAAGATACGGTCAAGTGTACTGAACAAATAGACGATATAACAGTGGAGACTGCCGATATTCAACAAAGGTTTAAATTTTTTGAGACCTATAGGGAGCCAGAGAAGAAGAGGAAACAGTTCCGGATTACCCCTCCTAGGGAGGGGACAGTCAAGGTTGATTTTCAATGGTGTTTTATTGTTTATTTTAGAAATGCTTGGTGTTTGAGGCAACTCTAATACTTAACCATTAATCGATTACATATGAGAAGTATGTCCATCAAGGGTTTTTCATTAAGGAACGTTTGATATCCAGTTATAAAAATGGCAGTAGTGAATTTGTCTAGAGTTGTTACTTGGACTATATCCACTTTTTGTTATTCTTCTTGCTTCCAACGTTTTCAAAGAAAAAACAGTAGGAAATGTTTGACATTTCTTTCTATTTTCATTGATTGTCAAGATTGACAGATCCTTGAAACTACATCAAATTTGTTCTCATCCGAGGTTAAAGACTTCTTCAGCCTCCAAACTTACGGCATCTGAATTAATGGATCACTTATGGTATGAAAAGCGATTTTCATAAATCCCGCTTCTTTGATTTTTTTTATGGGTTTCTCTTCTTTGGATATTATCGATGATCATATTCAATACATCACTGTTACTGTAATTCATATTTTGCATAGTGCCCGATTAATCAAAAAGTATAAATGACAGTTCTCTAAAATACATTATAAATCAACAGACATAGCCTTCTTGAAAACTTCTATCCTAATAAATCTATGGTTAGACTAACGGCCAGTTTCTGAAAGGATGATCAAATCTCATGTCAACTAACACAAAGATCATCTTGACAGGGATGTCAAATCAATTTGAGTTTCCGAAAGGATGTTCAGTGCATATTTAACTAATCTATGATCATTTTCAGTTGACATGAGGCGACCCTGTTGCCAGACTGTCCAACCACAGATTCTCCGATAAAAACTAATATTCTGTGATTAAAGAGGTTAAGATATCAGTGTTTTGTGGTTAAGATTTTAAAATTATCCGATAACTGATGTTCAAATTTTAACACCCTTATAATTTTCCTCAAATGACCATAAAAAAATACCTGGTTGAACTTGCTTACAACTGTTTCTTACGATAGATTGCATTTATGAATCGTTTAGCGGCTTAACTGTACCTGTGTATTAAGTCGTATCTGGTGTATTAAAATACAGATGCTGTTTTTCAACTGAAAAATTTATCATCAATAGGTCAATAAAATGAAAAATATCGTTTTAATTTGAAGTATTCAAAATAATTGAGCAAACAACCTTGTTCATACATCATCCAATTTTATTATTTTATCACAGTACACAGAAGTAAAAACAATGAAATGAAATTTGGTGTAATTGGATTTATAGAATGTTTTCAGTCTATAAATAAGAGTAGATTAGAATATAAATTTATTTGAGCTATTGTAACAACTGTTCCTCAACGCACTACTTTTACTTCATAGGATTTTTGTGACGGATTGTATGACCTTTGATCCGAGTCTTCTTCCACAATTATTATTGAACATTGAAATGTGTTGATACTAACAAAGATCTGACTGATATATTTTCATCATTTGTAGAAGTATTTGGGGATCATCTGGGAAGTTCTCTCCGATATCAAAGTCTGCTACGTCTTCATTATGAACTAATGCCAAATTGTGCAGAACACAACATGCCACTATGATATTCATGGTTGTCTCCATTTTCAGCCTAATTCCCATAGACAAACAAGGAAAACGTCTCTTCAAGACACCAAATGTTCTTTCAACAGTATTCCTCGTTTTGATCTGTGCTCTGTTGTACGCTTGCTCACCGGGAGTTGATGGCCTCAGAAATGGAGTCAATAAATATGAGCGACAAGGGTAGCCACTGTCCTCCAATAAATAATCCCTGCGGGATCACAAATCACCTGAACATTAAGAGAAAAGTATCCCTTTCTATTTCTGAAAAGCTCACCTTGTGGACCTCCAGGTGACTGTATTTTTATATGTGTGCAGTCTACACATCCAATCACGTTCGGAAATGAACTTATAGAATAAAATTCTGATTTGATTATATTCCGTTCATCCTCTGTTCTTGGCATAGATATGAACTGGGGTCGAAGTTCAGCAATGACTCTAGATACTTTTTTAATTATTCTACATGCTGTAGTTTTATGGACCCTTATATGGTCAGCTACTGTTATTTGGAATGCTCCTGTTGCAAAATAGCTTATTGTTAGAAGTACTTGTTCCAAGGCAGTAACTGATTTGTTCCTTGATGTTAAGGGCTTTATTTTATCCTCTATCATATTCAGAAGTAATGTTATAATATCCTTTGACAGTCTATACCTATTTTTGAATTCCACATCATTGTAGAAATCAAAAGAGTTCATTCTTCTCCTAAGAGTTCGTGGCCTTGGGTTCTCATCTTCGCTAGAATTACTAGACATGCTTATAACCAAGCTGATATCCATAATTATTATCTACAATAAAAAAATAGATTCACCAATTGTTGCAAAAATGCTTGTTTTTTCAGAGAAAACTAAATTATTAACGAAAACATATTACATCGCAAAATTTGAAAAAATTATATATACCTTTTCATAAAAAAAATATATACATAGATTTCAATAAACAAGACTATTAAATTATTTTCATACATACCGATAAAATTAAGATTTCCACTGTGTCAACTGAAAAATACATAGATTTCATTCATAAACAAGATTTCTTTCTTGAAGTTAATTTTAATCAATAACGCAAAACAAAGAGGCAAAATGTTTGGGACACCGATTAGTTGACATAGTTCTTTGACACTAGTTTGACTCACTGATTTAGCCTATTTTGTGACAATTTGCCGCAGAATTTACACCTCAAGTAGTGCTTTCATTTGAAATAACATATTTTTTCCGGTGAACTAAGCTATTAATTTGAAATTATATTATGATCTTTAATTGTCTCAGCTTGGATCTTGAGTGCAGAATTTAACCTCAAGTAACTTAAAAATATACATTTTTAGATCTTTAATTGTCTCAAAAACAAAAATATTAGTTGAAGACAATATAACAAATTCCTGCACTCCCAGGCTTTTAGGCCGGGGGACCCTGTTAGGACTGGGGCCCGTGGCACCCTTGCCACCCTATTGTTACGCTACTGCTGTCGATTTTTGCGAAACTTTGCGAGCCTATTTTTTTCAACCTTATTCAGATATCTTTGAAGTTACAACATGATCAGATGGATATTCTGGGAGGTATAAAGGAAACCAATTTTGAGATGCTCATAACTCCTGAATAATTTGACGGATTTGGCCCGAGATATTCATACCTCCGACCTACCCTGAAAATTTCTACTAGAAATCTCATTTCGTAATTGTGCCCACGGACGGACAGAATCGATTTCGACCTCGGATTCCTTAACAGCGAATCCTTACGACACGATTACCCACATATTCGAAAAGTACAGACATCTGGGCAATCTATAAGCACTCTGTTTAGGTGAAGAGAGCGCCAAAAAGGATTGAAATTGTTGGCAATGGAATATTCCTTTCTGTTTCTTAGATATAAAAAAACACCAACATTTCTTATATTGTAAATGACTTAAAGTAGCTGATGTCTATGGATGGCCCTATCCTGAAAGCATACTTTGAATTATATGGTGCTGTATACTAATTTTTTTTATCATTTTGCAGCCAATTTATAATTAATATAATCTAACACTAACCCGAGATATATCTGCTTCAATGAAATGCAGATATTTCCAACTTGATAATAGGCTTTTAACATTTCCAAGTGTTTGAAGATCAATAATTGGCTCGATTTAACTTCAACCTTTGCTTCTTTGTAGGGTACGACGCCTGAAAGAGAAGTATACCACGATCCAGACATAGTTAGAGCCGACGAGGTCATTGAAGATTCTGGGATAGCAGAAAAAGCGCACACAGCCACTAAAATGTTGAGCAAATTCAGACAGATGCAGGAGAATATACAAAAAGAGCCAGTATCTCAAGGTTAGTTTCACTATTTGTTTTATATTTTCACGTGTTCGCAATTGGATTTAAAAAAATAAGAGACGTACTGACATGAGGTCGGGAGCTTTCGCGCGCTTGTTCCAGATTGTTTCCACTTACTCTGGAACAGTGAAAACTAACAACAGCCACAGTGAATGAATAAACCTATATCTCAAGTTGGAAATACCGTTCACTGTTTTTCTTCAGTTACGTTCGAAGCTAGGGTTGCAATCTGCCAACTGACAACTCTATCGTAAAGCTTGACATTTTTAAGGTTATAAGTAGTCAGAAGGTTTTGACCTTAGACTAAATAAGATAGACAAAGCATTCCTTTGTAAAATGTCTATTTGTTTTGACTCCCTCATTGAAAGTCTCTTGTGAAACCTCACCCAGCAACCCCGCATAAAATCTTTTTCCATTTACTCTGGTCACAATATCTTCATGGTTGAAATGATCCAAACAGATGAAAATTGCTTTCTTTGGGCAAATACTTGACCATCCCAACAGCGAAGCCCAAATTCTTCTTTTTTTCATCGTCAGCTGGGAACCTTAATTCAAGAAAACCTCATTTTACCTTATAATAATCTCATTGAAAACTTCCCTATTAAAACTTTCTACGCTACTGAACATGTAAATAACTAAATACTGCGGTTCTAACAATACACTTTTATATGGAACGATAAATTCGGATTAAAATTCCTGTCTTTTCTACAGCTTTCACACTTACGAACCATTTTTAGTGCAATGAAAAGTAATAAACAATAAAAATTATGAAAAACCTAATGCTGACTCTCACAAATTTTCTTCAATTTGCGTGTTTATTTTCGATACAGAGGTGGCAACGTGTGTCTTTTAGAACATGTGACCTTCAAATTGTCAGACAGAAAATGTAGCATTGTCTTGACTTTCACCTGAATTTCTTTCCATCTGTAGTCTCTGACATAAAATAGCTGAATCAACTAAAGTTTTATTTTACTTCTTGCTAATATATCCGATGAGACAGTTTCAATTCAAAATAAAAAATTTTATACAATAATTTGAACGCAAATTGGGGAAAAAGTTTTTTCCGCAAATCGCCAGGAAATTTTGACATTCCTGTCAAAATTTCTTGAATAAAAAGTCAGGACTTCCTTACTGTAAGGAAATGTCATTTCCTTACTGTAAGGAAATGATATTTCCGTGCAGTTGTTAATGTTCTACATAAATGATAGAAAACACATTGCTTATAAGGAATTAATTTATATTTTGAAAACATCAAGTCATTGTTGAATACATTTTTAAGATCAATTTGTTATATTTACAGTAATTTGACAGTTAGTACAATTATTGAACATTGGAGGAACACTCTTAGAACTATGAGAAACATTTTGGACAACATGCAGGGTGGAAGGGTCATTTTGTTGAATATTTTGTACTGTGAAAATTTTATTTGCCACCTCAACCTTATTGTTAAGCGATTCTTCGATATATCTTTCAGCAACGTTTGATGACCTCCATCCGCCATGCCTCTTTAAACTAGTTATGTCGGCACCAGAGTCAACCAATATTTTTGCAGAAGACCGACGAAAGCAGTGACCAGTATATTCTGTCGGATTTACCAAGTTCAAATAAGTAGCAACTATTTTGGGCATTTTTCTAAATTGATGACTTTTTTACAAATGAGAAACAAATGAAATATAAAACAATACACGCAAAGTAACGGCTTTTACTGGCTCAAGGAGGTAACTGACTTGCCTGCGGCTCGTCAGTTATATCCTCCATTCGCCAGTAAAATCCCTCTTACCTTGCTAGTAATGTTATATACTATAGATCGAGTGCGCAAAAGCTCCTGTTCTATTTAAAATATTCATAACCTTCAATCCTATCGGTTCTGCAAAATATTCAATCGTTCACTATTGATTTTTTCAGGCCCAAAACCTCTGAAAAGCTTCACACCTCCCCCAGAACCGGCTAGAGAAGATAAATCAAGTGAAGAAGAAGCTTCTGAGAGCGAAGAGGAAGACGAAGTGGACCAAATAAACTCCCAAAAATTAAATGATGAAGATCTCGAGCAGGTAAAGAATGACACTGCTCAATAATGGTTTTGTTACCTTTGATATAAACGTGCTTTCGAATGCCAACAATTCACGATGTTTTCAGCAAATTGGCTCTGGTTTTCTTTGAGCTTCATGATTTTTTCAAATCAGTAAAATTGAGAAAGATTTGTAGAGTAGATTGTTGAATGTAAGCAATTTATTGAAAATAATTCATCATTAGCTCATTTCAATATTCAATTAATAGATACAAAGTTCAAAAGAAGAAAAAAATCCTGAAATATTTGTTGAACTTTGAAAAAAAGCCAGAAGTTTTATATTTTTCGGGGCCTGTTTTCAAAGGTGATCTGACATCATATGGCGGTCACTAAAGAAAAGCACTTGTTGGAAATTCAGATCACGTGATAAGTATATGAGCCGCATCGATGCGCAGAAACGTCATTTTAACAAAAACCTCAATTATTACAAACTAGTCTTCGTATGGCCATACACTGGATTTTTCAATCCTTTATTTTTGTAAAACTTTTTCTGTTATTCGCTAGAGCCAATTCATTTCGAGATAGTATGATGATAGTATGACAACCACCAATCACAACAACAAATGGTCATTATTTTACATTTTCTATGATTTCCGGGCCATTTTCCGCCATTTAAATTTTTCCTAGGCCTCCACAAATAATACAAGACTTGAATTAGTCAAAACTGTTATGCTGCTCTCGAGTTTTAGCTAACGAACAGCAATTCAATTTTTCTTACAAAGTTATAAGAAGAAAATTAACTTTATTGGCATACGACCAAAATCTTCCGGCCTCAAACCAGAGCCAATTCAGAATTTTCATAAATAAATTTGAAAATTTGCGACTTGAAAACATAGCAATCCGCAGACATATCCTGGGCAACAAGGAAAAAAATTGTAAGGCTGTTTAGTAAACAAATTTTAAAAATTAACTCCTTTAATCATTTATAAACCTACATGGCAAGTAGATGTTTATATTTATGGTTCATTCGTTGAATTTTACCTATTAATTGGGTGGGGTTGCAGGCTAAAAGTGCTGCTATCCCCAAAAAAATGAGGGCTAAGTTCGAAAGATGGCAACAGGCAGAAATTGCAAGGGAACAGGCAAATCAGTTCACAATCAATGAAGAAGAACAGTCACAGATCGAATCGACAAAATCGTAAGTCCTATTTGTATCGAGATATAATAAAGAGGAGACGACATGACATGCAATCGAGCAAGGAAAAAATGGTATCACTCGTTTGACATAAAACACCAATATGGCGGAAAAATTGTGTTTAGATTATGTTAACTTCCAATCAAATGTATGCTCTGATTAATGAGCACATTTAAAAAATACTTGAAGGGAATGGATGGAATTTGACTGCATTCATTTGTATAATCAGTATTTTATTAAGGTACACATAGCCAATGAAAAATTGAACAAATGTCAAAATTTGACTGGAATCGCATACCAATATGGCTGGAACTGATCCCATGTCATCTCTTCATTATTCTACCTCGATGCCTATATATGATCGAAAAAATACTTAGTGTGTTCTTAACGAAGCTTATTTTCATCCAAGTTGGCACATGACGTCACTCTGTACATGGTCAGGGAAATAATTCGAAAAAATGGAGTGCAATATTATAGTTTCCCGAAGAATAATAATGAATTAATGAAATGAAATAGGATGTCTAAAATCGTGGTGGATGTTGTTACTCAAGAGATTTTGTTTTCAAATTTTGGGAATATCAGAAAATTTCGATTAATAGAATTATTCCATTTCTTGTGGGTTTTTCACTTATACTTTACAGATTGGTTTAATTGCATGAAAAACAAATATCACTTGAACTAAAGGTTCGTATTGTACCTACTTCCTAGAATCATTCGTCTTTTTTGCAGATAAAATAATTCCTAATCTTTTTTCCTAAATTGCACCATTTTGAGATATTTGAAATTGAAAGGAATTAAATCGATACAATCATCTGATGAAACATTCAAACTAAAATGGACTACAGAGGGGTATTTGCCCAATGAGTAACTTTTTAACGCAGTGAATCAGTTTTGATCTCAAGAATCTAGGGTTAAAATTAACGCAGTGGTCAGACAAAAAAGCCGAAGAATACAGATGGAAAATCAGAACCTTGTTAGACAGGAATAACAAGACACCTCTACCCAATATAAATAAAGCTGAACAGAGGGCATTAAAAGATCTTAAATCGGATAGTTCCATAAAGATACTTCCAGCAGACAAAGGAAGCGCCACTGTAATTCTAGATGTTGGCTCTTATAATCAAAAATCAATGAATTATTAGAAGCAGGAAAATATAAAAGACTAAAAAGGACCCTACCACCACAGTTGAAAACAAGATTTACAAAATCCTTTATAAATATCGAAATGAATTTCCAGATCAATTCATTAGATCAAGACTTACACCTCACTTCAGTAAACCACCACATTTATATGGTGTACCAAAAATACACAAAGCAAATATTCCTCTAAGACCAATTGTGAGTTCAAGAAATTCAGCATGCCACCAATTGGCTAAATTTCTGCTGAAAATTATATCGCCATTAAAAAGTAATTCAACATCGATGATAAGAAACACGAAACATTTCATAGAAATAATGAAACATCAAGAAATCATGGAAGAAGACGTTATGGTCAGCTTCGACATCACCAGTTTGTTCACTAATATTCCGACAGATAAAACACTTATCATAGTTAGGAAAAAGCTTGAAGAAGATCAAACCCTTAGTGAAAGAACTACACTAAGCGTCAATGCAATTATGGAAATGCTTTCTCTTTGTATTGAAACAACATATTTCTAATTCGAAGACATCTTTTATCAACAAGAATTCGGAATGGCCATGGGTTCACCACTATCACCAATTTTAGCAGATTTATATATGGAAATTTTCGAACAGAAGACATTAGAAAAATATATACTTAAACCCAAACTGTGGAAAAGATATGTAGATGATACTTTCATTATTTGGCAACATGGAAGAGAAACTATAGATGGATTCCTTCAATATCTAAACAATCAAGAGGAATCAATTAAATTCACAATTGAAATCGAGGACAGACAACTTCCATTCTTAGATGTACTCGTACATAAACAAAATGGAATCCCAAGAACCACTGTGTATAAAAAGCCAACGAACACAGGACAATATCTACATTTTGAGTCAAACCACCAACTAAACACTAAATTGGGAGTAGCAAAATGTTTATTTGATAGAGCAATAAATATTTGTTGCACTGAAGAAGACCAAAATGAAGAAATAAATAACATCTCGAAAACTCTTAGAAGCAATGGCTACCCCAAAAGATATTAGAAAAAGCTAAACGAACAAGAGAAAGTCAACCTGAACCAACAGATATAAACCAGACCATTAAAACCGTAATTCCTTATGTAAAAGGTTTGTCGGAGAAAATGAGAAGAATTGGAAATAGATACAACATAACGACTGCATTCAAAACTCAAGACACTATCAGAGCTAAACTTACAAAAGTTAAGCCTAATAATGAGACACAAAGGACAAAGAACTGCATATATGAATTACCTTGCGAGTGCGGAAAATCTTACATCGGAGAAACTAAACGCCCTCTGAATGTACGAATAAAAGAACATCAGAAGCTTCTACGAGTACTAGACAGCGACAAATCCAGGTTAGTCCAACATGCTGTAGATGAGAATCATCGTATAAAATGGGATGAAGCATCAATAATATCCAAAGAAGAAAAACTTGCAAGAAGAAAAATCAAAGAAGCAGCATTTATGAAAATAACACCAGATTCCATAAGTGCTCCATCTATAGATCTGCCAGAAGTTTGGACGCCGATAGTTCGATCCAACTTAAAAAGATCATCATATCACAGATGAGTATATAACATTGTTCATTTTTCTTTCATGACTTCTGTCATATTGACTTTTTGAAAAATTGATAATTTTTCAAAAGGTTTTCTACTTTTCCTCCTTGATAAAGATAGAAGATGTCTATCGAAACGTCGGAAAACATTACATCCACAATAGATGATGGTAATAGCCCAAATAATCATTCAACTCTTTTTATTACCTTCTGAATAATTTATTTTAAATTATTCCTCAACTTATTTATTGGATGTCAGTGGGGTTATGATTTTAATTGATTCTAGAGTTGTCACGTCAATTATAATTTCTTATTCTTGTTTGTTTTCGTTGGTCGGTTTAGTTGAGATGGTTCAAAAGAGTGGAGTAGATGTTGTGAAGGTATCTTATGTCTGATCTGTCATTAATGCATTTTTCATTTTGTTTTATGTTTATCATTTCCGTAAATTCTCTAGATTTCTTATTTGTTTCTCGGTCTAACACTACAGTCTCGTCATAATTGAATGTATGTCCATTCTCGGTTTTGTGCCTATAAAGTGCTGTCTGTGTTTTGGAGTATTTGTGTCCTTTCTAGTGTGAACTGAATTTTATGCTGAAAACTATTTAAATCATTAATTATCCTTTGTATTTCATTTTCTGATGTTATTATTAAACAATCATCCACATATCCTTTGTAAATTGTAATGCTGTAATTTTTTCCGGACAAAACCTTGTATATTTACATAACAATACCACTTTTCGTTGTAATTTTATATATGGGGTTATAAGCATTTTAAGTTTTCACATTGGGCGAATACCCTCTGTAGTCCAGTTTAGTTTGAATGAAAATTACCTTCCAAAGCATCCAGTATTGAATCTAAATTATTTAAAAACATTATTTTCCCTCTAAGAAATGATTCACTCACTCATGTTTCATCAGATGATTATATCGATTTAATGCCTTTCAACTTGAAACATCTCAAAAATAGTGCAATTTAGGAAAAGAGATAAAGATTGATTCGATCTGCAAAAAGGACTAATGATTCTAGGAAGTATAAGAAACGGACCTTTAGTTCAAGTGATATCTGTTTTTCATGCAATTTAACCAATCTGTAGAGTAGTAGTGAGAAACCCACAGGAAATGGAATAAATCTATTAATGCCAAAATATGCATGACTGTTATCAAAAACCTTCTACAAGAGATTATTTCAACTGATACTGTCGTTTGAATATTACAAATGAAAATGCAATTTTTATGAAATTTCAACGCCCTATATCTTTTGAACAGGGCCAAATTTGGAAAAATGTTTTAGGATGAAAATATTTATTTTGAGGTCAAGAATCTATGGTTAAAATTAACGCAGTGGTCAAAGACTCACCCCGTATATATTTTTCCGAAGACACATCCATTGGCAAGCCACTGGACCTGCCATGTGTGTGAAATTATTGTTTCATTTACTCAAAAGCAAATAGACACTCGAAGAGAAACAAATCCAGGAAGATACAGAAAAAGAAATTAATTAAAACATCTTATTTTGAAAGGAAAGAAAAGAAACTGAGCGATCAGGCACATGAACAAATGAATTTTTATACAGAGCATTTTTTGTGTTACCTCTAGTTTTTCAAGTGAGTTTTACAACAGCACCCCATCCCAATATTCCATAAAGCTGATGAGGCTGAACCAGAACAATGTAGAGCCTCCTTAGCAGCTCTAAATCGCAAAATTCTCTTAATTTCTTGAACTTTGGGACAAGTATGCGCATCTTATTCACCAGATGGTCCACCTGATTATTCCATCAATGATGAGCATCCAAACAAACTCGTGAACAGCCGCATCCTCGAAGTGATAGCGTTTGGAAACCGGGAATTCCAACAGAGGTGACAGAGGAGTGCATGAAGCAAGTTTTTCCATAATTCAGGGTCAACAGCGGAGAATCGAAAAAATCTTTACTCTATTTCAGTGTCGTAATGAGTTCATTACAGTACTAAAAAGAGTGCTGTAATTAACTCAGTACAGCATTGTTTTTAGTTATATTTTGAAGCTCGTGTGGTATTCGGGGATTATTTTTCTGTCCCAAATGTCGGCCAATAGAATTGCACCATGAGACGAAATGTACAGTTAACAAATAAGAATTTCATAATGAATAAAACAACATTCAATTAAGAATCAGGGTGGTGCAATTAAAAATACAATTGTTGTAAACAATGGTGCATGTTTTCTTCAAGTCAGAGTTATCGGTAATGGTCCCAGAAGAGGTAGATGACATGAGGTTTATGCTGTTGATGGCATTTTCTGCAATAGGCTCACTCCTTCGCAGTTTCTTGACAATTAATTCGTGGTGTTCCTGGTCGAGTTGGAGATACGGCTTGATGGAGTTACTGTTGGCATGTCCAGTTATTTTGATTATCTGCTGCTCTCCCAGGCCCGATTTCGCTAGATTGGAGACGGCTGTTGCACGACTGGAGTGATTGGTGATTTTTTTGTTACCAAGGTCAAACCCAGTTTTTGTGCTGACTCCTTAACCCAGTTTTTTGTGCTGACTCCTTAACCCACTTTGAAATCGTGTTTTTGGCCTACTGGGGAATCCTTGTACCACCTAGCGCCTGGAACTTTATTCCAGAATGGATTTTGGGTCAGGAATAGTCTGTCGCTCTTGATATTGACATCTCTCTTCTCTCTCAATTTCTGGAACAGTCTCACTGGGCACTTGTCAGGGATTTCCCGATTCTCCACCAGCCACTTGCTGTCTGATAATTTTTATCACCACCTTGTGTGGTCTGGCTGAAAATTGGATTGTATTCAATTCTCCTAGTTGTTTCCCCTTCATTTCGCTGTTCTGCCTTGAAGTGATGTATTGACGCCATGCTGCCCTCATCACCTCTCCAAGCCAATTCCACTGATATTATCATGAATAATTTTTTCTGGAGGCCATCAGGAGTTTCCTCGTCCCAAACAGTGGTCATTGCATCCCAATCTTTTTCCTCCAACGCTGCTGCACTTGCCTCCGTTTTTCCGGAATAGATTGTAAAGCCTTACGCTTGGCATCACGAGCTCTTCGAGCGGTCTTGAATGCAGCATCCGAAAATGGGTTGATTTTGATGTCGAAATCGTTCAAATACTTTTCTTGAAGTAATTTGGCAGTCTGATTCCACATTGTTTTTATTGTACCTTCCTTATAGTCTTCTCCATTCTTCATATTGTAAGCGTAATCTTTCATAATGTTTGCCAATTGCGCTTCACTCGTTTAAGCACTCAATGTGTATTCCCTCTCAGTACAAAAAGTAGTAAATTGGTTCCAAACTGTTTTTTTGCCTTCTCCGTATTAATGGGAACATTTCCTTCCAAATCGACTCATTTTCATGCAAAATCTCCAATTTTCACAATTGAATTCAACCTGTCAGTTCGACGTGTGCTTAATTTGACTGGATCATGTTTTGTTTATATATAGCAACTACCAGAGAAATTTTCAAAAAATTATCAGTATAATACCATGTAGGTTGTACCACGTGACGTCGAATGGTGCAATTCTATTGGTCGATATTTGGGTCGGAAAAATAATCAATATTAAACCATGTAGAGATCAATATTAAAGCATGTAGAGATTTGAACACACTATTCAAATTCTATCATCTGTCAATTTTCGTACCACTCATGAAAATGAAATACAAAAGGCACTAGGAGGTATAATCTGAATTTGAATATATTATTATTATTATGAAATCATCTTTCGCCAAACCCCTTAGTTCCTCCCACGCATCAACCTGATAAGATACAACGATATCATCTGCAAAAGCAACCAATTCACCTAGTATTTAGAGAAACTATGGGATTCAGATAGGCAACAAACTGAAGAGAACCCAATATTGTACCCTGCGGTACACCACATTGAACAGTAGAAAAAGAGCTGAAGGAGCTTCCAATCCGTACACACTGTCTCCTACCAGTCAAATAGCCCTGTACCAATTTAATGCCCGCCCTCTGACTCCATAATACTCTAATATTCTTAAAAGTTCTCCATGATTCACCGTATCGAACGCGTTTTCCAAATCTATAAATACGGAAAGACAAGGCTTAGATGAATCAAGTGATCGGTAAATTTTGGATGTCAAATTTGCGAGTGCATCCTGTGTTCAATTCGAATACATACACTGCGCAAAAAAATTTACGCACATTCTGAAAATCTCAATTTTAATGAAAGTTAACTCTACATTGACTTTATAACTTATTTTTTAAGTTCTCTCGGGAAGGTTTTGAACGAAACAAGACACATTAAATGGAAGAAAAATTCAGAATTTCACCGATTATTATGTTAAAGAAGAGAAATAAACAATTTTCAAAATGCTGATAAGTGATTTAATACTTGGTATTTCTACCCTTTGTGTTAATTACAACTCAGCAACGACGGTTCATACTCAAAATGATTGATCTTAAAATGTTCTGATCTAATCCTTTCCAGATTTCTCTGAGTTGGATTCCTAAGTCATTAAGAGTAGCTGGATGATTTTCTGAACTTCTCAGCCTTCTATTGAGGTTGTCCCAAACCTGCTCAATCGGATTGAGATCTGGACTTCTTGCTGGCCATTCCATTCGAGAGACTTCAACCTCTTCAAGGTACTTCTGAACGACTCGCGCACGATGGGGTCTGGCATTATCGTCCATAAAAATGAAATTTCCACTAATGAATGGGACAAATGGCACTACATAATAAATTTGAGATTTCCATAATGTGCGTTAATTTTTTTGCGCAGTGTATTTTACCTGTGAAGTCATTAGGAAGGATCAAGAATACACTACGTATTTTTTGCAATATGGTCGTATTATATCATCTCTATAGGTTTCTCACTCATACTTACTCTTCCAGATTAAGACAAAGATTCGAATCGATGAGAGATTCTCAAAATGAAACGAATAAACAGCCAAAAATTAAAGTTAACCGATTTGTGGTGAGTACATTTATATATATATATATTACTTATCATGCATGCTTATGGTTTCTTTTGTTGTATATATATATTTTTATACGGGGGCAAACTCAAAGTTGGGTGTAACTTTTAACATGGGAATTTCTTTCAGTTTAAAGACGCTGAAGTTGCATATTCAGTAAAAAGAATACGAGAAATTTTTCAAAACCTACAAGCTGCTTCCTTCTGAAACTGTTTCATTCGAAATCATGTAATTTGAGCTCCTAATAAACTGTTTCAAGGTCCTACTCGTTTCTTTAAATTAACATAAATATACATTCTGCAGGAAATAGCTTTTTTATGTTTAATGGGGGATTTTTTCTCAACTTTTAACAAGATTGACTTACTGCCACCTTTAACTAAAGGTGGCTGATTGACTTAAGTGCATAAGCTTCGATTATAACTTAAGATTGGCAATTTAGTCTAAGAAGATTTTTATTTTATTGGCTTATCCTTATCCTATTCACATCCTTTTGCTGTGTCACTTTTCTTTTGTTGAAATTTCTGTTGGTATTTTTCTTGCATTTTTGTTGTTTCGTTGCGTTTACTAATTCACTTAACAAAATTTGCATGGTTAACACCATTTTGGCAATATGAATGTTGGACACTTTATCGAGGTAGGAAACTGAATCAGTTTTTTTGTCCACAGTGAAAATATTATTAAAATTTTTATGGACTGCAATCAACCCACGAATCGTCAACACGATTCGAATCCATCTTCGGCACCAAAAAAAAATTTTTCGACGAACAATCACTTTAAAATATTGAATGTCGATAATTTTAATGTGGATTTGTAATGTTTTTCTGTTTTACCCAAACTCTTAACTTTGTTATTTTTCGAAAGGATTTGTTATATATTAGAGACGATTTTATATGTATTAATGTTTATGTATATCTAATTTCTAATATAATGTTGTAAGAAATTTTATATATGTCAATTTTTTGGATGTTCTTGAATCCGTGAGAGTTTAACTGGCAGTTGTCTTCTTTGAACTTAGAACTCATATTTATGAAATAATTTTTAGGATATTATATATTATGATATTAAGTTATTGTGCCAATTTTAAAATTTATTTAGAGAGTGCAATAAATCTGTACGCATAACTCAAGAGTTTTTCATTAAAAACAACAAAAATGTAGAAAAATCCTAATTTAGTGAATAAATAGCAATAAGAAATTCAGAGCACGTAGTTAAAAGTGCGAAAGGATTCCCTCATTTGAATCGAGTCGTGCATTTATTCTTAATTGTGAAGATCAGATAAATGACATTTAGTATGTAGTATACCTTCTAATTGTAGATAATTCTGAAGAAATTGTTTAGTTTTTGCTATAATATCATATAAAAATAAAGTTTACCCTCAGAATATTTTCTATTGGTTCTAAGATTTCAGACACATCTATTGGTGAGGGATTTTCGATTATGGGACAATCCATTATTGATGTTCTTCCAAACCAATATTTCGGTAGATATAGTTTTTAAAATGCATAGATTTCAAAACGCAGAGGGTGTGAAACAATTTTCATTTGAAGTGAAGGTTGGATTGGTAAGTACCCGTGTTTGGCAACAGAGGAATCTGTATATAAAATTTTAAAGCCATCCTTAAAATTTCGCACCAATTCATCGAGTGTTTTTGATTTGCCGACATATCATACTCATACTAATTGAATAAACCTGGAATCCTCTACTATATACCAGAAACCAAAAAACAGCGAAGCAGTGGACTTCTCTAGGCGAACGAGGTGTTAAGAAGGCGAATGCGGTGCCATAAGCTGGAAAGGTTATGGCCACTGTTTTTTTGGAATTCCCTAGGAATAATCCTCATTGACTACTTGGAAAAGAGCCATACTACCGTGAATTAAAACTGCTGTTCCACCACTACACCGGCTCAGTAATCAGCCGCTACAAAATTGGTCTGATTGGGCTACGAATTGCTACCTCACGCACCATATTGACCTGATCTGGCACCATGTGACTTCTTTTTGTTCTAAAACATGATAAATGGCTAAGCGGAAAGTTACAACATCGCTGGGCTTAGTGTATCGAGCTAAAAGGGGACTATGTTGAGGAATAAATGTGAACATTTTCAAAAATTTCACTTTTCAGTCCAAACACGGGTACTTACCAATCCATCCTCATTGATCTAATAATCGACCTCCACACATTCTGCAATAGATGGAGCACTCATGAAATAAAGTGAGATTTTCGTAAATGCTGTTTCCTTCAATCTTTTACTTTTTACTTTACTAGTATATTGGATTCTTTCAACGTCCAAACAATAGAGAAGAATCAATCAAACAAAAAAATGGAATTCCAAGAACCACTTTGTATAAGAAACCAACGAGTAGATGACAATTCTAACTTCAAACTTAAATTCTGTTGTCTGTTCTTAAGGTGAATTAGCTTTCAACTGACCTTATAACAAAATCTGGAAACTATAGATTAAAATAAGAACACCAATAATTCCAACGGATAAAACACGTAAGATGAGTCGAAAAACAATCAGAAATGAAAGAACTACACTTGCTGTAAATGCAGTATTGGAAATATTTTCTACATATATTGAAACAACATATCTCCCATTTTGAGATGAACAACGATTATATAAACGAGAATTTTGTAGTCCACGGTCTTCTGTTTCAGCTGATTTGTATGTGGAAATTTTCCAACAAAAAATGCTCTACAAATATTAACTGAAAGCCAAATTATGAAAGAGATAAGTAGATAATACTTTCAACATTTGGCAACATGGACAAGACACGTAGATTCTTTCAACATTTACATAATCAAGAAGAATCAATTGAAATATAGAAACTTTTCATTTCCATTTTAGTTGTACTATACTTATAAATAAATTAAGTCGGTTAACAAAATGGAATACAAACAACCAGTGTGTTTAAGTAACCGAAAACTTCAAGACAATATCTTAATTTCAATTCCAACCTTCACTTCAATCGAACTACCGAATTGTTTATATGATTCAAGAAATATATGCATTACATAACAAGAAAAAAACTAGAATGACTAACATCACGAAAACTCTAAGAAGTAATGGTTATACCAAAAAATATATTTAATGGAGCAAAATGAATATGACAAAATCAACTTGAAGCTCACAATGTACAACACAAACAATATATGAATAGTTTATCAGAAGAAATGAAAAGAATTGGAAATTAATGCGATATAAAAACCGCATCAAGACATAGATAAGATATTGTCAAGTCCCGCCTAACAGAAGTTGAATTTTTTTTTCCTTTTCTTTAATGTGCCAACAACTGGGTTATGTGCACAGCTCTACGTAGTGTTATTAATACTGTTTTTGTGAACTGGGCGTTGGACGAACACAACAACCATGACTTCAGGAGGACTCGAACCCCCACCTACGGAACTCCAGTCGACTCTCTAGCCGACTGGACCACCGAGGCGGTCAAGTTGAATTTGATAATGAAAACAAATCAGTTATGACTTACCATGACAGTGTGGAAGATCTTTACATAATCGGATAAACTTGAAAGTACCAATAAGCAAACATCAAAGGCTCTCTCAAGTGCCGAGCACAGATAAATTCAAGTTAGAAAATGCGGTAAATAAGGATCATCGGATGAAATGGAATTGCATTCATAGTAACCAAAGAAAATAAACTTACAAGAAAAAATCTACGAAACTGCACTCGTGAAAATTTATTCTGATGTAATAGGTGCTCCATCTATTGAGTTTGCCGGAATTGTACAGGTCAATTGTTTGATCTCATTTGAAGAAGTTGTGTCATACTTGTCAATCAATGAAAATCGAAAAATATTCAAACATTTTCTCCTTTTTTAAATGTAATTATCATTTAGAACAATAGTTGAATGTCTAACGATAAGAAAATCAATAGCAAATACATAGGCGTACAAATAGAAAACCGCCGTTGTACTTCATAATTTGAGGTTTTATTATAAAAAACTCGTTACATACTCATTCTTCAAGATATTTTCCATCGCTAACCACAACTTTCTCCCATCTTTGTGGCAGCTTCTGAATTCCTCGTCGAAAAAATTGTTCTTTTGACGCGATCCACGAATCGATCTAATTTTTGGCTTCTTCGTAAGAACGAAAGTGCTGGTCGGCAAGGTCTTGCGTCACCAATCGGAATAGGTAGAAATCAGAAGGGGCGATGTCAGGAGAGTTAGGGGTAGGGTAGGATGTCCCATTCCATTGTTTCCAAGTATGTTTTCACGACCTTGAAAACATGTGGCCGAGCGTTGTCTAGAGAAGTGTCTTTCCGCGTATTGTGGGCGTTTTCCTTCTACCCTCGACTCAAACGTATTAGTTGCTTTCGATAGAGGGCCCTGTAATGGTTTCGCCTGGTTGCAAGAGTTCATTGTACACTACGCCAAGCTGGTCCCACCAAATAATTATACAGCATCAACTTCGAGCCATCAATGTTTGGTTTCGCTGTCGAAGTTGATGCATGGCTAGGGAGGCCCCACGATTTTTTCCGCTTTGGGTTGTAATAGTGTATCCACTTTTCATCTCCGGTCACGATACGATGCCAAAAACCCTTTCTGTTTTGCCGTTGGAGGGATTGTTCGCATGTGGTAAGGCACCGTTCGATGTCCCTCTGCTTCAACTCGTGCGGCACCCAATGTACCAGTTTCTGGATCATTCCTGAGCATTTTAAGCGATGAGAAATCGCTTGCTGAGTCACGCTGAATAAATTTGCAAGTTCCTGTTGCATTCTACAAGAATCTTCATCCAGCAAAGTCTCCAAATCTGCATCCTCGAACTTTTTCGCTGGTCCAAGGCGTTCCTTGTCTTCCACGTCATATTCACCATTTTTGAACTTATGAAACCATGCCCGACACGTTCTTTCACTAATACAACATTCACCATAAGTTTCTACAATCATTTGACGCGTCTGAGCTGCATTTTTTTCGAATGAAATGCAAAAAGCAACACTTCCCGCAAATGACGCTTGCTCATCTCGACTTTCGCCACTTCCGCGCATAAACAAAACACAGTAAAAATAGACAAGCAAGATTTTGTAGAGTTGTTGACTGATGCCTCAGCTGACTATGTAACGTTTCTGTTGGTACTTATAGACCGATTTGCAATGCTAGTGCAACCTATGGTAAAACGGCGGTTTTCTATTTGTAGGCCTGATAATTTCTGTCATTAACAATTTTTTTGTAAGTTTGTAGGTCGCATTTCTGAACTGTATACAGGGTGTCTACTATAATAGGTGCTAAACTTTAGTAGGTGATAGTACAAGTTATTTGCAACAAAAAAATGTCCTAAACACTTTTTCGAAAAGTTGACAGTTATCGAGTTATTTAACACTTCTTGGTTTTTCGAAATTTTTTGCTTTCCCCTTTAAAAACAAGAATATCTCTGTTATTCTTACAGCTACATCAAATCTGATCATATCATCAGAAAGGGCAGTAAACTAGTTATAAAATAGGTACTTACTAATGTTAAAAAATGTTTTATACCGGGTGTTGTAAAAGGGTAAATGTAAAAATTGAAAAGAGTGCAAACTTAGTGGTATTTTCTTGTAAGCTGTACCATTGAAAATTGGTTAATAAGTAGTGGTTTTTTTTCTAGGAAAAACTAGTACGTGTAATAGACTTTTAAACGGTATATCAACTTTTCACTTAACTTTTTGTTTTTCCAACCATATCACTGTTTTAAGTCAGAAAAACATAAAATTCAGAAATGCAAATTTTATAACAATTCATTTCAAAGCATTGTAGGTTCAAAACGGTCATAAATATTATTTTTAGTAATATAAAAAAATTAAATAAACTTTGAATGAAACTGAATGAACGTAAAAATCAATGTGATTGCAAAACCGAATTAAAAACTATAAAAACTGTTTAAATCGCCTACCCCTTTGCTCAATGCATTTTATACATCTTTTTCGCATATAGAATACACAACCTTCCTAAGTTCATTACGTTTTCGACGCATTGTATCACAATATTCCTGAATTCTTAAAGGTTTAAATGGTGGTAGCAGGATCAAAGAAACGGGAAAATGATACTATGTCAGTTCGCCGACGTTTCGGAAATATATTTTTCCATCTTCAGGGCTATAGTAAACAATTGTATCCTCCCATTATCCTCTATATGTATAAATAATAGAGTTTACAAATCTCAGGTATGTATTTTTCATGCGGTCTGATAATTTCTTCCATGAAAAATACATACCTGAGATTTATTAATTATTTATATTTATACATATAGAGATAACAGTTTACAAATCTCAGGTATGTATTTTTCATGCGGTCTGATAATTTCTTCCATGAAAAATACATACCTGAGATTTGTAAACTGTATTATTTATATAGAGAATAATGGGAGGATACAATTGTTTAGTCTAGCCCTGAAGATGGAAAAATATATTTCCGAAACGTTGGCGAACTGACATATAGTATCATTTTCCCGTTTCTTTGATCCTGCTACCACCATTTAAGCCTTTAAAAATACAATTTTGGATCACCAATTTGAATTCCTGAATTCTGTTGATTAGTTCTTCTCGATCATTAATGCGATTTTTATACACATTTTCTTTCAAAGTGCCCAAACATAAAAGTCTAATGGGGCTTCTAGGTGGCCATCTCAAGGGACCATATCTTCCAATCCATTTCTCCCCAAAGCATTGATTCATCCAGTCCCTCAAAATTCGACTATTATGGGCAGGGCATCCGTCCAGTTGAAAATAAAGTTCATATCTATCCGCTATGGAAATATCTTCAAGAATGTCAACTACGTTATTATTTAGTAAATTTGTGAATTCATTGGATTTAAGGCGATCGGGAAGTATTACCGGCCCGAATAGCCAGTCTCTCATGAATCCCAACTAAACATTGACTCTTAATTGATGCTGATAATGAGATATAACAGTCGCATGTGGATTTTCCGTTTCCCATATATGGGAATTTCGTAAATTTATTATTCCACTTTTAGTGAATGTTGCCTCATCTGTCCATAATATTTGATCACATCCCCACTCTTCCAACTTATTTAGGTACCACCTATAGAATTCTAATCTGACCTCACCATCCACAGGTAACAAATTCTGGACTTTATTTAAATTATACGGGTGTAAATTATTTTGTTTCAAAACTCTGTGTACTGTGGAATGGTGAAGCTGTAATGTGGCACCAACACTCCGAGTACTTGTATTGGGATCTTCTCTAACAGCGCGAAGTATTGCTGGTGCTTGCCTCCAGTGCTGCACATTTCGACCACCTTCTCTATTTCGTAAACCTCGATCCAGTTTCACCAGAGCGCCTAAAAACTTCTACGAATGCCTTTCTGCTAGGCTGTTGTCTATTGGGAAACGTAACGCGTACTCCGCACTGCTGCTCGCGAATTTCCGTTAGCGAACCCGTAAATAAACAGCATATCCCGATATTCAATACTTGAGAAACAGTCATATTCTTTTTTGTAGATGCGTTTAAGTCGAATTAATTCGTTAAAGTAAATGATCTTTTCTTAAGTTTACTTAATAACAAATTTGGTCAAATTTAAGTTAATTTGCATATCTTCGAATCCATGCAAATGTCAAGTTTGTTAGCTCAAGATTAAATTCTGCCATATTGTTCATTTTCACTCGTGGTATTCATTTCCAGCACACCTGCGGGCCGCCAGATACGCACCAACACACCCTCCAACCCGCCTCCTCCTCAAACCTTTGTTTACAACATAGCTGTTTTTATGTTACTATTAAAAATATTCATAACTGTTTTGAACCTACAATGTTTGAAATGGATTATCATAAAATTTGCGTTTATGATTTTTATGTTTTTCTGACTTGAAACCGTAATATTGTTGGAAAAACAAAAAGTTAAGTGAAAAGTTGATATACCGTTTAAAAGTCTATTACATGTACTAGAAAAAAAAACAACTACTTATTCATCAATTTTCAATGGTACAACTAACAAGAATATACCACTAAGTTTGCATTCTTTTCAATTTTTACATTTACCCTTTTACAACACCCGGTATAAAACTTTTTTTAACATTAGTAACTACCTATTTTATAGCACCTTTACTGCCCTTTGCGATGATATGGTCAGATTTGATGTAGCTGTAATAATAACAGAGATATTCTTGTTTTTAAAGGGGAAAGCAAAAAATTCTGAAAATCCAAGAAGTGTTGAATAACTCGATAACCATCAACTTTTCGAAAAAGTGTTATAGGACATGTTTTGTTGCAAATGACTTGTACTATCACCTACTGAAGTTTAGCACCTATTATAGTAGACACCCTGTATACAAGAATCATCGGCTTGTTTTTCGATTGAAATTATAATCATTTAACACCCTTGTTCTGCAAAGTCTGAAATCTGATTTTTTTGTTGAAATACAATGTTTAAATGAATAATTATCATATGATAGGTATTAGAAGTAACGAGGGTTATACATGAATGAGAAGAATTGATAGGCATATCCCTCAATGGTTGTTGATTACCGCAGATACGTAGTTCGATCTTTTGACCCTCATCAGTAGCAAAAATGCATATATGGCTTGATAAAAAAATTAATTGAAGCAGAGGAATTGTTGAGCTACATATTGGAAATACTCATAATATCATATACAGGGTATAACTAAATAAGTGTAAAATATTTAAGGAGGTGATTCCTCATCGAAAAAAAGATAGGATCTTTCATATAAAGAAACTTCATTGGAGCATCCCTTGTTAAGATACAGCTTCTCAAAGGGAGTACATAAAATTTGTATAACAATTTTTTTCACAAGCACCAAAAAAGTTACAATATTGAAATTAACCTAACGTTTTCTACTAGCAAAAAGACACTTATCCGGTTATTTATTTGGTTTACCCCATTGTTAAGATTTGTAACGGTCATGGAACTGCAATATCCAAAGTACCCCAATTAGTTTCGAAAGTGAAAGAATTTACAGAGGTACTTTCGTTATGAGTTTATGACCGGATGAACAGAGGTATTTTCGGTATGAGTTTATGACCGGATGACCAAGAAATAGATCTTTATATTTGAACCTTTGTCGAATGCTGGAATTCCGCCTGGGTATTTTCGGGAAGGGCCAGAATTGTATGTTTTGCACTTTATTTGGTCAAACCGTTTTTCCGCCCCCTTTTGAAGAGTATATATATTGTATATATTTCAAGTTTTTGTTTGATTCGACCAGTTAACATAAATAGAACTAAGGTTTAGACTTAGAGAAATATTTACAACATTTCTAGTGAGTTTGTTGACTCATTGTGGTCGTAAGAGGTGGTTATATGTGCCATCCAGACATCCGAGGTGTACATCGTGTAAATAAAGTTTTAAGTTGTACAACCTCTTTTCAATTAAAGGGATTTTTCATTAATTTGGGAAATCCAGTCCAAGAAGAAACCGGAAATATCCGACAAGTCCTTCTTGCACTCTACATCTCGTAGAAACTGTGTTACCAGTCTCCGGTCCACAAATCCTCAGAGACTCTGTCAGTCTGTCGATTTCGGAGTTATGAGAAAACACCCATGGTTGTAAGGGTGGGAAACGCATCCCCTAAAGTTTATTTCCAATGTCCAATTGTCTTATTATTTGCTTACCATTAAAAAATTTATTTCCGATAGCCTGTTTCATTCTAAACAAAAACTGTCTCATGAGTTTTTTGCCCAAAATAAACCAGTTCGCAGCAAAAAATTATTTTACGAACAACTACAGAGATAGGTACATCGTCATAAATGCGAACTGGATTTATTATTATTCTGTTGTTAGTACCTGCATTAAACGACTAAATGGTAAAAAACAAAACTAATTTATTAATAACAAAACACACAACAAGTAGAAATCATATTAAATGTTCACTACATATGTCTACCTTCAGACATCACGCATGCGTCTAGACGATAGTGACAATTAAATTGGTATAACGCTGTCAGTTTATAAATTTTTGAAATAGACTTAATACTTATTTTGTGTTGTTGTTCTGTTCTTTAATTCACTTGTTATTAAAATGACTTACACAAATGAGGAAATGGCTGATATGCATCACGTTTACGGTCTGTCGCAGGGGAACGGGTTAGAAGCTTCTAGAAGTTATACTGAAATGTTTCCTCAACGCAGTGGCGGCGTAAAGGGGGCGGTGGGGGCGGTCCGCCCCGGGTGCCAAGCATCAAGGCGTGACAACACGGTGACAAAGAAATACCAACTCTGTCACGCAGATAGTAGCCGATCACGATGCTGTTAAGTCATTGAAGAATAATTTTGAGAAACTTGTATCAACACTCGAAGAGATGTGTGATCCCAGAAGCAGCAGATAAAACGTCGATACAAGAGAAGCAGCATCCACACTCTTACCAGCTTTATGTGACTTCAGTTTTTATGCTACCTCTCTTTTGATGTGAAATCCTAGAAGAAGTTAATCAGACACAAAAGTATATCCAAACATCTGGACTATCGCTGGAAAAGTGTGTTATAAAAATTAAAGCCCTAAAAATTTTCTTCAACTCAACATATCCAAATAGTGGAAAGAGCTATTTCCTACGCAACTGAGAAATGTGAGGACTTGGATATCTCCGTTGAAAGAAGAGGAAGGAACGTTGGACTAACATTGCCAGAAGAGTTGCATAGAGCTATGTTAGAATGTCTTGATAGATTTTACGAAGAACTAGAGCATCGCTACAAAGCAATGGATGATATTCTCATAACATTTGGTGTTGTTCAGTCTGAAACTCTGCTTACGTCAACAGAAGAAGAACTGATTGGAAAGTTCCAAATCTTACAAAAATCTATGATGAATTTTCTGCAGAGGACATTATTTTGGAGATTTTACGACTGAGGCGCCACTTGGAAGCCGCCAGCATTTCTCTTCAAGAAGCGATCCAATGGACTACCTTGGAGCTTCTG
Source organism: Micraspis discolor (assembly GCA_030674115.1). NCBI lineage: Eukaryota > Metazoa > Arthropoda > Insecta > Coleoptera > Coccinellidae > Micraspis > Micraspis discolor. Next base: position 672,815 of record JARTUT010000444.1, on the reverse strand, counting down.
AAATTTATTGTAAAATGGGACTATTCTGAGTCTGTTCCAAGTCTAGCTCTATGTCTAAGATTTTTTTTAACTATTTGTGTTTCGGTGGCTACTTGTGAAAGAAGTTTCTCAAAATTAAAGTTAATAAAATCTTACTTAAGATCTACAATGAGCCAAACACGACTTTCCAGTCTATCCATATTGTCCATTGAAAAGGAGAGGAAAGTAAATTTTGATAATGTCATTGAGTATTTTAGCAAAATAAAGTCACGTAAACACGTTTAATATTTGTCGTTTTATTTTGAGGATGCTCGATAGAAAGTCGCCCCGGTGCCAACCTATGCTACGGCAGCATCGTTCACATAGAATATTTGCGAGAATATGGTTTATTCCACAAAAGAACGCAGGATTGTGGTCGCCATTGAGAAGTACGAACACCACAGCTTAAGGAAGCAGTACTTAATTTAATTGAAGAACAACCGACTACTAGTACTAGAAAGATTGCTTTCCAGCTAAATGTGGATCATATGACGGTATTTCGAATTTTAAAGGAACAACTCTTATACCCTTACCATTTGCAACGAGTCACTGTTACCGCGAGACTTCCCGAACCGTCTTGAATTTTGCAATTGGATGCTGGAAATGATTAGGAGAGATTGTGACTTTCTGAAGACGATAGAATTCACAGACGAATGTTGTTTTTCTCGGGACAAAATTATTAATTTCCATAATTACCACTGATGAAAACCCTAACGCTATTGTCGAGACCAACCATCAAGAACAGTTTTCTCTTAACGTATGGCTCGAAGCTTTTGGGGATTTTTTAATTGGGCCTCATTTTCTACCTCTCCGATTAAATGGCAAAGCATACGTTCAAGTTTTAAGAGAAGTGCTGGAGGAAGTTCCTTTGGGCGTCAGAAGGGATATGTTTTTTATGCATGATGGGGCTCCCGCTCATTTTGGTCCAGTAGCACGTCATCATTTAACTGAAACATATCCGAATCACTGGATAGGACGAGGAGGACCACAGAACTGGCCCACTCGATCCCCGGATCTCAATACTCTCGATTTCTCTATTTGGGGACATTTACAGCATTTGGTTTATAGTACTCTTGTTCGCGATGTAGAGGACTTGAAAAACCGCATCATCGATGCGTGCAGGGTAATCAGAGAGACTCCAGGAATATAATGCGCCGACGTCTAGACGCATGCGTGATGTCTGAAGGTAGACATATGTATAGTATATGTATAGGAATATTGAACATTTAATATGATTTCTACTTGTTGTGTGTTTTGTTATTAATAAATTCGTTTTGTTTTTTACCATTTAGTCGTTTAATGCAAGTACTTACAACAGAATAATAATAAATCCAGTTCGCATTTATGACGATGTACCTATCTCTGTAGTTGTTCGTAAAATAATTTTTTGCTGCGAACTGGTTTATTTGGAGCAAAAAATTCATCAGACATTTTTGTTTAGATTGAAACAGGCTATCGGAAATAAATTTTTAAATGGTAAACAAATAATAAGACAAAAAGTTACATTGGACATAAACTTTAGGGGTAGCGTTTCCCAACCATGGGGTAAACCAAATAAATAACTGAATAAGTATATTGTTTGCTAGTAGGAAACGTTAGGTTAATTTCAATGTTGTAACTTTTTTGGTGGTTGTGAAAAAAATGGTTATACAAATTTAATGTACTCCCTTTGAGGGGCTGCATCTTAACAAGGGATGCTTTCTTTATATGAAAGATCCTATCTTTGTTTCGATGAGGAATCACCTCCTTAAATATTTTACACTTATTTAGTTACATCCTGTATAGCATAAACTATTGGATGTAAGAGGGTAAGCAGAGAATGGATATATCACTAGGATGATGGATACACGGTTCACCGAAGTAGCACGAGTTGAATCACCGGTAGGAAGTACACCGCCAAAAAGATGGATACCCCAGGCAAAACAAACAAAACGCTTTACTTAAGCAGAAGAGAAAGAGAATAATGATCAACAGTAGCCATCTGCATATTTGTGGTTTCGAAAGCAACATCTGGGACATCTAAGCTTCACCTCATCCCGCTAGCTTCTGTTGTTGATTTTCTCCAGCTCTGCACTTTTGCACTGCACTGCTGACGTCCAAAAGCACGAAACACGTGTCTGTTATAAAACCTTTGAGGAATAAGTCCGTTAATTCTTCTCATTCATATCAAACAATAGACAAAAACATTATTTCTGCAACCTATGTTTAATTTTTATCTAAAAAATTTTTTCCAACAAGGAATTATCCAACATCGTGGAATATTGTGAAGGATGTGAGAAGAAAGTTTATCCCTTGGAAAAAATATCAGTGCATGGTCGACTGTTCCATAGATCCTGCTTTAAATGCAAAGAATGCAATACCGTCTTGAGGTACAGTGTCCATATCATTTTTTTTTTGTTTATTTTCTTTTCTAAATTTAAAAATTGTTTAAATATTATTTCAGAATGGATTCTTACACCTACAACCAGGGTAGGTTGTATTGTACTCCGCATTTCAAGAGGTTATTCATAACAAAGGGTAATTATGACTCTGCGTTCGGTTTCGAAGGTCACAAAGAAAAATGGAACTCTGCGGTAGCATAGGATTCAATTTTTCTTATGATGTGATAATATTTCTCTACTTATAATTAGGAAAATTATAAATACGTTAACCTTACATTGTACTTACTTGCCTTATTTTGAATATCATCAAATTATTCATCGAGGAAAATATTTTATTTATATAATAACCTTTTATTGTGATTTTATATTTTTAAATAAAATAATTTCATACAGCATGTTGTGTGTTAACCTTTTCCGTTATCGTCAAAATTAAAATATTTATTAATTTTGGGTTTGAATTAAATTAAATTAAATATTGGCCGTTCTGATCCAACACATTTTGCCATCTTTCTGGTATAGGCATAAAATTTGTAGCTTCAGCTTATAGCAGTAGACTTTTGATAAATGCTAAAAAAATGGATACCTTCAAAATCCCTCCAATTATACAGCATCACCTGGTGAATATCGGCTTCGAGAATCGTTCGAGCCCAGTGGCGGATTTACCAATAAGCCAAGTAGGCCGGTGCCTAGGGCGGCAGATTTAGAGGGGCGGCAAATTTAGCAAATTTTTTTTTACAGATTTTTTTATAATTATACGTGTACACAATCTATACTATAATAAAATCGTAAACCTAAAACAGTCTGTACATTAAAGATATTCGAAAAAAAACACCGGTAGCACTCCGGGAGTGCCGGCAGAAGTGAAAACTTCAATATTAACGTTGTGCATTTTTGATATTTTGGAATGGTTAGAGAATAATTTTGTATGAATTGCTTTCATTATCAGTATAAAAGTGCTATTATTTATGTGGTGGAATACAATATTCATTTATTGCGCTATCGTACACAAAAATGACAATAGGTTTGTTCGGGTGGCAGTTCCCAGTTGTACTGGGGTCACAGAGAACCAGGTTCTGTAACTCTTGGAATCGTCGCAAGTTGTTCTATGACACGAACGGGTGAGAACAGGTGGGAACAGATAATTTCAAAACGATTTCGTTAAGTGCATAGATAAGTGAAAGTAAGGTTATGTTGTACATCATGCACATTGAACTCTAAATACCATATAGGTATTCATATAGAGTTCAATGATCATGGATCATATCATGGATAGTGTTAAAAAGATATTGAATAAGTTATTGTGTTATTAATACGGTGGAAATACTTTAGAAATTACAAATATTAAAATTGAACAATTTTTTTGTCATAAATAAATAAACATAAACATATCCATATAAATAACTGTAAATATAATTTATATGTAATGAAATATTTAAAGAAATGATTTAATTTAATTATAATTTGAAATTTCAATACATGTAGTAGTGGTCATCAGTGGAGAAATTATTTTTGTTAGTTCATATCTGGATAAACTGTGAATTTTTCTGTTATTTCATTGTAATTTTGGTGAAAACTGTGTACAGAAAATTTTATATAATAGAATTAGGTAATTGTATATGGAACTGGTGGCATTTGGGAAATAAATAAAAATATTTTCTAACAATTTTCATAGCTTTGAAATTATTTTTAGTTAAGAATTGTTTTAACAAGTCGTTGTGTTCTTGAAAGAGGTCATTCCTCCGTTTCCTTCCTAAATTTTCAATACATTTTGAGTGGTTAAAGAATAAAGATACTACAATCACGAAATAACAAAATAAATATATAGTATATAAATACGAAATATCGTATATATAAATAATATAAAATAATTATCTTTCATACTTTGATCAACAATTATGCAATTGTTTTATTCATCTATTGCAAATGATCCTTCCTCTTCTTTGAGATAACAAAAATTTTGAGAAGCTATTATAACGAATTGATTAAAAATTTATACTCCCACAACATCAAATATACTCAAAAACAACTATGCAAATATCCTAGTCACCAAATATATAACTTAATTGCCAATTAGAACTACTGAAAATTTGAATCACCGATGATTTGAATTTACCGCTTCTTCTGTTGTATCTTGTACCATCTCTAGATCAGGAACCGTAAGAACAGTAACGAACAGTTCCGAAATCAAGTGTTCCGACCACACGAACGACAAGGAACTCCTGTTCCGTCCCAGACGAACGGGTGGGAACCACAAATTACCAAAAATTACAGTTCCGAACTGCCTCGCGAACAAACCTAATTTATATTACATTAACATACATAAACATTCGCACAAGCGCCCTGCACCGCCTAAACGAAACAACACACGCAGGCACGGTAGAAAGAGTGGGGGATATTATTCCCTCTCCTACTCCTCGATCTTACGTTTTTTCGATCAGCATCACGTGACCCTGACGCGAGTTTGGATGTTTTTACCCATACAAGAGAGTGCTCAGCGCCGCTAAAGAAGTTTTCACTTCAATAATATAAAATAATTATCTTACATACTTTGATCAACAACTATGCGATTGTTTTATTCATCTATTGCAAATGATCCTTCCTCTTCTTTGAGATAACAAAAATTTTGAGAAGCTATTATAACGAATTGATTAAAAATTTATACTCCCACAACATCAAATATACTCAAAAACAGCTATGCGAACATCCTAGTCACCAAATATATAACTTAATTGCCAATTAGAACTACTGAAAATTTGAATCACCGATGATTTGAATTTACCGCTTCTTCTGTTGTACCTTGTACCATCTCTAGATCAGGAACCGTAAGAACAGTAACGAACAGTTCCGAAATCAAGTGTTCCGACCACACGAACGACAAGGAACTCCTGTTCCGTCCCAGACGAACGGGTGGGAACCACAAATTACCAAAAATTACAGTTCCGAACTGCCTCGCGAACAAACCTAATTTATATTACATTAACATACACAAACATTCGCACAAGCGCCCTGCACCGCCTAAACGAAACAGCACACGCAGGCACGGTAGAAAGAGTGGGGGATATTATTCCCTCTCCTACTCCTCGATCTTACGCTTTTTCGATCAGCATCACGTGACCCTGACGCGAGTTTGGATGTTTTTACCCATACAAGAGAGTGCTCAGCGCCGCTAAAGAAGTTTTCACTTCAATAATATAAAATAATTATCTTACATACTTTGATCAACAACTATGCGATTGTTTTATTCATCTATTGCAAATGATCCTTCCTCTTCTTTGAGATAACAAAAATTTTGAGAAGCTATTATAACGAATTGATTAAAAATTTATACTCCCACAACATCAAATATACTCAAAAACAGCTATGCGAATATCCTAGTCACCAAATATATAACTTAATTGCCAATTAGAACTACTGAAAATTTGAATCACCGATGATTTGAATTTACCGCTTCTTCTGTTGTACCTTGTACCATCTCTAGATCAGGAACCGTAAGAACAGTAACGAACAGTTCCGAAATCAAGTGTTCCGACCACACGAACGACAAGGAACTCCTGTTCCGTCCCAGACAAACGGGTGGGAACCACAAATTACCAAAAATTACAGTTCCGAACTGCCTCGCGAACAAACCTAATTTATATTACATTAACATACATAAACATTCGCACAAGCGCCCTGCACCGCCTAAACGAAACAACACACGCAGGCACGGTAGAAAGAGTGGGGATATTATTCCCTCTCCTACTCCTCGATCTTACGCTTTTTCGATCAGCATCACGTGACCCTGACGCGAGTTTGGATGTTTTTACCCATACAAGAGAGTGCTCAGCGCCGCTAAAGAAGTTTTCACTTCAATAATATAAAATAATTATCTTACATACTTTGATCAACAACTATGCGATTGTTTTATTCATCTATTGCAAATGATCCTTCCTCTTCTTTGAAATAACAAAAATTTTGAGAAGCTATTATAACGAATTGATTAAAAATTTATACTCCCACAACATCAAATATACTCAAAAACAGCTATGCGAATATCCTAGTCACCAAATATATAACTTAATTGCCAATTAGAACTACTGAAAATTTGAATCACCGATGATTTGAATTTACCGCTTCTTCTGTTGTATCTTGTACCATCTATAGAGAAGAACAGTAACGAACAGTTCCGAAATCAAGTGTTCCGACCACACGAACGACAAGGAACTCCTGTTCCGTCCCAGACGAACGGGTGGGAACCACAAATTACCAAAAATTACAGTTCCGAACTGCCTCGCGAACAAACCTAATTTATATTACATTAACATACACAAACATTCGCACAAGCGCCCTGCACCGTCTAAACGAAACAGCACACGCAGGCACGGTAGAAAGAGTGGGGGATATTATTCCCTCTCCTACTCCTCGATCTTACGCTTTTTCGATCAGCATCACGTGACCCTGACGCGAGTTTGGATGTTTTTACCCATACAAGAGAGTGCTCAGCGCCGCTAAAGAAGTTTTCACTTCAAAAATTCGCTAGGATGGCTTAAGATGAGTAACTGAGTAGAATTAGATTTTTTTTTAATTTCTTGTTTGTCTGTCTGTTCGTTTGTTTGAATGAACATCACGCAAAAACTACTGGGCACTTTTACATGAATCTCCTTGAATTGTGTAGTCTGAAGTCCGGTTTAACATTTAGCATAAAATATTTATCAAAATTGTACCCTTAAGGGGGTCAACGTTTGTATGGAACTACGTGATTCCGTGGTCCAATCTCTTTGAAATTTTTCATGGATATTCTTTTAAGTAATTGGTGGAGAACCACATATTTTTTCAATTCGGCGGTTGTGGGGCGACAATAGCGCTGGTGAGGTGCGGAGCGGGGGCAGATACCCGAGTGAGCAACCGGAACGCGGCAGACGCGTGAAGGCAGACGTTGTTGATGGTCGTGTCAAATACTGAATTTTGCGGGCGAACTTTTCACTATTCTTGGATGGTTCAAATCATTATGATCATACTAATATTTTATAAATGTGGAAGTGAGTTTGGATGTTTAGTTGTTTGGATTGTTGCTCAATCACACCAAAACTACTGGACCGATTTTGATCAAACTTTGCATTAATAGTTAAGTCTATCTTTGTTTCTGCGAAATCAGAATTTGGAGCATATTTATCCAAACTTGGATATACACTTGCACACTTACACATGCACTTCGCATGGCTCTGTGCACAGCGGTGACAAATTGTTCAGGTGAGAGAAGCTTTTCTTGCTTAGAACGGGTTAAAAACTATCTACGATCTACTTTAAGTCAAGAAAAGCTTAATGCTTTATCTCTTTTGTGCATAGAGTCAAAACTTATGGAAAAGATTTCATACAACGGTATAATTGATGATTTTGCAAATTTAAAATCTCGCAAGAAAATAATATAAAACTTATTTGATTTCATTGTCTGTCACCATTAACTGATTGTTAACATGTTATATTTTAATAGAAATTATTTGTATTGTTTTTAAACTGTTAAGTGCAATAAAAAATATGTAACAAAAACAATGTTTTCTGACCACTCATTATTTTGTCTGTGTAGGTATTTTTAAGTCATCCCTTTCCCCACCTTATGATGAGTACATGCTGCTATTTTTAACCCCCGACGCAAAAAGAGGGGTGTTATAAGTTTGGCGTGTCTTTCTGTCTGTCTGTGGGATCATAGTACCCGAACGAATGAACCGATTTCAATTTAGTTTTTTTTGTATTACAGGTGTTTTACGGGCGAGTGTTCTTAGACATGTTTGATGAAAATCGATTGAGCCGTTTAAAAGTTACAGAGGTTTTACGCTTTAAAGTCGGGGTTTTTTGTTTTGCCTGTCAAATAAGCTTGTTAGGTCAACATTAAACTCTTCAGTACATAGCGGGTTGCAAAAATAATCTAGTAACTGACAGAAATATCATTAAGTTCACAATCATACTAATAACGGGATTAAACTAACGTATTGAATTTCAAAAGTCGGTAGGGGCGGCAAAAATTGAATGGCCTACTAGCGGCAAATTTGTAAATCCGCCACTGTTCGAGCCGGTTCATTTTTTTGCTCCAACATATAATGTTGTAATCTCTTAGTCAGTAGCGTAACTTGAGGGCCCCTTATCGATAAAATTAGTCATGATGTATTGTTTGCTAACAATAACTTCCACTTCCACTTAGACTAGTTATAATTATGAATAAATCCGCCACTGTTCGAGCTTCTTTGATTTTTCTTCTTGCAAGGTTCATTTTTTCGCAAGGTAATTCATATATGCTCCAACATATAATGTTGTAATCTCTTTTCCATATATAAATCTGCTAAAATTGGTGATAGTGGTGAACCCATGGCCAGTCAGTAGCGTAACTATACCTTCTGGGGCCCGTGGCAAATTCTTTTGAGGGGGCCCCTTATCGATAAAATTAGTCATGATGTATTGTTTGCCTAACAATAACCTCTTCCACTTTGACTAGTTTTAATTATGAATAATATTTTCATAATCTTCAGCATTAGTTTTTGATTGAATGCATTTTCTCGCACGGTTTTGATAATTTTTTTTTGAAATCCTATCTGACGTTGCTAAAGCAGTTTGAACCACAGTATAGGGACCAAGCAGTAGTCGCACTCCGTGGATTTTCTTACACCAAGTCTGACTCGCGCATTCCTCCCTGCACATCTAATCTTATCGACCACGAATTTAAAAATTGATTAGAAAAAGTTATTTGCGTTATCTAAAAAATTAAATAATTTGATTTAAGCTGGTAATAAGTTTTCACAGTAATATTTAGAGTGTATGGGCCATTGTTTAGTCTATAGTCTATATGTTTCGAACAATTTTTTTTAAATAAATTCTCTGATGATTTAGTTTGAACTGATACTATTTTTTACTATATTCAATTTATGAAAAGAGGAATTTGACTATGGAATTCTAGAATTAGTGGCAAGTTTTAGCGAGGGACCTGAACTGATCTTGAGTGAAAAGCGGGGAAAGGGGGGGAGGTTAAGATCGTTTCCATTCGAAGATTTAACGTGAAAAACTCTTAGCTGGGGGGGTTAATTACCCCCAGTACACCCTCCCGTAAATAATCCTCTGCGCTAAATATGCTCTAGAAAGGGTTCCCTCATTATGGTGGGAAAAAAGTAAAAAACCTATTGAATTACTGTTATATATATATTATGTTATTGTTATTTCTATTTATAAAATTGAAAATCATATAGATACACACTCAAATATTTATCTAAAAAAATTTCACTCTTCTGCATACGCATGCAGTAGGCGTAAACCTCCTGAAGAATTTAACCTCACAATCGTAAAGAAATGAGGACTATACTAAGCCCGCTGTAGGCGTAAATCTGCTTCCATTGGTTCATATTTCTTAAACTAAGCTATTAACTAGAAATTATATTATGATCTTTAATTGTCTCAGCTTGTGAAGTTCAGATTGTTGTTGATCTTGAGCGGAACTTAAAAATATACTTTTCCTCAAGTCAAAATTCATATTACTCGAGCAAATAATATAATTATAAATGGAAAGCTCCTGCTCTCCAAAATATCAGCCTTTTTGTGAGCTTTGTTTCGAATTCCGGGGAACAGCCTGCAGAAGTTATTACAGTTACGCCACTGCTCTTAGTAATTTTTATCCAAAAATGGATTTATCCATTTCTTATCAAAGTTGAGGTGAGAAGCTTCCTTCCTTAAGTAAAGTTCTCAGAAACTTCATACAGATGACACTACAGTTCATATCTTTGACAGATTTGTAACCTATTTCTGAAAGGTCAACTTCGATCGGCTATAGCCTTTGTTATTCCTAAGGCTTGTAGAATTAACGAAAATTTTTTTAACTATGACTTAATTTCTTGATTCAATTCAAAATATATATCAAGGAGTCTTCACAAACATGGATAACGACCCTGAGAATACCTTAATAGAAAAATCAATGGAGAATATCGCACTAAAGGTGAGGTACACCAAGTTCCATTCATTCTCTCTTCACATAGGTGTTTCAGATGAAGAAAACAGATGAAAAGATGGACGTTCTTGCAGAGCGAGTAAACAATATCGAGAGCGATATATTTTGTGAGGAAGGTGAGACAATTCAAGTTCACAGCCTGCTTAAATCGGTCAATGAAGTGAAAGAGAATTATCAGTCTCTACGTAAGGAACTGATGGAAGTGCAAGATCTTCAAAAACAATTGAGTAATTCACTTCAGATTCAACTCAGAATGATGCAGACAAAGTTCAACTCTCTGAAAGAGAAAGTTGTTGCAGGTAATATTAGAAGCAGGGGATTGTCGAGATCTCAATCCATATCTTCGAGTCATACAAGACAGGAGTATATTGGCTATGAAAATGTTGATTAATTCTTCGTAATATCTGTTTTATTCGCATTTTAATGTGAATATTGCAGGTTTATTTCTTGTTGAATGATTTTTTATCAACCTCATATTTGGAGGTTCATTTTTACACTTTAATTCTGACTTAATCACTCCAGATTACTATGTTCAGACATCAGAGCACTATGATGGGTTTCAATATCTCTTAAAGCAATATCAAATTTATTTCGGTAGTTGAACTTTTTGAGATCCAGTGTCTTAAAGTTGTTTGCAGAATTGTTTTACCTTGCTAACAATTATTTATACCTAACGTAGCAAGGTGAAAAACATATATCAAGTGTACCCATATCTTTGCATGTGTCCTAGTGAAAATAATGTCAATTATTAGATGTGTATTAACCCATCTTTATAGACATAGGTGATATTTTTGTGATTTATTCAATGTACACTTATACATTAACTGTTTTTTTTTTGTTGAATCTTGCAGCAGGTGGATTTTTCCATGGTGATCAAGTAATGAAATGTTAAGTAATGTGATTGATTGTGCTAAATTTGTAAAGATGTTACAGGGTAAGAGATTGATATTGGAAGTTGCTGTGGAAATCTAATTTTAAGCCATCATCAAAGAAAAATCTAGAATTCCCCTCAAGACTTGTAGGTAATAGGGACCAATCCTAACAACTGTTTATTCCCAATTTATTTTCTATGTATATTTCTTGGAACTATTTCAAGTGGTTTCAAATTTCATTTCTTTTATATTTGGAATTCAAGCGAGTGTAGTTTTAAATTATGTTCATTTTGAGCAAAGATATAAAATGAATACAGCCGCAGCAAAGTCTGGTTTCTAACCAGCAACTAATGGATGGTTTTATAATGAATCAGCTATCATTTTCAACATAATATTCTTATGACATGAACTTATAAAACAAGGTGTCTCAAGAGGGTCAATGGTATTTCTTTTTAGAATAAAACAGAAAAAAAACACAACTCTTTGAATATATTATTGTGTAAAAGGGAGAGATGGGTAAGTTAGATTGCATAAATCATATTGTTGTTGAGAATTCTTGCTGATGGAACTTTTGTATTATTATTAGGGCAATAACCACCATCTCTTATTGTTCTTGCTGTCAAAATTTACATAGATGTCTTCTATTGTTTTCAAGAAACAAAATTGCATTTGAAAAGCAGAGAATATTTGAAAATTTTTCGATTTTCATGTACCTAGTGTAAGATTGACAGAACTCTATCTGTGGATTGAGTACTTCAAGTTACTTTGAATAATATGCCTCCAAACACCCAATAACTGAATTGATAAACAGTTATGGGTTCTGAAGAGATCTTCATGAATGCTGCTTCCTTAATTTCTCCTCTTTTAGGTTTATCTTTGGAATTGATAGATGTATCGCTCCATTTTATCTGATGATTTTCATTAACAGCATGTTGGACCGACTTTAATATATCTGTGTCTAACACTTGAGAAAGCTACGGATGTTCTTTTATTTTTACTTTCAGAGGGCGCTTCCTTTCTCTGATACAGGATCAACCACTTTCTCATATATGCAATTATGTGTCTTTAATTTTCATTATCAAGTTTAACTTTTGTTAGATTAGACAAGATGGTATCTTGTCTTGAATGGTTGTGGTTTTCACTTGATGAAATCCATTTTTATTTAATTTGAATGTGATTAAATGAAAGCTTATTTAATAAAATTTCCAAATTTATTCGATCTTGAACTACTCCAAAAAAATTGAGTCTTCCTTATATATTTCACAAGATGGAAGATGGGGGAACGGTATTCTAAATGCTCCTGGGATTTTTTAAGGCATGTTTATCAATGGTGTTCTGTTGACATCCGTTTGGTCATTAGGTATGATATTTTGCCTGTTGTATCTGTTGATTTCCATTGCTTCTAGAATATCAAGTCTTCTGCTTTTGTTTTCTATGTGCAGAATTTTGTAGTTTGAATCAAACATATGTCCCTCGTCTAAAAGATGGTTCGCATAAGTTGAGTTCTGTTTTTTATTCGGGAAACTACTCGAATGTTCCTTAATCTTCTTCTCGAAATTCCTTCCTGTTTGTCCATTTTTTTGGCATGAACCACAATTCAACTTATATACTCCTGATTTTTTGTTTTTATCTAATTTGTGTCTATTATTTTTTATTATAGTACTTCAAGTATTATTGGTTTTAAATGCTATATTGAAATTCCTTTTGTTTTTCAAAAAATTTGCCACTTCTATTGATTTTTTACCTGTGTAATTTAGTGTTATATATCTATTCTGTTCTATTTTTTTCGTTTTTGGGGTATATTAATCTTAGAAGGCAGTCCGCCTACTTTAGGAATGAGTGGTCCAACATTAGGGAAATTGACCTTGGGGTTCCTCAGGGGTCAGTTCTTGATCCTCTCTTATTCTTAATATTCATCAATGATCTTCCTGAATACTTGAAAATGTATGATATATTGTTGTTTGCAGATGACACCGACTCCTTGTCGTCTGATTTTCTTCGTTCGCTGTCGGAGGGGGGCTCATGAATGGTTTACGTCAAATAGGCTTTTACGTTACGCCACGATGGAGTGGAGGAATTAAGGGGCGACGCAAAGTTTTTGGGGGTGACACTTAATTCTACCCTACGTTGGGATGCTCACGCTGATACGTTCGCCACCAAACTCTGTAGGAGCTGTTTTTTATTGAGAAATTTATCCGATAGAGTGTCGAGGAAGGTTCTGAGGGTGGCCTACTTTGGAGTCTTTGAGTCAGTGCTGAGATATAGAATTGCACCGCTAGACATAGAATTTTTGCACTGCAGAGAAGAGCTTGCAGAATTGTCGCGGGTATAGGTTATCGTGAGGATTGCAGACAAAAGTTTGCTGATCTTAAGATTCTGACGTTTCCCTGCCTGTTCATATTGGAGGTTCTCACGTATGCATATAAGAAAAGGGGTGAATGGTTCGCATCATTCGTATTCTACAAAAAACAGACTTGCATTCAGAAATGATTTCTGTCGGCTAACAAAGTCGCAGAACAGCGCGCGATCTCTTGGCAAGCGGTTTTTGAATAAAATACCTTTGCATGTGCAGGACCTCCCACTTATTAGGTTTCAGCTGTATATAAAGGAATTGCTTGTCAGACATGCCTTTTATAGCGTGGAGGAGTTTTTGGAGTGGAGAAGTTTGGTTCGTTTTGATCCGCTCGTTGGCTGTATAGTGCTCCTTGTATATATGGTTATATTATTTGTGTTTTTATTGACGAATGTAAGCAATTTGACTTGTACGTGTATATTTACATCCTTGTCAACATATAATTGTTTAGCATGAAATAAATTGAATTGAATTGAGTTAAAGCTTGATTTAAAAGAATTTATTCAATATTTGGTCCACAATGTCAGGTTTGAAACCATTATTAACAGAGATTTGTTTTATAGTATCGAGCTCACAGTTTAAATTCTGTTTCTTCATAGGTGTTTTGATTAGTCTACGTACTACGTATGCTAATGAATGCTGCTAGTTTTTGTGAATATGGATGATGTGACTTTGAATGGATCGTTATATCGGTGTTTGCGATAAATTGGCCTTTCAAACAATAGATGTCTGAAACGTTGTTAGCAAGAACGATAGAGGATAGTGGTTTTTGCCCAAATAATAATTCTACTCGAGTTCTATCATTAAAATATGCCTGAAATTTTATTAATTATTGATCAGGTAATAGAAATTGACAAATTTGATGCCTAATAACTCAGATCAAATCGAACCTAACTGTAAAGTCTAATGAGGTAAAATACAAAGCAGTAGGAAGAAGGAAAATTTTGAAAGATAACCTCACAAGTCTTCTTCTTGATTCCCAAACAGACTGCTCAGCAGCCAATGATGCCCCTGACTGAAGAGGTCTAAATATGGGCTCAGCCTGAAAGACTATGCACCCAATCTCTGTGTTATTATAACGCTTTTCATTCTGAATTCCTGGGTCCTGGGGCATCAGGAGTCTAACCTCCCAATTGAGGTTCTCCTTCATATATCCCCAAAAAAATTTAATCATAAGTCTTCTAGGCTATTGAGTTAACCCTTGAGACACCTTATATTTATTAGAGAGAAATCACATATTGTAATTTTCCTGTTGCACTTTTGAAATTTTTTAGATATCGTTTGTACCTGAATTCGATGTATTTTGAGAACCTGTTATATTTACACATATGCCTTGATATTCAAAATGATTATTGAATTGACAATTTTATGAATAAAATTTGTCATTAGATTATTAGATCCCTGTAATTCCTATTTCCACTGTGGATTTTTTCCACTGATACACCTTTTCTAGTGAATGTAATCTTGCTCAATAACTGTCATGAATAACAAACACAAGCACAATAATCTCTACCCTCTCTGATGAAGAAATGAGAACTTTTTTGATTCATACAAATTTCAAGCACAAGTATTTAAACACATGTTAAATTATTGCTCAAAGTATATTATTATTGTTGTTGTCAAATAAACATAGAAGAAATATTTTTGTTTCTTTACTCTGAGGATAAAATCTTTATCACATGTCAGATTTACATGAAATGCTTCAATAGTATATAACATTACTAATTGAGCAATCCTAGGAAAAACGAAGTGGAAGAAATACGGCTGACGTCAGGATATGTAAGTTCAGATAAAAATGAGATCGCAATGGAGTTCAATGAGCACTTTGCTAATGTGGAAAGGAGACTGAATGAGAAGATCAGGAGAGGTTTGAATGTGGTGAGACCTGGAGGGGCTTCAGTTTGCGGTTCATTCTATTTGGCCGAGGTTCAGGAGAATGAGATAGTAAAGATAATAGACCAATTGAAAAATAAGGTGGCGCCTGGAGTTGATGGTTTGAAAGCTGAAACACTTAAGTATGTGAAATGGGAAATAGCTGCACCTTTAACATATTTGATGAATTTGTGCTTCAGGACTGGAGAAGTACCAAACGCTTTTAAGCATGCCATCGTATCTGTGCGTATTTGTGGATTTAATAAAGGCATTCGATACAGTCAGCCATGAGTTGTTTCTTCTTGTCTTGGAGAGTGTAGGATTAGGGGATTTCAGTGAACTGCTTCATAGTTATTTGGAAAAGAGGAGTCAGCAAGTACAGATCGGAAATATAAAAAGCGATAGTGCGTTTATTGAGTGTGGTATTCCACAGGGAACTGTGTTGGGTCCCCTTTTGTTCGATCTCTACATCAATGAGATCTTTAAAATCAAGATTGATGGAGACATATTGGGGTTTGCAGACGATATTACCCTGATTTACAGTGCCAAGGACTGGGAAACTCTGAAACAAAAAGCAGAGTTATATTTTCTGAGGGTAATTGAATGGTTTGATAGCCGTATGTTGGCTATAAATTATGAAAAGACATACTTCATGCCGTTTACATCTTATGCGCCATATTTACCACAGTTCCAGGCTATGAAAATAAATTGTAAGGGATCCCCAATAGAGATCACAATGAAGTCTGAAATCAGGTACCTTGGGGTGTACCTTGACAGTCACCTCAGATGGGGTGAACAAATCAATTATGTAACTAAAAAGCTACGAAGTATTGTGTATAAGATCAAATGTTTGACTCAGATACTCACCCTGGAACAGCTGAGAATGATATACTACGCTATGGTGGAGAGCCATCTGAGATATGGAATTATACCATGGGGCTCCGCATTGAGAGTATATGTAAGTAAATTGTAGAAAACTCAGAAATGTATCCTCAAGATCATCTACAAAAAGCCCCGAAGATATCCCAGCAACCAACTTTACTTGGAAGCGGAGATATTTGACATCAGACAGCTGTTTTTCCTCGTGGCAACTTGTAGACAACATAAATACAGATCCGAGTTAGTCTATATGGAACACAGATATGACACGAGACATAAAGGTAACACTGCGAAATCTATTATACAGCGGTGTCATACGTATTTAGCGCCAAAGTTCTATGCGCAGATTCAAGGCTCGATATCGAACGTTTAAACACTCTCGCGGAGCTGCGCGATAGGTTCGATTTAGTGGAGCGCAACTCCCATATGACTGGTACGATCTCGTCCTTCCCTCGATTCATTTCATTATTATAACGGATCCTGTTGTTACTTTTGAAATAACCAGAGGTGGGATTTGTTAATATTTGTTTCATCGAAGAACTATAACAGGAGTGGTGTTGGGATCACCATTATTTCGATAAGTTCGAATTTTGAGTCGTAATTAGGTAGCCGAGATACTTGATATTTAAATAGGGTTGTTTCAAACTTATACATTTCAGCATTACGAGTACAATTGTTTGTGCGGAAACATCAGTCCGATTGGCCGATTTTCCGACCTGACAATCTACTTATATCGCCGATCTTTGCCAATTCTCCAGGTTAGCTAGATCTTCTGATCCTAAAGGGTAACGCTCTAGGACCTCACTACCCCAAGGAAGTTGCCGTCAATTTTGTCCCCTTCATTCTTTCACGAGAGACATTTCATTTGAATTGAAATTGTTTTCTGCAAGTAATACTATTGAATATTGTATATTGGATTCTAAGTCAGGAACAAGATATACAATAACAACTAAATTATGAGATTATGTATCGATTTGACGACGATTAGAAAACAAACAAAAAAATTATATATATTTGCTATTTATTAACCCTCGTACAAGTGGAGAAGAAGATAGTTAGAATTTCTCTTGTTCATTTCCTCTTAATTTTATTGCACGTTTGAATAAGTGAAATCCGAGCTAGCCGGGGTTCAAGCATGACAATTTCTTTACGATTACTTGAGATATCAGGAACCAATGGAATTTCAGGATGTTTACGCCTACCGCTTGTGTATGTACAGTCGTCATTTCTTTACGATTAGTTGAGATATCAGGAACCAATAAAATTTCAGGAAGTTTACGCCTATTGCATGCAGTCTTCATTTTGTAAGGCTCGATATCGAACGTTTAAATACTTGCGCGGAGCTGCGCGATAGGTCCGGTTTAGTGGAGCGCAACTCCCATATGACTGGTACGATCTCGTCCTTCCTCGATTCATTTCATTATTATAACGGATGCTATTGTTGCTTTTGAAATAAATAAAATATTGATTTTCTCGACCACAAAGGTGGGATTTGGTAATATTCGTTTTATCGAAGAACATTAACAGGAGTGGTGTTGAGATCACCATTATTTCGATTAGTTCGGATTTTGAGTCGTAATTAGGTAGCCGAGATACTTGATATTTAAATAGGGTTGTTTCAAACTTATACATTTCAGCATTACGAGTACAATTGTTTGTGCGGAAGCACCAGTCCGATTGGCCGATTTTAAGACCTGACAATATACTTATATCGCTGAGCTTTGCCAATTCTCCAGGTTATCTAGATCTTCCGATCATACAGGTTGCGCTCTAGGACCTTACAACCCCAAGGAAGTTGCCGTCCCTCACCCTGCAATTTGGGTCAATATTTGTGCCGGTTCACGTTAGGTATAACCTTCCAATTGGAAGAAATCCAATTAGCGAAAACTGTGAGTTCCATATCAATTTTGTCCCCTTCATTCTTTCACGGGAGACATTTCATTTGAATTGAAATTGTTTTCTGCAAGTAATACTATTGAATATTGTTTATTAGATTTTAAGTGAGGAACGAGATAAACACTAACAACTAAATTAGGAGATTATGAATCGATTTGACGGCGATTAGAAAATAAACAAAGAAAATTATATATATTTGCTATTTATTAACCCTCGTACAAGTGGAGAAGAAGATAGTTAGAATTTCTCTTGTTCATTTCCTTTCAATTTTATTGCACGTTTGAATAAGTGAAATCCGAGCTAGCCGGAGTTCAAGCATGACAATTTCTTTACGATTACTTGAGATATCAGGAACCAATGGAATTTCAGGATGTTTACGCCTACCGCTTGTGTATGTACAGTCGTCATTTCTTTACGATTAGTTGAGATATCAGGAACCAATAAAATTTCAGGAAGTTTACGCCTATTGCATGCAGTCTTCATTTTGTAAGGCTCGATATCGAACGTTTAAATACTTGCTCGGAGCTGCGCGATAGGTCCGGTTTAGTGGAGCGCAACTCCCATATGACTGGTACGATCTCGTCCTTCCTCGATTCATTTCATTATTATAACGGATGCTGTTGTTACTTTTGAAATAAATAAAATATTGATTTTCTCGACCACAAAGGTGGGATTTGTTAATATTTGTTTCATCGAAGAACATTAACA
This sequence comes from Micraspis discolor, assembly GCA_030674115.1. NCBI lineage: Eukaryota > Metazoa > Arthropoda > Insecta > Coleoptera > Coccinellidae > Micraspis > Micraspis discolor. The sequence continues at coordinate 653,873 of JARTUT010000444.1, read as the reverse complement.
GGAGTGGTGTTGGGATCACCATTATTTCGATTAGTTCGGATTTTGAGTCGTAATAAGGTAGCCGAGGTACTTGATATTTAAATAGGGTTGTTCAAACTTATAAATTTCAGCATTACGAGTACAATTGTTTGTGCGGAAGCACCAGTCCGATTCGCCGATTTTAAGACCTGACAATATACTTATATCGCTGAGCTTTGCCAATTCTCCAGGTTAGCTAGATCTTCCGATCATACAGGTTGCGCTCTAGGACCGTACAACCCCAAGGAAGTTGCCGTCCTCACCCTGCAAGTTTGGGTCAATATTTGTGCCGGTTCACGTTAGGTATAACCTGCCAATTGAAAGAAATCCAATTAGCGAAAACTGTGAGTTCCATATCAATTTTGTCCCCTTCATTCTTTCACGGGAGACATTTCATTTGAATTGAAATTGTTTTCTGCAAGTAATACGATTGAATATTGTATATTAGATTCTAAGTGAGGAACAAGATAGACACTAACAACTAAATTATGAGATTATGGATCGATTTGATGACGATAAGAAAAAAAAAAAAAAAATATATATTTGCTATTTATTAACCCTCGTACAAGTGGAGAAGAAGATAGTTAGAATTTCTCGTGTTAATTTCCTTTTAATTTTATTGCACGTTTGAATAAGTGAAATCCGAGCTAGCCGGGGTTCAAGCATTACAATTTTGTTACAATTAGTTGAGATATCAGGAACCAATGGAATTTCAGGAGGTTTACGCCTACTGCATGCGCATGTACAGTCGTCATTTCTTTATTATTAGTTGAGATATCAGGAACCGATTAAATTTCAGGAGGTTTACGCCTACTGCATGCTGTCTTCATTTTGTAAGGCTCGATATCGAACGTTTAAACACTCGCGCGAAGCTGCGCGATAGGTCCGATTTAGTGGAGCGCAACTCCCTTATGACTGGTACGATCTCGTCCTTCCCTCGGTTCATTTCATTATTATAACGGATGCTGTTTTTACTTTTGAAATAAATAAAATATTGATTTTCTCGACCACAAAGGTGAGATTTGTTAATATTTGTTTCATCGAAGAACAAGGAGTGGTGTTGAGATCACCATTATTTCGATTAGTTCGGATTTTGAGTCGTAATTAGGTAGCCGAGATACTTGATATTTAAATAGGGTTGTTTCAAACTTATACATTTCAACATTACGAGTACAATTGTTTGTGCGGAAGCACCAGTCCGATTGGCCGATTTTAAGACCTGACAATATACTCTTATCGCTGAGCTTTGCCAATTCTCCAGGTTAGCTAGATCTTCTGATCCTACAGGTTGCGCTCTAGGTCCTCACTACCCCAAGGAAGTTGCCGTCAATTTTGTCCCCTTCATTCTTTCACGAGAGACATTTCATTTGAATCGAAATTGTTTTCTGCAAGTAATACTATTGAATATTGTATATTGGATTCTAAGTGAGGAACAAGATATACAATAACAACAAAATTATGAGATTATGGATCGATTTAACGACGATTAGAAAACAAACAAAAATAAATTATATATATATTTGCTATTTATTAACCCTCGTACAAGTGGAGAAGAAGATAGTTAGAATTTCTCTTGTTCATTTCCTTTTAATTTTATTGCACGTTTCAATAAGTGAAATCCGAGCTAGCCGTGTTTCAAGCATGACAATTTCGTTACGATTAGTTGAGATATCAGGAACCAATGGAATTACAGGAGGTTTACGCCTACTGCATGCGCATGTACAATCGTCATTTCTTTACGATTAGTTGCGATATCAGGAACCAATAAAATTTCAGGAGGTTTACGCCTATTGCATGCAGTCTTCATTTTGTAAGGCTCGATATCGAACGTTTAAATACTCGCGCGGAGCTGCGCGGTAGGTCCGGTTTAGTGGAGCGCAACTCCTTATGACTGGTAAGATCTCGTCCTTCCCTCGATTCATTTCAGTATTATAACGGATGCTGTTGTTACTTTTGAAATAAATAAAATATTGATTTTCTCGACCACAAAGGTGGGATTTGTTTCATCGAAGAACAATAACAGGAGTGGTGTTGGGATCACCATTATTTCGATTAGTTCGGATTTTGAGTCGTAATTAGGTAGCCGAGATACTTGATATTTAAATAGGGTTGTTTCAAACTTATACATTTCAGCATTACGGGTACAATTGTTTGTGCGGAAACACCAGTCCGATTGGCCGATTTTCCGACCTGACAATCTACTTATATCGCCGAGCTTTACCAATTCTCCAGGTTAGCTAGATCTTCTGATCATACAGGTTGCGCTCTAGGACCTTACAACCCCAAGGAAGTTGCCGTCCCACACCCTGCAAGTTTGAGTCAATATTTGTGCCGGTTCACGTTAGGTATAACCTGCCAAATGGAAGAAATCCAATTAGCGAAAACTGTGAGTTCCATATCAATTTTGTCCCCTTCATTCTTTCACGGGAGACATTTCATTTGAATTGAAATTGTTTTCTGCAAGTAATACGATTGAATATTGTATATTAGATTCTAAGTGAGGAACAAGATAGACACTAACAACTAAATTATGAGATTATGGATCGATTTGACGACGATAAGGAAATAAAAGAAAAAAATTATATATATTTGCTATATATTAACCCTCGTACAAGTGGAGAAGAAGATAGTTAGAATTTCTCTTGTTCATTTCCCTTTTAATTTTATTGCACGTTTGAATAAGTGAAATCCAGGCTAGCCGGGGTTCAAGCGTGAAAATTTCTTTACGATTAGTTGAGATATCAGGAACCAATGAAATTTCAGGAGGTTCACGCCTACTGCATGCGCATGTACAATCGTCATTTCTTTACGATTAGTTGCGATATCAGGAACCAATAAAATTTCAGGAGGTTTACGCCTATTGCATGCAGTCTTCATTTTGTAAGGCTCGATATCGAACGTTTAAACACTCGCGCGGAGCTGCGCGATAGGTCCGGTTTAGTGGAGCGCAACTTCCATATAACTGGTATTATCTCGTCCTCCCTCGATTCATTTCATTATTATAACGGATGCTGTTGTTACTTTTGAAATAAATAAAATATTGGTTTTCTCGACCACAAAGGTGGGATTTGTTAATATTTGTTTCATCGAAGAACAATAACAGAAGTGGTGTTGGGATCACCATTATTTCGATTAGTTCGGATTTTGAGTCGTAATTAGGTAGCCGAGATACTTGATATTTAAATAGGGTTGTTTCAAACTTATACATTTCAGCATTACGGGTACAATTGTTTGTGCGGAAACACCAGTCCGATTGGCCGATTTTCCGACCTGACAATCTACTTATATCGCCGAGCTTTACCAATTCTCCAGGTTAGCTAGATCTTCTGATCATACAGGTTACGCTCTAGGACCTTACAACCCCAAGGAAGTTGCTGTCCCACACCCTGCAAGTTTGGGTCAATATTTGTGCCGGTTCACGTTAGGTATAACCTTCCAATTGGAAGAAAACAAATTAGCGAAAACCTGTGAGTTCCATATCAATTTTGTCCCCTTCATTCTTTCACGGGAGACATTTCATTTGAATTGAAATTGTTTTCTGCAAGTAATACGATTGAATATTGTTTATTAGATTTTAAGTGAGGAACGAGATAAACACTAACAACTAAATTATGAGATTATGTATCGATTTGACGACGATAAGAAAATAAACAAAAAAAAATTATATATATTTGCTATTTATTAACCCTCGTACAAGTGGAGAAGAAGATAGTTAGAATTTCTCTTGTTCATTTCCCTTTTAATTTTATTGCACGTTTGAATAAGTAAAATCCGAGCTAACCGGGGTTCAAGCATGAAAATTTCGTTACAATTAGTTGAGATATCAGGAACCAATGGAATTTCAGGAGGTTTACGCCTACTGCATGCGCATGTACAGTCGTCATTTCTTTATTATTAGTTGAGATATCAGGAACCGATGAAATTTCAGGAGGTTTACGCCTACTGCATGCATTCTTCATTTTGTAAAGCTCGATATCGAACGTTTAAACACTCGCGCGGAGCTGTGCGATAGGTCCGGTTTAGTGGAGCGCAACTCCCATATGACTGGTACGATCTCGTCCTTCCCTCGGTTCATTTCATTATTATAACGGATGCTGTTGTTACTTTTGAAATAAATAAAATATTGATTTTCCTGACCACAAAGGTGGGATTTGTAAATATTTGTTTCATCGAAGAACAAGGAGTGGTGTTGAGATCACCATTATTTCGATTAGTTCGGATTTTGAGTCGTAATAAGGTAGCCGAGGTACTTGAAATTTAAATTGGGTTGTTTCAAACTTATAGATTTCAGCATTACGAGTACAATTGTTTGTGCGGAAACACCAGTCCGATTGGCCGATTTTCCGACCTGACAATCTACTGATATCGCCGAGCTTTACCAATTCTCCAGGTTAGCTAGATCTTCCGATCATAAAGGTTGCGCTCTAGGACTTTACAACCCCAAGGAAGTTGCCGTCCCACACCCTGCAAGTTTGTGTCAATATTTGTGCCGGTTCACGTTAGGTATAACCTTCCAACTGGAAGAAATCCAATTAGCGAAAACTGTGAGATCCATATCAATTTTGTTCCCTTCATTTTTCACGGGAGACATTTCATTTGACTTGAAATTGTTTTCTGCAAGTAATACGATTGAATAGTGTATATGAGATTCTAAGTGAGGAACAAGATAGACACTAACAACTAAATTATGAGATTATGGATCGATTTGACGACGATAAGAAAATAAAAGAAAAAAATATATATATTTGCTATTTATTAACCTTTGTACAAGTGGAGAAGAAGATAGTTAGAATTTCTCTTGTTCATTTCTTTTTTTAATTTTATTGCACGTTTGAATAAGTGAAATCCAGGCTAGCCGGGATTCAAGCGTGACAATTTCGTTACGATTAGTTGAGATATCAGGAACCAATGGAATTACAGGAGGTTTACGCCTACTGCATGTGCATGTACAGTCGTCATTTCTTTACGATTAGTTGCGATATCAGGAACCAATGAAATTTCAGGAGGTTCACGCCTACTGCATGCAGTCTTCATTTTGTAAAGCTCGATATCGAACGTTTAATCACTCGCGCGGAGCTGTGCGATAGGTCCGGTATAGTGGAGCGCAGCTCCTTTATGACTGGTACGATCTCGTCCTTCCTCGATTCATTTCATTATTATAACGGATGCTGTTGTTACTTTTGAAATAAATAAAATATTGATTTTCTCGACCACAAAGGCGGGATTTGGTAATATTCGTTTTATCGAAGAACATTAACAGGAGTGGTGTTGAGATCACCATTATTTCGATTAGTTCGGATTTTGAGTCGTAATAAGGTAGCTGAGGTACTTGAAATTTAAATAGGGTTGTTTCAAACTTATAAATTTAAGCATTACGAGTACAATTGTTTGTGCGGAAGCACCAGTCCGAAGTCCGATTGGCCGATTTTAGACCTGACAATATACTTATATCGCCGAGCTTTGCCAATTCTCCAGGATAGCTAGATCTTCCGATCATACAGGTTGCGCTCTAGGACCTTACAACCCCAAGGAAGTTGCCGTCCCTCACCCTGCAAGTTTGGGTCAATATTTGTGCCGGTTCACGTTAGGTATAACCTGCCAAATGGAAGAAATCCAATTAGCGAAAACTGTGAGTTCCATATCAATTTTGTCCCCTTCATTCTTTCACGGGAGACATTTCATTTGAATTGAAATTGTTTTCTGCAAGTAATACGATTGAATATTGTATATTGGATTCTAAGTGAGGAACAAGATAGACACTAACAACTAAATTATGAGATTATGGATCGATTTGACGACGATAAGAAAATAAAAGAAAAAAATTATATATATTTGCTATTTATTAACCCTCGTACAAGTGGAGAAGAAGATAGTTAGAATTTCTCTTGTTCATTTCTCTTTTTTAATTTTATTGCACGTTTGAATAAGTAAAATTCGAGCTAGCCGGGGTTCAAGCATGACAATTTCGTTACGATTAGTTGAGATATCAGGAACCAATGAAATTTCAGGAGGTTTACGCCTACTGCATGCAGTCGTCATTTTGTAAGGTTCGATATCGAACGTTTAAACACTCACGCGGAGTTGCGCGATAGGTCCGGTTTAGTGGAGCGCAACTCCCATATGACTGGTACGATCTCGTCCTTCCCTCGATTCATTTCATTATTATAACGGATGCTGTTGTTACTTTTGAAATAAATAAAATATTGATTTTCTCGACCACAAAGGTGGGATTTGGTAATATTTGTTTCATCGAAGAACAATAACAGGAGTGGTGTTGGGATCACCATTATTTCGATAAGTTCGGATTTTGAGTCGTAATAAGGTAGCCGAGGTACTTGAAATTTAAATAGGGTTGTTTCAAACTTATAAATTTCAGCATTACGAGTACAATTGTTTGTGCGGAAGCACCAGTCCGATTGGCCGATTTTCCGACCTGACAATATACTTATAAGGCCGAGCTTTGCCAATTCTCCAGGTTAGCTAGATCTTCCGATCATACAGGTTGCGCTCTAGGACCTTACAACCCCAAGGAAGTTGCCGTCCCTCACCCTGCAAGTTTGGGTCAATATTTGTGCCGGTTCACGTTAGGTATAACCTGCCAAATGGAAGAAATCCAATTAGCGAAAACTGTGAGTTCCATATCAATTTTGTCCCCTTCATTCTTTCACGGGAGACATTTCATTTGAATTGAAATTGTTTTCTGCAAGTAATACGATTGAATATTGTATATTAGATTCTAAGTGAGGAACAAGATAGACACTAACAACTAAATTATGAGATTATGGATCGATTTGACGACGATAAGGAAATAAACAAAAAAAAAATTATATATATTTGCTATTTATTAACCCTCGTACAAGTGGAGAAGAAGATAGTTAGAATTTCTCTTGTTCATTTCCCTTTTAATTTTATTGCACGTTTGAATAAGTAAAATTCGAGCTAGCCGGGGTTCAAGCATGACAATTTCTTTACGATTAGTTGAGATATCAGAAACCAATGAAATTTCAGGAGGTTTACGCCTACTGCATGCGCATGTACAGTCGTCATTTCTTTACGATTAGTTGAGATATCAGGAACCAATGAAATTTCAGGAGGTTTACGCCTACTGCATGCAGTCGTCATTTTGTAAGGCTCGATATCGAACGTTTAAACACTCGCGCGGAGTTGCGCGATAGGTCCGGTTTAGTGGAGCGCAACTTCCATATGACTGGTACGATCTCGTCCTTCCCTCGATTCATTTCATTATTATAACGGATGCTGTTGTTACTTTTGAAATAAATAAAATATTGATTTTCTCGACCACAAAGGTGGGATTTGGTAATATTTGTTTCATCGAAGAACATTAACTGGAGTGGTGTTGGGATCACCATTATTTCGATAAGTTCGAATTTTGAGTCGTAATAAGGTAGCCGAGGTACTTGAAATTTAAATAGGGTTGTTTCAAACTAATAAATTTCAGCATTACGAGTACAATTGTTTGTGCGGAAGCACCAGTCCGATTGGCCGATTTTCCGACCTGACAATATACTTATATCGCCGATCTTTGCCAATTCTCCAGGTTAGCTAGATCTTCCGATCATACAGGTTGCGCTCTAGGACTTTACAACCCCAACGAAGTTGCCGTCCCTCACCCTGCAAGTTTGGGTCAATATTTGTGCCGGTTCACGTTAGGTATAACCTGCCAATTAGAAGAAATCCAATTAACGAAAACTGTGAGTTCCATATCAATTTTGTCCCCTTCATTCTTTCACGGGAGACATTTCATTTGAATTGAAATTGTTTTCTGCAAGTAATACGATTGAATATTGTATATTAGATTCTAAGTGAGGAACAAGATAGACACTAACAACTAAATTATGAGACTATGGATCGATTTGACGACGATAAGAAAATAAACAAAAAAAAAATTATATATATTTGCTATTTATTAACCCTCGTACAAGTGGAGAAGAAGATAGTTAGAATTTCTCTTGTTCATTTCCCTTTTAATTTTATTGCACGTTTGAATAAGTGAAATCCAGGCTAGCCGGGGTTCAAGCGTGAAAATTTCGTTACAATTAGTTGAGATATCAGGAACCAATGAAATTTCAGGAGGTTTACGCCTACTGCATGCGCATGTAGTCATCATTTCTTTACGATTAGTTGAGATATCAGGAACCAATGAAATTTCAGGAGGTTCACGCCTACTGCATGCAGTCTTCATTTTGTAAGGCTCGATATCGAACGTTTAAACACTCGCGCGGAGCTGCGCGATAGGTCCGGTTTAGTGGAGCGCAACTTCCATATGACTGGTACGATCTCGTCCTTCCCTCGATTCATTTCATTATTATAACGGATGCTGTTGTTACTTTTGAAATAAATACAAATCAATTTCAAGCGAAAGACCAAGGGTGACCGCAGATGACCGGTCATCTCTGATCATTGTTGGTCATGACGGACCGCATTCAAGCGGCTCTGGTCATAATCCGTGATGTCATGAATTAGCCCTTTGTTGGAGTGGGGATGACCAGAATCTTAACCCTACATTGCATGATTTTTTATTTCAAATGAAAATATATTTATAGGATGGAAAATAACAACAGAAATATGGGAAAAATAAAAAAATATATATATTTGAAAAGATAGACTATATATGAAAAAAAAAAGTGTGATTCAAATCTGCATCACTATGCGGTAGTAGTATAGATCTTATATCTGAGTAATACAAAGAATCTTATTTCGAGTGAAATAAAGAAAAACAATTCTTGTCCTTATTGAAACACACTGAAATACCACATTTATCACACACAACGTATGTCTGCGCACGGCACTCTGGCAATTTGCACCTGAGACGTGTAGCATTCCACTTGGGGAAATGGCTCAATTTGTCCAGGCGAACTTCCTTTGGGGGCATTCGTGTGGCATTTGGTTTATTTCTCAGGTTTTCGATGCGAGCTTGTATTCCCGAAGGTCTTCCCCTTGTGCTGCCTGCCGAACAACCAAGTTTACACAAAGTTTCTGCCAATTGAACGCGAAAATTTGCCAACTTCATTGTTTCCTCTCCACAATGGCATCGTCGATACATATCCACCAAATGATAAAAAAGCCGCATATACCATTTTCTTGAACGCATCCGTATCTTATACCTGCCAATCAAGCTATCTAAAAGGTCGACACCTCCCATATGAGAATTATAAACTTTTACTACAGCTGGACAGGGTACTTTTATTCTTTTTTTCTGTTTCCTATCATATCTTTCAACTTCTTCAATGGGATCAGTACCAACAAAAGTGGAAGCCAGCGCCACCATTTTATTATCTTTCCAATAAATATTTGAAAGTTCAACTCCTTCATACATAGTAACAAACTCTCCCATTGATCCACGCGGTAATTTTTTTTCCACAAGCTTGGTTGGTATTTTACACTCAGGGATGCGGTTGCGACGTACTACCAAATAGCTCAACAGTGGCAGTGCTGTGTAGTAATTGTCAAAGTATACCTTATGGAAAACGTTTCTTGGTACGGGTCTAACTAAACGCACGACAATGTTACTACTGGCCCCCAGATCAGTTTCATTAGGTAAATGCTTTTCAGGAAGATTTTCAGACCCTGTATATATCTCAAAATTGTAACTAAATCCTGAGATACCACTAAGACACCATATTTTGAAGCCCCACTTATGGGGCTTCAGGGGAAGATACTGCTTCATATGGTGCCTAGTTTTTGTAGCACATATTTGTTCGTCTACAGACAACCCTTCTTCAAATGGAACCTTTTGAAAATTTGTCAGAAGCGTGTCGATAACTGGTCTCAACTTATGTAATTTATCAAAACCCGAAACCAATGTGTTACTACCATGCCATGAGACCACCTCTGCATGGTGATTCAAATATGAATCATGTATTTCATTCGTTATAAAACTATTCAAATATAATATACATATACTATATTTCATTTCATTTCATTCTATATACTATAAGTTTGTAAAAACGATTTTCGTCATACTTACATTTACGTTTTCTTGCAGAATATTCACACTACAAATTTCACTTTACACTCTAACCCCCAAATTATAACGTGCGCTCTTACGAATGACGAATACGGACGGGATTATACGATTTGGGCAATCCCGCCTGACTGGCGTACTTGTGAATGATGTATATTTGACTCGATATGCAGCAGTGGTCCGAAATTCCACGTGCTGAGATAATATGAACGAATAATTCGGTTGATGCATATCTGCATCATCATGCAATGTAGGGTTAACACAGCTTAGAAGAAGTAGGGTTAGATGCTTATAAAGATGAAAATAGTAAACAATAGCAAACCTTGAGTTATCAGGAACCAATGAAAGTTCAGGAGGTTTACGCCTACTGCATGCGCATGTACGGTAGTCATTTCTTCACGATAAGTTGAGATATCAGGAACCAATGGAATTTCAGGAGGTTTACGCCTACTGTCTGCGTATGTAGTGTCGTCATATCTTTACGATTAGTTGAGATATCAGGGGGCGGCGAGAGGAGTGAAAGTTTTTTAGATGAATATTTGAGTGTGTATCTATATGATTTTTCAATTTTATTAATAGAAATAGCAATAATATAATATATATATCTATATAACAATAATTCAATAGGTGTTTTATTTTTTTCCCACCATAATGAGGGAACCCTTTCTAGAGAACACTCAGCATATTCAGCGCAGGGAATAATTTACGGAGGGGTGGGTTACTGGGGGTAATCACTCACGAAGCTAGATCAGGCGAATAAGTTGGGCTGATACAGGGTTTTTATAGTGTTTGTACCGACAATTAGATTTTAAGTCTCGCCCATTTGCCGTTCAGTAGAACAGCGTGGTGTTATCGTTCTATCCAAATTTCTATAATTTTCGGATATCGAGCCTACAATAGTCTCAATCGATTGGGTTTTACTTACTTATGAAGAATCTAGGGTCAAACTTGAATATGTTTGGCAGGCCGTATACAATATTTATTTAGATATTCAGATATAGATTTGTTGATTCTTTAACATTCATCGTGGTGGTTGTTTCAGAATCACACTATTCCAAAGTCCGAGAAAAGATCTTAGAACAAGCGGGATAAAACTCCTGAACTCACGTCATTCCTATTCTATATTTTGTTCACCCGAACAGAGTGCCTATCATTTTGCCAAAATGTCTGTAATTTTCGAATATCGAGCCGAAAATGATCTCAATCGATGAAGAATCCGTGGCAAAAGTTGAGTCTGTCCGGCTGGCAGCCCGTATCCTCTATAGCATCCAAACGAGATGAGCTAGAGTTTTCATATTTTCAGAATAGGTTAATAGTCCAAATATCTCGGTCAAGTTCGTTATTGGGCCAAATCCGTCGGATGGTTCAGTAGTTATGAGCATCTGAAATTTTGTTTCCTCAATAACTACTAGAATATCCATCCGATCAAGTTGATACTTGAAATATCGTTGAGGAGGCTGAAACAAAAGGACTCGCAAAATTTCTCAGAAATCGTCACCCTAGAAAATCATATTTATATTTTTCGAATTTCAATAAAATTCGGGAATATACAGGGTGTTCGGCACATGGACCGTCAAATTTTTTTGGGGCGTTGGTAGGGTTATTTGCTACTATTTCAGTCTTGGAACCTGGGTCCTTAGTATTACGGTTACGGAGGTATGATTTTTTTTTAGGTTTTTCAAAATTACCCGAAATGTACCCTTCGAAGCCCCATAACTTTTTTTGCGTGTGCTTTTACATGCATTTTTTTATTGCATTAAGTCTACATGAGTGTGTATTTAAAAAAAAACGTATTTATTGTTACAGATAACACCAACAAAATTAACACGTGGGCCTTTTATTAAAAAAAAATTATGAAAGTATGAAAACATCTCTACTCCTATTGAAATTTAAAAAAAAGTTACAGCTATTACAAACTTAGTTTTATTTTAAAATGTTCTTTGGTTTATAACGTTGCTAACCATATGCTATTTACGTAAGTCAATAAAAAAAATAATACTGTAAATAAGGTTTTAGTCAGAAGAGTGAAGAAAGTCGCACCTAAATAAAAGTACGGATTTCGACACAACACAGCGAGCAAGGAAATTTTACCTGTCCGTTTTAGACGCGTGTGAATTATTATTACTATTTCTGTCCTTAGGTTGTATTGGGTTAGTCGCCGCTGACTTGACCCTACCGTCATTCGAGATTTAACTGTCTCTGCTGTTGGAAGTGTTTGTGCCGCGTTGTTCAGTTTTTTAAATTTGTATTTTTTGTTTTTGTTACTTTTATCGACTTTTGGCTACTGCTGTTTTAATTTTGGTTGTTGATATGCCTAATTCCACCAACGCTGAGTATGCTGATATGGTGATGGCATATGGCAAGGCCGATGGTGTTGCTCGTGCAACACTGATCGTAGATTACCCCACCACGAAACATTCTCGACGACTTATCGACGATTAAGAGAGACTGGAAACTTAAATTTTCAAGAGCCTCGGGTCAATGTGAGGCAATACCATGTAACAGTTGACACTCAAAAACTTCAAGACTTTGAAGAACATCCAACTACAAGCATTCGTGTCGTTGCTCAAAGACTCAATTTAACGATTTGGAAAGTTTGGTCAGTAATTCGGGATAAAAATCAACACGCTTTTCATTACACCCCTGTACAAGGTAAATGAACTTTTTTATTGATAAATTTGTCCTCTTGACTGCGAAAAAATTATCACAGACTAATGAATTTTATTAATTGTTACAGGTCTTCATGAAAGCGATCCTACCAGACGGCTGGCATTCTGTAGATTTTTGCTGCACACAGATGTCGATGACAACTTGTTTCTAAAACGAATTTTGTGGACAGACGAATCCTGTTTTAACCGAGAAGGAATAACAAATCTGCACAATTTACATCACTGGGCACCTAAAGATGAGAATCCCCACGTGAAAAGGCAAATGACTTTTTAACAAAAATTTAGTGTTAACGTTTGGGCTGGTGTGATAGGTAGACATCTCATCGGGCCATACTATTTACCGGCTCGACTAAGTGGGCCTGCTTATTTGCATTTTTTTGCAGAATGCTCTGCCGGAGCTACTAGCCGATGTTCCGGCCTGCGATGAAGACGTGCCGATTGTGTTCCAGCATGACGGTTGCCCGGCACATTTCCTGAGAGAAGTTCGAGATCACCTCGACAACTCTTTTCCAAATTCATGGATAGGCAGAGCCGGCCCCATCTCTTGGCCCGCAAGATCTCCAGACCTAACACCTTAAGATTACCATGTCTGGGGTCGAGCCAAAGAATTGGTTCATTTCACAGAGGTACCTACAAGAGAGGTGTTGATTGAACGCATAAACGCGGCATTTGTGGTAATGAAAGAAGAAATGTTGCTAGCCACTACAACGGTCGAAATCAGAAAAAGGTGTCGGGCGAGCATTCGGAGAACAATTCGAACAGAATTTACGTTAAAGAATCGTGTTATTTTACTTTGTAAATAAACAATCATACAAAAACTGTATTTTACTAAAATCTGTCCTTACTTTGCTATTTTATCTAAAACACTATTTGTAGTATTTTTTTATTTATTGACTAACGTAAATAGCATACCTTTAGAACCGCGATAAACCAAAGAACGTTTTAAAATAAAATTGAGTTCGCAATAACTGCAACTTTTTTATTATTTCTTTTAGAAGTAGAGATGTTTTCATACTTTAATTTTTTTTTAATAAAAGGCCCTCGTGTTAATTTTGTGGTGTTATCTGTAACAATAAATACGTTTTTTTTTTAAACACACACTCATGTAAACTTAATACAATGAAAAAAATGCATGTAAAAGCCCACGCAAAAAAGTTATGGGGCTTCGAAGGGTACATTTTGGGTAATTTAGAAAAACCTAATAAAAAAATCATACCTTCATAACCGTAATACTAAGGACCCAGGTTCCAAGACTGAAAAGGTAGCAAATGACCCTATCAACGCCCCAAAAAAATTTGACGGTCCATGTGCCGAACACCCTGTATTGAGGTGATCGATATTTTACTCATCCTCAAATTTCATTGTCGTAGCTTTTTTCCATCTGAAGATATGATCATTTTTTTCATTTACTAAAGAGAAAAGAGAAATGACACGAAGTCTCGGTGATTTTCTTTGAACGATGATCGATATTCGATTGACAAATGCCGGGCTCATTAATCAGTGTCAGTTGGCGTAAAATTAATCAAAATTTTTCATAACAGGAAATCATAGAGATAGAATTCAATCTCGGTGGCTGAAATTATATACGTTGTCAAAATTCAGAAAAGGACTGACGTTTTTAGGGGAAGGGAATTATAGCTTCAAACAAACTTTTGGGAAAATTACGAGTAGTTATTTTTAATTTGAGATATAGGTTTGTTCATTCATTAGGCGTTCATATTTGCATCACATTGTCCCATAGTACGGAAAAAGACTATTGTTCACCCGATCAGAGAGCTTATAGATTTGTTAAGGTTTGAATATTTACTCGCAAGTAGCTCAACAAGAGCGCCAAAGCAATCTGACCTCACGTCAGTCCTTATATCTATAGTCAATATATTTTTGTGGATTTGACAATAAAATATAGAAGGTTAATGGTGTTGATTTCTATTTTTGACTGGAAAAATCACGATTTCATTCAGAGACAAAAATCGATGTTTAAAACTACAATTGAAGGCACGAAAAAAATCTCCAACGATTTCTTTGAAGTTCGAACAAACACCATTCCATTTTCATGTAATTTATTATTTTTTTGGACCATATCATGCAGGAGCAGCAGTTGTTTCAGCAGCTGCTGTAGTAGCTTCCCCTGCATCAGCAGCAACTGTCGAAGGCGAAGGTGCTTGATTCCTCACATCAATACCACCATTTTGGGGTGCTAAAATTCAGAAATTACAAAAAGAATTGATCCTGCGAGTTTAATTACCGTTTGGTCTCAAAATAATTATCCAAAAACATGGATTGTGCTTCTTATATGGAAGCGGAACCGAATTCTGAAATTTAAAAGCGTGAAAATTGTTTAAAATTGAAAATTTTTACTCACTGCAATAATTAACAAGGAGAATAACACAATAATCATAACACGAAATTTCATTTTAATGAGAGCAAACAAAAATCGGACTACGAATTCCAACACCTCTCGTACTGAAGTCAATTAATGATTAGTGGAATTTCTGCAAGAGTGGTCATGATGACTCCATTGGAGAATTGAAGCCAAGGCAACCAAAATGATATTTCCAACTGATAAATTACCAATGAACAGTGAAGTACAATAGATTTGAAATAATGAGTTCATTTCCTGGGTAATTAGATTGAAATAATGCAGTTCAATCGAAAAAACGGCGAGATGAAAAATACATTCTTGTGGATAGATTTACCAATTGACCAATATTTTTAAAAATCTAAACCCTATAAAAATCGGATATACGCAATTTTTTCGAGTAGGACTTTTCTCAATTTTTTAATAGGCTCAACCAACTCTCAACAACAAAGAAATTTAAAAAGCAGTGAAGTGCACTCGTTCAAAAATCTCTTCTCGGACGCTACAACATTACAATAAAGAAACACTGATGTGAAAACAGCCGAGTAAGATAGCCGAGTTTTGTACAGAACTTTTCGTACGCCACTGGAATATTGGCCGGATAGCGATGCAAAAAATTTTGATTCGCCGAGATAATTTGAGATTTTTCTATTTTCACGTTGGAATCTGGATACGGTACGTTCTCTACTACGATGGCCCATGATAAATTCATCACCAGCACTCGTTCCACAGCACCCCCGGGTCGAATATACCGAATGACGAACGAGTTTTCAATAAAAAAATTCTTATCTGGCAAACTAGACATAGGATTTGTTGGTAGTAAAATCAACATTTATTCTATGACCTTCCATTAACGCCATCTATGTAGCATTTTTGTAATGTCCTTTTGGGAACCACGCTATGCGTTCCTCCATTTTAGAATAAAGTAGTTAGTCTTAAGCTGAACCTCAACGAGTGTGTTTCATTCCCTTATAAGTTCGACACAGTAATTCTTCCACTTTAAAAAAACATCAGGTTCTGGACCCAGATACTTCTTTTATTCAGTTGTAACGAAGTGGTTTTGTTTGCGTGGCGGAGACCCGTTGACCTTGATCGACTCCAGCTAGATCACGCTGAACGGTGGGGACACCGACCGATCATTCCCACCTCCATCTGCAGTGCGCACGACGTTTGTTGGTGGAGGGGACCGAGAATGGTATATATAGGCGAGTCGAGCACTGGAACGGCAGTTCCGCGCACGGCGCGGAACTCAAAATAAGGGGAAACCCTCTACCGTTTGGTGGGAGGGTGAGTGTGAGGTTCGATCGTTGAGACCGAACGACGGCTGCAGGAGGGCGTTTAGGGCATCACGTCCTTTACGAGTCCTTTAGCCGGTATTGCGGATCTGACATCTGGGTGCCGAGATGAGGAAACTCAATCGTCCCTAGGTTGTGGGCCGTTTCACCTCGGCGGACTCCTGCTGTCCATCTCTCGGAGCTGACGTTGATGTACGAGATGAGGAAACTCAATCGTGCTTAGACCGAAGCTTTCCGTGACGTGGGCTGCTGCGCGGTGAGGGTCGTGGTGTGCCCCCCCCCTGTTGTCGTTTGTCGAACCGACCCCTGGAAGGCACGGGTTCGTCACGGGTGTCGGCTGGGTCCTTTAGCCGGTATTGCGTATCCGCCGTCTGGGTGCCGAGATGAGGAAACTCAATCGTCCCTAGATTGTGGGCCGTTTTACCTTGGCGGACTCCTGCTGTCCATCTCGCGGAGCTGACGTTGATGTACGAGATGAGCAAAGCTCAATCGTGCTTAGACTGAAGTCTTCCGTGGCGTGGGCTGTTGCGCGGCAGGCACTGGATTTGCCCGATCTTTGAGGGTGCGGGATTCGTCACGGGTGTCGGCTGGGTCCTTTAGCCGGTATTGCGTATCCGACATCTGGGTGCCGAGATGAGCTAAGCTCAATCGTCCCTAGATTGTGGGCCGTTTTACCTTGGCGGACTCCTGCTGTCCATCTCGCGGAGCTGACGTTGATGTGCGAGATGAGCAAAGCTCAATCGTGCTGAGACCGAAGTTTTCCGTGGCGTGGGCTGCTGTGCGGCAGGCACTTGGTTCGACCTCGGTCCTGTCGTCACCGCGGGTGGACGCGCGGTGGTTTGCGCATGCGCACACCATACCGCCGGTCACTCCGATTTGGGCTGGGCCTTGGCAGTTCTCTTCGAGGGGTTCTGTTGCGCACGGACACTAGTTGCGCCGTGCGGAATCGTGCCCCAGGGACCCCCGCTTGGATGGTCCATGTTGGCCTGAGTGAGGCTTTGGTTTTCGCCCCCTCTCGCTTTAACCCCGAGACATTCTCATTTTTATCACACGGCCTTAGTCATTTTCATGCCTGCGTCATTTTGCTTGCCTGGTTCTTTCTGATGCCTAATACGTCGGGTAGCTCGCCACTGTGGTCGCTTTGTGTGCACTCTGAGCCCTTCACGGAATGTTGCTGGACTTTTGGTGATTGACAAGTAGATTTGGGACTTGGGTTTTTAGAGGTTAAGTACTGTGAAGATTTTGTGATATAGATTAAGGACTGTTGTACCTGATACGAACTGTTGATTAGTTTTAAGGACTGTAAGACCTATTATTTTGGAATGTTTGTTTATTTAGTATGAATAGAGAGTATATTTTTAGTTAACCGCGAGTTTTATTGGTGACACCTCTACCTCCAACAGCTACCCACTTCATTCTCCACTGGAGTCTGCCTAGGCTCGAGCTTCTGGACATTCCGGAGGAGCTCGATAGGTGAGGGTGACGCCCTCAGAAGCAAATAGTCTGGCGCCCGAGTTTACTGATAAAGGAACTGCACGTAAGGGCGTTACACAGTAAAGAATAAAAAAAAAGACAATTATTGTTCGTGCTTTAGAACAAGGGAAAGTGAGAAACAGTGAACATTCTGAAAGTTGTTGGTTGAAGACTGTGTAGTGTAAATTCAAAATGGCCGCTAACCACGTTAACTACAGCATTCCCAGATTACTCGGTCGCGAAAATTACGCGGAGTGGTGTTTCGCTATTGAAAACTTCTTTGTTCTGGAAGGACTTACTGAATGTTTATCCGGCAAACAAACGGACACAGTGATGGTGGCTAAAGCAAAATCGAAGTTGATCTTGACTCTAGACCCGTCTATCTACCCGCATATCAGAAATAAGGAAACGTACATGGATGTTTGGAATACTCTAAGGAAAATGTACGAGGACAATGGATTCACACGTAAGATTGGTCTATTAAGAACCTTAATTTCCCTTCGATATGAAAATTGCAGTTCAATGGAGGCGTACGTAACCCAAGTTATCGACACCTCAAGAAAATTGGACAGGTCGGGCTTTCCAATAAGTGAAGAGTGGATTGGTTCCCTTCTTCTCGCAGGTCTACCTGATCGCTTTAGTCCGATGATAATGGCGCTGGAACATGATTGGTATGTTGATTCTGCAGCAACTAATCACGTAACAACAAGAAAAGATTGGTTAATTAACTCAGAACCAGCCAACGTCCGTGAAATTAGAGTTGCAAATGATGAGCATATACATGTAGATTGCATTGGACAGGTAAATATTACAACACAAGTAAACAAACAAAGTTTTGACATTGTTGTTAAAGATGTTTTATATGTCCCAAAGCTTTCGACAAATCTTTTATCTGTTTCGCAACTGACCAAGAAGGGCAACAGAGTAGTCTTTACCGACCAGGGTTGTGAAATATACAACAGGGATGGTGTATTGATTTCGACTGCAGACTTGGTGAATAACATGTATAAGCTGAATATGAAACAACCTGAACAAACTTTTGTGGCCACTGCAGTGTCAGGAGATATTTGGCACAGACGATTTGGACACATCAATTACAAGGACCTTTCGTCAATTCAGGACGTCGTACAAGGAATGGAAGTTAAGGGAAAAATAATTAATAGCTCTCAATCATGTGATATATGTTGTGAAGGAAAGCAATGTCGTCTACCCTTCAAGAATGTAGGTACCAGAGCAACACAAGTCTTGGAAACAGTACATGCTGATCTGTGTGGACCAATCGAGGTAAGCTCTTTGGGAGGATCGAAATATTATTTTCTCCTTGAAGATGATTTTAACAGGATGACCTTCATTTATTTCCTCAAACACAAGAAGGAAGCTTTCAATTGTTTCAAAAAGTTTAAATTATTAGTTGAGAACCAATAATAAAATAAAGGCTCTACGAACTGATAATGGTGGAGAATTTTGTTCCTCAATATTTGAGAAATTCTTATCGGAACATGGCATCATACATCAAAAGACAAACCCTTACACACCTCAGCAGAACGGAATGTCAGAACGAATGAATAGGACGTTAGTAGAAAAGGCACGTTGTTTACTTTTCGATGCAGGACTCCAAAAATGTTTTTGGGCTGAAGCAGTCAACACTGCTGTGTATCTACGGAATAGATCGGTTGTCACTGGTTTAAAAAAGACACCTTATGAAATATGGACAAAGAAAAAACCGAATATCAGCAATATAAGAATCTTTGGCAGCCATGTCATGATGATGATACCTGCGGAAAAAAGAAGAAAACTAGACAGAAAATCAAAAAAAACTATTTTAGTTGGTTTCTGTGAGAACACTAAAGGTTATAGACTGTACGATCCCGAATCTAAGGAAATAATAAACAGTAGGGATGTCATAATAACCGAGAAAACATCATTTTGGACGATATTTTGGATCATATATTGCCAAATGATGTCACCCTGAAAAGCTGTCAGTTTCAGTGGGGGAAAACATGGATTCCACCCTTGAAACTGAAGAATCGTTGAGTAGTGTTGATGAATATGATCCACAGGAAGATTCAATGAACAGTTGTGACTCATCATATCTTCAAGAAAGTGTAGATGACACAAATGAAGTTTTACCACTACGAAGAACGGAAAGGGTAAGAAAATCAAAAGCTTCCAATGATTTTGTTACATATGCATGTCTAGCAAATGAGAATATAGAACTTACCAACAAATGTGACAGAAGCTCTTTCTGGACCTGATGGGGAAATGTGGAAAAAGGCCATTGATGCAGAGCTGAACTCTTTTGAAGCTAATAACGCATGGGAGCTGGTAGAGAAACCTCTGAACGCAAGTGTTGTGCAGTGCAAGTGGGTATTCAAACAAAAGCTCGATAGTGCGGGAAACGTTATTCATAGAGCTCGTTTAGTGGCAAAAGGTTTTACGCAAAAACCTGGTTTGGACTACGACGAAACTTTCTCGCCTGTTGTGAGACACTCTAGTTTAAGACTTTTAATAGCCTTGTCTCTGCATTTAGACCTAAAAATTACCCATTTAGATGTCGTTACTACAGCCTTCCTTTACGGATCCTTTAATGAAACGGTGTACATGATACAGCCTGAAGGTTTTAATAAAGGCAATCATGATAATAAAGTTCTCAGATTAAATCGAGCCATTTATGGTCTAAAACAATCGTCCAGAGTTTGGTACGAAAAAGTTGAACAAATTTTAATTTCATTAGGCTTTGTTAAATCAAAATATGAACCATGATTATTTTTGAAGAATGAGAAAAATGTAAAAGTAATGATAGCATTCTATGTAGATGACTTTTTCATTTTTTCCAATTGTGACAAGGAAAGAGATTGTGTTAAGAAGGAATTGGGTATATTCGACATAAAATAAATTTGATTTAGTGGGGGTGTTGGTAGTAAAATCAACATTTATTCTATGACCTTCCATTAACGCCATCTATGTAGCATTTTTGTAATGTCCTTTTGGGAACCACGCTATGCGTTCCTCCATTTTAGAATAAAGTAGTTAGTCTTAAGCTGAACCTCAACGAGTGTGTTTCATTCCCTTATAAGTTCGACACAGTAATTCTTCCACTTTAAAAAAACGTCAGGATTGATGTCAAATTTGGCAATAGCGTCCAGAAAGATAAACAGATAATTACTTCATATGCCAATTTTACTTGCACCCCAGGGAGTCAGTAGGTACTCGGCCTGATTTTTAAAAATTCATAAAAAATCAACCATACATGAGAATGCCATCAAACTCCTGCGGAATTATCTACATGTCGACAAAAAAATTATTTAGTAGTTATCTCTGACTTGCAATCCTATGCGGGGCTTAAATAACGGCTTAATGATTAGTCAAGCAGATACGAATATCTCGAGAACTAGACATAGAATCGACACGAAATTCGGTATTTATTCTTCTTTCTGTATGCACAAAATAACTTTGTGACTCACTTCCACTTGCACCCCTTGGGGGGGGGGGGTCTAGCCGAGTTTTCTGTGAGTAATTCATACCTAGGAATGTAGACATAGGATTGAAGTCAAATTTCACAATAACATCCAGAAGCATCAACTCATAGGTGGCAGTGTTCCAGAAAAAATATCACCCTGTAGATCTTCTATCGAAATTGCCAGGTCACGTGGTGAGAACTCTCAAATGTAATATCTATGCCAAATTTCAGTTGAATATCTTGTAAAGTGTAGATACTATGAGAATAAAAGTTGAAAAAAATTCAAACTTCAACACTCCGTATCTCGAAAACGAAACGTTTGCGACTCCATGTTTATGGGACTTTTTTTTCTTAAACTCACTTAAGGAATCTTCCCTTTCCGTTTGTACGTTCAATTTAAGAACACACAGTATATTGAGTATTATAGTCGATGACTCAAAGTAAAAGGCATTTTCGGATAAAACAACTTTTGTCAAAGTTCTTTCGGAAATGTAAATGTTATTATTTTTTTCTTAACGAATTATGGTAATGAAAAACTTCGATTCACAAACTTGAATGTATTTCCATCTGAGGTGTACCATTGTAAGTCCAAATATTAAAAGATATATTTACTCTTAAGTTCTTTCTAGGAATTCCTGTGGGGTTATCAAATAAAAAAAATTATATTGCAGTCGTTTTGCTCAAAGGTCTTTAATTTTTGAATATCGGGCAGGAAATGGTCTTAATCAATTGGGTTTGAGTTGCTGATGAAGAATCCTGGGTCAAACTTCAGTATGTTCGACCGTATACTCTCTGTCTTCCAAAAGAGATGATCTAAGAGTGAAATTTGATTTCCTCAATAACTCCCTGAATCTGATCAATTTATTCTGAAATATTTCAAAGAATTATTTGATTGAGTCTTGTTTCCATCTGAATAATCATGAAAAATTTAAGAAATTAGCTGTAACTTTCAATGGTTCTCCTATAGAACATAATTTCTATCCAAAACACTTAGGAGTTAAATTAGATTCATCTCTCAATTACAAGGCTCATTTAGATGATCTGAGCCTAAAACTGAAAACTAGGAACAATATTTTTCAGAAATTAGCTGGATCACCTTGGGGAGCTGATGCTTCTTCTCTTCGCACAGCATCTCTAGCCTCTTCTGCAGCTGAGTATTGTTGCTCTGTTTGGTTTAATAGTGAACATACACAAAAAATCGATGCACAATTGAATACATCCATGAGAATAATTACTGGTACCATAAGATCTATACTGATTCATTGGTTACCAGTTTTGGCTAACATTGTCCCTCCCCATATTCGCAGACAGACTGCAGCTCTGCATTCATGGAACAAATTTCAGTCTTTTCCTAATTTATTTCATTCCACAAAATAAAATTCTAAGATTGAAGTCATGTAAACCATTCTGGTATATTTCATTCTTCAATATGAACATAAACGATAAAGAATTATGGAAGATTGAGTGGAACTCTTATGAAATGTTCAATGAAAATCTCATTTCTGATCCTTCTGAAAAAATTCCTGGTTTTGATCTTCCAAGATAAATTTGGACAGTTCTTAATCGTTTGAGAACAATTCATGGTCGTACCAATAGCATGCTATTTAGATGGAACTCAGTTCAAAACGTTGTGAAGTTGTGAATGTGGCTATGCAGAAGAACTAATACCTCATCTCATCAATAATTGTCACATATCTAAATTTCAAGTATGTTTTAGGGCTATTCACCATGTTTCAGATTCTTTCTTGGAATGAGTTATAAATTTTAAACAAATTCAATATGTATATTCTGTATTCAGTTATTTCTTCTGCTTTTGTCTTTTCATTTTCAGATTCGATATGTGCAACTTGAAGAAGCCTCTATGATTATTACTTGAAGATCACTCTTGAAGAAAGAAGTCCCTCAAATATATTTAAGCTTATTTCTGTACACACAATAATACTTATGCGGAGAGACAGGGTTTTTTTTACTGGGGTTTTTTACATAGGCTTCTTTCATACAGTGCCGGATTAACCTTTATAGGTAGAGTAGGCGACTGCCTAGGGGCCCCGCGTCAGCTGGGGGTCCCGCACCAGCAAGGGGTCCCACATAAGTTAAGGACCCTAACAGATTTTTGGAATTACATTTTCAACAATAAATAAAATATTCATTGCAATGTAATCCCTCAAAAACCCATGTCCGTCGTCAGAAATATAGACAAATTTAACAACGAAAGCAGAAGAAATTGGGAACAGAGGAAAAGATAAGTTCAAGTTGGAAACATATTTACCTATAGTAGATACCTATGCTTTATTCATTATTGATGCGTCGAATAGAATCTTATAGAGATATTGATTCTCTGTTCAGATTTCTTGAAAAGGACCGACGAAGAAATCAAAAGTGCTTCTAAAAACTCAGGAATACCTATGATTTTGTATCCTAAAAAGTTAAAAAGAGTTGATTTCAAAATTGATCATAAATCATAATCAATGAAACAATTACCTATCTCCTGATTCATTTTTTTTTGCATTTAATAACATAAAAGTTAAAGTGAAAACGCCAAAGTGGTAACTATATTCTCTTGATTAAAGTTGAAATTAGATAGTGCTGTCTTTTTTTTCTTTGCTGTATGTCTGTATCCATATTACATCATACACACTACACGAATAAAAACCTTAATCATATCTTATAACCTATCCATTGAAAACTTTTCTGATAGTCGAAACATAAAATTTATGTAAGAAATCAGAGAATCAGCAATATGATTATACTGATGTATAAAGGGTGTCCCACCGGCAATGCCCATCAAAAATTTATGGATAAAACATTAATTCGAATACTTACAAATTTTGTGTGAAGATATGAGTCAATAAGACCTTCATTCATGATACCTACCTATATTTTTAAATTTCAGTGACTTCCGGTTGCACCAGAAATGGTATCAAATTTCTTATTTATAATGGAACACCCTGTATATTATGACATTTTCGGATATATCTTCGACTTCCACATTCATGTTATGTATCATTCCCTATAGCCATCTTCAACCGTGGCACGACAAGGGCCTTTGAAAATTAAACGAAAACGAAAGAGAAATTAATAATGAAATTCTGAAAAATATGAAAAAGTGACTCGAAAGAAAACCGAATGTTGGAGTATCGACGTCTGCCTACCTGGTTTCACAGTACGGCTGAATCAACGTGTCCAAGCACTCAAACAAGAATAGTCACTTTTTCAGTAGAGTTCGAATTTGTAGAATTAACGAGAAATTTATTGCGAAGAAAAGTGCACTGCACCGGACGAGAGCGGCTTCAGTACTGTCTTTGTTCGACATAGGTCATATGCTCCAACATATGTCACGCGTTAATCGGAAAATGATATGAACATATACAGAGTGTAGAATTATTGAACCGAGCAAGCAACTCGGAATATAAATGAACGAATTCAACTACTAAGTTGCAGTAACATAACCGCCCACCTAAAATAGAATATTTTATGAAACAAAGCAAATATAAAATTGAAAAGATATCGAACATAAAGCAAAAAATATATATACATATATACATCAACATACGTCATAATTATTGAAGAGGTAATGGACATAATTTAACCACTGATCTCTGCAGTACACCTTGAGTAGTCCGAATAGTAGCTACTCTAGCTATTTTATCAGCGCCAGGATGCAATTTCTCAATGCGTCCAAGTCGCCAGCGCAATGGAGGGAGTTGATCATCTTTTATCAAGACTAGTGCACCTATTGAATAAGGTGGTGAGTCACTATTGAACCACTTTTTCGTTGTTGCAGGGTGTTCAGGTATTCTAAATTCCATCTTTTCCAAAAATCCTGATGGATACGAGATAAAAGCTGCCAACGCGATAATCGACCGATAGATAGGTGAGATAAATCTGGTTCAGAAATAGCAGTTAATGGAGCCAAAGTAAGAAAATGTCCTGGTGTCAGTGCAGATATGTCATTCGGATCATTACTAAGCAGACATAGAGGGCGAGAATTGAGCACAGATTCAATATGTGTGTGGACTGTATAAAACTCCTGTATGACCTGTTGAGACAGAAGGAACTGTAAAGTCTGGGCACCTCGATGCAGACACATTTTGTGGAAATGCTGAATAAGGAGCTCAGTAAGACGATGAGATGAAGGAAGCAACGCTGGGTGTTTGTGATCACAAGCCAGACCATAAAAGGACAGACGACCGGTCACCCTGAGAACACCATCTTCTCCAACAAATGGACTCAATTTTCGAAGTGATTTAGATATGGGATTTCCCGAGATGAGATTATCGATTTGTTCCTTGAACACAACCCGTTGAACCTGTTTGATAATGAAGAAAAGTGCATCTTTGAGATGAACTGCGGAAAATCTATATATTTTAGGAGCTTTAGAGTTCTTCATGAAGTGAACAAATCTGAAAATGTAAGCTACCACCCTTTGAATCTTGGACAGAGATGAATACCTGGAGAGCAAATCATCAACAAACGACGGAGAAATGAAAGCTGACAAAGAGAGGTGACGCTCTTCTGTTTGTACAAGATGAAGAGAATTCTCTATTTCATCATTTGCGAAGGTGAGATGTTTGGAACGAAGCCAGTCAGGGCCTGTCCACCACAAAGAGCAGTTCAACAGTTCGGTTGGCGTTAAGCCGCGTGAAGCACAATCAGCTGGATTGTCTTTCGATTGGACATGATACCAATTCTCTGTTGAAACTAAGTCCTGAATTTGAGTTGTCCGATTGCTTACAAATGTCTTCCATCGATAAGGAGAAGACTTAATCCATGTTAGAGCTACCATTGAATCAGACCAAGCAAAAATGTCATCTATTGTAAAGGCTGATTGGTAAACAGAGGAAATCATATTAATGAGCTTTGATAATAAGAGACAAGCACACAATTCCAGTCGTGGAAGTGAAATTCTCTTCACTGGGGAGACCTTTGATTTACCACATACGAAAGAGGTGTCAATGGAGCCGTCATAATTGAAAAACCTGAAATATACCACGGCTGCGTAACCACGCTCACTACTATCTCCGAAACCATGAAGTTCGCAACGATAAAATGGTTTCGATGCAAGTTTCCGAGGTATCTTTAATTTACCCAATTCGGTTAATTCGGATTTACACTGATTCCAGCGACGGCTGACATCGTCTGGAAGTGTATCATCCCACTGCAACCCTAATGTCCAAAGATGCTGGATCAAATGTTTAGCAAGAAAAGTAAATGGAGAAAGGAACCCCAAAGGGTCGAAAATTCGAGAAAGTTCGGAAAGTATGGTACGTTTGGTACATACCTGCACAGTAGTTTCTGCAAGATAAGAAAATTCGTCCGACGAAGGAAACCACCTCAAACCGAGAATTTTGACTATCGGATCTATATCAAAATCCAAAGAATGGTGATATTGATGATCCAGAGGTATGGTTGAGAGTAATTGAGAACTGTTACTACTCCATTTTCGGAGCTCAAAACCACCGCAATTCAATAAGGAAATCAGTTCCTCTTGTAACGTTTTTGCCTCTTCCAAATCATCACAACCTGTAACGACGTCATCGACATGTCTGTGAGTAAAATTTTGGATGCTTTCGGAAAACGAGCTTCCTCATCCTTGGCCAACTGTGTCAAAGTTCGAAGGGCAAGAAAAGGTGCTGGTGCGACTCCGTACGTAACGGTATTCAGCTGATATGAATATCTTGAAAATGGTTATTTTAGATATAGAGAATTCTAATATTCCACTTATTTTTTCCTTGCAAATCTTCATTTGAATGAAAAACTTTGTTTCCATTTAAAAAAATTGAAAATTTTAATGAGCACTGCCGGTGGGATACCCTGTATATAAGGTATGTATGTTACTCCTATCCACTAATCAACTTGATAAAATCTGAGGATGGTTGAAAAAAGGCCCCGAAAATTGCACTGCCTAGGGCCCCCCACATGGTTAATTCGGCCCTGCTTTCATACACCTGATTGTTTGGCACCCCGTCACCAACTCCCGATTACATTTGTTTGTAAGCCAATACTTCCAAATACTATATATATATTCTGAAAATATGAAATCTCTTGCTCCTCTCCTTCGGGAGTATACAACCGGCTGGCATGCTCAGATTCAACTTCGGATTCTTCATCAGGAAGTCGAACACAATCGATTGAGACCATATTCGAAAATTACACCTTGGCAAAATGATAGTACTCTGCTCTACTAAAACAAGTGCGTATAAACACCAACATTTTCAAAGCCACTTACCATATATATGTAGATGAAAAGCAAAATGGATTCGGAACAAACCTGATGTCACTTAATGCAACGAGTAGATAACTTGTGATTTATAAACAAATTGAAAATTGTCAATTTCAATAATTACCAGATTAAAACTTCGAATTTCTTTTCTTTTATTTGTTTAGAGAAATTGTTCAAAAATCAAACGAGAACTAGAATAATTGATTTAGAAGTACACCTAAATCTACTCAAATTTGTAAACTACATATTTTCAATACTTCTCGAGTTAGGGAGCAAACGATGTAAAACTAAAATGTTAAAAAATCCATATGTACAATCAGAAAATCACAATATTTGACACCTAAAGCTATTACTCAATTATAATATCATTAAAATATCACATAATCCAAGATTTTTCCATCAGAAGACTGGTATTGCTGACCTATCCTTATGAGAAAGGTCGTCATCTAGTGTTAAGAGAACCATAAAGGTGAAAAACATTCCCACAGCGCTCAAAAAGTGCCATATATCATGGTAGTCATAAAACCTCAAAAGTTTACACTCCTGATTGAATTGTCGAGATTCAGCTGGAGTCTTCTGAAAATAGGAAGAAATATAGATAAACTACCTTAAACCCGCATCAGTTTGACTTACAGCCCACGAAATGCTCTTATGTAAGAAAAAATACATAGCTGACACAGCACAAGTTATCGAACAAATAAGGAAGAACCATGTCAAAGACTTCAATTTCTCCCTGTGTATCAACTAAAAAAAAAAAGATTGAAGATGTTACAATACATTGAATGAGAAAGAACTTACCTTCATAATAATGTAGAAAAAGAAATACAAAAGTGTATTTGACATAAAAATTGCTAGAAG
This sequence comes from Micraspis discolor, assembly GCA_030674115.1. Classification (NCBI taxonomy): domain Eukaryota; kingdom Metazoa; phylum Arthropoda; class Insecta; order Coleoptera; family Coccinellidae; genus Micraspis; species Micraspis discolor. Next base: position 625,533 of record JARTUT010000444.1, on the reverse strand, counting down.
AAATAAGGCAAAATCTTTCTGGTGGTCATAAAGTCCCCATGCAGCTAATGACCAATTGCATATGTTCCCAATTATAAGTAGTACCATCCTCGCTAGAAAACAAAAATGTACAAAATATATAATAGAAGGATTGTTATAGGATACCTTTGTGAACAGGCTTTATAACGTTTAAAGGACCACTCTGAAAATCTCGAACTATGGCTGAGTAAACTCTTCGTGGAGCACCAGTATCTTAAAAAAAAAGCTCTTATTTTACTGAAATTACTTAAAACATTTCTTAACATACCACATTTCCAACAACCCATGTAGTAAATTTGAAGACTCAAAACCAGGCAAACTGATACATAAAGGACGGTGAAGGCTATCCAAAAGTATATGTTGGCTTCCAGAATGCCAATCATCCCTGTGATAAACGAAAGAGTACTAAATAGCGACAAAATATATAAAAAAACGTTACATACCTAATAGAATAGCTAATGCCAATACTCCAAATGTAGAATAGGCAGTAGCATTTATGTCGGGGTGCCTATTTTGGTACAGTTTGACCATGCATAGAACTGCCATTACATACATAAAACTAGAGTCTGAAACAACAAAAATTATAAGCCAATTGGTCACAGAAATTTTCGTTGAAAACATTCCATTTATTTATTAAATCACAAATATTTCATGAGAATATTCGATTTGTTACACCCAAAAAAGTTTGTGGCATTTTTTAATTCATATGACGAATGAAAAATAGTTATTTATTATACAAGGGAAAAAGAATAAAGGTGTGTCCAATCACAGCGCGGCATTCGAGCGCGGCAAACCGCGCTGTGATTGGACGACTGCCGCGCGCGGCAGTGTCTGTTACCAGTCGCGCGCGAATGTTTTTATTGTTCGTTCGTCGGTAATTGTGTGTGGACGTATTTTATCAAGTAACATGAATAACGAAACTGCTGTTCAATTAATTGAAATATATGGCTTCCATGGTTCTCTTCCTTTTACGTAATTTACGAATAATAAGTATAGTTACAACACACGCGGTCGCTTTCATTGTGTCTTCAATACGAAATAAAGAGCGTGCCGCTCAGTACTGCTGCGCAAAAGCACAGAACACATCTCTATGTAATTACAAAAGGTCTAAACTAGTTACGCGGCAAATTTGCGTCCAGCGAATGCCGCGCACTTTGCGCGCTGTGTTTGGATCATTGAACTCTATATGAATACCTGGAACGGCCCCGTCCAAGCAATCAGTTAGCCAAGGGCAGGGGGTGGAAAGTCAGTTCAAAACGACTGTACCTCGTTTTGGGATTATTTTGGTCAAGTTGGATTCACTACACGTTTGTCAATCTGGATCGACCAATCAGAAAATAGAATGAAAATTGTGGAAAGGATCGAAGGAATTTCTGGGAATTTCCTACCGTAATGGCGGACAAGAAGAAAGCATGGACAATAAAAGTCATTTTTAATAATTCGTCGCATGGCTATAATTACGGACTCTCAAATTTCCGTTCTCTCTGGCTTTGGCGATATTGTAGAGTGAATCTTTTGGACTTTCAGTATCGAATCGTGAATTTTAAAATGGGTTTCAATTGTTGTGTTGCAAGATGTTCAACCAAATATGGTAAAATGCGTGGATACCATTTCCGTAGATTTCCACAAAGTAGAGAGGTGAGTGTAACAAATGATTACAAATTATTTATCCTCGTATATTTATATTTAAAACTTTTTAGGTATTGGAGAAGTGGTTAACAAAAATTGGGAGAGAAGACTTGAAGGCAAAATCTTCAAGAGAACTTTATGACAATTACAGGGTTTGTGATAAGCATTTTACGCTTGACGATTATATTCCTGCTAATAACAAAGCAAGAAGTATCCTTAAATTAGATGTTGAACCCTCATTATTTCTAAATCTTGCTGATGGAAACTCAGGTTTGTTTCTTGTTTTATTAATTGCAATTTTCATACATAAAAGTCTTACTTGGCTATATTATAAACAAGACATCATTTGAGAATCTTTTATAGATGAATTAATATGGAATCGTGAAACGTACACAATATTTCATAAGTCTACTCTTTTCAGAAGCCACTGAACAAATATTGGAACCTAGGGTATCTTATATGGAAGAAGCATCACCAAGTAAGTTTTACATTATACTTGTTACATTTAAGATCTATTTTAGCATGTCCAAGAAATGCACTAATTTAACTTTTTATGTAGACTATGAGATGGCAGTCGAATCAGGGGACTGGAATCAATTGACTTAATGGAAGAAGAAGTACCACCAAGTAAGTTTAGAGTTATGCCTTATATAAGAAGTGAAGCTATTTTAGCCTGTTGAAGAAATTTTGAAATTTTCAAGCTTGCACAAAGCTTTCGTATACATACTTTGGCAATAAAATTTTCACTATTCATATTTCGATTTCTCATTATAGTGGCCTCAGAGATAGAAATACAGAGTGTCAAAGAACCAGGTACTTCGAAATGGAAACCGAGGCAGTAGGTCAGATATCTCCTGTGGAATATCTGTTAGAAGGAAGTATGTTGTAATTTTATGCCATTGATTATTGTTGTAGAAATTTTGAAATTTCTCAAGCTTGCACAAAGCTTTCGTATACATACTTTGCCAAAAAAATTTTCACTATTTATTTGCTGTAATCGTATTGTATGATCTCAAGCCTACCAATATTTGTTTTCGTTGATTTAATTTTTTCCTTATTTATATGTGCATTCTTCACAATTCTAATTCTTTGAGGTAAAATTGATTATTAACACTTCGTGTTTCATGTACCAGGTTTTTGGTCTCTTTATCATATCCTCGAAAGTGTGTTCGATTAATTAAGAAAACATAATTATTTTGTTAAATGAATTTTTTCTAGTATGTTTGTAGATGCCAAATTATTTTTCTTATCTTATTAATTGTAATATAACCATGTCTTAATGAAAATATCACACATAATTTTTGGAATCGATAACGTTTCTCTATGTTTTGAATTAATTGTGTTTTATCCATATTTTCAATTTATTTTGCTATAATCGCATTGTAATTGATTGTAAGCTCAGAAATTACGCTAATGTTAATAAAATTCAGAATATAGCTTTAATTTGTCTTCTTTTCACGATAAAATCTAATTTTAATTGCATTTTCTCTGAATTTGAATTGATAGAAACTCAACCTGATTCAAATCAGGTTGGAGATGACTTGTTTCTATCAGTCCAATTTCAGCGAAAAATGCGATTAAAATTTCTCAATTTCGAATAGCCCGCCAATACCCCCTCTTTTACCCCCACCACAATTTCTACCTCCCGTGCCCTTTTATTTCGCTTCACTACACCATCAACCGCTAGTGTCGCGTTCATTTGCGCATTCACAAAAATCTGCTAGAGTTGCCGATCTATATACTTTTATTTATCTATGGCCAAGGGTGAGGCAAGGGGCAGAAAAAACAAGAACGGATACCTCTCCTTGTTATATATATAGACGTTATCTTTCCTCAGGTAAAAATAGTAACCTTCCATTAAAAGTAATATAATAGAAAGAGATAGATACCCGTTTGCCTAACCCAAAATTTTTGTCTCAGCGTTCGGCTAAGATGGGGCCGTTCCAGGTATTTAGAGTTCAATGGTTTGGACACACCTTTAGATTTTAGCTCGATAGTCCAGTCAATAAAGCCTGGGAACGAAATAATTAACGGCAATGAAAATTTTTGCTTTTATTGTTTGGGACAAAAATAGGATACCCAAAAAAGATCAACCCTCTGGAAGAAAGGCTTAAGAGGGGAGGGGGTAAAAGGCTTTTTTCTTATAACTCTGGATAAAAAATTCCGAACGGGTTGAAATTTTTAGGGATGGTTAAGCAAATAATTATACATCTTGTATTGAAATTTCAACCCTCTGGGGTGACGGCTAAGCAGTGGAGGGAGTAGGAAAGGTTTTTTCTCATAATTTCGGATAAAAAATTCCAAATGGGTTGAAATTTTGAAGAATGGGTAAGTTGATGATTATACATCTTGTATTGAAATTTCAACCCTCTGATGTGAAGGCTAAGTGGAGGAGGGGGTGAGTAAGGTTTTTTCTCATAACTCGCGACAAAAAATGGGTTGAAATTTCAGGGAATGGTTAAGCATACAATTATCTATCTTGTGTTGAAATTTCAACCCTCTGGTGTGAAGGCTAAGTGGTGGAGGGGGTGATATAGGTTTTTCTTCTCATAACTTCGGATAAAAATTCCCGAATGGGTTGAAATTTTGAACCATCGTTAAGTTACTGATTTTACATCTCGTATCAAAATTTCAACCTTTTGCGATCAAGGTTAATTGGTCGACGGGATGAAAAAATGTTTCCTGAAACCTTTTATAAATAATTCCGAACAGGTTGAAATTTAAAAGTATGGTCAGGCAGAATATCATTCATCTCCCGAGTTATGAGAAAAACCTTACTCACCCCTCCTCCACTTAGCCTTCACCTCAGAGGGTTGAAATATTAATCAAGATGTATAATCATCAACTTAACCATTCTTCAAAATTTCAACCCATTCAGAATTTTTCCTACCCCCTCCACCGCTTAGCCGTCACCCCAGAGGGTTGAAATTTTAATACAAGATGTATAATTATTTACTTAACCATCCCTAAAAATTTCAACCCGTTCGGAATTTTTTATCCGGAGTTATAAGAAAAAAAGCCTTTTTTACCCCCTCCCCTCCTAAGCCTTTCCTCCAGAGGGTTGAAAATTTTTTTGGTTATCGTATTTTTTGTCCCAAACAATAAAAGCAAAAATTTTCATTGCCGCTAATTATTTCGTTCCCCAGGCTTTATTGACTGGACTACGATGTTGTGTCTCCCTCCGCTTCGCGTCGTGAGATAAAAAACCGAGAGCTGAAATCTAATATTTTTCCCGTGTATAATACACTATTTTTTTCTGTGACTGGAAAAACGACGATTTAATAGTGATTTAATTTGTGAAATCAGCCAGGCAACATATTGAAGATTCGGGAAAGTTATTAATTGTGAAACTGAAGCAAACAAAGAATGGTGTAAACAGGAGATTCGTAGTTACTGAAGAATATTACCGAATGTACATGGCCCTTCGTCCAGCAGCAGCAAAAGATCGCCGCCTGTTTTATGCATATCGAAAATGTATCAATCAGGTTGTGGGTACAAAAACCACGGACGCTAAAAATTTTTAATTTTTAATCCATAACCTAGAAACTTGGACCTACAATTTCAATTGTTTCAACTTTTTGTGGAACCATTTCTCTCGAAGTTATAGCCTGTTGAAAATCGACCAAAAATTTGAATTTTTTTTTTGATCCCTCAAATTTTTCCAGTAGTCTATGTTGAGTATTTCACGAAAATAAATTCATCATCATTAACTCACCAAATTGAAAGTTTGAATGATTAGGGCAAATATGGTAACTTCCAGACAGGATCCCTTCCATTATCAGAGCAACACCCATGGAATAAAACAACCCAAAATGCTGAGGAATCCCAAATTGCTGAAACGAAAACAAATCAATAAGATAAATAAAAATTGTCGAACATTTTTTCTCACCCTGTCGAAATTCAGATCTGCATGTAGAATAGCTCTTCTGTATGTAATCCAGATAAACAAGATTCCTAACAGAACATAACCGATATTTGAGAAGACATGGTTAAAGTCACTAATTACTCCCAAGGGATGAGCACAAAGAAAATTATAGTAGCACAAATCTTGTTCTCCTGTGTCATTCAGAACCTGTAATATAAAAAAAATTGATTTTGGTTCAAATTGCCCCTAATAATCATTTATGTAACGAGGGAGGTTATGAGGAAGCTAACATCCAAAAACTGACTTGATGATTATTTTCACTCCCTGTATAACCGGAAGTTTTTGGGCTTTGAAAATATTTTAGCTCTGTAGAGAACTTGAACAATATCATAATCCCAATTTTCAGATTTCAAATATGTCTAGTTCTCCAGAAACGTCTAATAGGCACTCGAACTTGAGACACCCTGTATATATTTTTTTTTTAATCTCATAATTATTAACAATCAGAATAACATTCTATAAGTTAATGTGTTAAGAAGTAGTCAAGTGACTTAAATAGAGCGGGAAAAGATTATCTCCAGTGAGAGAATCTCATTATTCCATTAAATCAGCTGGCCAATGTCTCTTCAATCTTCTTGCTAAGGTGTTTGTCAGTAAGGGTTGGAGTAAAATATTTGAGTGGTTTTCCATTCTCGCGTGGTGGTTTCTGCTTCTATGCTTGATGACTTCTTCAACATATGGTATATTTAGGTCTTCATGTAAAGTCTGGTTGGACACATACCATGGGGCGTTGGCCATCATGCGAAGTATTTTCGATTGCGTTCTTTGGATCAGAGCTATGCTGGATTTGCTTGCGCATCCCCAGATTTCTATCCCATATGTCCATATTGGGATGATGATCGTCTTATATAACAATATTTTGTTTGTAAGTGGTAACTTGGATTTTCTTCCGATGAGCCAATTAATTTCCCTGACTTTTAGGTCAATTTGTTTTCTTTTTTGATTATATGTTCCCTCCAGGTTAGCCTAGTGTCTAGATGAAAGCCAAGGTATTTTGCTGATGTAGTTTTTGGAATTACTATGTTGTTCAATTTGATTGGGGACAATGTTGCTTTCTCAGTGTAAAGTCTACTTGTTGAGATTTGGTTTCATTTATTTTTATTTTCCACTTTTTCATCCAGATTTGTAGTTTGTCTAGGTGTTCTTGTACTAGCTTAGTCGCTGTTGCTGGGTCTTCATGTACTGCCATTATTGTTGTGTCATCAGCAAATGTTCCTTTTGTAGTGTGAGCTGTTATTGGTAGATCTGAGGTAAAAAGTAGGTAGAGGAACGGGGCCAGCACGCTTCCTTGTGTAACTCCAGCTTGAATGGGGCTATAATCTGATACTTCTTGTCCTACCCTAGTTCTAAACTGTCTGTTTGTAAGGTATGAATTTAGTAAATTGAAGAATTTTAAAGGAAGAATATTTCTTATCTTGAAAAGGAGTCCTGAGTGCCATACTTTATCGAACGCTTGACTCACATCCAGAAAGACTGAAGTGCAGTATAGCTTCTTTTCAAACGCTTGGTTTATGGTTTGCGTTATTCTATGCGTTTGTTGGACAGTTGAGTGATCTTGTCTGAATCCGAATTGATGTGAAGGAATCCAATGATCTATCGGAATTTCGGCGTTTATTCTCTGAAGTAATAACCTTTCCAATATTTTCGAGATTATTGGTAAAAGGCTTATGGGTCGATATGATGTCACTTACGTGTGGATTCTTGCCCGGTTTCATTATCATGAGTACTTCTGCTGTTTTCAGTGATTTGGGCCAGTGCCCGATTCTCAATATAGCATTAAAGATGTAGGTTACCATGACAAGCCCTTTTCTAGGTAGTTCTTTGATCATTTTTGCAGTTATTCCATCAATACCTGGTGCCTTTTTCTGATTCAGATGAGTGATTTCTTTGTATACTTCTTTAGGTGTTAAGAACTTTATATTTTGAGTTTCTGTAGGGATGTTAGAAATATTTTCCTCAACAATTTCATCAATGACCTGGTCATTTGGTTTGAATACCTCTGTCAGGTGTAGTGCAAACAATTTCGCCTTTTCTTTTTCGCTTCTAGCCCATCTAGCATTGGTTTCAGTTGAGTTTTTCACTGGGACATTTTGTTCTGTTGGCTTTACCTTGGATTTTATAGGTCTCCATATTGAGTTGTCGTGATCGGTTTAATCCGGTGATATATATATATTGAATGATTCTTCCTTCAATTCTCTTAACCTATTTTTAAGTTTATTGCTTATATTATTGAATGCTGTTTTGTCTGCAGGAGCATGTGTGATTTGCCATCCTGATCTTATTTTGCGTTTTTAGCAATGAGCTTTTTAATTTCTAATGGTATTGGTTCTGGTTTGTTTTCATTGTAATTTCTTGGAGTACTTTGGATGGCTGCATCCTTAAGTATAGTTGTAAATGTATCGAGTGTTTCTTCGATTTCTTTTTTTCCTTTAGCCTCAAGGATAGAGAGATCCGCTCATGGATTAATTTGCGGTATTCATCCCAGTTGGTTTTTCGATTATGTAGTTTTGGTGGAGACTTTCTATTGATTATCAAGGTGCTCAGTGACGCTATTACTGGAGTATGATCTGATGATAGGTCATAGCTTGGACATACATCCATATATGATGGAGCTATTCCATTTGTTATAAAAAATCTAGTAGATCAGGTGTTTTATTTGGATCACTGGGCCAGTATGTAGGACTTCCAGTAGACAAGAAGGAGTAGTTTTTTCCTGCAACAATTTAGCCAGCTCTCGTCCCTTGGTAGTGGTTAATCGTGAGCCCCAGAGAGTATTCTTACTATTAAAATCTCCTCCGACAAAGAATTTTGAGCCTAATGTGGTAAAGAAATCTCTATAGTGATTAATTTTCAGATTGTGTTTAGGGGACAATAGACAGCTGATATTGTCAATTCATATGAGAACATTCTTACTTTGACCGAAGTAGCTTGAAGGTGATCAACTTTGTATTCTGGCATGACATAGTGGCTTATTGTGTTCTTAATTAGAATTGCTGTTCCGCCGTGTGCAGTGTTGTCTGGGTGGTTGGTAGAGTAGGTGATGTAATTTGTTATGTTGAAGTATGACCTATCAGTGAAATGTGATTCACTTATGAGTAGGATGTCAATAAAATTGTGTTTTAAAAAAGCTTCCACTTCATTCTTGTGTTGCAAGAGTCCGTTGGCATTCCATTGTGCTATTCTAATTAGTTTAATGAATTTTGTTGATCAGCGTTGAGAGCATGCTCAAGATCATGCTATTTTGTTGCATTAATTGCTGAAACATGCCTTTAAATTCTGATAAAAAGGTACTTAGTGTTGTTGAACTGTTTTCTTCATTTTGCGTTGAAGTTTTGTTATTTTTGCGTAGAGCTTCAGCGTAATTTATTTTCTGTGGTTGTTGTGTTGGTAATTGATTATCTATAAGATTTATGAATACCTGGAACGGCCCCGTCCAAGCAATCAGTTAGCCAAGGGCAGGGGTGGAAAGTCAGTTCAAAACGACTGTACGTCGTTTTGGGCTTATTTTGGTCAAGTTGATTCACTACACGTTTGTCAATCTGGATCGACCAATCAGAAAATAGAATGAAAATTGTGGAAAGGATCGAAGGAATTTCTGGGAATTTCCTACCGTAATGGCGGACAAGAAGAAAGCATGGACAATAAAAGTCATTTTTAATAATTCGTCGCATGGCTATAATTACGGACTCTCTCAAATTTCCGTTCTTTCTGGCTTTGGCGATATTGTAGAGTGAATCTTTTGGACTTTCAGTATCGAATCGTGAATTTTAAAATGGGTTTCAATTGTTGTGTTAAAAGATGTTCAACCAAATATGGTAAAATGCGTGGATACCATTTCCGTAGATTTCCACAAAGTAGAGAGGTGAGTGTAACAAATGATTACAAATTATTTATCCTCGTATATTTATATTTAAAACTTTTTAGGTATTGGAGAAGTGGTTAACAAAAATTGAGAGAGAAGACTTGAAGGCAAAATCTTCAAGAGAACTTTATGACAATTACAGGGTTTGTGATAAGCATTTTACGCCTGACGATTATATTCCTGCTAATAACAAAGCAAGAAGTATCCTTAAATTAGATGCTGAACCCTCATTATTTCTAAATCTTGCTGATGGAAACTCAGGTTTGTTTCTTGTTTTATTAATTGCAATTTTCATACTTAAAAGTCTTACTTGGCTATATTATAAACAAGACATTATTTGAGAATCTTTTATAGATGAATTAATATGGAATCGTGAAACGTACACAATATTTCATAAGTCTACTCTTTTCAGAAGCCACTGAACAAATATTGGAACCTAGGGTATCTTATATGGAAGAAGCATCACCAAGTAAGTTTTACATTATACTTGTTACATTTAAGATCTATTTTAGCATGTCCAAGAAATGCACTAATTTAACTTTTTTATGTAGACTATGAGATGGCAGTCGAATCAGGGGGACTGGAATCAATTGACTTAATGGAAGAAGAAGTACCACCAAGTAAGTTTAGAGTTATGCCTTATTTAAGAAGTGAAGCTATTTTAACCTGTTGAAGAAATTTTGAAATTTCTCAAGCTTGCACAAAGCTTTCGTATACATACTTTGGCAATAAAATTTTCACTATTCATATTTGGATTTCTCATTATAGTGGCCTCAGAGATAGAAATACAGAGTGTCAAAGAACCAGGTACTTCGGAAATGGAAACAGAGGCAGTAGGTCAGCTATCTCCTGTGGAATATCTGTTAGAAGGAAGTATGTTGTAATTTTATGCCATTGATTATTGTTGTAGAAATTTGTTATGTATTATTTAAGAAGTGAAACTGTTTTAGCCCTTCGAAGAAATGAAAGGATCGAAAATGAATGAATCGAAAGGAAATAGCGGGGAATTTAATTGATTCAAAAAAACAAGTTCACTATGATAAATGGTTTAATTGAGAATTTTTGTACGTAGTACATTCACCCATTCGGAATTTTTTCCCGAAGTTATGAGATAAAAAACTCTCTTACCCCCTCCAGTGCTTAGCCTTCACCCTGAGGGTTGAAATTTCAATACAAGATGGATAAGTATTTACTTAAACATGTTCTAAAATTTTAACCCATTCAGAAGGTACAACGTACAAAAATTCTCAATTAAACCATTTATAATAGTGAACTTGTTTTTTCAATCAATTAAATTCCCCGCTATTTTCTTGAGTTAAGTGCGGAAAATAGCAGGGTAATTTAATTGATTGAAAAAAAACAATTTCACTATCATAAATGGTTTGATTGAGAATTTTTGTACGTTTTAAATCCCTTAACCTTCACCCCAGAGAATTGAGATTTCAACACGAGATGAATGATATTCTGCCTGACCATACTTTTAAATTTCAACCTGTTCGGAATTATTTATAAAAGGTTTCGGGAAACATTTTTTTCATCCCGTCGACCAATTAACCTTGATCGCAAAAGGTTGAAATTTTGATACGAGATGTAAAATCAGTAACTTAACGATGGTTCAAAATTTCAACCCATTCGGAATTTTTTATCCGAAGTTATGAGAAGAAAAACCTATGTCACCCCCTCCACCACTTAGGCTTCACCCCAGAGGGTTGAAATTTCAACACAAGATAGATAATTGTATGCTTAACCATTCCCTGAAATTTCAACCAATTCGGATTTTTGTACCGAGTTATGAGAAAAAAACCTTACTCACCCCTCCTCCACTTAGCCTTCACCTCAGAGGGTTGAAATATTAATACAAGATGTATAATCATCAACTTAACCATTCTTCAAAATTTCAACCCATTTAGAATTTTTTATCCGAAGTTATGAGAAAAAAACCTTTCCTACCCCTCCACCGCTTAGCCGTCACCCCAGAGGGTTGAAATTTTAATACAAGATGTATAATTATTTACTTAACCATCCCTAAAAATTTCAACCCGTTCGGAATTTTATCCGGAGTTATGAGAGAAAAAGCCTTTTTACCCCTCCCTCCTAAGCCTTTCCTCCAGAGGGTTGAAAATTTTTTGGTTATCGTATTTTTGTCCCAAACAATAAAAGCAAAAATTTTCATTGCCGCTAATTATTTCGTTCCCCAGGCTTTATTGACTGGACTACGATGTTGTGTCTCCCTCCACTTCGCGTCGTGAGACAAAAACCGAGAGCTGAAATCTAATATTTTTCCCGTGTATAATACACTATTTTTTTTCTGTGACTGGAAAACGACGATTTAATTGTGATTTAATTTGTGAAATCAGCCAGGCAACATATTGAAGATTCGGGAAAGTTATTAATTGTGAAACTGAAGCAAACAAAGAATGGTGTAAACAGGAGATTCGTAGTTACTGAAGAATATTACCGAATGTACATGGCCCTTCGTCCAGCAGCAGCAAAAGATCGCCGCCTGTTTTATGCATATCGAAAATGTATCAATCAGGTTGTGGGTACAAAAACCACGGACGCTAAAAAATTTTTAATTTTTAATCCATAAACTAGAAACTTGGAGCTACAATTTCAATTGTTTCAACTTTTTGTGGAACCATTTCTCTCGAAGTTATAGCCTGTTGAAAATCGACCAAAAATTTTGAATTTTTTTTGATCCCTCAAATTTTTCCAGTAGTCTATGTTGAGTATTTCACGAAAATAAATTCATCATCATTAACTCACCAAATTGAAAGTTTGAATGATTAGGGCAAATATGGTAGCTTCCAGACAGGATCCCTCCATTATCAGAGCAACACCCATGGAATAAAACAACCCAAAATGCTGAGGTATCCCAAATTGCTGAAACGAAAACAAATTAATAAGATAAATGAAAATTGTCGAACATTTTTTCTCACCCTGTCGAAATTCAGATCTGCATGTAGAATAGCTCTTCTGTATGTAATCCAGATAAACAAGATTCCTAACAGAACATAACCGATATTTGAGAAGACATGGTTAAAGTCACTAATTACTCCCAAGGGATGAGCACAAAGAAAATTATAGTAGCACAAATCTTGTTCTCCTGTGTCATTGAGAACCTGTAATATAAAAAAATTGATTTTGGTTCAAATTGCCCTAATAATCATTTATGTAACAGGAGGAGGTTATCAGGAAGCTAACATCCAAAAACTGACTTGATTATTATTTTCACTCCCTGTATAACCGGAAGTTTTGGGCTTTTGAAAATATTTTAGCTCTGTAGAGAACTTCGAACAATATCATAATCCCAATTTTCAGATTTCAAATATGTCTAGTTCTCCAGAAACGTCTAATAGGCACTCGAACTTGAGACACCCTGTATATAAATAAAATTTCAACTCACCCTCTGGTAGGTAATTACCAATTGTACGACTGGCAAGCCATAAAAGATGGCCACCGTCAGCACATTATACAGGTACAAATAAGACTTCCTCTTCAATACTCTTGGATCTTTGGTAGCTAAATCACAAAGGTATAAATCTGACTTGTACAACCTATGTTGTTTGTCTACGGAAGCTTCAGAGATATTATCGTATTCAGTATCATTGAATGAGACATTATCGTCAATTAAATTTCCTGCAAATTGAAGAAATACATTAATTAGCAACATATTATTTCAAAATTTGAATAAAGCGATGAAATTACTCACTTTCTACAGAAGGTGTTGGTGGCACAGAATCTGGATTACGTTCTATAGCATACTTCATGCTCCTGGGTATGAAATCTTTGAACGAGAAGTACATAAATCCCAGTCCGAATAATGTATAAAATAAAGCAATAAACCCAAGCGTTATCAGAACAGCATTCACATAATCTTTATAAGAAATACTAGGATTTATTCTGAAAACTATATTTTTCAAACGATCAGGTTCCGATACTCCTACCTTTCCTGTGCAATCCGTATCATCGGCTTTTGCAACAAATACCACATAGAAACCAAGGGGAAACTTCAATTTCTGAAATGAAAGTCGAAAATAATTCTTACGGATAACACATGATGTGTTTCATATTATTCTTCAATCAGGTTACGGTAATGGACATACTTACAGGAATCGTTATTCCTCCCTTAGTGTTGACAGTTTCATAGAACCCTCGGAAAGTGATATCCTGATTAAGATCGAAAACTGGACACTGAAAAATGTAAATTCCTGTGTTATCAACACTATGAGAAAGTTATTACTTAAGACGATATAATGCCCATTTTCAGTAAATCAATATACTACTGTAATAAATTGCTTCAATATATCAGGCAATGGTGGCCAATGTGTCTGTAGGTAAGCTAATTAATAAGATATTTTATCCCATTTTGACGTTTAAAGACGACAATACTCAACCCATGGTAACAAGGGTAAGTTGAAGTTTATCCACTGAGGGAATTTAAATTAATTTTTTAATTCACTAGTGGAATAAAATGTTCACCACTCACTTTCTGGAAATTATTCGTTCCACACACAATGCACGTAAAAGTCATTTTAAAGTATGTTTCTTAAAATTTATCAAAAATTCTACATTAACAGTCATTACAATTATTAAGATTTTGAAAATGGAACTGGAAACCTGCACCTCCTCCAAAGGAAACATGCTCAGTTGTTATAGGACATGTGTTTGAGGACTTCTCAGGCCGGAATATCCATTTCTGCATCAGGAACTCCGGTTTTTGTGACCCCACCAAGTATTTGTTCAGAAATTTTATTTTGTTTTGTAGTGAATCTTCAATATATCCTTCTGCAACAGAACTTGAGCGCCATCCACCATGTCTTTTCAAAACTGAAACTGTGCCCTGTATATTGTTCAGTATCAGAAAGGCCCAAATACTTTGCAATAGTAATGGGCATTTTCGAAAATGTTTTCACACCTACAGGCTGGACGGTACATTTTTCATTTTTATAATTTATAAATAGTCGCTTGTGATCAACTTTGCTTGACCTCAAGTTCTTATACTCGCGGAATATATCGAGTGCAGCAACCTTATTAGTACCATTGTACATTAGTACACTCTTTTCTTATAAGTTTTCGTATCTGGAATCTGAATAACCAATATGCTGCTCCGATCTTCCAGGTCATCTACGGTCATAGTCACCACCTCGCCGATTCTACACCCCCCAACAACACCCATAATAAAAACTACCTTTATCAATAAATGCTCATCAGGAGCGGCATCTAAGAAGTATTCAAACTCCTCTCTTGTGAATACCTTCGACTTCTTTGCTACGTATCTCCTAGAATGTTGCTTCAAAAAGGCGGTGACTTGATGAAATCTGCCGATGTCTAGTTTTTCTTTCAGAGCCAACATTTTCTGAAGTTGCGAGTAGTAGGACCATGAAGACGACTTAACTTTCTTGGATTGTTCGGAAATATACCCCAAAATTATTTTTTCGTTGACACCTTTGGCTTTTATATTATTTCTCCAGACACAAAATGCCGTTTATTGCTTTTCGTACAATATTTTTGATTTAAATGGAATTACTGCTTCTGCTGCCTCATTTGCTTCTTGTATAATGCACTCAGGAACTACAACCTCGTCGTCACCGCTCAACATTTTTTCAAAATAAGAATTCTCAAAGAAATTAACCCACAAGCCCTACGGGCAGGTGGGTTAAACTTTCTTCTCATGAATAAACATTCATTTTACTCACTTGTTGTATAAACAACTATAAAGTGGTTTTACTTTTTTTCATAGAGGTTCCAATTTATTTGATGACTTCAACATGTCACATACCGTAGTGTGTTGGTGATCATTCACAGTATTTTTGACTGCGTTCTTCTAATTAGAACCTTAATGAATTTTCTTGCACATCCGCAGATTTCAATCTTGTAAGCCCATATCAGAATGATTATTGCTTTATGCAGCAACATTTAATTAGCAAGTGATAGCACGATAGCACAAACGCGCCAATAGTCGGTTTGCATATTTGTATGTGGCGACCTCAGTGGCGGAATTCGACATTTTCGTTGGGAAAGAATACGAATTCGCTGTCACTTCCCTGTGTTTTTCATGTTGATTTTGGGCCATAATTTCTGTTGTTTTGGGATGGAAAAGTACTTAGGGTGGTTGATTTACTCCTCAATATCGAAAATGAATGCTGAAGGCCTAGGAGTACAATCTTCTTTACGAAATTTACATACTCATTTACATACTCCATTAAATTTTTTTCATTTCCTAATAAGGGAGAGAACGGAAGCAGATATGGATTAATAGAGTTAATAGTTGGGCTTCCATGGTATTAAATCTTTAAAATGTGATGAAGAGTTGAACTGTATTGCTGGTATTGTCTTCGATAGATTCAATTCTAGCTTACAGCGGCCATGGAAATTGTGAACTCAATGTTGAAAATAGATTGTTACTTTTTTTGATGAAAATTAAACTTGTCTTATCATTTTTGTTTATAATCGAGTTGCCAAAGAATGTTTTCTTCTGTTTTGGAAGATCTAGTACAAAAAACAAAAATTTTCATATTTTGGCCTAGTCGAGAAGTGTGCTTACGGTTATTTTAACATTGTAAGGTGGCAAATTTATCGAAGTTTGTCTCATCACTTTGGAAGTAATGAAACCAGTCCGCTCTATAATGTTGTAAACATGACCAGCTTTCTTCAAAGCTAGTCCTTTTTCTTCATTTCCTTTGGAAAAATGACCAAAATTTATTTTCAAAAATCCAAATGATCTTTCAATATCCATCCTTCTTCTGGGTAAACTCACAAAAATACTTTCCAAAACAACTGAAAAGTTCTAGGAAATCTAGTGTTATAACTGACCTATTGACAAGTCTTTCCCAGAAAAAATGCCGAAAGTCGCCACCAGATGTCTCATTTCAGATTCATACAAACCGCCTATAGTTTTCAATTCAATCACATTTCAAGACTGTGTTCTCTCCATTCTAGCATCGAGTCAAATTAAATCCAAGGTGTTTTAACCTTTTTAGTGGAATTACTATGTTATTCTATTTAATAGATGGGCATTGTTCCTTTCTCCATTTAAAATCTACTTGTTTAGATTTGGTTTTATTTAGTTTTATTCTCTATTTTTCATCTAAATCAGCAGTTTATTTAGTGTCCTTGAACTAGATTCAAAGCTATTGCTGGCTTTTCGTTTGATGTCATTATGATGTGTTATCTGCAAATGTTCCTTTAATCTTTTGATTAGTTGTTGGTAGGTTTGAATAATAAAGAAGCTAGAGAAATGGGTCTAGTAAGCCTTCTTGTATGTGAGTCTGAATTGGGCAATACTATAGTACTACTTGCCCAACTCCGGTGTAAAATTATATGTTGGTATCATATGATTTCATGATTTCAGTAGATTAAATAACTTCAAGTGAAGAGTATTCTTGATCCCAAATGCTTGAGCAGAAAAACTGAAGTACAGTATTGTTTCTCTTTAAATGCCTAAACCCAAAATGGTGTGGAGGACTCAAATGATTGGTCTGGATTTCGAGGTTTATTCTCTGAAGTGGTAGTTCCCCAAATATTTTTAAGATTATTGGTAGTAGATTTCTTATTCAGTAGAATGTGGTTTTTTGCCTGGATTTATCAGGCCTATAAATAGAAAACTGCCTATTTACCGAAGGTTGCACTAGCATTGCAAATCGGTTGATAAGTACCAACAGAAACGTTACATAGTCAGCTGGGGCATCAGTCAACAACTCTACAAAATCTTGCTTGTCCATTTTTACTGTGCTTTGTTTTGTTTGTGCGGGAAAATGGCGAAATTCGAGCCGAGCACGCGTCATTTGCGGGAAGTGTTGCTTTTTGTTAGAGAATTGCATTGAAGATGTAGATTATCAAGACTATCTTATCCTGGCGGCTCGTTAATCGTTTTGCAGTAATTTTATCAATACTTAGTGCTTTTCTGAGGTTAAAATATTTGTTTCAAAACGGGTTTAACGTCTTCTGACTACATATGAACCTAATAAAACTGAAATTGACTAGTTGAAGCCATATTCAGAAGCATACTCTTGTAAAAATGTTGTTATTTATTTATATCTTTTTCTTACACGTGAAGTGTGTTCTGTTTCTTGAGTCATGTAATCATCAATGTCATCAGCAATTTAGTCCGTATTATAAAATTATAAAATGTACAGACTTGATGAAATCATTAACTTGTACAACTCAAGTTCATTGTATCTCAAAATTTTTGAAAGAGATCTTATATTCTTTATTTTTAAAGATCATTTTACATTTGGTAGATAATAAACAGCTGATATTGTCATATCATACAAGAACATCTTTCATTTGAATAAGTAGATGGTCTACTTTGTATTCAAGCATTTTAAAACAATTGTACTTTTAATTAGGATTGCAATTGTTTTTTGAAAGTACACAGAAGAACTAACATCCTCTACAGTTGGCTGGATGAAGAACATTGAAAAATTCACATTTTGCTAGGATATTGTTGCTCTTTTTGCAATTGTTTGTGTACCCCACAACACTTCATACATCCATAAAGTTTATTTCAATATGTTTTGGTTTTATTCTTCAACTTTTTAACGGTTCTATTTTCTTTATTCTGTTTTGAATATCACATACCTTGTAGATGTCTTTGTTATTTTGAGCTACTTCAAAATCAACAAAGACTATACTTGGTGGATTTTAAGTTAACATACTTCACCTATAGTGAATGTTTCTCACTGTGTTTCCCTCCTTTATAAGTTTCAATTTGATGTCTTCTATATTTTATGAATAATGTACAATGCTTATCCATCTCGAGAAAAATATTATATGGAGGTATCTGTAGAGGAAGGCTCATCATTCCAGATTGTGAAATATGGACCAATTGAAGTAAAACATCCTAGTGGAAAAGGTAACAGTTCCAAAAGCGATGAGTCAAAAAGTGATTGATAATTGAAGTTCAAAAGTATGAAATTGTAAATGTGATTTTAGCAATCTGAATTGTCCTCGCTAACTCACAAAATAACATTTCATTTTCTGTTTTAATTGAGACAGAAATAGCCTTGACCCCTATAGGAAATCTTGTACTCTTGAGATTTAATCAAAAACTCAGTTTTGAATTATAGTTACATTTGTATTGTATCTTGGCAGTTTGTTCGACTGTTAAGTAAATTAACTAGTTACAGAATTTGAAATTCAAATGTACCTAGACTCACACATTAAGGTATTTCAAGCGATGAACCAAGAGTAACCGGTTATCTTTGGTCTTTTGTGGTAAATAGCTTTTGCATTCAAGCGGTTTGGGTTATAGATCCGTGACGTCATGAATTAACCTCAATTTGATCGAGAAATGTCAAATCAAACCAAAATCGTAACCCTGCTCGAGAGCAGAGTTACGATTCTGGTTATTAGAGCAAGTAAGTAGGGTTAGATGTGAATAAACATGAAAATAGTAAACAATAGCAAGCACTTTGAATTATTTGGAAGTTGAAAAACTGATCTTGGTAGAACCGAAAGACTATTGAATATTTCACAGAGATAATTAACAATCCAAACTACAGCAACACGAATTCTATTTAATGAAATGGAAGTTCAACTCCAGGTAGGAACTAAGGCAATTTAAGATAAAATTAAAAATAATACGCTCTTCCTAAATTCACAGGTTCAAAAGAAAACTTAAAGAACGTGGGTGAAAAGTTGTTTGGATTGAAAGAACTCATCAAAAATAGGACCACAATGTAGCAGAATGTAGAATTTCTTTAACATAATAAAAAACAGAGCAATTATGAAATACAGTTCTTGAAAGAAGGAAATACTCAGAAATAATATAATCATGTGCTTCTGAATAATGTTGCTGAAAATCATGTGGAAATCGTAAATTACAGTTCAGTAATACAACTGGTCTGTCAACTGAAGGTGCGTTGAAATGAAACTTATAAATCCAATGATTTCCTTGAATTTTAACTTTGAAGGCTGTAGGTATTTGATCACAATTTAAATTTTAGGAAAACTCAATAATAAAATTGGAAGCAGAAACTGTACATTCAATGGAGAAAAATTCCATTTCTATAAATCACCAAGGTGAAAAAATGATTTGGAAACCATTAGAAGCATTTTAGAATGTACAGATTAGATTTGCTTTTCATTAGAGAAAAATAGAATTCCTTGTGTATTTTGTTAGCTGCAGTAATAAAAAATTTTATCAGCAGCTGCAAACATTGAATGTAGAGAGAAACTTAACCAGTCAGAAACTGAAGTAACACAGGAAAACTATCTATTCTTATTGAATTTGTTATAAAAATAATATTCAATTCTATTTCAAATTTCAGGATAACTCTATAAGAGAAGAAATAAAAGGCTCGAAGAGAAAATGTCATTTGTGTGAAGCAATCTATATTCATAATAATTTGAAAATTACAAGAAAAACCTAAAAATTAAAGCCAGATCAATAAAAATCCTTTGAGAATTCTGTTAATGAAACTATGAAAAGTTGCTTCAAATTTATGTCATGTGTGCAATACTGAGTATCTGCAAAGCATCGTATCAATAGTTCTGATGTTCTGAGAATGCACAATATGGTAGCAATGAGGAGAAATTTTAAGGTAGATCATTAAATTGAAAGAAGAACCAGTAGAAGTGACCAAATAACTCTTTTTTTTTAAATTGGAATAAACTGAAATTTACAAATTCAAAATATTGTTTGTTAAAACCATCATGAGATTTGTCATTGTCGTTCCTAAAGTTGAGAGATTAAGAAGTTCTTTCATTGCCTTTTTGTGTTTGTTTCAAATTTTCATCAAGTATAATCTTGAAATAATGGAAAAATAGACGTTTTACTAGCTGTTAATATTGATATTTTTCATTTTAATCATTTCTTGTCATTTTCTTCATTCCTAGTTAGGTACTCACAAAATAATTTTTTTCCTTGTTAAATTTATTGTAGTTTCAGTAATTCCATTATAAGGATATATTGGCTAATAAAATATTGCTTATAAAAATGTCTTTCTCTCTATATAAGCTTCGGGAATGGGCCCTTTTTATCTGAATCAGATAAACTCTCAGAAAACGTGTTATGCAGATAACCTATGAGCATAAATAAACGCAAATCAAAAGAATGACAGCACGGATAACCAAACCCGAGCATTCAAGCGATAATTTCTGGTTATTCTTTCTGGAATTCGAAGGAATAACCAAGACGAACCAGCAATAACCGCTAGATGGACCAAAATCATAACCTGGTTACTCTTGGTTCATCGCTTGAAATACCTTATTCAGTTTGTGAATTGATACCATGAATTATTCTAAACAAGCAATAGGGAAATCTCTCTTTTCTTATTTTTCAATAAAAATAAACCTTTTCCTGTCAACAGTTGATTCAAATCAAATAATATTGACCTGATAGAATAGAATGTCATATCTTACTACCACAAATGGAAAATTCAACTGGAAGCAATGAAAACTTCGCCAAAAAAATTTAGAGGTATTGTTGAAGACTTACGCTTGCATTCTGGATACTGACAGTCATACAAACTTCATCCACTGAATTCACTTCCAAAATTACTGTGTGATAGTTAGAATTTTCTTCATCTTGTGTATTATTTGTAGAAAAATTATAATAGAAATATCTGAAAAAAGAATCTTATGGATTACCGTTTATATAATAAAAATTGCCAATATAAGGAATATAAAAGATTATTTACCTGGGCTCACTTGGTGTTATGGTAAACTCGTAATCTTTTGATAACTCTATGAAAAAATCTTCCTGATAATCCACTTTTATACTAAAATTAACATTTTCAATAGACGAACTAGCAATAGTAACAATAGGGTTTTCTTCAATTCTAGTTAATCCTGTAAATAAAAATTTCAAAATGAAAATGTTAGAAGAACACTGTGATGATGTCCCTAACTTTTGCACACTTGTTCCCTAATGAGAATGATGCTAACACGAATTTCTTTGAAAATTTTCAAGAATCTTTCTAGCCTGAAGATTTTCACAAAGCTAGGCATACTCTGAGGCTCTGACGTAACTCAAAAGTTTTTCATATTGATTATGATTTGGAAATTATTGAGAAAAGCACATTTCAGTCCAAAAAAGAGCAGAGCTTAGCCTTATAACAAAGATACCCAAGAAATTTGTACAATTAATCTGAAGACTCTAGCTTGCAAAACAATATAAACCGACATTACCTTGTGCACCAATTGATATATCTTTACATAGAGTTCGACTAGTCTTATTATAAAGTTTTATTCCTGATTCACTTTCAACCTGAAGGGGTATCTGCCAAGACAATATTGACATTTGAAAACATGGTTAGACTTTATGTAACCATAGAGATTATCTATTAGATATTGACACATGTTTCAATGGTTTTGGGAAAGTCCCTGGAAATTGAAAGAGTTTCAAATTTGAAATGATATACTACTTTCAGTTGACATTTTTATTTGTTATTCGTAGAAGTATTAAGTTACATATCTTGTTATATAATTTGAATAGTTCACTTCTTGCAAGGTCAGTTTTTTGGTGTTTTTTTCTTAAGTCTTTCTTTTTTCGTTTTTTTTCTTGTTAGTCCCGATGGACAGTTTGTGGATTTAGCTTTTGGAGGCTTTTCGCAATCTTTAGGATACTCAGGAATAATCTGGAAAATTGTCTATTCAGATTTTTGAATACATCAAATGCCTCTGTCTTACCTTCTCGCCTTGTTTACAGACAATTCTGAAGACTGCATCGCTGGAAAGAATTTTAGACAATTTTTGCTTTCTTATCCCGAAATCGGCAAGATCATCGCCATTCCTGAAATTTCGTAACAAATTTTTATTTTCCACGAAGAAGTCAGTCAAAACAGTTCGATGTCTCTCGCAGTATCCAATCTTCAAAATATTATCTATGCTTGAAAGCTGAAAAGAAAAATGGTTGAAAATCGTGAAATGTGTTAAAAATTCATAAAATGTAGAAAAACACTGATGTGAGGTCAGGAGATTTGCGTGCTTTCTCTGATGTTTCTCCCGGACTCTGGAGAACGGTTATACTAACAAAAAACCTCACAATGAATGTGTAAGAATGAACAAAGCTATATCTTAAATTCGAAACATCCACTCACAGTTTTTCTTCCGTTTTGTTCGAATCCCAAACTTCCTTCTCTCGAAAAAATGATATTTCCCATCCAAAATCATACCGAAATTGATATATTTCTTCGATTGAACTCTTGTCCTTCGAAATACCCTAATTATTCAAGTGCAAATTACGGAAAAAATCGTCTCAAATTGATTATTATTGCAGTGGCGGCTTGTCCTATGAGGCAGGTGAGGCAGTGCCTCATCAAAAAAATTCTGAACCGTATATTTCTTCATTCCCTTTCATCATCACTTTTTTCCTCAATATTTTTCCCAATCTCACGTTCCTTGTATATTCATAACAAATCAAATCCTCTTTGAATAAACGGTTGGAGGCATGCCTAACGCAGGCTTCTTTGACTGAATTAGCGTGTCATATTTCGATGACCTAGGAGAACGTAATGGAAAGCCGTTCTAGGATTAATGATTAATCTGAGGCTGGCCTCTGCGCGATCTTGGCCGATCTGAGATCGTTTCGTTTCTGCGATGTCCAGCGGGTTATCTGCGTCGAAGCGGTGAGAACATATCTACGGCTTTGAAGGTGGCTTCTCGAGGAATTAGAGGCTGGCCTCAGGTTTTTATTCGAGTTAATCGAGAAGCGGGAAATAGGGTTAGTTCACTTTGTCGTTATTTAGTGGTATCGCGTTTGCTGTGTATCGCGTATGATTATAATCTTTTTCAGGTGAATTCTTTCTGAAATATAAATCTTTTTTATCGAAAGTGACTGACAGATCGCGAAATGGATTCAGCGGGACCTAGTAATAGTAAATCTTTTGAAACTCCTAAGGAACATATTCGGTGTACTTGTGATATTGTTAATTTTTTAATAAATAAGCAACATTTTTGACTCATTCGTATGATGATAAATTATATTTAATTAAGGAAGTTAAGCGACCTGTTCCAAATTTAAGTAAATCTCTAGTGTCTAGTGGTGGGGTCGGTAAATCAAATCGGGGATTCTAAAATACGTGGTATGACAAGTACGACTGGCTTACTGGAAGTATTACTTTGAAAAAAATATTTTGTTGGCCGTGCATTTTATTCTCAGCAACTAATGGAAATTCCGACAGAGTTTGGTCGAAAAGTGGTTTTAGTGATTTGAAAAATTTATCTCGGGGTCTATCGCTACACAATAAAAGTGCTCAGCATATTTCATCTAATTGCAAGCTTACCGTTATGAGAAAGCAAAAACAAAATATCGCCACAGCAATAGACAATGCGCGTCAAATAGAAATTGAAAATTTCAATGCTAGATTCAAAGAAAATGGACAAATTCTAAGAAGTTTAATAGATATTACGATGCACCTCTGTATGCAAGAGTTACCTTTTAGGGGGCACGATGAATCGAATGAGTCTTTAAATCGCGGAAATTTCAAAGAATTGGTAGTTCTTGTTAGTAAATTTGACACGAATTTAAAAACCTTTTTAGAAAATGACACCAACAGTAAATCGGTAATTTCTGGTACATCTAAAACCATTCAAAATGAATTAATTGATTCGGTTGCTTTTGTTGTGAATAAACAAATCGAGGACGAAATATATATTACATTATTAAATATTTTTTCATATGTGCCTCACCATACTATATTGTCACGTGCCGCCACTGTATTATTGTGGTCTTCTTTAGGATGAAGTGTGAAATGAAACACTTAAGAGAAATTGTGAAAAATTTTTTCTTGACTTTATAGTGAATTTGTCCATATTGTTGTCTTTAAATTCTTTTTAGAAATGTCCAGGAAGCTTACTCAAAATATAGGATGCGTTATGATGAAACCACTGAAGATTTACGAACTTCTATTTATCCACTTTATGATAATCAAAAAATTACCCAAGATTAATCGCTCGCCGCCTAGTTGATGTATCTGAATACGTTAATATATCCCAATCTAAAATGAAGAATATGAACAAAAAATTACACATATTCAGGAGATCAGCTCCTACTTTAGAACATGTGTCACATCCATTCAATATAGATGAATTGAGGGCTGCAATCAAATCTGCCAAATCTCGAAGAGCAGCAGATTTTGACGGACTTTATCCTGAATACATCAAACATTTAGGAAAAAAGGCCTTGTCTTGGTTATTGTCTTTCTATAACAATATTCTGAATTCAGGAAACTTTACTTCCGAATTTCGTAAGGCTATAGTATTTTGAAACGAGGAATAAATCCTTGTGATCCTAGTAGTTATCGACCAATCAGTTTATTGAGTGTTCCTTTCAAGATATTAGAAAGTTTAATTTGTTTTAGAATTGAATCTTCTATAGAAAATGCTCTGCAACATTTCCAGGGAGGTTTTAGGAAAAATAGAAATTGTTCAGATCAGGTTCTCAGCCTTACAACTTTCATATAATCAGGCTTTAATAATAGATTTAAAACAGGAGCTGCTTTCATTGATTTATCTTCGGCATATGACACTGTGTAGAAAGATGGATTGATTTTCAAACTCTATACCCATCTGAAGTGTGGGAAAATGATACGATTATTAGAAAATATGTTATCTGATAGAAGATTTCGTGTTTTTGTTGACAATAAAAGTAGCAATTTCAAAACATTGAAAAACTGTCTTCCTCAAGGATCAGTTCTAGCTCCTGTACTTTTCAATTTATATCTCAGTGATTTACCCTCGACATCATCTCAGAAATTAGAATCATCTCTCAATTACAAGGCTCATTTAGATGATCTGAGCCTAAAACTGAAAACTAGGAATAATATTCTTCAGAAAGAAGCTGGATCATCTTGGGGTGCTGATGCTTCCACTCTTCGCACAGCATCTCTAGCCCTAGTCTTTTCTGCAGCTGAGTAAGGTTGCATAAGCGATAAAGAATTATGGAAGACTGAGCGGAACTCTTACGAAATGTTCAGTAAGTATCTCGTTTCTGATCCTTCTGAAGAAGTTCCTGGTTTTCATCTTTCAAGAAAAACGTATACAATGAAGAATCAGACTGTAATGGCGTCAGTGCGTAGACAAGAGATGTAGGTAACCAGCGCGCATGCGCGGAACGCCGACCGTAGCGCTACGACGGCGGAATCGCAAAACGGTACTTACTTAAAAAACATACCTCGTATATCATGAGCAGTTTTGGTGAGTAACTTATAGAAACGAAAAGTTAACTAGACCTACCATGTAATTTGGTATTTACCTTATATGCTTCAACCATATGAATATTTCTGGAAAAATCAGATGGCCAACGCTCAATTTTTGCAGATTTATCAATATCCCCAACATTTTTGACACTAAGCTTTTCTGCCGTCTTGTGGAAATGCCTCAAATTTGACTGGTGAAGCCATTTTTGGGAAGGATTCCGATACTCCATTTCATCCTGAACAGTTCTTCCTAGTATATTTCCTTCGGTGTTCGTGAAATGCTGCAAAGTGAGTTTGATGTTATACAGGGTGAGCCTCAAACTTCTATATTGATTCTCAATTATTAAAAACAAAACAAGAAAATTCTTTATCTAAGAATATTTGGCTTTGAAAATTTTCTGTTTCTGAGGAGGTGAAATTCTTGATGGGGCATCCTATATTAGGTATATCAGGCATACACATAGCAAACCGCCGTTTTACCATAGGTTGCACAATCATAGCAAATCGGTCGATAAGTACCTACAGAAACGTTACATAGTCAGCTGAGGCATCAGTCAACAACTCTACAAAATCTTGCTTCTCTATTTTGTTTTGTTTGTGCGCGAAAATGGCGAAATTCGAGCCGAGCAAGCGTCATTTGCGTTTTGCATTTAATTCGAAAAAATGCAGCTCAGGCGCGTCAAATGATTGTAGAAACTTATGGTGAATGTTGTTTTAGTGAAAGAACGTGTCGGGCATGGTTTCATAAGTTCAAAAATGGTGAATATGATGTGGAAGACAAGGAACGTCCTGGACCCCTCAAAAATTTCGAAGATGTAGATTTGGAGACTTTGCTGGATGAAGATTCTTGTAGAAGGCAACAGGAACTTGCAAATTTATTAGGCGTGATTCAGAAAGCGGTTTCGCATCGCTTAAACTGCTGAGGAATGATCCAGATACTGGATGCCGTACGAGTTGAAGCCGAGGGACACCGAATGGTGCCTTTTCACTTGCGAACAACTCCTGCAACGGCAAAACAGAAAGAGTTTTTTGCATCGTATCGTGACCGTAGATGAAGAGTGGATACACTAAGACAACCCGAAGATAAAAAATCTGGAAACATTGAAATGGGAAATCCTACCCCACCCGCCGTACTCTCCTGACATAGCCCCTTCTGATTTCTATCTATTCCTATTGATGACGCATGACCTCGCCGACCAGCACTTTCGTTCTTACGAAGAAGCCCAAAATTGGATCGATTCGTGGATCGCGTCAAAAGACGAACAATTTTTTCGACGAGAAATTCAGAAGCTGCCACAAAGATGGGAGAAAGTTGTTGTTAGCGATGGAAAATATTTTTAAGAATGAGTATGTAACGAGTTTTTATAATAAAACCTCAAATTATTAAGTAAAACGGTCTATTTGTATGCACATGTAACTTACTGTTATTGGTGCAGGGCAACACAGGGTGTGATAAAATTTCGGAGGCTTCTTCAATTTACCCTTAAAATTAGGGTTTGTCTTCTCGTTCCAAGGGCACATGGTGCATTCGTTCTTCCTAACCTTTGGCTGCATATAACAGCTTTCGCTGTAGCTAGGGTAGGGAGCTTGAATTTTCTTACAGTTCACCTGAAGAAACGAAATGACTTTTAACTTGAATTGAAGATTTTTGATCAAGAAATAGTTTGAATGGCAACACTGTGAGGTTAACTATGCAATGTATATCTAAATAATCCTTTAGTGATTGGAAAAATTCTCAAAACACATCGATTTCATTTGTGGGGTATGAAATCTTTCGAAGAATACTGTATGCTTGAACAAACAACCCCTAAGGGTGAGACGCTTCAACCACTAAGAATTTAATGGGGCAGCATTTTCATTTGAAAGCAATCACTATTATACTTCTTCACAACGGTATATTAAAAAATGTGGAAATGCCCAGACGTTAGATCAGAAGGGTTCCACAGAATTTGTAAACAGTTTTGACTATTTTATGTAATCGCTATAGTTGGGAATTTTTTTTTAAATCCTCTCATTTCACGAAAAATCGAATAAAAACAAGTGACATATTTGTTTTCTGGTCTTTATTCCTGAAGAAAATGGACAGTGCAATTTATCAGTACCAACATGTGCAATTCCTCTTTCAAATGGTGAAAAACAGAAAATATTGATTGAATATCGTTATATATGGTAACTTTTTAATTTTCGTGGGAATAAAAGTAAATATGAGAAGATGAAACTTAACAACTTTACAAAGGTGATTTACGGCGAGGAAATATAAGACATTTATGGAGAACTAATAAGAATTTTGTATGTGGGGGGTTTAAGATTATGATCTCCAAATCCCTTGAATATTTTCAGACTTCTGAAGATTCGGCTATACCTATAACTGACCATTTCTTTCTCATCTCAAATATCACACCCAGTATATTATGGCATCATTCGATACCTCATTAGATAACACTTTCAGCAATAGGTATGCAATAAATTATGGAAAAATTAAACAGTTTTCAATAATTGAAATTTATATGGAGACAAGGTTTTTTCTTAAAACCTTTCACAATATTCAGTTCGGCTGATATGCAGAATTGAAAGACAACGGAGTAAACCTGAACTATACATGGTGTTAAAGGACGAGGAGTACCATTGTCTTTAATTTTCCCTGTATAGGGTGCTGATGATGAAATCATGAACTTGGACAACTCAGTTATAACTCATGACTTTCAAATTTTGTTTTGGTAATTTAATATATACTAAATACTACTGTTGGGATTATTTATGATACGAATTATGATATTCAAGAAGTTTCTCATATATTGAAGGCTAAATTGCTATATTTTCAAAACATCAATTTTTAAATTACCTTCAACACTAGTGAGGACAGATTACGAAATTTAGAACATTTTTGATCATAATTTTTCTACAATATGATTTATTTTCTTTGCTGCTATTTGAAAACCCCTGAAGTATTCGTAGATAATTTGAAAAACAGAAGTCATGGCCAATTTAAGATCACAATTTTCAACACAAAATTTGAAACACCCTGTGATGATATTTTTGAAATCCAAAAGATGCATGACCTTTCCACATCCTTCGTCTTCGATGTTGTAAAAACGGTTTACGCTCAGGATATTTAAAATAAGAATAATGAACATATTACTGACTGAACACATTTGACTTTTTTTCCAGTTTTTCTTGGATATTTTGAAAACTATTTGATTCAATACAATGGTTTTAACAGAAAAGTATTCACTATTGAATACTCGTTCATACCAGGAATGGAAAACTTGAAAAAAAATTTTTTCGTCGAATTTATTTCCACTCCCTGTATAACCGGAAGTTTTTGGGCTTCGAAAATATTTTAGCTCTGTAGAGAACAATATCATAATCCCAATTTTCATATTTCAAATATGTCTAGTTCTCCAGAAACGTCTAATAGGCACTCGAACTTGAGACACCCTAGAGTGTAGAAGACTTCCTGGCCTACATGATATAATGAGAGTAAAATTGTATATACCCTGTTTCATCTCGAGTGTTCACTGTATTACATGTATACACTTTACCTGAAATAAAGTATATTATTGTTATTATTATATATAAATATATTTTTCAGCGTAGAAACTGAAACTGAACATAAGATCAGGGTAACATTTGCTCTTATTTCCCAAGGTACTAGAAGTATTCATTTTGGGAGTGAAGCATTATGGATGATGCAATTTTTTTTAATTCACCTTCAAAATTATCAGATAATTCAGAGATATATCTCAAGTGATTCATTTTGTACTGTTTAAATTAAAGCTCAGTCTGTTTATATCTATTTCGGAAGAAATATCTTTTAAAGTGGAAGATATATGTTTTTTACCATAAAATAAAGGTTTTCACTTGAAATGCATAATTTATCTTCAAGACTGAGATGAAATATTTAGTATTTGCATATCGAAGAATTATAAGTGATCAAATAACCAAGCAAATAGAACTTATTCGTTCATTTTGAGAATTGAATTCGAAACTTTTTTTCGAAATTTGATATATGTAAGTTCGCATAGTAGTTACTAGTTCTATTATGAAGCAGTAACGAAGAAATTCATAACTTACACTTGAATTTCGAAAAATGAAAGTTTCTAAATAATGGTTTAATTATACGAAGTGAGTTTTATCCTATCGTTTTGAAAGAGAAAGAAATATTTCCGTTAAATTAACCATTAACAAGAAACCTTTCAAGTATATCATTCCTAATAGATCCACAGAAAAAATTATATCATTGAATAGGAAAATTTTCAATGATGACGATGATTTCGAGAAATAAGAAGCAACATACAAAAAATATAAGATACGTTTCGTAACTGCCTATTGACGTGACAACGTCTTATAAATTGGTTTGCCGGGTGACACTTCAAGAAACTGCGTTACGCTCCGCTCACGTTATGCGCTCACAATGAGAGCGAGTGAGAGGCACGCGTCCCTTCCACTCGGGCATGGTTAGCCCGCCTAAGAGCGAGAGAGACAGACATAAAAAGTGAAAGGCACGCGTCCCTTCCACTCGAGCACAGTTAGCCCGCCTAAGAGCGAGAGAGACAGAGCGAGAGAGAAAGAGCAAAGGTAAACGCGTACGAATGAATATTCACATTAAAATTATTTTATCACTCAAAGTCGTTGTCACGTAAAACTTTCGCCCGTATACCGACTTTACAGGCAACCAATTTTTTTTATAGCAAGTATTGAGGATTTTAAGAGTTGGTGATGCATTAACTCAAGGAATTTATAGAATAGAGCAAGTTTGCTTGATCTTTATAGTGTGGCCCATTTGTTTAAAACCTTCTGCAAATTTTGAATTCATTCGGATTATCCATTACGTGGATATAAGCAGAAAACTATTTTTCAATGAAATTTCAATACCTTGTATCTTTTGAACGAAGCCGAATTTCAAAAAAATGGTCTCAATGGTTAAAATTTTTCTAATAGTCAAAGACTCACCCTGTATTTTTGGGATAAGGATCATAATCTCGAATATCATTGTACACATTTTCGAGTCGCAATTTTGTTTAGTTTTCCCTAAACGTCTAATAGGCCATCGCCTTGAATCGCCCTTTACCATATAAAGTACAAGCTTTTTCAGCTCGCGATAAACCGCATATCCAATATACAGCGTGTGCTGCTTCAACATTCAATTTCAATGACTTTTAAAACAAGAAAACCGCTCTACAAAGTACTCGCTGAAACATAGCTGCAATCAGCCCCATTCTTTTTCGGAAATTTATAAATTTCTCGACAAATTTCACATTAAGTGTTGCCATTCATATTATTTCTCATTCGATCCACAGACTTTTCTATTTTTCACCATTCAAAAAATAAATTTCAACTATACATATCCACATGAAATAATTTTTACAGGAAAATAAATATATATCAACTAGATATATCGTGAAAATTAACTGACATAACTTTACTTACGTGTAGCACAGTTTAAATAATTCACTAGTTGGCACAAACAGCACATATTTATCCTTTTATTATTGGAGTTAACACATTAATTTAGAGCTCCCAGAACAGACCTACCCAATCTGCTGAAAGCGAAGGTTTTCTACAGTATATAAAATATATTAAGCTGCAAGTCTTATGTTTACGACGGCCATTCAACACCTACACGGCCCAATAAAGATAATATGAAATTTTAGACTCATTTTCTTCTTCTGTTTCGTTAAGCCATTTCCTATTTTTGTCTGGACTATCGAATTCATTGCTGAAACTGGCAGCCAACTGTCTCTCTATCTTTTTGGCGGTCAGCTAGGTGGTCTTCTTTCTATCTGACATGGTAATTCCATGCTCCCGTTCTTCCTTTTATCCACCCCACCATGTAAAACACTCACCCGCGTTTTTCTCTAACATGGATACTTGTCCACCACGTTTTCAGTTATCAGTGAAAATTGAGTCGAAGTACATTCTGCATATTATACGGTATCAAGATAGTCTAGTGAAGGGGACGGGAGAGCCGTAAATCAGGATGAAGGACAAGGGGTGTCGTCGAACGTCGGCAACGAGCGGTGCTTGCAACCTCACTTCCACTACACAAGATCAAGCTTCCAGAGGTATTCATGGTCTTTAGATGCTGGTATGTTATCTTCTTGAACCATATCTTGTCGCGTTTGAAATTTAAAGGCCTTGCGTCTCCGAAACGTCAAAGTCGATAATGGCATATTATTATATTGAACGTTAGACTTCATGGTATGTCGAGGGGTTAATAGTGGAGCAGGCAGTTTATGATGGAAATATAAAGAAAAAATGAATTGTATACAATTTCTTCATAATGTGATTGTCCACCGTAATTATCTGTACACTCCCCAACACGTCTTGGAATTGATGCAGCGAAATGGTCTGTTTCTTCTTGATGGAGACTATCCCAAGCTACCTCTAGTTCATGTCTCAAAGCCACCAAAGTCCTTGAGGGCTGGGGTAAATTTTTTAGCCTTATACCCATGATGCCCGAACGTGCTCTATGGGCTAGTCGGCCTTGGCAAAAGATTCTCATGGGTCGCTTCAAAAGAGTTTGAACTAACTCTGGCTACATGAGCCCAAGGATTATTTGGCAGCAAAGTTTTATTGTTTCTGATGGAGCGGAGTCCCCATAACACTTTTCAAGCCTTCGCTTCGCTTGAACGGTATTTTTTCCCATCAAGAAGCTGTACTGTGAATGTAATGAATACTTTGAAGCCAATATATTAGGTTTTGACGCTTTCGAATATGTAGGATAGTCCAAAGTGCGCATGGGCAATTGAGTCTACCCGAATGCTGTGTTCGGAAACTCGAATCGCTCATTTCAAAATACGGAATGAATGTCAGTTATATAGTAATACACAGGTGTAAACCATGCTACACCCATTGACAACAATATTACAAAAATACACGTACACAACCATCATAAGGTTATTCCCCGTTGTCAAGTTCGTCTGAGAAATGCGCACCAAATTTCAAATGTGGTGATCAAGACATTTCATGTTCGCGCATGCGCAGTAGTGATGGTGCTACACATTCATTCCGGCATCAATTTTCAGTGCGTTTAAAATGACATTCACAATATATCTCTAATATATATACAGGGTGAGTCTTTGACCACTTCGTTAAATTTAACCATAGGTTCTTGAGATCAAAAGAAACACTTTTTTACCTACCGTTTTTCCATATTCAGCTGCGTTAAAAAGTTATAAGCATTTCAAGTTTTCACATTGGGCAAATACCTTTCTGTAGTCGAGTTTTATGTGAGTAATTCATACCTGGGAAACTAGACATAGGAATGAGGGCAAATTTCACAATATTATTCAGAAGCATCAACTCACAATTTCTGCATATGCCAAATTCACTTGCACCCCCCAGGGGGGTCTATAGGTACTCAGCCTGAATATTTAAAATTCATAAAATATCAATCAAACATGAGAATGCTATCATACTCCCGCAAAGTTATCTATATATTGACAAAAAAATAATTCAGTAGTTATCTCTGACTTGCAACCCCATGGGGGGCTAAAATGTCGGCTTAATGATTATTCAAGCAGATTCGAATATCTCGAGAACTAGAAATAGAATGGACACGAAATTCGCTATTTATTGTTCACTCTTTATACACAAAATAATTTTGAGACTCATTTCCACTTGCACCCCCTGGGGGTACAAGTGAATGTGGCATATGCAGAAATTGTGAGTTGATGCTTCTTAATGTTATTGTGAAATTTGACCTCAATCCTATGTCTAGTTTCCCAGGCATGAATTACTCACAGAAAACTCGGCTGAAACTCGGCTAGCCCCCCCCAGGGGGTGCAAGTGGAAGTGAGTTACAAAATTATTTTGTGTATATAGAGTGAAGAATAAATACCAAATTTCGTGTCGATTCTATGTCTAGTTCTCGAGATATTCATATCTGCTTGAATAATCATTAAGCCGTCATTTTAGCCCCCCAAGGGGTTGCAAGTCAGTGATAACTACTGAATTTTTTTTTATCGACATGTAGATAATTCTGCAAGAGTCTGATGGCATTCTCATATATAGTTGATTTCTTATGAATTTTTAAAAATCAGGCCGAGTACCTACTGACCCCCCTGGGGGGTGCAAGTGAATGTGGCATATGCAGAAATTGTGAGTTGATGCTTCTGAATAATATTGTGAAATTTGCCCTCATTCCTATGTCTAGTTTCCCAGGTATGAATTACTCACATAAAACTCGGCTAGAACCACCCCCACCCCCCCAGGGGGTGCAAGTGGAAGTGAGCCACAAAATAATTTTGTGTATATAGAGTGAACAATAAATACCGAATGTCGTGTCGATTCTATGTCTAGTTCTCGAGATATTCGAATCTGCTAGAATAATCATTAAGCCGTTATTCTAGCCCCCCATGGGGTTGCAAGTCAGAGATAACTACTGAATTTTTTTTATCGTCATGTATATAATTCTGCAGGAGTCTGATGGCATTCTCATGTATGGTTGATTTTTTATGAATTTTTTAAAATCAGGCCGACTATCTACTGACCCCCCTGGGGGATGCAAGTAAAAGTGGCATATGAAGTAATTATCTGTTTATTTTCCTCGACGCTATTGCCAAATTTTACATCAATCCTATGTCTAATTTGCCAGATAAGAATTTTTTTATTGAAAACTCGTTCGTCATTCGGCATATTCGACCCGGGGGTGCTGTGGAATGAGTGCTGATGATAGATTTATCATGGGCCATCGTAGTAGAGAACACACCGTATCCAGATTCCAACGTGAAAATAGAAAAATCTCAAATTATCTCGGCGAATCAAAATATTTTGCATCGCTATCTGGCCAATATTCCAGTGGCGTACGAAAAATTCTGTACAAAACTCGGCTACCTTACTCGGCTGTTTTCACATCAGTAAGAATCTATGGTTAAAATTAACGCATTGGTCAAAGACTCACCCTGTATATATGAGAAATATAATAAAATTTTAACAGCTGTCTTTTGAAGGTTAGTATTAACTGAAAAAAAAGTGACTGCAATAAAATTAGCACCATCTATGTGTGAGACCCGGGACTTTTGAACCCACGTAGTAGCTGGCGATAAATTCCGCGTTCACGTGCTCTGGGCATTTTAATAACAACTAAACATGGAATTTTACAATATTCAAGTAGCAAAAATTGTTTACATGATAAAACCGGTGCCTTCCGAAAAAAAATTTCAATTCAAACAGCTCTTTCTGGGTATTACAGTTTCTTTATAAGTTAGTATATTGAAACGACTTAGCTGTAAAAATTGTAACTATGGAATATCTTTGAGGTACTGATATGTCTGCCTGGAGCGAAACGAAAAAAAAACCATCCTAGAAAATAATGCAAAATAACTTTCTCCACAAAATTCTATTGATGACAAAACAAGTTCACCACACAAAGAATAAATATCAACGAAAGCAATAAGGATATATAGCATTTAAATACATACATCTTTCGGCTTCTTTTTACAAATCGTGTTCTGCCTTGCTGGCGGACATCCCTTGATTGTCATCTTGGGACATTTCTTCGGCAAACAAGACTTAGCCTTCGGCGAACAAGGCTTAGCCTTCGGCTTGGTCTTTTCCTCACAAGTCCGACCACAGTCCGCCTTCTTCGAAAATAACCGACTGTTAGGATTCGATACCTGCATCTCCAAGAACCCCTTCAGGATTGAGGTGGAATAGAATTTTTTGGAAGTTTTCATCACACCTGTATTGGAGTATGTGTCTAAATTTTCTACTGGATGAGGTCGACTCATCTCTATTACTTGTTGATCTTGAAGCATCTGGTCTGCCTTGTCTTGGTCGGAAAGGGTATATGGAGAAAATATGGCCTTCAAAGGTTCCGGGAAAGGGTTCGAGGACATTTTGGAAACTCTGTTAGGATGGTTTTGGGCTTGTTTTTTCTTGATGAGCTCCAGAATCTGTTGACTGGAAGGAAAAGGAAGAAGAGCGTCATCTATGATATTTAATTATTCAATACTGTATTGAGCAGGAACGACGGGAACTTCCCAATATGACAATTGTATCGTAAAATGAAGAAAATCTACTAATTGGCAAAGAAACTTCAACACCCAGTAGGAGCTATTCAAATTTGATCTTTTTATCTTGGTTAAACCTAGATAACACGTGGGCTGAAAAGTCCTGGGCCTAATAAAGAAAACACAGTTTTTTTGATTCAAAATTAGCTTTATTCTGTAACATCCAAGGCTTTTTCAATACAAAAATTCGTAGTCTCATTCCACTTTATGCTGATACGCCACTGGCGGTTACCCAAACCGTGGAAATAAATTCCATGGTTAGAATCGGAGAAAGAAGAAGAGCGTGGCTCTCACTGTCTAGTGTCAACGTCGAGCTGCGCAATTGCGTTGTGTTGAGGGAAAATGCTAGATGAATGGTGGGGATTATCGGTTGAGTTGTGAGAGAAGTAGGTGAAACCCAAAAAGTGTTAGTTAGTGCCTTTGTGTGAGTTCGAAAACGAAGCCATCTTACGTTGAGTGACTCTAAAATCTATTTTGCAACATAAATTGCCAAGGCCTCCATGGACCAGGATCTGTGGTTGAACTACAGGAACGTATGATAACATATGAGATCACCGACTAGTAGTGTTAGTAGTATGTTTGATAAGAAGTAGTAGATGTAGCCCTTTGTGTGTAACACCATAATGTTGTATCGAGTGGTGAGAGAGCTTTTGTTCAGTTACTTCTGTTTTCTTGATACCATTATGTATATTTCTTATTGTGGATTATGTGTTTTTCTTACTGTCGATTATGTATGGTTCTTTCTATCATTTGTGCTCATGTTCCTTACAGATATCTTGATTATTATTCACTTATGGTTACCATTCTATCAAGTGATGAGAGATCCTTTATTTATTTGTAGGTTTTCTTGAAATC
Source organism: Micraspis discolor (assembly GCA_030674115.1). NCBI lineage: Eukaryota > Metazoa > Arthropoda > Insecta > Coleoptera > Coccinellidae > Micraspis > Micraspis discolor. The sequence continues at coordinate 589,083 of JARTUT010000444.1, read as the reverse complement.
TTTGTAGAGATTGTCTTATTATTATTATTCATGTTTATTCTCTTGCTGTCATTTATGCCTATGTTTCCTTACTGTTGATTATTTATATGTTTTACTGTTTTATCAAGAGATGAGAGCACTTTCGTTTATTTATTTCTATGACCTCGTACTGCTATCTATTTATCTATATGCTCGTATAACAAGATGTTTTATTTAAGGGTCTCGGGACTGTAGACCATTCCTATATTGTTGTATGAGATTTCTTAGCTACCTGGATCGAAGGCCTTGAAGGGACGGTTCCACGGCCTTGAGGCAGGAACCGTTACCAACATGAGCTATAAGGCATGAGAGAATATACCTTTTTTCATCGATGCGATACTTTCCTTCATTTTTTCAGAGCCGCCGCTGGAACTCCATGACCTTACCCGTGTTCCTTATTCCTTAGCTCATACAATATTTATAGTTATGGCTCACATACCCTGGGACCGTGACCATGACTATGGTCATAATTAGTTATTTACATATTTGCCATGATTATCATCCTTGTTGTATTATTGAAGTATATATTTGCAATGATTATTATTCTTGTTGCATTATTGAAGTTGTCATATTTACCATGCTTATTATTCTCTTTGTATAATGGAAGTTGCTCTGATTATCGTCTGTTCTGCATTGTTATAGTTTTCTCAGAATTGTTATACTCCCCTTTTCTAGCTGTTGTAGTGCCCTAACATCACCTAACATAAGGGGTTTTATACCTGAGGCTTTCCCCTACATTTTTTTAGACCCTGAATAAAGAGTTGATTGTTTGAGTCTAACTGTTGTGTTTTATTTACCATCTTTGTTTTCCAATTATTTTCACTAATATCAATTATCACGAACTTGCATTATTAATTAAACATAACGTAGAGTCCTACACTTTCTAGACGATCACATTAAATGGCCAAGTCTTTGTATCTGGAGTCATTCAGACTCCAGTGTTGTAGTTAGTTTTAAAAATAATATTTGTCATCCTTTTCGAAAGAAAAAGTGGCGAATGTTACAATTCATCATCATAATCTCCATCAAGAGCAACGCAATCATTCCAGCACCGCTCTAACATTTCAATACAACTTTTGTATAACGATTTATCTTTTACCTCAAAATAGACCCCAGTTTCAGAGATAACCTCTTCATTCATGTGAAATATCTTCTCGGTGAGTATTTTTTCAGGGCCGGGAACAGTCAGTAGTCGCTGGGAGCCAAATCTGGCAAATACGGTGGATGTGGGACAATTCGAAGTTCAATTCATGTAATTACGCCATTGTTTTGATTGACTTGTGACAAGGTGCGTTATCTTGATGAAACAAATTTTTTTCTTCGCCATATGCTGTCGTTTTTTGCAATTTCGGTCTTCAAACGATCAAATAGCACTATATTGTTCACTGTTAATGGTAGTACCTTTTTCAGGATAGTCGATGAATCTTACACCCCGCACATACCGAAGCAATAACCGATTGCTGCGCTTTCGAGCGCTTTGAACGAGGTTCACCAGTTGCTAGCCACTCAGATAACGATCGTTTTGATTCCTGTTGTCTCTACGACAACGTTTGAAGTCAACAAACCAACGTTTTATTGTTGTTCCTGATGGACCAATAACACTTTTCAAGCCATTGCTTAGCTTGAACGGTATATCAAGAAGCAGTGTGAAATTAAAACACGAAATTGTTTTCGATCTATTGTTTTGAAAATAACAAAAGTTGCGTCACTCTTAATACAATAACTCACAAACTAATGAATAGAATATCATGAAATTTTAATAAGTGTCCTTTGAAGGTTAGTATTATCTGAAAATAGGTGACTGCGATAAAACTAGCGCCTATTATGTATTAGGCCCGGGACTTTTAAGCCCACGTAGTAGTATAGCAAAGAGTTAATGAATGAAATTAAAAAAAAAGCGAACGAATAACAATCTTCTAAATAAATTTGTTAATAATGTGTTTGTCACCAAAATTACACTAGGTACGCAAAAAAATTAACGCACATTATGGAAATCTCAAATTTATTCTACAACTGTAGGTGTTCTCAATGATAATTATTTTTATATGAATTATGTATGCATATGTTATCCACTTTCAAAGTTTTTCTTCAATACAGATGTTTTTTCCCAGCAGTTATTGTTACTGCAACTCATTATTAATGGCACGACAAGGGCCTTTGAAAATTAAACGAAAACGAAAGAGAAATTAATAATGAAATTCTGAAAAAGTATGAAAAAATGACTCGAAAGAAAATCGAATGTTGGAGTATCGACGTCTGCCTACCTGGTTTCACAGTACGGCTGAATTCGATGTGTCCAAGCACTCACGAACGAGAATAGTCACTTTTTCACCAGAGTTCTAATTTGTAGAATTAACGAGAAATTTACTGCGAAGAAAAGTGCACTGCACCGGACGAGCGCGGCTTCAGTACTCTTCTTTGTTCGACATAGGTCATATGCTCCAACATATGTTACGCGTTTATCGGAACATGATATGAACGCTTTATGTTCGATATCTTTTCAATTTTATATTTGCTTTGTTTCATAAAATATTCTATTTTAGGTGGGCGGTTATGTTACTGCAACTTATAGTTAAATTCATTTATTTATATTCCGAGTTGCTTGCTCGATTCAATAATAATACACTCTGTATATGTTCATATCATGTTCCGATAAACGCGTAACATATGTTGGAGCATATGACCTATGTCGAACAAAGAAGAGTACTGAAGCCGCGCTCGTCCGGTGCAGTGCACTTTTCTTCGCAGTAAATTTCTCGTTAATTCTACAAATTAGAACTCTGGTGAAAAAGTGACTATTCTCGTTCGTGAGTGCTTGGACACATCGAATTCAGCCGTACTGTGAAACCAGGTAGGCAGACGTCGATACTCCAACATTCGATTTTCTTTCGAGTCATTTTTTCATACTTTTTCAGAATTTCATTATTAATTTCTCTTTCGTTTTCGTTTAATTTTCAAAGTCCCAGAAATGGAATGTGCTCCATTCTGAAATCAGTTGTTCTCGATCAATCCTATTAATCGATAGTTTTTCTTTCGTTTGATTTTTTATTATTATTATTATTATGAAAAGATACAGAGAATAGGCTGTTACCTATAAATCTCAAACAAAAATTGAAAATTAAGTGGCGCTTCAGAAATAACAAACGAAAATAAAGAGTATTGCCACAAGGAAAAATATCACACAATTGTTAATGCGTCCAATCTGTTTTTAAAAGAGTTTACCGGCACAAACTACACTGTCAAGGAGAGAGTTCCATTTCGCAAACACGCGATTCGGCAGGAAAAACTGTCTCGCACGAGCACGGAATACCTCATGGTTAAGTTTATATTGGTGGCCACGAAGATTCAACTCGAAAATGCTGCCCAGATTGCCACCAATGAAACCGCGCAGTATACGAAACGTCACTATTAGATCGCCACGCATCACTAAACAATTCCAGCTCAAACATTTTTAGTCTATCTTCACATGAAGGGTGAACCACCCCGAACGGAATCCTCGGTGCAGAACGCTGCACACCCTCCAAACGTTGTTGATCTGCGATCAGGCTAGGGAACCATGCAGGGCCAGCAAATTCCAGAATTGGTCGAACATAGGTGATGTAAAACTGCCGGCATGTCTCGATCAAGCATCTAGGAAAAACTTTCCGCATCAAGAACAAAATCTTCCGGCATTTGGCGGTTATATTGCTCACATGGGCTGACCAAGACAGATCCTCAGTTATCACCAGCCCGAGATCGACGTGCTGTGCAGCGGAAACCAAACATTTGCCTTCGATCATATACTGGTTACGCGGATTGTGACTCCCAAGGTGAACAACTCTACAATTTTCTACGTTCACGGGAAGAAGCCACTGACGGCACCATTGGCTAAACCGATTCAGGTCACACTGAAGAATATTAGGCAAGCGAGCATCATTGAAGAGCTTGATGTCCTCAGCATATTGGAATGAGTAGGACGAGAATAAACCAGTCAGATCTGATACGTACGCCCAAAATAGGATCGGGTCCAAAACTGAGCCCTGCGGTAATCCACTGATAACGGGTTTGAAGTCAGATAATGAGTCGCCAACTCTTACTGAGAAATACCTACCAACAATGAACGAACGCAGCCAGTCCAAAACCCTACCTCTCACACCAAGATGTTCAAGCTCGAACAGCAAACGGCGAAAAGGAACACGATCGAAGGCTCGTGAGAGGTCCAGATATATCAACAGGTATACCACAGTCCATAGACTTGGTCCAATGCTGGACACCCTGCAGAAGACATGTGACAACTGATCGTCCCGGAAGAAAACCATGCTGTTGTTCAGGAATTATATTATTTTCAACAAAGAACCCAAGCAGTCTATCAGACACAATCTTCTCAGCAATCTTGGAGATTAAGAGAAGTAAGCTAATAGGGCAGTAATTGCTGGTACTCAGTTTGTCCCCCCTCTTAAAGACTGGAATGACTCTTGACATTTTCCAAGCCGATGGCAACTGAGAAGTATGGAATGATAACCGGATCCAGCACAGTAGACTCGTACAACCGAGAAAGAATACCCAAATCTCTTCCTCTTGGACATCTATGTTATCCAGTGTACAGACTGCACGTGGTGCAGAGATTGCTGGCATACGAAATTAGAGAGGGTGTCAGTAAAAACAGAAGCACACTCGGAACCATCAGAACACAGATCACCCGCCCCATTTCTAACCAGCGGAACCGATACCTTCGAACTCAGTGAGTTTCGGATAAGCTTATAGAACTTCTTTCTATTATTAGGTTTGGCTAAGGAATAATAGAACATTTTTTTGGCATCTCTAATTCTCAGACTCAGAGCATTAGAGAAGCGGCGATGGATGTTATAACTTTGTTGTTTGTCTTCTACACTCGATCGCTATGCAACGCGAAAAACGCAATTTGACCCAAGAGGAATGTGCCCAAGCGGTAGTTTTGCGAGAAGAATGGTGGACATACACAAGAATTGCAGAAAAGTTTGGAGTTTCCCAAACAAGTGTGTCCAGAATGTTGCAGCGGTTCAGGGAGACAGGTATGAATGTCCGAAGACCAGGACAGGATAGACCACGGGTAACAACTGCCATTCAAGAACGTTACTTGAGAGATTCTTCGTTGAGACAACGGTTTGCAACCGCTTCCTTCAAAATCAGCTTGAGCAAACTCGTGGGGTGCAAATTAGCACTCAGACAATAAGAAATCGCCTCAGAGAATATGATTTAAGGCCTCGTGTCGCGGCAAGAGGCCCAGCTCTTACCCCAGCCCATCGAAGGGCGCGTTTGGATTTTGCGAGAAAGAATATCCATTGGGAAGAGGCTGATTGGGAAAGAGTTCTCTTCACAGATGAGTGTAGATTCTGCCTTTACCATTGTGATCGGCGTTCCCTTGTATACAGATGTCCACATGAAAGATATGCTCAGTACAAATTCCTGAATACTACAGGTTTCGGGGGAGGATCGATTATGGTATGGGGTGGAATATCTTTTACTGCTCGCACAGACCTAGTGCTCGTTGATAATGGAGCTATGAATGCTGATAGGTATATAAGGAACATTCTTGAAGAGCATGTAGTGCCATTTGCCCCATAAATTGGTGAAAATTTCATTTTTATGGACGATAATGCCAGACCCCATCGTGCGCGCATCGTTCAGGAGTACCTTGAAGAGGTTGAAGTCTCTCGAATGGAGTGCAAGAAGTCCAATCCGATTGAGCATGTTTGGGAAAACCCCAATAGAAGGCTGGGAACTTCAGAAAATCATCCAGCTACTCTTAATGACTTAGGAATCCAACTCAGAGAAATCTGAGAAGGATTAGATCAGAACATTTTAAGATCACTCATTTTGAGTATGAACCGTCGTTGCCGAGCTGTAATTAACTCAATGGGTGGGAACTTATCAGCATTCCAGTATATTGAAAATTGTTTATTTCTCTTCTTCACTTTAATGTGTCTTGTTTCGTTCAAAACGTTCCCGAGAGAACATAAAAAATAAGTTATCAAGTCAATGTAGAGTTAACTCTCATTAAAATTGAGATTTTCAGAATGTGCGTTAATTTTTTTGAGCAGTGTATCTTATTTTTCTTCGCGTATTAATCGTTACCCTCATTTCTTTCTATACTACAATGTCCTAAGGCCCAGAGTAGAGTTATATTATTGGCCCTTTGAGTTTCCTTTGAAGACACTTTTGAACACAACATAGACCGCTTGTGTCTCTGCCATCGTGGGGCGCAACTTTGAAACACAAATGGGAGCTTGGTAGAGGGACTCCTAGATACCCTCACATAATAGATCAATCCTTAGGCTATATAAGAATAGACCCCTTTATTTACATTGAAAAGTGTCGCATCTGAAACTTAGAGCTGGTCGATTGTAACGTATTGAGCTGGTCCACTCAGGTCATAAAAATTTTCATGTTGCCAAACTGAGCAAATAATAGGTTTCTCTATTCCCCTATAATTATGAATAAAAACTTTTTCTCCAATTTGCGTTCAAATTATTGTATAAAATTTTATATTTTGAATTGAAACTGTTTTATCGGATATAATGGGTGGCCCATTTAAAAATTGGAATTTAATTTTGCTATAAAAAAAAAACTGCTCAATATTTTCCAATGGTTGAACATTTATTTAAAAGGTTGGTTCATGACATTTATTTATGAAAAATAATTTCGACCAAATGACCACCACGGCTGACTTGGCAGTAGCCTATTCGTTCCACCCAATTTTTTAATACATTTTCGATTGTTTGGGGCTCTATTTCACCAATAGCAGCTCGAATTTCGGTCTTGAGGTCTTGAATTGTTTCTGGATTGTTGGCGTAACACTTATCTTTCACCGCTCCCCAAAGATAATAATCCAATGGCGTCAGATCGCAGCTTCTTGGCGGCCAATTCACATCAGCATTTCTGCTGATTATTCGATTTCCGAAAATGCGGCGTAAAACATCGATTGTGGCGTGTGCTGTATGGCTCGTTGCACCGTCCTGTTGAAACCAAACATCGTCCAAGTCGTTAGCTTCAATTTCTTGAAAGAATCAATCGTTCAACATTGTGCGGTAGCGCTCGGCATTGACGGTTACGGCGATTTCTGCTTCATTTTCAAAGAAAAATGGACCGATGATGCCGCCAGACCAAAGTCCGCACCAAACAGTCACTCGTTGTGGGTGCATTGGCTTCTCTATGACGACGTGCTGATTTTCTGTGCCCCAGATGCGACAATTCTGCTTATTAACATAACCACCGAGGTGGAAATGAGCTTCGTCCGAAAAGATGATTTTTCGATAAAATTCGTTATCCTCCGCCAAACAATTTTCCGCCCAATTTGCGAACCGTAGACGACTCGGATGGTCAATTGGCTTTAGCTGTTGCACCAATTGAACTTTATACGGCTTCATGGCAAGATCTTTACGCAAAATTCGCATCAAAGAAGTGCGTGAAATGTCCAATTGTTGAGAACGATGGCGAACTGATGTTGATGGTTGTTCACGCACACTTTCAGCCACAGCAGCAATATTTTCGGTTGAACGGACCGGACGTGTACGTACACGTGTTGGTTTATCCACCAACATTCCGGTTTCACGAACACGCTTCACAAATTGATCCACAAATTGGGTTTTTGGAACATTTTTTTTGTCGAATTTTTTTCTTAAATTTCTCACAGTTTGAGTAGAAGACTCACCACTTTGGAAATAAGTTTTTAATATTTCCCAACTTTCTTCAAGCGAATAGCGTCCCATTTCGTAAACTTCAAACTTTCAACTAAATATTAGTCACGTCAAAAAGAATAGTTGACGTTTATAATGTCAAATAATCGGTAGTTCAAATTCCAAACACTAGATGGACCACCCGTTATTAGCAAGAAGTAAAAGATAAACTTTAGTTGATTCTGCTATTTTATGTCAGAGACCACAGATGGAAAGAAATTCAGATAAAAGTCAAGACAACGCTGCCGCATTCTCTGCTTGACAGTTTGAAGGTCACATGATGTTTAGAAGACACACGTTGCCACCTCTGTATCGAAAATAAATACGCAAATTGAAGAAAATTTATAAGATTCAGTATAAGGTTTTTCATATTCTTCATTGTTTATTACTTTTCATCGCTCTAAAAATAGTTCGTAAGTGTGAAAGTTGTAGTAAAGACAGGAATTTTAATCCTGGAATCCAGGAATGAGGTTTTCTTGAATTAAAGTTCCCAAATGACGATAAAAAAAGAAGAATTTAGGCTTCCCTGTAGGGCTGGTCAAGTATTTGCCCAAAGAAAGCAATTTTCATTTGTTCAGACCATTTTGACCCTGATGATATTGTGACCCGAGTAAATGGGAAAAGATTTTATGCGGTGTTGCCGGGTGAGGTTTCACAAGAGACTTTCAATGAGGGAGTCAAAACAAATCGACGTTTTACAAAGGAATGCTTTGTCTATCTTATATAGTCTGAGGATCAATCAGTTTTTCAGATTGGGGAAATTGTAAATTATAAAATTAGCCTGCTTATGATAATCTTCCCAAACCAACTATCGGACTCAAATCAAAACTAAAAAAATTGTTTCATTCCTATATTATTAACGATTAAATTTTTTATCATTATTGTTATGATAATACTTTATTGCTTCTTGAATCTCTTCCATGGCTTCATCCCATTGAAACCTTCAAAAAAACAATACATGAATATAACTTTGCATCGCGTTTTCCATAATATCAAATAATAATTTTTCAGACCAACCCAGATATACAACGACTGTCTGTAAAGAATCCGACCTTTTCCTTTGATATATTACTCTTTATAATATTTATGAAAATATATGTGTAGCTGGCAGATTCAAACTTTTAAAGTGTAAAGCTTCCGTTTGGTGCACATTTTCAGCACCTATAAGTGATGAGCTCCCAAAGAGGGAGAGGGGATAAGTCCTAGTCCTGGTCATCGGTACAACAACGACAGAGACAGAGGTAAATGAGGGCTGAGGGGATGTACTGATTCATAGTAGACAGTACATAGATGCCGTAAATTATGGAATCAACCAAATTAACACAAATGATAAACTACAAAGATGAAATTTTCGGAACAGTAATACTTAATAGCTAAGCTTTCGAAATCTGTCAGAATTTTTTCGAACAATTATTAATATCCTTGGGTTATTACTACTGAAAATTACCTTCTACAGCATGCACTATTGAATCTGAATTGTTTAAAAACATTATTTACCCTCTAAGAAATGATTAACTCATTCATGTTTCATCAGGTGATTATATCGATTTAATTCCTTTCAACTTCAAATATCTCAAGAATGGTGCAATTTAGGAGGAAAGATGGAGAATGATTTTATCTGCAAAAGACTAATAATTCTAGAAAGTACAAGAGACGGACCTTTAGTTCAAGTGATATTTTTTTCATGCAATTTAACCAATCTGTACAGTAGTAGCATTGAGTATAAATCTACCTAGAGGGGAAACGCAGTTCAAATAAATGAAGCCAAAAATTCTACCGGTAAAGTGGCGGTCTCAAGCGTGTAAACACGGTAACCTTTATTTCATTGTATTTATGGTTGCAGCGACTTGGCCTCTCTGTTTGGGCTGGTCTGGGCCAGGGCCGGATTTATTCGACATCACCTCTCAGAATATTTTATTATTTAGATATATGGACTTACTGTCCAATGATCTGTGTATATTTAGATGACGATTTCAATGAATGAATTATGGGCATATTGTTTGTGATATCAAATACGTGAAGTGAATTTAGATCAGTTACGCATGTACACAAGAAAATTGTATGTAACATAAATATTTGAATGAGCAATAAATGGACCAAGTCCTTATTTTATCACCCTACTTCTGAGGAACAACTGGCTTTTTTCCCAAATATTTTTTATCCTTCGGAATGGGGCAAAAAAATTTTTTTGATAGTTTTGGCTCACAGTTAATTGCGGAAAAAAACTTAGACTTCTGAAATGAATTTGAAGCAGTTCAGGTGAACGAAAAAGAATCATATAACATATTTTCGAGTTTAATCATTATTTAATCAATATTCAAGTTCATATTCATTACAAAATACAGCGTGAGTTAAATTATTATGGGACCGTCTATTGTCTATTAAGTTACCTAATTGCCTAAAATGTGTGGAACTCCATTAATGTGAAGATATTTTATGGTTGCGTTTAAGTTACATTTATTGTGAATAAACCCTTTGGCTGACACGATTTTCATTTTTGAAGTGAAAATGATAAAATTATAGCCGAATGTAAAGGCGCCAATACAGTTCGAAATCTTATGTTCGTTCAAAGATGTGTTTCCTGAAATTCTATTAAAACACAAGTATAATATATAAAATCATAAATGAGAAGATCCAATGACATAACATACATGGGAGAAATTCGGATAAATCATGATATGAGGGATTCAATTTATAATGCTACTATCTTGGCATCCCCTTGAATCTTAGTTCGGAAGAACAAATATCGAAATAAAATAACTATGAATCTTCGTGAAGAACAACATATTTTCTGAAGCCGGCCCTGGCCATCGTCTAATAGTTCGGTAACTCTCCGTTAGATGCTGTAAAGAACAAATACATTTATTTCCAGAAACATACAGTCCATCTATAAACCAGAAATCATACTAGTAAATTTCTGGCTTCATTTCTTTGAACTGCGTTTCCCCTTTAGGTAGATTTATACTCAATGGTAGTAGTGAGAAACCCACAAGAAATGAAATAAATCTATTGATGCCAAAATATGCATTACTGTTATCAAAAACCTTCTAAAAGAGATCATTTTAATTGATATCGTCGTTTGAAAATTACAGGTGAAAATGCAATTTTTTAACGGGTGTCATTGCAGCAACGCTTTTCAACAACGGATTTCGAAAGCTGATTTATATTTACGATTGCGTGTCATTTGTAATCGGTTGAATGAAATGACCTGATTTTTTTCGGGAAGTATTATATTTTTTGTACTTCATTAGTGGGGGGAACCACCTACATAAAAAAGACCCCCCAACAACACCCCACGAAACCTCCAACATCAAAAAATAATTTATTTTGCTTTATATTTATGTCGGTTTATTAAATATAATCTACTGAATCCAGCACATATACTGAAATAATTTGTGACCCCCGCTTACCACCGCATAGCCCCCTCGAATTCAAAAATTCGGCGGACAGTGAAACTGCGCATTGCTGGCGATTTTTCGATGAAAATAGTATCTTTGTATAAGGTCGAATATAATCTATAGGATGAAATAATTTGTGACCCCCGTATTCCCCCCAAAGCACGACAGAAACAACCCCCTAAAGCTGACGATCGCAAAAACTAGATGGAAACGACCGTTGATGGATATTTTTTCTGCAAAATGGGTCTACCTTAACTTATTCAATAAGTCCCGTATAATGAAATAATTTGTGACCCCGCGCTTCAATCAGAATTGCCCCCCTATAGAATTAAAAAGTTTCAAATTCCTTAGCACGAGGAAGTGTGCGTTGCTGGCGATTTTTTGATGGAAATTGCATCCTTGTATATCGTTGAATACCATCTATATGTTGAAATAATTTGTGACCCCCCGCCTACCCCCGAATAGCCCCCTCGATTTCAAAAATTCGGCAGACACTGAAACTGCACATTGCTGGCGATTTTGCGTTGTAAATAGTATCTTTGTATAACGTCGAATATAATCTATGGGATGAAATAATTTGTGACCCCCATAATCCCCCCAAAGCACGACAGAAAAAACCCTAAAGCTGACGATCGCAAAAACTAGATGGAAACGGCCGTTGCTGGATATTTTTTTGCAAAAATGAGTCTTCCTCAACTCATTCAATAAGTCCCATATAATGAAATAATTTGTGACCCTTCGCTTCAATCAGAATTGCCCCCCTGTAAACTTAAAAAGTTTCAAATTCCTTAGCACGAGGAACTGTACGTTGCTGGCGATTTTTGATGGAAATTGCATCCTTTATATATCGTTGAACACCATCTATATGTTGAAATAATTTGTGACCCCCGCCTACCCTGAATAGCCCCTCGATTTCAAAAATTCGGCGGACACTGAAACTGCACATTGCTGGCGATTTTGCGTTTTAAATAGTATCTTTGTATAATGTCGAATATAATCTATGGGATGAAATAATTTGTGACCCCCGTAATCCCCCAAAGCACGACAGAAACAACCCCCAAAGCTGACGATCGCAAAAACTAGATGGAAACGGCCGTTGCTGGATATTTTTTCTGCAAAATGGGTCTACCTTAACTTATTCAATAAGCCCCATATAATGAAATAATTTGTGACCCCGCACTCCAATCAGAATTGCCCCCCTGTAGAATTAAAAAGTTTCAAATTCCTTAGCACGAGGAACTGTGCGTTGCTGGCGATTTTTTGATGGAAATTGCATCCTTGTATATCGTTGAATACCATCTATATGTTGAAATAATTTGTGACCCCCCAGCTTTCGAAATCCGTTGCTGAAAAGCGTTGCTGCAATGATACCCGTAATTTTTTAATGATATTTCAACACCCTATATCTTTTGAACTAGGCCAAATTTGGAAAATTGTTATAGGAAGGAAATGTTTCTTATGACGTCAAGAATCTGTGGTTAAAATTAACGCAGTGGTCAAAGACTCACCCTGTAATATAAGAACTTATATAGTCTAAGGGTTTAACTCATAGACTATAGAATTAATGAAATAATTGAATATTGTATACTCTAAAGTTGAACCAACCCTATGAGAATAACCATAAATGGTTGCAATATCTCTGCTCATTTCAATTAGTTATCTTGAGAAAATTAAATCGTACGAACTCTCAATCAAGATGGGATACTTTTCAGACAGACCTCGTATCAAAGCATGCAAATCAAATAAATAAACCTACCTGGCTGAGTTGTTCATGACAATGGTTTGTGCCTTCTTTATAGGTTCTTCCTGCAATGTAGTCACGAAATTTTTACTCAAAGCTGCCTTATCCAAGTAAGATGGCAGAGAAGCTGGTTGTAATTCTTCATTGTTCTCAATTCTGCTCAGTTCACTCCAGAATTTCGGATTTTCTGTTGGTGTCGTCCTACGATTTGAAGATATCGCATACTTGGTAGCTCTATTTTCGAATTTTTTTTGATTTTCAACGCTTTCTTCAAGGTTAGCTGCTTGGGCTAGAATTTTTGTGTTGTGGTGGAGAAACCTAGTACGCTAAAATTAAATCTTTCAATAAAATGCTGGTTATTCTAGGCGACTCACTTACAGTTCGGGCTATAGTTTCACTAACTCTACGATAGAAATTTAAGGCCATAATTTAGTTTATTAAAAAAATAAAATTTTGAAGTGTTGCGTTTCCGAATAACAAAATGTCAACTGTGATTGATTCAATTTTTCTCCTGGGTACTATGATTTGTTAAGCGTATATAATTTCGAGAAGTTGTGACTAATTACCTGGAATTTATTCTAGACATAAATACAGACAATATTGAAACCTTGACCCTGATTAATGTTTATTATAAATATAAAAGAATGTATTATTACAATTCAAATATTTGTACCCATTTCTTATCAGGTACATATAATGAAGATTTAAGTTCAAACAGTGCCCTTACGAAAAAACGTAACGGATTCAAAAACATTCAAACGAATTCAAAGAATTACTAAAATGTTGCTAAAGAATTTTGAATCTTCAAAACCTGCGCATTTCTAATTCGTTCATGGACCACACAAAGACCTTAGAACATAGAACGTTATCTTCAAAGACCAAAAGAAAAGCTAAAAGAATGACAATTCAACGGATTTTTGGATTTCGCGGTTGTGTTTAGTAAATAGTTTTGGAGGTTATTTCAGTTTTGATTTTGAATATTTTCGAGTTCTATTTGATTCATAATGCTAATATATTTCTTGAACAAATTTATTCATTATTTACCGAAATTTTACTCCAAATGATAACAAAAAATAATATTATTTATACATAGATTTAAGTAATTTTATACTTTCTTCATAAATTTAAGATGGTTTTCAAGTAAGATAATTTGATATAAAATGTATTTAGATGATTTGAAGGATGAATTCTTTGGATATCTAGCAGGAAAAGTGAGTATTTCAGAATTTTTAAGTGGCAAGTTTAACACATTAATTTCCAGAGGATATTCTTGATGGTCCATTATGATATAGATAGTATATGTTGTTGTAAAATACTGCAATCTTTACTCAGGCACAATCACATTTTGTACAGTTTAGCAGTAGTCCGAGGAATTGAAGACTTTAAAACAGCATTCAGGAAAATTGTGAAGACGTAAAATATTTTGTATTGATAAATTGTGGTGGTACAATAGATATAGTAGAAGCTCTTGAACCAGAAGAAGATATTATATTTTTTGTATTGGATTCACATAGACCTATAGATGTTTGCAATATTTATAGTAATGACCAAGTGAGGTTGTTGTCGCCTGCTGAAGATGAAGCAGAAGTCCCTGAATTTGACAGTATATTCCGGGAAGAGGTGAGTTGACATCAGAAAGTCCATAAATCCATCTTATATTGCTCTATTGAAGTCTGATGACGAGGATGGGGATGCTGGGGAATCTACCAGTGAACTCGGAAGTGACGATGAAGCAGAGGGTAGATCGGTTAAAAGAAGACGATTAAATGAAGAAGACCTGATAAAAAGAAGAGAAAAAAGACTTTGGGAGGAAAATAGGAGTAAATTATTGTTTGAGTACTCTCAATTCACATATTATGCTAAAGCTGTAGGTAAACAGGTAAAATTTTTGAAAATTTGTTGATTATTATGATTTCAGAGCTCAATACGTATGTTTGAATTAGCATGGTCCCTGAATAAAGATGATAAGGAAATGCTTTGGCTAGCCATTGTTGCCTTGACTGAACAAATGCTCTTTGGAAAACTGGAAGAATCCAAGTATAACATTGAAATAACTACTCTTCAGGCACATGCTACAAGACTTCACAATCGTTCAAATGATTCTGAAGTTAAGACATCACTCAAAATCACTTTCGAGAAGGATTTGAAATTGGTGCTTCACAAACATTGGTGTGTCGAAAGTAGCTTGAAATTTTCTATGTTGACTTCTTGTCGATTGAAATTGTGGACTCTAAAAGGTGATAGGAAACTACAACAGTTATTAGCGGAAATGGGGTAGGTTTTCAACAAACTTTATTACTTGCTAGTGAATAAATATTTATTTTGCCATTGAACGTACAACTCTAATTTAAAAAAATGTAATAGGTATATTATTATACATCTAGTTTTCATTTATTTTCATTAACAAATATTTCAAATTCAAGCTTACCTCTGGCTCAAAGTAAGCAGAAATTCACTTCCATGGACTTGCAACTACGACAAGAATTTCATGAATCCATGGAAAAACTTTGCGAGAAATACAATCTTGAAGATATTGTATACCCAACATTCATTTTAAGATATGGTTTCACAAACACTTATTCAGCTTCCGATGCAGTTTATATGATGCTGGCTATTCTGGAAACTGCCGTAAGTTACTTCAGCTTTCATGATGATTTGAGATTTCAAGTTATTGCTTGTAGCCAAAATCTAAGAGTGCTGAAGAATGTTTCAATACAGCATTGGAATTCCTACCGAAACCTAAGAAGGAACAAGCTGAGGCTGCGATGGAGAGATCAAAAACTCTGTTTAGAGTTATGTTCAAAACGGTCCAAGGGGCTTTGGAAATGAAGCAAGTTACGAGCGCAGGACCATTTATTTACTACACTATACAAGAGGTAAGGCGGTATCCTAGAAGAAATAAAATAATAAACTTTATTTCCAAATAGAACTGCATTAAGTTTTTCATTTCATTTATTCATTAGCAATCAGAATACTATAAAATAATTCTATAAGCTAATCAGATGTCTGTAGAGCATGAGGCTCTGAAGTGGGTTTATAGGGTCTTCTCAATGAAAAGACCCTTCTGTCCTACTTAAGGTCTGCTGGCAATTCCTTTTGAGTCTTCGGGTGGTGTGTGGTTCTAGCAATGGCTGTAGAAGGTCGTTTATGTGTGCTCTTTTCCTTTATGACGTCCATAACATAAGGTATTTTTAGATCTTCGTGCAATGTTTGATTGGTCACATACCATGGTGCATTTGCTATCATTCTTAGTATTTTCGATTGGCTTCTCTGTACTATAGATACGTTGGACTTAGAAGTACATCCCCACAGTTCAATACCATATGTCCAAATAGGCTTTATGACTGCTTTGTATATGAGAAGTTTGTTTTCCATCGACAATTTAGATTTCCTGCCTATGAGCCAATACAGCTCTTTAACTTTCAGGTCTATTTGCTTCCTTTTTTTAACCACGTGTTCCTTCCATGTTAATTTGTTATCTAAGTGAATTCCCAAATATTTTGTATTATTTGATACTGGTAACTGAATGTTATTTAACTGAACAGGAGGGCATTGTCCTTTTCGAAGCGTAAAATTGATTTGCATTGATTTTGTCTCATTGATCCTGATTTTCCATTTGTTGAGCCATTCTTGTATTTTATCAAGGTGCGTTTGTAAAATATTGGATGCTTTTTCAGGATTTTTGTCAGTTGCAAATATTGCAGCATCATCTGCGAATGTTCCAATTGTTGTGTTAGCACATTAAGTAAAAACAGTGTCAAATTAAACTACTCAATTATTCTAAATAAGGAATTCTTTAATGGTATATGGTTCTATCTTTAATAGAAGCTTGAATACTCACATAGCAATATTTTGGTCAATATCTCTGTTTGAATCAATCTGTGCTTAAGAAACTTCCAATGTGTTGTCCTGGTGGAATATGTATTGACTATTTTTCCTTCAAAATACTCATGTTTGAAATATACTTTCATTTGAAAATTTCTGACCGCATTTTATCTGCTTAGTTAGTAATTTTATTACAGCATAGTTTTAAATTTTCTACATCTTTCGTGTTTATTTATCTATTGTGAGGGTTGAAGTTCAATTTTTTGTCTAAAGTAAACTGAATAATCATTCGTCATTTTTCATCTGAATTCTTATCGATTCATTATGTAATAATAATATACTTTATTTCAGGTAAAGTCTATACATGTAATATAGTGAACACTTGAGATGAAACAGGGTCATAAACAATTTTGCTCTTATTATATCATGTAGGCTAGGAAGTCTTCTACACTATATGGTTCAATGTTAAGTAGCAGCTTGAAAATGAATTTCTTGTATTGTTGTAGGGTACATTCTCTTCTCAATTTATGTGCTATCTTGTTATAATATCGAATGTACCTATATGGAGGTCCTTTTTCGATGAGGCTAAGTCTGTGCTGAGGGAATTTTATTGCTGTTGTTCTTGTATTATAATTACTTGGTGTTTTCTCTTCAAAGTAATGCATATTTTTAAAAGTGAAAATCAAGCATTCTTGAATATGTATGGCTGGTGCGGTTAATAAATCATTTTTTTTTAAATATTCCCCAACACGAATTTGTTCTCTTCATCTTCCAGATTATATGTATTGCTCTCTTTTGCATCTCAAGCACTCTGTCCAACTTATGTAAGCTACCATAGTACATGATGCCATCTTCGATTCTAATACTGCTTGGTAAATGGTTTTCATTGACATAGAGTCCATGTATTTACTGAGTACCCCAAGTGAGTAGCAGATAGAACTCAATTGAGCACAAAGGTTGGTGATGTGTTCACTCCAATCAAGAGTTTCCTCCAGTTTGAGACCCAGGAAATTACAACACCTAATCAGACTCAGAGAAGTCGAATTTTTGCTGGGGTTTGAAAACCTGAATGGGCTGTTTTGAATAGCACTGTATTTGTTTTTTCAGCATTCATACATAAACCATTTGCTTCAAACCATTCGCCTGCTTGCAGTTGGGTTGATTCTACAAGTTTACATGTTTCTGGCAATGTCTTGGCCATGACTGTGAAGTTTTTGTCATTTGCATAATTCAACATTTTGATATTTGTTTCATCAAATTTGGTATATAGGTCATTAAAAATATGATGAATTAAATGGGACCTAAAATGCTTCCTTGTGGTACTCCGAGTCCTGTGAATTCTGCCTGCGTTATTATGTGGTTATCATTGTGAGAGATCATTACTCTTTGTCTACGGTTGGTTAGGTACAATTGAAACCACTTCAGTTCTTTTTCCTTTACTCCATAGGCTTGTAATTTTTGTAGGATGAGTTCATGGGACAGGGTACGGAATGACTTTGTTCATCAACCCTACCTTCACATTTGAATCTTCCAGAGCGTGTAAGATTCCTGAGATTAACTCATAAATTGCTGTCTGTGTGGACTTCCCTTTGACATATCCATGTTGTGAAGGTGATAAAATTTTTTCTTGTACTAGATATGATACAAGCTGAGTCGAAATAGTTAGTTCGCCTTTCTTGTACACTGGTTTTATCAATGCTTCCTTAAGCAGGTCTGGGACAACACCATATTTTATGGAAACATTTATTAGGAAAGTTAGGGGTTTCACTATTTGTTCTGCGCAATCTTTTACTAATTTCATCGAAATTCCGTCACATCCGAAGCTGTTTTTATTCTTCAACATAGAGATTGTTTTCAATGTTTCTTCTTCCGAGACTGTGTGTAGTTTGAAGATGGTGTTTGTTCCTGTTATATTGATTTTAGGTTGTGAGTTTTGATTGTTAGTTACTTTGCTTTTCGCCATTGGTGAATAATAGGTATTGAATAAGTTCGCTATTTTTTCCGGATTTCCTGGTATTTCAGTGTTTTCATTTGTGGTAACCGTGATTTTTTAGACAATTTTCCAGAGAGATTTATTTCTATAGTCTGATTTCAGTATATCTTATATATTCTAGAAGAAATAAAAATAATACAAATAATGATAAAGTTTATTTCAAAATAAAACTGCATTAAGTAGAAACAGTGTCAAATTAAGCAACTCATTTATTCCAAATAAGGAATTCTTTAATGTTATATGGTTCCATCTTTAATAGAAGCTTGAATACTCAAATAGCAATATTGGGTTCGTGCTCAGATCGAATCAATCTGTGCTCAAGAAACTTCAAATGTGTTAGGAGGATAATATACTAAACGTAGACCGAGCACATTTTGAATTCCCACGAATTCAAATATAGTTGGTTTATTTGTTATCGGCTGGGTTTGCCATCCAACGGTGCCATTGTCAAAAACAGAATTTCAGAATAATACAACAAAGGTTGTGCAGGTGTAAAAACATTGAGTTTGTGTTGCTATCGGGAGGGGTTGCGGCAGACTAGTTTCACCCTTATTAGGCTTCATCAGTACCACTTAACCTTAACCCCCGACAACAACCAATTTGGTAGTAGGTATTATTGAACTCCGGCAGCCATCTCGTTTATTATATAGACCGAGGTGACACCCAGCGGACAATCGTCTGAACTTCCATCTCAATGTATCCACAACAACAACCTTCACAGATTATTCGAAAATTACAAAGAACTTACCATCATGAGTGCACTAACATAATAAAATGAAAGTTTGGACTCGGTAATATATTAGGAGGATAATATACTAAACATAGACCGAGCACATTTTGAATTCTCACGAATTCAAATATAGTTGGTTTATTTATTATCAGTTGGGTTTGTCATCCAACAGTACCATTGTCAAAAACAGAATTTCAGAATAATACAACAAAGGTTGTGCAGGTGTAAAAACATTGAGTTTGTGTTGCTATCGGGAGGGGTAGCGGCAGACTAGTTTCACCCTTATTAGGCATCATCAGTACAACTTAACCTTAACCCCCGACAGGTTGTGCAGGTGTAAAAACATTGAGTTTGTGTTGCTATCGGGAGGGGTAGCGGCAGACTAGTTTCACCCTTATTAGGCATCATCAGTACAACTTAACCTTAACCCCCGACAACAACCAATTTGGTAGTAGGTATTATTGAACTCCGGCAGCCATCCCAGTTTATTATATAGACCTAGGTGACACCCAGCGGACAATCGTCTGAACTTCCATCTCAATGTACCCACAACAACAACCTTCACAGATTATTCGAAAATTACAAAGAACTTACCATCATAAGTGCACTAACATAATAAAATGAAATTTTGAACTCGGTAATATATTAGGAGGATAATATACTAAACGTGACCGAGCACATTTTGAATTCTCACGAATTCAAATATCGTTGGTTTATTTATTATCAGCTGGGTTTGTCATCCAACAGTACCATTGTCAAAAACAGAATAATACAACAAACTCAATGTTTTTACATCTGCACAACCCTTGTTGTATTATTCTGAAATTTTGTTTTTGACAATGGTACTGTTGGATAACAAATAAACCAACTATATTTCAATTCGTGAGAGTTCAAAATGTGCTCGGTCTTTGTTTAGTATATTATCCTCCTAATATATTACCGAGTTCAAACTTTCATTTTATTATATACATTTTATTATGTTCAAATGTGTTGTCCTGGTGGAATATGTATGGACTCTTTCCCTTCAAAATATTCATGTTTAAAATGTACTTTCATTCAAAAAATTCTGAACACTTTTTACCTGCTTGGTAAGTAATTTTATTACAGCACAGTTTCAAATTTTCTACAACTTCCGTGTTTATTTCTCTAATGTGAGGGTTGAAGTTCAATTTTTTTTCTAATGTAAAGTGAACAAACACTCGTCATTTGGCCATTTATTTTCATCTGAATTCTCATCGTTTCATTATGTACCAGTTGGAGGTCTGGTAGTACATCGTGATTTAAGTTTTTTTTTATTAAAATTGCTACTAATAACGCTTGGCCTGAAACTCAGGTAACTGAGGAGTATAGGCGGTTTGCATAATTTTGAAATGAGACATCTGGTGGCGACTTTCGGCATTATTTCTGGGAAAGACTTGTCAATAGGTTAGTTATAAACTAGATTTGCTAGAACTTTTCAGTTGTTTCGGAAAGTATTTTTGTGAGTTTACCCAGAAGAAGGATGAATATTGAAAGATCATTTGGATTTTTGAAAATAAATTTTGGTCATTTTTCCAAAGGAAATGAAGGAAAAGGACTAGCTTTGAAGAAAGCTGGTCATATTTACAACATTATAGAACGGACTGGTTTCATTACTTTCAATGTAATGAGACAAACTTCGATATATTTGCCACCTTACAATGTTGAAATAACCATAAGCACACTTCTTGACTAGGCCAAAATATGAACATTTTTGTTTTTTGTACCAGTTCTTTCAATAGAGAAGAAAAAATTCTTTGGCAGCTCGATGAATGCAGTTGAAATAAAACTCCTAATGACACAAATGATGAGCCAAGTTTAATTTTCATCAAAAAAAGTAACAATCTATTTTCAACATTGAGTTTACAATTTCCATGGCCGCTGTAAGCTAAAATTGAAACAAGAAAATTGAATGTATCGAAGACAATACCAGCAATACAGTTCAACTCTTCATCACATTTTAAAGATTTAATACCATGGAAGCCTATACATTCGATAGGTTCATCGATGCCAACACATTTGTCGTTTTTACTAACAAATAATTTGGTTTTATCCTCTGCACTATTGCCCATGAAATTACTCTCAAATAAAAATATATCATCATCTGAATCATATGGATCAGTTTGACATGAAAATTCCTTCTGGCCTCTTTCCACTTGCATTGAATGATTATCATCACCTCTTTCAATTAAAGATTGAACAATAGATTCTTCCTTGGACACATCCTTTCTTTTTGATCGTGCTATTTTTCTTTGAAATCTCTCCACTCCCATAATGGAATTATCCACTTTTTTATAAATCTGAAATAAGTAAAATGAGATCAGACTTAGATAATTGAAACTGAGCTAACCTTTGGAAAAATCGTTGGGTTATAAGAGAGACAATCACAGATATATTACTTTTAGCATTTCCTACGAAATGAGCACTACATATTTTATGGAATTTTGTCGGTTGCCATTGCTTGGAAGTACCATCATTACTGAAGTTTTAAATGAATGAAATTTTGATAACATCTCCAATCAAACAGATATCCTTCTTCTAACTCTATCAATCCATATCTGCTTCCGTTCTCTCCCAAACCATTTATTAGGAAATAAATAAAATTTAGAGGAATCGTCTGTGTTATAATAAGCATTGTGGCAACCTATTACACAACACTGAGTATGTGAATTTCGTGAAGAAGATTGTACTCCTAGGTCTTCAGCATTAATTTTCGATATTGAGGATTATAAATCAATAACTCTTGAGTACTTTGTCATCTCAAAAAAACAAAAAATTATGCCCCAATATCAACATGTAAAACACGGGGAAATGACAGCAAATTCGTATTCTTTCTCAACGAAAATGTCGAATTCCGCCACTGAGGTCGCCACATATAGCACTAAGCGTGCCCACTCCCCACTCCATCTCCTCTATTCCACGAACTTTTGAACCTCCTCTGCTATTTTTGTTTTAAATTTTTAAATCTACTTGTGTTTTAGTTGGAATTGAAAGTACATTCAAAGAAAATTTGGTGCACATCATAATTATACTAGTAATCATCAGAATTCTTCTGGCTTCACCAAACCTAACCTAACCTTTAATTCCATTTCATCTGTCCCGACTAAACCGCCACGCCCTTGGCACCAATATAATGATGCATTCAGATCTATTTATATTGGTGAAAGGAGATTTTTCTGTCAAAATTTTATATTTTTTGACAGTTATATGTCACTTTTCAATAGAACAGATGGCGTTATTTTTTGATTATTTTCCCACTGATTTATAATTTTAGGGTTTTCTGGATTGGTACATGTTCTCCAATCTCAACGTATTATCGCTTCTGGCACATTTTATACTGAGGGCGTATGTTTCCACCTCCAGAAATCGAAAAGCTACACAATTGCCTTTGATCGTTTCTGCCCCAAGGAATTTAGAAAACGGCACTTGTATAGTTCTTGGCATACCTCCCCTTGGCGAAAATTCTCCGAAGAAGTAAGTGAATAGAAAAGTTGAATTAAAAAATCTTAACTGGTATTTTTATTTCAGTTTTTTCGGTAAAGCCTTTGAGAAAGCAGCCGAAGCTATCCATTGTGAAACAACCTGTGATTTTTTTGATACATCATGTGAGTATACTCCCATAATAAATGTATACTCTATTCATTTTTATTATAAACATGACTTTCTTTTATTGGTAATCTTGCTTTCCGTTATTTCTTCGCAATATATTTATTCGCGACGTTGCCGGTTGTTGAGTGTCATTTTCATATTGTGAAAGAAAATAACCCTAGAAAATATCAGTTATCTGATGTTTGTGTTGAAATATTTGGTGATATCTTCACTAAAAACCAAATAAATTTCAATTTTAAGATGCCAAAAATAATATTTGAAGACCAGAAATTCAGTGTCATAAAGCGATATTTTGAAGTATGTCTGCTCATAGTAATATGTTAGGCTTTACAATTTATAAAATTGTTTTTGGAAGAGGGATTTACCTCTGTCTCTGTCGTTTTTGTACCAGGACCAGGACTTATCCCTCTCCCTCTTTGTATTTGTCGCCTGGCTCCATCACTTCCTGGTCCTCATCGAGGCGAAGTGGGGCATTTAAAGTGAGGTGGTACATTGTAAAAATGAGCCGCTCTTAAATTTCCTCGTCGTGTACGGGACAAATGAGCCGCCACTTGTAAGAGGTACCCAACACTATAGTGGCTTATGATTGAAGTAATGATTTACAGAAAATTTGTATTCTAGGTATACTTCTTGTTTTATATCCTAATTTCGCTTCAAAATATTTCACTTTATATATATATGCTGGTTGAAAAGTAGAAATATACCTTACTCAAATTGTGACTCACGATTAGGAATGTCCAAAATGAATGAATCAGATATTTCAGAGAGCTAGAAACATAATGAAAGGTTAAATATGTACTGATGTTGATAATACATCTTATTTCATATTTTTCCACTCAAATGAATTTCTCAAAATGGAAAAAGTGTATTGTATGATCAAAATGTACACATTATGAGTTAAATAAGGCATATGTAATAAAATTGTCAAGACTGAGATACTTGTCACGAAGAGGTCTATGAAGGCAAAATTTCTTGTAATGATATGTTATTTTCTTCTTCTTTCAAGGTTTGATATGAACAATTCATTAGACAGATTTATAATCACATAAATATCACCTATAAAAAAACTCAACTTCAAAGGTTGGGACAGTGTTGAAGTAGATCCATAGAAATTATTCATCTCTCAGTATTTATCTTTTGACAACCAGTAACTATTCAGGAATAGATACAGTGAAATCTCCCATGGGCGGACACTCACGGGACCGCTTGATGGTGTCCGTTTAAGAGGGATGTCCGCTTAAAAGAAATACATATGTACAAAAAAAAAATTCATAGAAATAATAATTGGAGAATATTGAACATAAAAATCAATATATATATAATGGTATAAGAAAGTGAACATTTTTCAAATTCAACTATAACTGAAAAATCAATGTGATGAATCATGAGGATAAACAAAAATTTTGATAAAAAAGAGACACTTCAATTACGAAAAAATTCCTGAATTTTTGTTTGTCTCATTTTTTTCCTGAATAGACAATCAAGAAATCTCAATTCTAATTTGAACAGAATATCTAAACTCTCTGAATCTCCGTGATTCTGGGCAAAACTTTTTAGCTACTTGGTTAAAGTCATAGCTTCCCCATAATTTTGGACAGCATCTGTTTGTCCTGGTACTTCATCATTATCAGAATCTCCGGAAAGTTCTTGAGTGTCATGTGAGTTCCCAATTTCATGCTCTGAATCAGGATCTTCAAAAAATAAATCTTCATCAAGGTTCAAAAAATCGTTGAGGTTTTCATTGAAACTCATATCCAAGAAATTCTTATTTTTGAGAATCTCTGCAATAACACTGAGTGGAAAGTCATCTTCAGGATCATATGTAACAGTCTGAGCCTGACTCAATAGGTCAGCACCTTACATATTTTCATGTTTAAAACCGGCTTTGCGGAAGCAATTTTTGCTTGTTCCCAAGAGGTTTTGGCAAAGTAAATTGCGTCCAATGGCTAGATTTTTTTTGTCAATTCGAATGCTGTACTAGCAGTCTCAATGTTTATTAGTAGGTGTTTCAGTATGAGACTGCGGTAGTGGGTTTTGAAATGTTTTATGATTCCCTGGTCAAGTGGTTGACAAGCTGATGTACAATTAGGGGATAGAAACAAAAGTTTAATATTTTTCAGGTGAATATCTTTTGGATGAGATCCAACATTGTCCAAAAACAACAAAATCTTCCTTGTTGTTTTTTGCCATTTTCCAATCTAGTTCAATCTCTGTCTTTCTGTCTTCATCCAAACTTTCCACTTCCAAGTTACAGGCAAATTGTTTATGTTTATATTTTTGAATGCTCTTGGTTCAGCTTCTTTACCGATGACTAAAAGTTTTTCTTCTTCCCCTGCCATATTTGCACAATGCAAAATTGTAAATCTCTCTTTGGGATATTTACCACCAACACATTTTTCTTTTTTGAATGTTAACGTTTCATTAGGCAGAGCTCTGAAATAGAGACCTGTTTCATCAGCATTAAAGATATCCCTGGGTGAATATTCTTTGATAAGAGAAGGACATTTCTTTC
The DNA here is from genome assembly GCA_030674115.1 of Micraspis discolor. Taxonomy (NCBI): domain Eukaryota; kingdom Metazoa; phylum Arthropoda; class Insecta; order Coleoptera; family Coccinellidae; genus Micraspis; species Micraspis discolor. Next base: position 563,545 of record JARTUT010000444.1, on the reverse strand, counting down.
TCTGAGACAACGTCAGAATTCAAACTAACACTAGTTAAATTCTCAGGAGTTTCGTGCAGCAGTTGGGATCGATAAATCCCCGGTCAACCGGGGAAGTTCCGAACTGAAGGCTGGTACTAATGTTGGCGCGCGACACAGAAACCTCCTCTTCTTTTCTATTGCGCCCCATTTGATGCAATGAACTAACAGCGATACTTTCCACAGATAATTGAAACAGAACCGATATTTTTTGTTTCGGTTTTGTCCGGTTAATAGAACATACCTTAGAGTCCGCGTCCGTTCAAGGGAATGTCCGTTCAACAGACAACTTGCACAATGTAAATTATATGGGAGTCAATTGGGACCACGTAAAACTGTCCGTTCAAGGGAGGTGTCCGTCTAAAGGGGGTGTCCGTGAGGGGGAATTTCACTGTAATTTACTATACATGTTGATAACAGCCAGTACTAATATATTTCTGAGAACTTAAATACATACTCTAGTTCTATCCAATTAAATATGCTTTATATTCAGGTGTATCTCAACCTATAATATATGGATCTAATTCCACTTGCATAGTTCTTTGTTCTGCATTAAGATCAATACAGTAACTTCAAACTTCTTCAATCTTCTAGTTTCCTTGATAATATATCCATATTATCATCTCTGAAAGGAACCAAAATAATATTCTCCATAGTTATATATTTTTTTTCATCATCATATTCTCAGAGCTTTTGAAATACCATCAATGTCCTGAAATAAATTTCTATTTTGAGAAATCCGTTTTCAACAGGACCTTTTTGCGATATAGACGACAGTGCGTAATAATATGACAGGAACCTAACCTAATTTCCTTGGCACCCCTGGTGATTGAATGGACATGAACAGAGTATATTTCAAACACGAGGTCCCATGTTTGTCAGAAACCTAGTTTGGAATGTAGAATTATTTTACAAAATATTAAAACGCTTTTTTTAAAAATACTTTTCTTTATCTTTTTCAGACTTTGAAATACCAGTGAGAGACAGAGTAAGGTTTTTAGATGCACTGACGGCGATTTTAACTTAAGTTCTTATTTTGTTTTGTCAATTTTCAAAGTGCAAATTATTTTTTTAATCATTGTAAATATCATTCCACAATTGAAAACTTGTATATTGATCAATAGAACGTAATTTTACAATTTTATTTAATAAATGACATTTTTCTCCCTCCCCAATGGACTTCACTACATAGTCTTTCACTTGATACTCAGATATACGCGGAATGAGAGCGTTGGGAAGGGGTGATTCAGCTCCTTTAGATTTCAAGGTGTTCAGTGACTCATAATTAGCATAAATGTGGGGTTTCATTGTTATCAAACAATTATTTTTCAAGTTATGATCATGATCAACCAATCAAACAAGAAGAGAAGGCTCAACAGTTTTTTTTAAAAGACCAATCACATCCTGAATGTGACCTGTATATTGCTTCTCAGCCATTTTAACGTCTGTGCGTCGCCACTGTAATATATTCGAGTACCACTAATTATGAGGGTATATAGGTGTATATCAGTATACAGTGATGAGCAACTGTGTGGAACCAAGTAAATATCTCTGGAATTGTTTGAGATATCAAAATGAAATTTGGAAGATGAATACTCCAGTAGATTACCTATTTGTTTTCATATTTTCTAACAATGTTGAACTTCCGGTTTTACCAGAAGTATTGTCAATTTTAAAATTTGCAACGGAATACCCTGTGTATTATTTTAGTTTTTGAAGAAACATTTTATTACGACTACAGAAATATCGGGTTCGATATTCTTCTTGCGTAGAAGATTAGACGAAACATGGGCACTAATAGTTATTCATGAATAAATAATAATAATTTATTGATCCTCTAAGACATAAATACATGTATAGGATAGGTCAGAATGAAAAAATACAACAGAAAATAAAAATTATTCGACTTGAAAAGATATCATTGTCGATAAAAATCGGCAACACTATAATAACATTCCTCTACTAACTTAGCTTTAATTATCGTTTTGAATTCTTTTGAGCTCCAGAGATTTAATATGTTTGGGTAGATGATTAAATAGTTTGATACACTGATAATTTGGCGAATATTCGAATTTAGTTGTAGTATGTTTGGGGATAAAGAGTAAGTCATCATGTCTGGTATTATAACTATGAAAGCTAGAGAGTCTTGTGAAGTTTCCCTCATTTTGCTTGAAATACATCAGGCGCCTAAAGATGTATATACACGTCACTGTTAAAATCTCTCTTTTTATGAAAGTTGGTCGACAAGAGGACCTTGGAGGGATATTGAAGATCGTTCGCAAAATTCTCTTCTGGATTATAAATACTCTACTAACATCAGTGGAGTTCCCCCACATCATGATGTTATACGATATGTGGCTGTAAACTAAGCTGTAGTAAATACTCATGATGGCTTCTATTTTCATTTTAGATTAGAATCGATGTAGATTCCGACGAATTTTGCGTGCTCCTTCGAAGAAATTATGTCGTTCTGATGGCGAATAGTCAGTTGTTGTTGCTCAACACTTCTCACAGTAAAGTGAACACATTGGGTTTTCTCAATATTTATAATGAGGGAATTTGATCGACACCAGTCAATAAAGCACTGCACTATCTCTCTGCAAAGTTTCTATAGATCATCAAAAGTTCAAGCTGAAACTAACATAGACGTATCGTCTGCATCAAAAGTATTCTGATCAACTTGGATAACGAGAGTGTATCGGGGAAATTTGATGAATTAGTCATCATTTTCCTCAAATTTTCAGTTAAATCGTTTATGAACATGAGAAAAAGGAGCGGTCCCAACACAGAACCCTGTGGGACTCCAATATTCAACTCTCGTTCAGCTGAAATGAAATCAGCCACTTTGACGGACATTGTTCTACCATGTAGACAACTTGAAAGCCAGTAAAGAAACACTCCCCTGAAACCCAAATTATAACACTTATCGATGAGTACTTGGAACCAAAGGCTGTCAAATGCCCGCGATAGGTCGAAGAACAATCCTGCGACGAACTGGCCACTATCAAGATACTCGTATGCAGCTCCAACAAGATAAAGAGCTCCTGACTGTGTTGAGCGACCTGGTCTGAACCCATGTTGTGAGATATCAAGTATGTGATACTTGTTTAAGAAGTTCATCATTCTGTTGAACACAATCCGCTCAAAAACTTTGGAAAACACACTGGGCATCGACATTGGTCTGTAGTTTGCTATATCAAGAGCAGAACTTTTTTTGTGTACTGGGATCACAACAGCTTTTTTGAGGAGATGAGGAAAAATTACACAACTTACAGATAGATTGATTATGTGGGCAAAATGTGAAGCAACATCAACGCTTATCAGTTTCAATATGCGAGAAGAAATGGAATCAACTCCACAACTCTTTTTACTATTTAGTGCTCTTATAGTGTCCAATACTTCACACTCAAGGACAGGGTGGAAAAAAAAGCTTGAGTTGAGTATTCCAGAAGTTGTTCCGGCGACAGTAGGTAATTCACTGTAGTAAGATTTGAGTTTCTGCTCAGTGATGGTAGAAAAATAATCAACAAAAATCGTCGCAATATCTTCAGCCTTGGAATATAAGACGTTATCAACCAGAAGCTCAGTGGGCCTAATTACTTTATTCTCTCGTCCAGTCAGAGCGTTTACCAAAGACCACACCGTTTTGTTTTTCTTATCGGAATTTTGTATGAGTAAGTTATTATATGTCAATTTAGTATTAGTAATTAAAGTTCTTTAAGATTGTTTCGTGTGCTTATATAAATTATATGTTGATTCACAAGACAAGTTTTTATGTAGCCAATGTATATTTTGGAGTTTTTGCTTGGCTGAAATGATCTCCGCATTGATCCAATTTTTGTTGTTGTTAATGAAGTTCTTACTTCTCGTCAATGGGCAACAAGCCTCAAATATTCTTTGAATCAAAGAGATAAATGACCCGAAACATACATCCACATCGACATAATCATAGATCTGCTGGAAGTCACAATTAGAGATGCGAAGAACAAAATCATTCTGGTTATTTTGATGAAGTTTTCTGACCAAGCCTGACATATTCTGAGTCTTCATTTTGAATTCAATGAAAAAATCAAGCGTGAAAGCACGATGGTCACCAATGAAAGCCTCAAAGACCTCGGCTGTGCAGTAATCAGAATCGATGTTGGTCAAAATATAGTCAACCTTAGTCATGGACGTATGTCCCCTAACGTTAGTAAAAACTCTTGTGGCATCTCTTGATGAGATGTGTAAATTGAAGCAGTTTAGAAAATCTAGAAACAATTTATAGTGGAGACAACCTTCTGTAAGAAAGTCAATATTCAGATCCCCACATACAAATATTACATAACCTTTTCTATAACAATAGTTCAAGGTGTGCGAGATTTTATCTAAAAATAACTCGAAATCTCCTGAACAGGGTCGGTATACACTTAGAATAATTACCAGTCGTGAACTATAAGCATTCATTTTAACTCCACAAACCTCGTATTGCATTTCCTCGGAAAACTGGGACACGTATAGTTTTTTCACTGGTAACTCAGTCTTCACATAAACCATCGATCCTCCATGAGCTCTTCTGGGATGGCAGTAGAAATCCAGCAGATGATATCCGGAGAAATTCATTGTCAGCACGCTATCAGGACTGCACCAGTGCTCAGAAATGCATACAATGTCTGGTTGTTTCTCGTTGAATAAAACTTCAAGGTCAGCTAACTTGTTGGAGATGCACTGGACATTCAATTGGAGAATTTTAAATTTATGTCTCAGGCCATTGGTAGAAGGTTTATCACTACGTATTAACTCGCCACCACCTGTTGACGACGCCTGGGAAAAAAACTGTTGACTGCAACACCCATTGGCCAGAATTCAGGATTCAACATCCTATCCAGAAGTTCAACAGGCAGTGTAACCTTGAAGGACGAATACACCTCCGGTTGTTTCGAGTTTAGTTTTTCACATGTAACATCCTGTATGTGTTGTAAATAATTTTGTAGCTCACCAACGGTCGTATCTGGACTGAGTCTTGTTACATGCAGGTGGGTAAACTTTCTTTTTGGGACCACATTAAGGATATTCGTCTTTTGTGTTCCAACTAGGGGCTTATTGGATTTCTTTGGCCCCATCTTATCTTTTTTTGCCGAGATATTAGACATCTTGGAAGTTTCAGCAGATAATTTGGTAGTACTGTTCTTTTTCCTTCCTGAGACAACTTGCCAGGCATAAGATTCCCCTTTATCTGTAGGTGAACTCCCGTACACTTCTTCGATTACGCTCGGAGGTTCCAAATGTGAACTCACTGAAGTACGGGACATATACGACAATAATGGTCACATATACGACAATAATGGTTCTTTCGGATTTCCCGTCACATTGATTATCAGCTGGGTCCTTGATAAGGTTTGCAACATTCTTGATAGAACGAATTTCTTCTGTGAGTTTTTCTATTTGTTTACTTTGCGACATTATTACAGTTTTAAATGAAATAAATTCATTCTTGAATAATTCAGAGATTTCAGCAACAATTTCATCCCGTAATTTTGATACATCCAGCGCTGGTTGGTGATACTCAGTTTGCGTAATTTTGATGTTTGAATTTCAATACTTTCTCATTCGGCACTAGGCATTTATTGCATTTCCAATTATAGGAGTTATGGGAACGCATTTCATTAAAACTTTCCACTGATAAGTCAACACACTTGATATGAAAACTATTGTTACAAGAAAAGCATTGTAAAGAATCATCGTAACGATCTATTTTGTCAAAACACTGAGAACAACAAATTCCAAGACCGTGCGGCATGATGACAAGCTGAACAATAAATAGTTTTTGGAAAAAAAAACATTATTCGCGATAGTTTTTGAACATAATCGTGTTAGTATTGGGTAGTACACGTCTTAAAATTGAGTTTGTAAAAGGTGTCTCATTTTTGTACTGAAGCGGTACATTGTACCACTTCAAATGAGGCGAGGGGGTCTGGCCATTTATGACGCGATACGATGTCGGGACAAAATTTGTACTAGTATAGACGACGGGTTGTTGAGGCGGTGTAGCGTAGCGAGGGCGAGGTAGGTAAGAACTAGAAACGTTGATGGTCTGTCTCACTTCAAATATGTCGATGCAAAAGGAGGGTAAAGTTAACTGTCGACAGAATTGAAGTAATGAAAGAGGCAAAATTTAGAATGCAAATTAATTGTTGGATTTTAAAACTTAAGGTCGGTGAGCGAGTGAGGGGAAGATATTACTGACTATGACGGTTTTTTTATTCAAAATAATCGAAGCTTACCGTGATTATATATTCTCGTGTAATTAAAAAATTTTGAGTTTCGTCTCATATAATACACAGTTTTCCAGTTCGTTTTAGAACAAACTGTTTTTATGTCATGAGATCGTGGTAAAAAATAGCAGGTAGTAATCGCGAGCTTAGCATTTTATTCCTTCTCTGAAGAATCAATATTCTCATACAATCATCGAAAATAAAATTGTTTTTCTGTTGAGTTCAAAGAAACTCCTATAAAATCTCATCATATTCGGTAAGAGGTGACAAAGACGCCCCGCGCCTTAAAACCCTCCTTAATTCCTTTATTCACGACTTTCTACTATGCATCAGTACATCCCCTCAGCCCTTATTTACCTCTGTCTCTGTCGTTTTTGTACTGGTGACCAGGACCAGGACTTATCCCCTCTCCCTCTTTGTATTTGTACCGTGTGGCTCCATCGCTTCCTGGTCCTCATCGAGGCGAAGTGGGACATATGAAGTGAGGTGGTACATTGTATAAAAATGATGTGCTCTTACATTTTCTCGTCGTGTACGAGACAAATGAGCGGCTTCTTGTAAGAGGTACCCAACACTACTTCGTGTGCTTTATTCGGCGAACATAAATGCGCTTCTTCGTAAGTCTGGGAATATCTACAAAAAAAGCTGGCTATTTTTGCTAATTTTTATTTCACTTATCATAAGAGTATCACATCACTATATATTGCAATTTCAAACATTCAACTATATCATGAGAAAAAATTCAAGTTTTGATTCGGCACGAATATAATCAATATTTTATTTCCAAAAAGTACATCCATATAGATATTATTGCTTATTCAGTCTATTTCAACGACCCAAAAATATAATCTATCTCATATATAATCTCAATTCTCTCCATTCGGCTGTGACATTCTATCATTTATGTCTAAAAATTTCACGTTGCCTTTTTGAAATTTTTCTACGAAATCCAGGCAACTGTCTACAGTCAGCTCTACGCCGTACTCCATCACAGCGAATCGTCTGTTGGGAATGTCCACGCCTACCAGCAGGGGTACCACGTCGTCTAAACCAACCAGATCGCGTACAATATCGCTTGTCTCGCTGTCAAGGCCAACTAGAAATTGAAGGTAATTCTCGTTTTCAACACTGAACAAGAAATCTTCTTGAAAAGCGTTGAAATTGATGTTGTGCTTCTTGTAGTAAGAGTCTGCTGCTGGGGTGAGAATTGACTCGGCAAAATGTAACTCGGTTTCTTCTCCATCTGTGAATTTGGAAATGCTCAGTATCAGTTTTGATGGTTACAATTTATAATCATTAGAAATGTTTTGAACTAGGTACAAGGTTATCTTTATAGTACGAGCATTAGATGATTCTCAGCTTCTATATGGAATACATTCCAGAAACAGTGTTTTCTGGAGGAGGCAAATGATGCCTAGGGTGTCCGGGGAATAACTGTACATCAGTGACGGCTCGTCAGGGTAGGCAGGGTCGGCCGAGCCGACCCAAACGCAACCGAAAAAGAGAAGGTGAAAATAAATATTTTTTTAATCGAAACTTATTTGAAAAATTAATAGCATTATTTAAATCTCAAGAAATTCCCTTAGTATCTTTTCCTCTGCCCTCTATATATCTCATATTTCCACTCAACACATAGAAGTACACATTATTTTGGTCAAACACCTCAAATAATTTTTATTCCAAGTTCCCGCATCTGTCCTTATACGTAATAACGCAGCTCAGCCAGTCGAGCCACCGCTTTCAGTTTATGATTTCATCTTACACATACGTCGCTCGAAGTTCCTATTAATGGAACTCTACAATACCTCGACTGTGACACTTGCGAGGTCGGCCGAGAAGACTTAGCCCAGTCCTACATTGGAAGCGGATTTAGTCTGGCCAGCCAACCCGACCCGATTTGATTCTCTTCAGAGCAGTCCAGACCAGATCGAACACTGCCTCCAATGTAGGAGGACAGTACGTTTTCTTTGTTTTTGTTTCTTCCAGACCCAGCCAGACCCGTCCAGACTGTCTGATCTGGAGAAATTCCGCTTCCAATGTAGGACTGGCCTTAGCCGTCGGCCGAGAAATTGTTTATTATTATCGATGTTTATTTCAAATATCAAATTAAAAATTGTAATTTAATATCCGACATCTTCATATTTTTATCCTGAATTTGAGATAGAAAGAGAAATCATTATGTATTTTGAATTTTTTCACGTATCCTGTTAATAATTGAAATTTTCTCCCTCAAATCTCAAATTACTATTATCATAAGTACTTGAATATTATTTCAATTTCAGAAAAAAGTGTATTCGTACTGTATGGAATAAATTTTGTGATTTTCTGACCATAAAAATTCATTCTTAGTAACTGTAAATAGCAAAACAGCAACCCACGACTTGTTTATTTTTCGAAGACAAGGTCGGCCAAGATACCCTTGGGGAGGGGGTATATGAGAATTGCATTGCGTGTGTTTATACCACAGTATAGGGACCAAGCCTCCCAAGTTTCAATAATATCCGTCAATAAGTTTGGATTTTATGATGGTCTTAGTATTTCCATGAAGCTGGAATATCACCCTGTAGCTTTCTAGGGAAATCCAGAAATTAATTTTTTATAGTCAATTCGTAATCAGCTAGTCCAACTCTATCTCTGGTATGAGTATGTACAGTTATTCCCCGGACACCCTGTATATATTATTTGAGGAATAAAATAATGAATCTATCTATACGATATATTAAATTTAGATATAAAGGTCATCCAAATGTCAAATCTAGATGCCAGCACTATGTAATTTTTACACGTGACATCTTTTCGAATGACATAAGCCATTTTGTTTTATTAGAAGGAAGTACAGTTTTAACCATGGACAGGTACACATTGATTGGGCAATTTTTCTTCGAAGATGACGCTGGAAATGCTGTTACTGTGAAAGATGAGCGATACCAATCAATGTTGAGAGATTTTTATGGACACAGTTGAGTCATATTAATGTGTCTGACGTCTATTTACAGCAAGACGGTGCTACATGTAACACACCTGGAGAAAACATTACGTTTTTGCAATCAAAACTTCCTCAACGTGTAATTTCACGAAATGCAGATTTCAATTGGCGTCCAAGGTCATGTGATCTAACACCATTAGATTTTTTGTGGGGTTTTTTGAAAAGTCGAGTGTATGCCAACAAGCCACGAACAATTAATGATCTCAAGAACAACATTCAAGTTGAAATTCGTGAAATAACACCAGCAACATGTCTGAAAGTCATGAAAATTTCGATATCCGGATGGATGCTTGCAGACGCAGTCGTGGTGGACATTCGAATGATATTCTATTCCACTCATAATTGTAATGAATCATACTTTTAATAAAGAAAAAAACAGCTTGAAAAAACTGGAAATAGTTTGTGTTTTATTTCAAAGAAAAAAGTAGGCACGTTTTTTGGATGACCCTTTATTTCTTCGAAATTTTTGAGTAAGTAACATACCCACAAATAGTACAATAGCCGGAAAGTCCTGCAGTTTGGCTGCGAATCTCTCGGTCAGAACGTTCACAGCTCTAGGCTTCCATGGGAAATTCTGTGAAATATAAAATTCATAAAGCATAGGTTGTTGACGAGAAATTGTTGATGATGGAAATTATTATTTGGGTAATAACCATCATCCATGATTGTTTTTGCCCCCAAAGTTTCAACAGACATCTTCTATCGTTTTCAAAAATTAGATTTCACCAAAACTGGTGATTATTTTTATTATATATATTATATTTTATTATTTTAACCATAGATTCTTGAAGTCAAAAGAAACATTTTCTTCCTATAATATTTTTCCAAATTTGGTCCCGTTTAGAAGATATAGAGTGTTGAAATTTCATAAAAAAATTACATTTTCACCTGTAATATTCAAACAACGATATCAATTGAAATGATCTCTTGTAGTAGGTTTTGATAACAGTCGTCCATATTTTGGCATCAATAGATTTATTCTTGTGAATTTCTCACTACTACTGTACAGATTGGTTAAATTGCATGATCTTGTACTTCCTGGAATCATTAGTCTTTTTTGCAGATAAAATCATTCATCATCTTTTATCCTAAATTGTACCATATTTGAGATATTTGAAGTTGAAAGAAATTAAATCGATATAATCATCTGATGAAACATGAGTGAGTGAATCATTTCTTGAAGGGAAAATAATGTTTTTAAAAAATTCAGATTCAATAGTGGATGCTGTGGAAGGTGATTTTCATTCAAACTAAACTGGACTACAGAGGGGTATTTGCCCAATGTGAAAACTTGAAATCCTTATAACTTTTTAACGCAGCTGAATATGGAAAAACGGTATGGTTAAAAAGTGTTTCATCTGATCTCAAGAACCTATGATTTAAATTAACGTAGTGGTCATGGACTCACCCTGTATGTATCGCTTCAAATAAAGCATATTTTCAAAAAACTCCAATAGATATTTGAGAAGATTAATAGTTTGTCGTTTCATTTCAAATTTCCAAATATTTTTTTATCAAAGAGTACATCAAATTGAAACGTTTAAGGTTTGCATATACTAACTTTTGGCGTTATTTGAAGGGTTATTCAGATTTCTGTTTTGATAATATGCTGAATACTTAGACTTTCTCGATCATTAATGCGATTTTTATACACATTTTCTTTCAAAGTGCCCCAAACATAAATTTTAATTTAATTTGTGAACTCATTGGAATTGAGGCGATCGGGAAATATTACCAGCCCGAATAGCCGCCCTCTCATCAATCCCAACCAAACATTGACTCTTAATTCATGCTGATAATGAGATATAACAGTCGCATGTGGATTTTCCGTTTCCCATATATGGGAATTTCGTAAATTTATTTCTCCACTTTTAGTGAATGTTGCCTCATCTGTCCATAAGATTTGATCACATCCCCACTCTTCCAACTTATTTAGGTACCACCTACAGAATTCTAATCTGACCAAATTCTGGACTTTATTTAAATGATGAATTATTTTGTTTCAAAACTCTGTGTACTGTGAAATGGTGAAGTCCTAATGTGGCACCAACACGCCGAGTACTTGTAGTGGGATATTCTCTAATAGTGCGAAGCATTGCTGGTGCTTGCCACCAGTGCTGAGCATTTCGACCACCTTCTCTATTTCGTAAACCTCGAAACGATCCAGTTTCACCAGAGCGCCTAAAAACTTCTACTAATGCCTTTCTTCTAGGCTGTTGTCTATTGGGGAAACGTAACGGGTACTCCCGCACTGCTGCTCATGAATTTCTGTTAGCAAACCCGTAAATAAACAGCATATCCCGATATTCAATATTTGAGAAGACAGGCATATCCTTTTTTTGTAGAGTGTATAAGTCGTATTGATTCGTTAAAGTAAATGATCTTTTTCTTAAGTTAACTTAATGACAGATCTTGTCAAATTTAAGTTAATTTGCATATCCTCGAACCCATGCAAATGTCAAGTTTGCTTAGCTCGAGATTAAATTCCGCCATATTGTTCATTTTCATTCAAGGCATTCATTCCCGGCGGCCCCTGCGGGTCCGCCAGATACGCACCAACACACCCTCCAACCCGCCTCCTCCTCAAACTTTTATTTACAACTTTGCTGTTTTTATGTTACTATTAATAATATTTATAACTGTTTTGAAACTACAATGTTTTAAAATGAATTATCATGAAATTTGCGTTTCTGATTTTTATGTTTTTCTGACTTAAAACCGTAATATTATTGGAAAAACAAAAAGTTAAGTGAAAAGTTGATATACCGTTTAAAAGTCTATTACATGTACTAGTTTTTCCTAGAAAAAAAACAACTACTTATTCACCAATTTTCAATGGTACAGCTAACAAGAAAATACCACTAAGTTTGCACTCTTTTCAATTTTACATTTACCCTTTTACAACACCCGGTATAAAACATTTCTTTAACATTAGAACTACCTTTTTTTATAGCTTCTTAACTGCCCTTTGCGATGATATGGTCAGATTTGTTGTAGCTGTAAGAATAACAGAGATATTCTTTTTTAAAGGGGAAAACAAAAATTTCGAAAAACCAAGAAGTGTTAAATAACCTGATAACTAACAACTTTTCGAAAAAGTGTTATAGGACATTTTTGTTGCAAATGACTTGTACTGTCACCTACTGAAGTTTGGCACCTATTACAGTAGACACCCTGTATAAGATAGACAAAGCATTCCCTTGTAAAATGTCGATTTGTTGAAACCTCACCCGTCAACACCGCATAAAATCTTTTTCCATTTACTCGGGTCACAATCAGGGCTATTCACTAACCTAAGTTGCTATGAATAGCCACCGAAAATCGTGGTTATCTTCAAGGTAAGTTGCTAAATGCGAAATCGGTATTCACTATTCAAGAAAGTGGTTATGAAAGATGCTATGCATAACAACTAGTGGCTATCCGTAGTAGTTTACTGGCAACTGCTTTATAGGTGTTGCTATTGATAACTACTCTTGTTGGCTACTGTTTGTTTATTCAGGGCTATTCACTAACTCAAGTTGCTATGAATAGCCACCGAAAATCGTGGTCATCTTCAAGGTCAGTTGCTAATCGCGAAATCGGTATTCACTATTCAAGAAAGTGGTTATCAAAGATGCTATGCATAACAACTAGTGGCTATCCGTAGTAGTTTACTGGCAACTGCTTTATAGGTGTTGCTATTGATAACTACTCTTGTTGGCTACTGTTTGTTTATTCAGGGCTATTCACTAACTCAAGTTGCTATGAATAGCCACCGAAAATCGTGGTCATCTTCAAGGTCAGTTGCTAAGCGCGAAATCGGTATTCACTATTCAAGAAGTGGTTATGAAAGTTACTATGCATAACGACTAGTGGCTATCCCTAGTAGTTTACTGGCAACTGCTTCATAGGTGTAGCTATCGATGACCACTCTTGTCGGCTACTGTTTGTTTATTGTTTTTTTCATTTATGTGAACAAATAAGTTTTAATCGAATAAGAATGACATTTTTAGTGCAAATGAACTTTTTAATGAATTTGGAATTACAAAGGTATTAATAGAGAGTATTGTAGGGTAAATGCGCCACTGCTGCAAAGGCTTAACGCTGTCTTCATATTATTCAACTCTTTTGTGAGTTGCATTCACAGTTCTCCAACTTTTACTGATTCAGCTGGCGATAGTTTTATCATCACTTTATGCTCGCTCAGGAAATTCATCATAAATTGATATCTTCATTGCTTGCCTTTTTAAACTTGTTATGTCTAAAATAAGATATGTTAAATTAAAAATACCGAAAATTGTCTTTTATATAACCTCATCCTTCTTCCATAGTTACAGTACAGATTCCTCGAAAATAATTGAAATCTTTTCCCAACTTTCTTTAACGGTCATTTTTCGTGATTTTGAAGGTTATGTATGTGCTTATTCCACAGACAAATCCATATCATTTGTCTATGGTTGAATCGAGAAAACGGACATTTGAACTATTTTGCGGTGTTGCCATGACTCTCTTCACAAAAAGTTGTTATGATAACAACAGTTGTTAATGGTTAGTTAGAGAATACCCAAAAAGGGTAGCAGTGGCTATCGAAAGTTGTTATACGAGTTGCTTTGGATAGCCACGGCGAAAGCAACTTGAGTTAGTGAATAGCCCTGATTTTTAGTGCAAATGAACTTTTTAATGAATTTGGAATTACAAAGGTATTAATATAGAGTATTGTAGGGTAAATGCGCCACTGCTGCAAAAGCTTAACGCTGTCTTCATATTATTATTATTCAACTCTTTTGTGAGTTGCATTCACAGTTCTCCAACTTTTACTGATTCAGCTGGCGATACACTGTAAAAAATAGTTCCTCATCTCAAACCATATTAATTTGTATCAAGTACTCCGTACGTTTGAATACAGCCAAATGCATAAAGTACTTGACCCTACCGCCCTCTACGGTTGAGAATGGCGTTTACCTAAATAAAAGTTTCTTGAGCTAAGAAACTGATTAGTTTCAACCAAGCTCAGAGTTATTGACTCAGGTGGTAAAAATTTGATCCAACGGTAATATTAATTAGTATGTAACTATTGATACTTTTCGTAGAATAAAATTTTGGTTTCATGTAAATAAATATAAGAAAAATCCAGTCACAATCAAGTTTCTGATTAGCGAATTCCGCATTTTGAATAGTCTAGCACTGGTTAATGAAGTCACTCATAACTCCACGACCGACACTCAAGATCCAGAGTCGAGCAGCCCTTCTGAACTTATACATGGGCCTCAAGGTTCTATGGCCAACAGGAAAAACTCCATATACTCTTGGTGCCAGGTATGAAGAACAACGCTGACCGATGCTCTTCCTACATCTTGTTCTCTTAAATGTGGTGTCTCTTTTTCTGGTAAAATGAGAGTGATCAACCTGATCAATAATTATTTTATTGGTGTATACCTGGCCAAGCAGTTTCATACAGTAAAGTTGACGGACATCTAGGACATCAGATATCCTGAACAACTCGTCACTAGGGAAGGTAGGTATTTTATTATATATCACTCTCAGTAACCACTTTTGGATGACAAGAACTTGTGCCAGGTGGGAATCGTATGTAGCACCCCATGCTATATTTCCGTAGCTTAAATGAGGCTGGACCAGAGAAATGTACAACATCCTAAGGTGCCGGACATCTAGATGACTTCTCAAGAACTTGAACTTCCGCAGCATTCCTCAGTTTTTTTTTTTACAATGTAGTTGCAGTGGTGATCCCATTTCATGTTCCTATCTACAATAACTCCCAAATATTTTACCGTTTCCGACTCCTTTATACAGACACCTCCGACATTCAAGGACCCCAGGTTTGGCTGTCCAGATTCATAAATTGAGAATGCTAAATAAACAGTTTTATCCGTATTCAGAGTCAATTTGTTATACTGCAGCCAATTTACAATAATTTTAAAATCTGTCTCAGCCACGTTTTTCACCTCCTCCCATGTATTACCTTCGTATACCACAGCAGTATCATCGGCGAAACTGAATACTTTACCACGGGTATTCATCTTTAGCAGACCATTCACATAAATGTTGAACAAGAGCGGCCCCAGGACTGTACCCTGCGGAACACCGTAAGTTACAGTATTTTCATGGCTTATTTCATTTTCAACTTGAACATATTGCTTTCTATTCTCCACGTAATTCTCCAACAATCGGTAAGTGGTCCCCTGAAGCCATACGTTTCCAACTTATCCAAGAGTCTAGAGTGAGAGATAGAGTCAAATGCCTTCGAAAGATCCAAGAATATACAGAGAAGCGGGACACTTCTATCCAAACGATCGTAAATCAACGTTGTAAGCTCTCTGATAGCATCCTCGGTAGATACACCCTTTTTGAAACCGAATTGCCTCTCTTCAATTATGTTATGTCTATTTAAGAAACTGAGAATGCGATCTTTAATAGCTTTTTCGACAATCTTGGAAACTGCAGAGGTTAGTGAAATTGGCCTATAATTGGAGATCTTCTTTTTGTCGCCGCTTTTATAGAGTGGCTTAATTACACCCACTTTTAAACAGTCTGGAAAGCACCCAGAAGAAAAACACGCATTTATAATATGGGCTAGTGGTGTAGACACTTCGTTTTTGACTTGTTTCAGTGTGTCGGATCTTATGCTATCAACCCTGGTGCCTTTTTGGACTTCAGCTCTCCAATCAGTTTGATCACTTCCGTGGTATCCACAGGCTTAAAAAAACAGCTATCTCTCATGTAGCACACTTCATCCACGTGACCATCAACATCTGAGACATCACCTGCCAGAACTTCTCCTATCTTAGCATAATAATCGTTAAACGCGTTGGCAATAATTTTTTTATCTTTAGTTATACCCCATTCTCATCCAGTATTTCGTCTATCCTTATTGTAGATGATCTAGTACCACAAATTTCATTTACATGTTTCCACACAACTGCAGATTTATTTCGATCTCTCTATACGCTTCTGTAAATATCTTTTCTTGCTGGCTTCAATTAATTTGAGAAGTTTATTTTTGTAGGTGGTGTATTCTTGCTTCAGCTTCCGATTTTCAGGATCCTTTCTATGAGCTGTATAACGACTATTTTTCTCGTTGATGGACTTTAGGAGACCCTTTGTTATCCAAGGACGCTTGCCGATCTGCTTATTATTGAAAGTCACTCGGTTAGTATTTCCGCTGATATGGTTTTTCACTATTTCAATGAAGTAATTCATCTTTAAATGAGGATTTTTTCGTCATAGACTCCACTCCAACTTTTACTCCTCAGATCCGAGATTAAATTCTCATAGTCAATATATGTACGGAACTTTTGATTTGCATTGTTTTTCACAGGAAGTTGCCCGCGCGGAGGGTTGATAGTTATAAATGTGGGCCGATGGTCAGTTATGTGGTAGTTCAGTACGTAGCTGTTCATTGTTTGACTTAATTCATTTGGACACTTTTGCCTGACATAAAAATGGTCCAGACATGTTCTGCTGTCAGGGCGAGTAACTTTATTTATAAGTGACTCGTATCCATTTGAGCCCATTATATTCTTATAGTCTTCAACACTTTTATCATCTTGAGTCAATATATCCACATTAATGTCCCCTGTTATTACGTGATAATCAAACCGTGTATCCAGATGTTTAAGATAGTGAAATAATTGTTCGTTGAATGCATTTAAGATATGTTAAATTAAAAATACCGAAAATTGTCTTTTATATAACCTCATCCTTCTTCCATAGTTACAGTACAGATTCCTCGAAAATAATTGAAATCTTTTCCCAACTTTCTTTAACGGTCATTTTTCGTGATTTTGAAGGTTATGTATGTGCTTATTCCACAGACAAATCCATATCATTTGTCTATGGTTGAATCGAGAAAACGGACATTTGAACTATTTTGCGGTGTTGCCATGACTCTCTTCACAAAAAGTTGTTATGATAACAACAGTTGTTAATGGTTAGTTAGAGAATACCAAAAAAGGGTAGCAGTGGCTATCGAAAGTTGTTATACGAGTTGCTTTGGATAGCCACGGCGAAAGCAACTTGAGTTAGTGAATAGCCCTGATTTTTAGTGCAAATGAACTTTTTAATGAATTTGGAATTACAAAAGTATTAATATAGAGTATTGTGGCTAAATGCGCCACTGCTGCAAAAGCTTAACTCTGTCTTCATATTATTATTATTCAACTCTTTTCAGTTGCATTCACAGTTCTCCAACTTTACTGATTCAGCTGGCGATAGTTTTAATTTCATCACTTTATGTTCGCTCGCGAATTGCGCTATATCGAGATACAAGGATTTATTTCATCAATCTTATTGTCTTGATAATCCGAATTGTGGAAAATGATCGCCCGAAAATGTTCACGAGATTATTCCAGTTTTTTTAGCCGAGATGAATTTTTCAAGAGCCTGTAAGCTCAACACAAATGGTGAAAACGTTCTGAGCATTTTATATTTGTCCACAAGAGGTCTCTGTGTCGGAATGTCATAGTTCCAGATAGCGTCAACAGCTGTATGCTGGGTTTCATACACGTTGATCGGTTAATCAACCCGTTGATTGAGCGATACTAGGCCTGAAATTCCGTGAATTCGGCATTCAATTGGTCCATCTGACATATCCGTTCTGTGTTCTGTTTTGATCAACGATTTATATGAAACCCTTTATTAGTCTGGCAACATTCGGTATTGCATAGGCCCGAAATCTAAGGAGCAAATCCCCCGTTTCAGCAACAATTAACCGCAAAACTTAAAAGAGCCTTTTTTCGACCATATGGGTAACTCCGATCTACTCCCGAACATGAAAATTTACAGATAGCTCAATTTAAAAGAATGTTATACTGCCCTCTTTCAAAACTACCACCATTTCGACTCGTGATTCTTACCTGTGCCAGAGGATCTTCAGCCAGTTCTGTTCTAGCATCCATGGTTATTACGTGTCCATTGTTGTCCAACAGCAAAAGAGTAGGGATACCTCTGATACCATAGAGCTGGGCCAATTCTGCTCTTACAGCTGAATGTTGGAACGGTACCGCCAACCATGGCATATATTCTATATGGGTAGAAAAGGACTCCGCGCTCCTGCAAAACATATTTAGGATATTTAAGATACAACACATGTCATACTTCATACAAGAAAAAAAAAAAAGGGTACTTCATTTTGCGCTTATCTACTATATAAAAATAAGTAGGGTTTTCCTTCCTGACGCTATAATTCCAGAACGCACGAACCGATTTCCAGGGTTTTGCATTCGTTGGAAAGGTCTCGGGCTCCGTGAGGTTTATAGAAAAAAAAATTCAGGAAAAATTGAACAGAAAAGCGGGAAAATCTTGCCGTCTCTGCTGCATAGCATGTACTACAAATCAATATTTTAAGTAGAGGGCGCCGGTGCGTGATACATTGTTTAATGCGACTACGGCGATTCTTCTAGATGGCGGTCGTACTGCACATTCTGCGCTTAAGTTGCCACTCAATTTAAGAACAATTGATACTCCAACATGCAATATTTTCCGATCCATTTCAATGGGAAAATTGTTGATGCAATGCAAGTTCATTGTTTGGGATGAGTGCACAATGGCACAAGAAATCGCTTGAAGCACTTAAATTCACACTGAAAGATCTTCGGCTAATAACATCTTTGGCGGCTTGATGATATTTTTGGCCGGCGATTTCAGGCAGACGCTGCCAGTAATTCCTCGTGGAACGCCTGCACATGAATTGAATGCCACTTTTATGGAATAACGTAAAAACATTATCGCTAACCGCTAACCACTAATATGAGAGTTCAACTTCAAAATGATCAAAGTGCTGCACAATTTTCCAAACAATTGTTAGCTGTTGGAAATGGAAAAGTCCCAGTAGATGCGACATCTGGATTAATTACTCTTACCAAAGACTTTTGTCGATTTGTAGACTCTCAATTAACTCTTATTGATAATGTTTTCCCAAACATTAGTGAGAATTATCAGAATTATACTTGGTTAAGTCAACGAGAAATTCTTGCCCCAAAGAATAATGACGTACATGCTCTGAATTTCACCATTCAATCAAAAATTGCTGGCGATTTGGTGACTTACAAATCCGTTGATTCCATAACATATTCCGATGATGTAGTAAATTATCCAACGGAGTTTTTGAACTCTCTGGAGTCAATTATCTGTAATGAACACCTCACCAAAATGTAATGAACACCTCTTTCCAATGTCCCAGTAGAAGAGCGACTTTCCACCGACGAAGAGGTGTTAAAAAAAATTGAAAATTTAAAAATTTTTTTATTTAGAGTTTCTTCGGGAGAAATCTTCAGGGTTCGGCTCGTGGCCAGAAAGGACAAGTCTTCGATTCTGTAAGATTAGGGAACTCAATAAAATTTCTGAATAAAAAAACTAATTTATTCGAAGCACACCAGAAAGAAACAAAATGACAATTTTAGCAAGCAAAAAAATTTAAAACAATTCCAGACAAAATATTATTGGAGGTTTCGGACTTTGGACTTTTGACTGTTTATGAAGTTTATATCTGACCTTTTTGTTTGGACTTCTAACAGGGAAAGGATGGAACTTCACTACCGAAATTTTCGAGCTCACTCAATTACAACACAATAACTATTTTCCTAGAATTTCACAGTCTGATTTTTTCTATACTTTTTTTAAGTGTTCTCCTGGTTACCGATCACGTTGAACTGTCTTTCATTCCCTAATTTTTCCTAATATCCCTTTGTCCGTGGGCGTTATCGAACATAATCCGGAATTCCCTGATTTCTTCTAATTGGTTCCCTTCTGTTCGATAGTTCGAAATTTACCCCAACTACTTCGAAATCTAAGTTTCATTGGCTTTAGTCAATTGAGTCTCTCGATACAAACCTCTGATTGGTCCACTGATTTAATTTTAATTTTAACTAAAGATCCACCTGTTTCCCATCGTTAAATTAGGAACCCTAATTGATAATAGTTCCCCGAGCTAATTCTCAAATTTTATTACGTCGTACATCCATCAAGATTTCCATGTAGGGAATCAATAAATTTTGTTTTAAATCTTAGGTTTTATGATTCTTAGTGTGATATTTTTGAGAGGTTTATTACTGTCTGGAATGTCTGAGAATTTCGATTAGATATGGTCTTTTGCTTATCAAGACCCATTATCCAGCATCGCTAGACATATCGTATTACATATCTTTGTTAAAAGAGCTGTCGCAAAGATTTTTATTTTAGATCTATACATAAGGTTTCTTATGGCTGCTACTTTATATGAAAAGTTGCAGTGTGAATTAAAATTTAAAATTCGCACAGAACTAGTTGGTTTTCTATACCAGTTTGTAATCAGTGAGCCATCATTTTTTTTTCGTGAACTGTGACCTCTAAGAATGGTAAAGAATTGTCCCTTTCCATCTCTAAAGTAAATTGGAGGCGATGATGGAACTGCTTGAAAACAGTCAAAAGTTCTTCACATTTGTTGGTCGGAATTATTAATAACGTGTCATCCACATCAATTTAAGGAACAGGATGTTAAAAGACAATCTTCTTTACACTCATGAATGAGTTCTGTCATAACTAAATTAGCTGTTGAAGAGCTGGCTGGGTTGCCCATTGCCATACCAGATATTTGTTTGAAATATTCATTATTGAACTTGAAATAACTGGACGACGACCCTTGCAACCCCTATTTTAATAATAAACACCAATTTAATTTTCAAGCAGTTTCTGTTCTAGATGTGGAGCGAAATTATATAAAAAGAATCATCAGTGAAATTATACAGGGTGATTCCGGAGGAGACCGTCAGATTTTAGGTGAAGTATACAGTAGTCAATATAGTTTCGGAACAATGTTGGGTTTATGGTTCGGGGCCTTCATTGAGAGTCTACAAGGTGATTTGTCCGATACGACCGATTTTTCTTTTATTCATAACTTTGGTATGGCTCGATCAATCTTGATGAAATTTTCAGTGTAGAACAATATGATTATCTTCTTTCAATAATTCCAACACTTTCCCAAAAATACAGGGTGGGAATTATGATAAGTTCAGATTAAGTTTGCAGGTTGAAAAAACACCCTGTACATTCCGTTTTCAGAAATTTTCTCCATGTTTCGGATTCTATCATAAGTTTACATTACTGGAGCATTTTTATTTTGTTTGGCGCACATCCAGTTTTCCTAGAAAAATTTTTCAAAGATGAACAATATCGAATTTTCGCTCCAAGGCATTGAGAATATTCTGAACTAGATGGTAAAGCTGTATCGTCCAATAATACAAAGCTTTTCCTGAGTCCTAAAATAAATTTTCCAAATTCGAAATTCATTTTTGATCGCTCATATTCAGATGTATAAAATCATTTAATTCAAAAAATTTCTTTATACGTACGTGAACCAAAAAAATCTACATACTAGTACTACAAATACAGAATGAACATTCGAAACATATGAAAGGCAAAATTATGGATTAACATAAAATTGAGTCATTATTCAGGTGATTTTCGGCACATTTCCGGTTTTCTATGAAGGGAATATTCCTAAAACATAGTAGTTTCGTTAAAAAATGTACTCACTTATGGCCTTATGGTATGTAAAATATTGAATCACGAATGTATGATAAATAGTTTTAATGAAATTGAAAATTCTCCATGAAAATTAAATCTCTATTTAAATCAAGTTCTTTAAGATCCATGGTTACCATCACAGTGAACCGCAGCATGAGAATATTTAATAAATAATCTGTCACAAGAAGTGTATTTCAACATGCCACAATTATTTACTAATGCGGAATATGCGTATATGATTTTTGTAACGGAAATGGAAATGAAGCCAAAATGGAATACCATAGACAATTTCCCAACCGATGTCAACCAAATAAATGTACTTTCGGACGATTATTCCATTATTCTAAAGAACATGGGCAATATCCTAGTAAGGCAGAGCACATTGATAGGCCTACTCAAAATGAAATTTGATTCAAATTGTTGAACGGGTGGAGGAGGAACCGTCTATTAGTACTCGTCAAATTAGTACCGAATTAGGAATTTCGCAGAGCAAAGTGAGCAAAACTTTGAAGAAAGAACAATTCCACCCATACCACTACCAAAAGAAAAGATCTGCCCCAATGATTATAATTTTGTCGCTGGATTATTAGTCACCAACGAACTATTTTTCGTATTCTATTCAGCGACGAGGCTATGTTTATTAAGAATGGAATTTTTAATATCCACAATTCCCACGAATGGGCAAGGGACAACCCGCATTTGAAGAAGAGTCATAATACACGACACAGATTTCTGCCAATTCTGCCAATATTTGGCTTGGAACAATAGACGGAAATTTAGTTGGCCCTCACATTTTCGCGGAAAGATTAAATGGTGAAATTTACCTAGATTTTTTGGAAAATATTTTACCAAATCTATTGGAAAATGTACATATCCGCTATGTAGTTTCAGCATGACGGAGCACTACCTCACTTTGCATTGAATGGGAGAAATCACCTGGATGTAAATTATCCGAACAGATGGATTGGTCGTGGAGGCCTTATTGCTTGGCCACAAAGATTGCCTGATTTGAACCCTTTAGACTCTTTTGTGTGGGGATATCTGAAAACAAGAGTTTATAAGGTTGAAATTAGAAGTAGAGAACACCTAGTTGGAAGGATTTTCGAGGAATGTAATATCTTGAAGCAAAATCAATCCCTCATTAGAAGGTCAATTGGAAATTTAATTAAAAGGTCTCGAACATGTATTCAAAAAAGGGGAAATCATTTCGAACATTCTATGTCAATTTTGTGTTAATCCTTAGTTTTGCCGTTCATGATATGTTTCGAATGTTTATTCTGTATAAGTTGTAGATTTTTTGGTTTAAGGTAGGTAGGTATAAAGATATTTTCTGGATTAAATGATTTTATACATCAGAATATGAGAGATTTAATATGAATGTCGAATTTGGAAGAACTACTTTAGGAATCAGGAAAAGCTTTGTATTATTGGACGATACAGCTTTACCATCTAGTTCAGAATATTCTCAATGCCTTGGAGCGAAAAAACGATATTGTTCATCTTTGAAAAATTTTTCTAGGAAAACTGGACATGTGCCAAAAAAATAAAAACGCTCCAGTAATGTAAACTTATGATAGAATCTGAAGCATGTAGAAAATTTTTGAAAACGGAATGTATAAGGTGTTTTTTCAACATGCAAACTTAATCTGAACTTATCATAATTCCCACCCTTTATTTTTGAGAAAGTGTTAGAATTATTGAAAGAAGATTATCATATTGTTCTACACTGAAAATTTCATCAAGATTGATCAAGCCATACCAAAGTTATGAATAAAAGAAAAATCGGTCGAATCGGATAAATCACCCTATAGACTCTCATTAAAGGCCCCCAACCATAAACCAAACATTGTTTCGAAACTGCCTTGACTAGTGTATACTTCACCTAAAATCTGACGGAATCACCCTGTATACATAAAACTCAATGACACCGTTAATTGCCGAACTGACACACACAATTTGAGCTTGATATATAATGATATTTTGGATCTTTTGAATTGAAAAACAAATATTCAGTACAGTGAGTTGGGAATTCGACTTTTTCAACAACATATTCTGTGGTTAAACAGGCTAGGGTAAATGTACCAGTAATTGGCACTTTAAGAAATATTTTTAGGAATTTTCCTATAAAAATTGTTCTGATGAAAATTGTGAAATTTTTTTGGTTTTACATTATGGACGGCAAATTCAAGAAGAATATAGACAGAAAAATTTATTTCTAACGTGATTTACAATAAAAAAAAATAAAAGTTGTGTGTATCTTTTAGAACCAGTAGTTGGCAGGTACAAAAAGGTGTGGTTCCATAAGTTGGCACCCAAATGTTCCAATGCATGGCACTTATCCATCAACTTCTAAAGTATGATCAAATTCATATTTGAGTCGATCTCCTGCAGCTGTCATGGTAGGAAAATTCAATTTCTCCACAATTTGATTTTTGTTCACGACACTCACATCATTCTCGTTAAGTTTGAATATTGTTTTTGATTCATTAAGACACACAAGTGCCACTACTTCAATATCATCATCAGAAAGAATGTCCTGGATTACACAAACATACTGTAAAAATCGTTTTTTGCCAGGAAATTTCACCAATATATAGTCCCCTTCCTTTAGAGAGTCTTCGAAACTCTCCCTGGGATTTATTCTTGTATCCTCATCAGACGTATCTGAAAGAATATCATCTGATTCAGGGTCGGATGGTTCCCATTCTTCAGCAATTGAGCTTTCAGATTCTTGCCTTTGCAAATGCTTTTTTTGTTTCTTTACAAGAGTAAGTTTCTTCAATTTACTTTCTTCTCTGATTCTCTTTTTTTCCTCTTTAATTTTTTTATTTTCGGCAGCTTTTATCTTCCTTTGTTCCGCCCTTTGCTTCTTCTCCTCTATTTGTCTTCTCTTCACTTCTTCTCTTTTCCTGTGATATTCTTGCCACTCCTTTGCTGTTGCGACAGGAGGAAGAACCTCCCGCTTTATTTTTTGTTATTTTTCGGGCTTGATTCAGGCCAGAATAATGCTCTCTTAAACGGTGATGGTATAAACTGATTAGGAAGAAGTTCAGGCAATTTTTGTGGTGTTGTTGTCGAAGTTGATGGTTGCTCATATTTTTCTTTGTTCTCAACGTAATTTAAAATATATGCTACGGAATCTCTTATATCATTTTCAAAGTTGCTGGGTGTACTGTTTTCTTGATCTTTATGTTCCGTCTGGTTAGATCTCTTCATATTAGAGAGAGTAGACTTAATGTTGGCATATTTGGATGAAATTGACTTATAAAATTCATATAACGACAGATCTGCTATGTTTCCATCCCAAATTAGTTTTTGTTGAAATTCCAGCAATTTGGTTTTGGGAATGAATTTCTCCATGAATTTGATGCCAGCATGCAACTCGTTCAATTCCACTTCCATATTTGTTGAAGTTTCAGCTAAGTTTTCTTTTAATTTTTGAGTAACTGCTTCGGGATTCCACGGTGACAAACCACACCGCCTGAAACCATTCACTAAAACATCTGGAGTAACTCGCTCGTCTAAAACTTGTTTCAGTAAATCACCAAAATGGTGTTTTTTGAGGATTGGAGCATTTAAGTTCTTTAAGCGCCATTCATGGACTTTGTTTTTCCATCCGTCCTTCACTGTGCGAAATACAGCAACATCCATTGGTTGCAGTAAGTGAGTGGCATTAGGGTATAATGCAATTAAAATTATTCTTTCCTTATCACACAGGTTACTTGCGTGGAGGGTAAGATGCGAACTATGTCCGTCTATGAACAAAATTACAGGAAGTTTAATTTTATTTCTCTTTAGCCACGGTACAAAGACGCCACCCAAAAAGCCGTAAAAAGTCTCTCCTGACATCCAGCCTGACTCAGATTTCCCTATTCCCCAATTAGGAGGTAAACTGGATGTTATTACGGATGGGAGTCGTTCATACTTGAACACAACCAAAGAATCGACTAACTGTCCTGCTGCATTTCCTGTGATCAACACAGTCAGACATTCCTTTTCATCGCTATTCACATGTTGGTACACAGTCTTGTCTCCCTTTTTTGCAAACACTTGTTTGCCCTTAGGATTAAGAAAGAATGCTGTTTCGTCTGCATTATATACCCTAGATGGATCACTGAGAATATGTCCATACCCATTGTTATCAAGGTAGGTTTTTACTGTTTTGAACCAAGAGTCTAGGTCAGATTTATTCACAGCAGCACGACTAGCTGTCAAATTTTGGGGGTTCGAAGAGATACCTCAGGGTTTCTTCTCAGAAAACCCTCAATCCATTTTCTTCCTGGTCTGTCATTTTGAAATGGAGTCACACGGTTCATTTCCTTGACAAGATGTTGCACACTGTCTAGAAGACTTTTCTTTCCAATAGGAAATCCTGAGTCAGCCATTTGAGTAATCCAATTAACTAGGATTTTTTCCTCTTGTTTTGACAAAACAGAATCAGGACCCATACGCCGAGTTGTAGGTGATTTTCCCCAGATTTTATTTTGGAGTGTGGATCTTGGAACACCATATTTTTTGGCACAAGTTGCTATAGGCAGACCTTTCGAAGCTGCTTCTACTGCAGCAGACATCTGTTCCTCAGAATAGGAAAGCATTTTTCCTTTTATGGGAGGCATGGTATCTGAAATCAAGAAGAGTACCAGTAGTTGGCAGCTATATGTCCCATTAGATGGCAGGAGTGCCATCTACTGGATCGAATAATTTTGAAAACGTTAAAACTTATAGCTTTCAAACAGTTGAAAAGAGTTCAGAATGTCTGAATGCATAATGTAATGATTTGAGCATACTCCAGCAGTACACCAGTAGTTGGCACAAGTGCCAATATTTTGATCTAGTAGATGGCATGTATACGAAACAAATTCACTGTTGTTTATATTTCTTAGAAACATTGTGTAAATGATTCTTTCTTTTGTCTAGAATACTCACCAATTTTATGATCACGCACTAGGAAACACAACTGATGAAATATCACAGCACAAAATATTCAGTTTCTTAACCAATTCACGAATAAATCTTAAAAATCACTGCTACACATATAATGCTTTGACATGTATGCGGCCATATTACTTGTCTCGCGTCGGGGCTCTTTGTAATTGTAACATTTGATGGTAGATGGAGCCTCCTATGCAGAAGCATCCATTTAAACGCATGCGTATGAGTTTTGGTCTTATTTTTAAACATTGAGTGCGCAAGTGCCAACCACTGGGGCATTGCCAATTACTGGTGCACTTACCTTAAGATAGAAATAATATTTCAGTTTCGGCACACTCATTGAATATAACACGTTGTTGTGATGATTTGTGTTTTGTCTCAAAAAATTTTTAGACAGAGTTTTCCTATGTTTCTGTACATGTTCGATTCCAATTTGCTCAGCAAGCTAATATTAAGATCTTTTGTGTGTAAAACATAAATTCGACTTTGGTAAGGTTTTATCGATTTTAAATATGTGTTTCTATAAAATCCAAATAGAAAGAAAAAATGAATCGAATAAATGTTAATTTTAATATATAGTTTGAATTGTACATTTGTGTTACCAATTGTTATATGTGTTCATTTTGAACCCATGGTTTCTTGGTCTATTATTCAATTTTTATGCCAGATATATTTGTGCCATATTTAATCTCTGTATATTTCTCTTTTATATCTAAGAAACGTTGACATTAGATAAATGTAGTTTTTTGACCCACTGCTTTCCGTGAAAATCAATCACAACATTTTTTTATTTAGGAAACCATTTAATTTGATGTTTGATCTTCACATGTTCCGCAGTGTCACAGTTACAATTACAAGTCAAAGTTCAAACGCTTTTTAAAAGGCAACACAAGCAGTGGACAACGAGATAATTTTACAATCGATCCAAATCTGCACGGAGCAACGGTTTCCAACCGCATCCAATCTGAACATAGCCAATTGGCCGGCTCCAGATTAAATTTTAACAGAGCTCGCCAGGAACTCGCTTAATCAAATTTTGGCCAAATATGAGGAATGGAAGAGGGGGAGATGTAACAAGGTACAGTCCCGTTCACTCTTGTAGGCACGGACTGAGATTCGATGTCCAGGCTTTTAATTTATCCATTAACACCCAATTTGGGACTAATTGCATGGAAGAGAGGCTCCGGGATTACGGAATTGATCATATTAGGTCTTTTATGTGGACTGTTGAAAAATTTTAATGGATTTTCGAGAGACAACTGAGATTTCGCACGATTGTTGCATTTTGGAGATATATCTGAAATTGTCTTTCTATAACAATATTTCAAATTCAGGAAATTTTCCTTCAGAATTTCGTAAGGCTAAAGTAATAGGTATTTTGAAACGAGGAAAAAATCCTTGTGAACCTAGTAGTTATCGACCCATCAGTTTATTGAGTGTTCCATTCAAGATATTAGAAAGGTTTATTCTTTTTAGAATTGATCTTCAATAGAAAATGCTCTACAACATTTCCAGGGAGGTTTTAGGAAAAATAGAAATTTTTCAGATCAGGTTCTCAGCCTTACAACTTTCATAGAATCAGGCTTCAATTGAAAACAGGAGCTGCTTTCATTGATTTATCTTCGGCATATGACACTGTGTGGAAAGATGGATTAATTTTCAAACTCTTTACCCATCTGAAGGGTGAGAACATGGTACGATTATTAGAAAATAAGTGGATGAATGATCCCTCAATTAAACAGCTTAAAGATAGACTAGATATATTGTTAATCCTCACCAAGAGAGACTCAAGATTCAAAGATAGCTATATCGAGACAAAAAAGCGATATGATAAAGAGCTTACTGAGAGAAAAACAGCAATGTATGAAAGACTGATTGAGCACTCTGATAATAAAAACAAAACTATTTGGTCAGTAGTCAACTCCCTAACAAACAAGGGTAAAAGAAGTGCTTCCCCTTTTCCAGCAGTTAAAAACCCAAAAACAACTGCAAATGAACTGAATGAATATTTTGTAAACATTGCCCATAATATGACAAAAGATATAGGAAGAGACCAATATAATATTAATCCCACGGTTAGACTAAATAAATCCTTATATGTGCATTCATTAGATGAAAAAGATCTCAGAACTATAGTAAAAAACATGAAAAACAAGCATACTTGTGGAGTGGATGAGATATCAAATAATACAATCAAGACTACAATAGATGAAATTGTAAAACCGCTTACATTTATATTAAATAATTCATTGAAATTTGGGATTTTTCCAGCAAAGTTGAAGGTTGCCATTGTAAAACCCATACATAAAGGAGGAGATATTAATAACTTCACTAATTATAGACCCATCATTTTCGAAGATATTTGAATTGTCTCTATGCAACCAACTCATGGCATATCTCTTGGAAAATGCGATCTTGAGTAACAACCAACATGGATATCTCAAAGGAAAATCTATAAATACAGCAATATATAGTTTCATAAAACGAGTAAAAGATAGAAATTTGGCAGCTGGATTGTTTTTGGACCTGTCCAAGGCATATGACTGTCTTAGTAGTGAGATTCTTATAGCAAAAGCTAGAACGTATGGTATAGAAGGACCAGCATTGGTTTAATATTATATGGTTTAATATTGACAATTGACATGCAATGGACGCGTGTTGACATTCGAAAGGATAGGATGTCAGTGTTGTCAACCTTAAAACGAAAAATATAACTAAAAACAATGCTGTAATGAGTTCATTTTTAGTACTGTAATAAACTCCTTAATTCCATAATTTACGACATCTGTGTACTGTCTACTATGAATTACTACATCCCCTCTGTCTCTGTCGTTTTTGTACCGGTTACCAGGACCAGGACTTATCCCCTCTCCCTCTATATATTTGTCTCGTGACTCGCGTGGCTCCATCGCTTCCTGGTCCTCATCGAGGCGAAGTGGGACATTTGAAGTGAGGAGATACATTGCATAAAAATGAGCAGCTCTTAGATTTCCTCGTCGAGTACGGGTGAAATGAGCCGCCTTTTGTAAGAGATACCCCACACTACCCTTAATGCTCGAGTGTGGCTCGGGCTCGGTCGGTGTTCCATTTTGCACGTGCCCGAGTCATACAGCAGAAATTCATATGAGTTTTTGGTTTCACTCCCGAATAAGACTTGAATTGGTGCGCAATATGGTAAGCAGATTTCCATGAAAAAACTGTGAAAAACGTTCTCTTCGCATCTCGTATCTTTGAGGGGCGACCTGGGATGGCCAGCGAGTTCACCAGATTTGAGCATTTGCGATTTTTCATCGTTCTTACAATTTGGATAAACTAAATAAGAGTTTTACCTTTATATTTCGGGATTGGACAACCCTAGTGTTGCAATCTGCCAACTGATAGCTCTATCGTAAAGCTCGAAATTTTTGAGGTTATACATAGTCAGAATGTTTGACATACGAGCACTATTTGTGTTGTTTCCAGTAACATAAAAAATTCATCTCGCCTAAAAAATGAAATTGAATCGTGAACATTCTCGTGGGATTATTTTTTAAAACTTTCGACGTGGATCAACTCAACCATATGGCATCGATGAACTTAATTCAACTTTTGGCGATGAACCTCCATCAAGGACCATTAATATAATATATAATAATATAAAATAATATTCACTTTATTTAGCATAAGCTATTAAGTACAGAACAACTTAATTATAAAATTAGAGAAAATATTTGTAGTATTTTTGAGTATTTTTCTTCCCAACTTATTGGCTATTTCAGATGACAATTTTTCGACAGCCTCAAATTCTATATCTATTCTTATGAAATCTTGGTGTATCAAAGCATGGTTCACAATTATTAATAATAATAATAATAATATATATATTGAACATAATAATAATAAAACATGTAATTAAATTATAGAAAGGAATGTCCAATTCAAATAAACAATCAAGAACAGGGGCTCCTCCAAAACAGAATATTGCCTGTGTGTTCTATTCGAAATTAAATTAAAAATTTGTATGCCCTTATGAAAATTAAAAAGAATCCATGTCGGGAAATAATTGACAATTTTTGTATCCAAATCTGCGTATGCCCATGATACTAGGACTAAGTAGTCTAAGTAGTAGACTAAGTAGTCCTAGTATCATGCGTATGCCTGTCTTATTTCGGTGAAATCCGTCTTGTGTCGGTGGTAATAGTTTTTCATGTTTATAGTCAATTATTAATTAGGTCATGAAATCTATCTCGCCCTTCCTCGCATATCCATCTCCTCAAGTGTGTACGAAATCTTTTCCGATTTCTAATGTTTATGATCGTCTTAGGAATATGCTGATACTAGATGAAAACCCGGCTTCGCTCGGGTGAAATTTGACTCATAATACACATCTAGGTGCAAAATGTATATAGATGTTTCTGTAGTCATCGGCATAATTCTTAAGTACGTGTTGTTTCTATACTTCCAAAAAATACAGTACGGTAGTTATTGTTATGATTGTACTTTAATGCAATCCTTGCCTATTTAATTAACCTATCTATATAGTAATTCAATTATCAATGAAGTAATTCGTTATAATTAACCTATTTATATAATTTGTTATAATTAACGGTAAGTAACCTATCTATATAGTAATTGAATTATCAATGGAGTATTTCGTAAAAATGAAGTATCTTTTTGTACGTGTAACTCCTAACCAAAAATAAACCTGGCAATAACTAACCTTAGGCCTATATTACTTAAAGTAGGCGACCATACGTTTTTATCAAATCGCTAGTGCCTTAAAAATTCGCACTACGGACACAACCGTCAACGACGTCTGCCCTCATGCGTCTGCCCGCGTTCGAGTCGCGCACTCAGCGATGAGCCACTTCTTCCCCACAGCACCTACCCCGCTCCCCGTTCGCCTGGCACCGCTGCCGGTATTTATCACCGAAATTGCTATGACTCTGCATTTTAAATCTGTGATATCTTCGAAAATATTTATTTAATTTACATGCTGTAAAAAGCCATATTGATCTTTATTAAATGCACAATGTATTTAAGATACTTAATTGGATAAGGATTAATACTGTATTTCTTAAAATTGCTTCGTAAATAAGCCATTATTTCTCGTACAAAGTAAAGGATAAAAAATGGTTATTGTGGGTTATTCCTAAGAGATAAACATATACCATCACGGACTTTTTTGTATACCTTTTTTAGTTGTACAATACTGTAGTAAATTGTTTTGATCTATCTTGTAGGATTCGGTCAGCGTTTGCAATGTAAGCGCAAAAAATGAGTTTTTTTTACGACCTCACATTAGAAACCTCAAAAATTGTAGCCTATGTGTTATTCTGATGTATAAGCTATATTGTGGTAAAGTTTCATTCAAATCCATTCAGTAGTTTTTACGTGAAAGAGTAACAAACATCCATACATCCATACTTACAAACTTTCGCCTTTATAATAGTAGTAGGATATTCTAGGAGCTAGATATCGACTTGATCGTTGCCCAATTCTTCTTTCCGCTCGAGGTAATTTATATCCGCCTAATTTTTGTCTTGTCCCGTGTTCGTGTTCCAGAGTTGATAGCTGTATCTTTCCTTGCTGTACTTGCTCACTGATCTTCAAGCAATACAGCTGTTTAACGTCCATGATACCTGACATTTCAAACAGTTCGTGTGTTGGGTAAGTAATTCTCTTATTGTGTATTATTTCTATCAGTCTTTTTTGGGCAATGTTTACTAGCTCAACATGGGAGTCAAAGCTCGCACCCCATCCTACGTTATCTGAGATTGTGCTAGAGCAAAAAAGTACACCGTTTTTAAGTGACGTACGTCTATTAGTCTCTGCAAGTATCTACTTGAACTTGCACATAATTTTCATTGCACAAACAGAACCCGTATTATCTATTTTGTCTTCTCACCATCACCTTATTTCTAAGGTTACCTTGTCCTGAAGAAGCCAATCAGCAGAAACACGTATCGGCAAGTATCATCTTCGTTCAGTTCATCGAAATTTTAAATAATTAATCTGATATTCTCTTCCCTCGTCCAATGACCCTCAAAATTCGACATACAACCCTTATATACAGTACACGAACCCATTCATTTAATAATAGGCCAGTTCGTCACGGGGTCGCTCACCCTCCCTCAGGAAATGAAGAAATAACGACAATATCATTCCCTGTTTCCGAATGATATACAGCGCCGTTATTTAAATTCGCGGAACTGGCTGGAACATGGCGTCGCGGCGCTCCGGTACCTACGCTATCATATGGCGAATGCAAACACGGACGGACGGTCTTAATGGCTGTGCAGCGGAGCTCAAACATTACGTTCCGATACGATGGAATTGGATTTCGTGAAAATCGGTCTGACGGAAAATGAAAATGGGGAAGACTGGGCTTTGTTTTTCGTTGGATCAGTTGAGATGCGCCATTTTTTTTTCGAATGTGATGTATGTCACTATGGAAAAGAGTACGTCAGAAGCTTTTGCGCGACAGATTTACGACCGTTTTCAATAGTCTGTCGAAGATTATGGATAGATAGCTATCTTAGAATTGCCTATCTATCTTTGTCGCTATCTCTCTGTGGTTAGTTTTTCACAAACATGGTTTAACCAAATCTATCCATGGAAGATGATAGATAGCGAACTTCTGATTACTTACCTGAGATCATACAACAGAAAGTGTTTATATACAGTTGACCGTTTTGCATATGAGAGAAAATAAGCAAAAATAATGGCAAATACATTTATTTTCGACAAAAATATAAAATCAACAATTACCTGTGGCCTCACATTTTATGTTCGAATTGTTTTCCCTCCTCTTCAAAACACGTACGGCATCGTTTAGTCACGTTAAAACAAATTTAATTTTACAAAAATATTAACAGGGTGACCTAAACGCGGCGCGTCGACTACGGAACCGGTACTTACAAATTTACGATACAGTTTATGCACCATTTGTCTGGTGGGAACTTGCTTATTTCGAAAGCGCTAGTGAAATTCTTCGAAAATGTCAGCATAATCTCCGTCAAGTTTTAGCTATGAAGTGAGCAAAAAACACGTTCATCTTTCGTGTACTTTACACGCGCAGCAATGGCAACGAACGCTCTGTGAACGTACACAACAACACTACTACACGCGGACAACTCAACTCGCTACAATTCAGCTGCCTCCTTTTGGCCTAGGTACGATACTGGCCGAGAATATGCGCAATATTACCGCACTCTGTATATTTAATTAATCGTCACTGATGAGTATACATATAATAAGCACCGAACAGTTTTGAAAATTTTTATATTAACTGAAGGGCAGCACAAATCATTCGTTTGTAACATTTGCCACTTTTTCTTTCGAAAAGAATGACAAATATTATTTTTAAAACTAACTACAACACTGGAGTCTGAATGACTCCAGATACAAAGACGTGGCCATTTAATGTGATCGTCTAGCAAGGGCAGGACTCTACGTTATGTTTAAGTAATAATTCAAGTTCGTGATAATTGAGATTAGTGAAAATAATTGGGAAAAAAATGGTAAATAAAACACAACAGTTAGACCCAAAAAATCAACTCTTTATTCAGGGTCAAAAAATGTAGGGAAAGCCTCAGGCCTAAAACCCTTTATGTTAGGTGATGTTAGGGCACTTGTTTAAACTAAGTGGTTAATCATTAACAGCTAGCAAAGGTATAAGTATAACATGTCTGAGAAAACTATAACAATGCAGAACTGACAGTAATCCCGATAATCAGAGCAACTGCCATAATACACAGAGAATAATAATCCTTGTAAATATAGCAACTTCGCTGATGCAACAATAATAATAATCCTGACAAATATATATATATATATTTCAATAATGCGACAATAAGAATAATAATGGCAAATATGTAAACGACTATTACCACCGTCATGGTCACGGCCCCGGAGTATGTGAGCCATAACTAAAATTATTGAATGAGCTAAGGAATTGGGAACACGGGTAAGGTGATGGAGTTCCAGCGGCGGCTCTGAAAAAATGAAAGAAATTATCACGTCGATAAAAAAGTATATTCCTGCCTTAAGGCCTTGGAACCGTCCCTTCAAGACTTTCAATCCAGGTAGCTAAGAAATCTCATACTACAGTATAAGAACGGTCCACAATTCCGAGACCCCTAAATAAAATATCATGTAATACGAGCATATAGATAAATAGATAGCAGTACGAGATCATAGAAATAAATAAACGAATAATAAAAAAATAATAATAAACGATAAAACAGTAAAACATATAAATAATCAACAGTAAGGAAACATAGATATAAATAGCAGCAAGAGGGCAATATAAATAAAAATAAGACAATTTCTACAAAGGTTACGAAAAAACTTACAACTAAATAAACAAAGGATCTCTCATCACTTGATAGAATAGTAACCATCTATAATATAAAAATGAATCGCAAAATTTGTTGGTAAGCGCATAACTCAACAACGCCTGGACCAATTTGGCCAAATCTTTTTTTAAAATGTTTGTTGAAGTTCAAGGATGGTTTTTACGGCAAGAAAAATTAGAATTATTGCTGGAAAACCCCTAAAAATAACCCTTTTATTTTTCCCATACAAATGATTTGTAACTAAAACGTAGTCAATTTGAGCTTTATTGCTATGGTGTAAAGTTCATATTAAATTACAAGCACTCACTGTTGTCTAAGCAATGTAGGTTTGTTTCTTACGTCAAAGATCATATCTATCAAAATAATGTGCGTGTGTGCGTTGGAGCACAGAATACATAGTTGGAGGAGTTAAATGTCGCGTTCCGAAACTCGCGTTTCTTTTGTATTATTATCGGTACGCGAGATAAAAATGCATCAGTTTCCACGTCATTACACCAGTCAAACAAAAATCGCGTTACCGACAGTGTTTTATTATTTTTAATATCCAATCAGTGAAGAAATTTACAATGAAGCATTGATTTCAATTGAGGACATGTACTTGATAATGTCAAACAAACTATTAATTCAATTAGGCCAGACCGCGCCCAATCGTCCAATGAATGACGCTTTTAACCAAGAGTTGCATCGAGAAAAACTGTATGATCTCAACGCTTTGAAAGAATTAATTCAAACAAATCTTCCACTTTTAAATGAACAACAGAAGTATGTATTTGGAACTCTTATGAAAGTAACAAATGATGAAACTGGAGGGATTTACTTATTAGATGCACCTGGTGGTTCAGGAAAAACTTTTTTGATTTCATTAATATTAGCAACAATTCGCTCACAAAATAAAATTGCACTTGCACTCGCTTCGTCGGGAATCGCAGCAACTTTGCTTGAAGGTGGTCGAACAGCCCATTCAGCACTAAAATTGCCATTAAATATGCAAAGCAATGAAACTCCAACCTGCAACGTTTCGAAGAACTCTGCAATGGCAAAGGTTTTGCAGCAATGTAAATTGATTGTTTGGGATGAATACACGATGGCACATAAAAAATCTTTGGAGGCATTAGACAAAACCTTAAAAGATCTACGGAGCAATAATAACCGATTTTGTGGTGCAATGATTTTATTAGCAAGAAATTTTCGTCAAACATTGCCAGTGATTCCACGATCAACGCCAGCTGATGAACTCAATGCATGTCTAAAGTCCTCCAATTTGTGGAAACATGTCAAAGTACTTCATTTAAGCAAGAATTACCTTTTCCTCTACACAACGCACTTGCGCAGCTCGACGTTGACATTAGACAGTGAGAGGCGCTCTTCTTCTTCTTTCTCCGATTCAACCATGGAATTTATTTCCCCGGTTTGGTAACCGCCAGTGGCGTATCAGCATAGGGTGGAATGAGACTACGATGTCTAGGATGTTACACGTTCTTTAGAATATTTTGTTTTCTGATCCAACATACCCCTCCAGCTTTCTCATTTTTCAAAAAATGTAAATCTTCAAAAAAGATGGAAATTCAAAAAAATTGATTCTGTCAATTATTATAAAATATTATAAAAGTTTTATGAAGCACCAATTTGCGCTAATCAGGCACTAAATATTCGATGTTGTTTAATAATTGGTGCTTCCAGCATTTCGCAAAAAAGCTTGGCAAAAAAACAACTTTCAATTATAGTAAAAGTAAAAATAATTTTGCATCCATTCTGGAAGCACCAATAATTAACAATTAGGCACTAATTGAAGCAAGAAAAATTTTCACAAAATTTGAATATGTTGGTGCTGAGCGTGAAGTCAGCAACAAGGAAAATATTCTCTGATATTTTTGAAACGGTTGATTTTTTTTATTAGTTTCAAAAGCACCAATTAAGCACTAATTACTTGACATAGTTTCAGAATTAGTGCTTCCAACTTTTCGCCAACTTCCTACCTACAGTTCCGTCTGTTGCCAAATCAATACAACCTCGTATGACAACGGAAAACTCTCCAACGGTAAAACCTCGCAATTCATTATTCCCAGCAGTTTTTTTCCTTTATCATAAATAGGACTCCGCTTCAATTCTGTATATTTCACATAAATAACAAACTTTAGATAATATCTTTATTGGTTTTGCCTAAAACCATACACGTAACTTTCGAGAACTGTCGAATAAAGTAGATTTAATTTCTGATGTCGTGCAACTGAACGCTGGAAGATATCAACTTTCTCCCCTGGATTTATCACAGTATCCGGACGACCAGCCCCTATAACAGGGTTGTAAAAACGATAAGAATTTCAATAAAAAGTGGACCAGCCCTCCATTAACGTCTTGCTCATGAATTATTAGTGAATTATCTATGGCGAGAGCACGCGCAGCATGACTCGCGTGTCCTTAATGTGTTTTCACAATTTAGAGCTGTAGAAAACACCTGACTACCGCCTAACTCCAACGGATGAGGGGGAGGTTTTTTTAACCTAATAGGTTTTTATTCTAGTGCTTCTAATCTAAGAGGGGGAATACAAATTGAATTAGTTTGCTTACAAATTGCTGTATTTTCGCGTACTAAAATTCATTTCAATTTTAATTACCACACATCCGGACTAAAACTAGCTCAAAATGTGTAAATTATAGTGAATTTAAAAACACTAACGTGAGGTCGGAAGCTTTTGTGAGCACGTTATAAATATAATGTTTTTGGTATAAGTATTTAGAGGTTTCTTTTCGGTCGAAATTTCAGAGACTCAATTAGACAAAATGCCGACGTTTCGATTTTATTTTGAAGTCATCTTCAGGGCTCTAAAATAAATGACAAAAAATTCAAAGGAACAGAGAACAGAATTGATAAGATAAGAACATTAATCAGACTAATAAAGTAATAAATATGATCAAAAATATCTTTGAAATTATCACATATATACAAATAAAAATTGGAAGCTACTCACATTGCCAGTTGGTCTCTATTGTCAATTCGAAAATTAAAAACAACGAGGATGAAATAATAAAAGACATCATATACGGTTGACTGAATTGAACGAAATAAAATGCATCAAGGGAAAATGAACCGAATGGATGACATTCAGTGTCAATCATCTGATAACTATCAAATAAGAAAAACGAAATAATGTGTACATAAACTCAAAGGAACACGAAACAATACAAATCTATGGATGTTATAAAGGCTCGTTTATACTGGCTGGTACCTTATGCCGTAACCTTAACCTTAAAAGTTGAACCATAGGAATTCAATGCTTTCGTTCATACTCATTCCCTAACCTTTTCCCTTACCTGTAAAATGTTCAACTTCTAGGGACAAATTCATAGAAATATATATTCATAAATAATTTGGACAAATTACATATTGTTACTGCAACTCATTGTTATTGGTTAAATTCATTCATTTTTATTCCAAGTTGCTTGCTCGTTTCGTGCGGCCCACGTATATGTTCATTTCACCTTACGATTAACGCGTAACATATGTTGGAGCATATGACCTATGTCGAACAAAGACGAAAGCACGAAATCGTCGTTCATCCATGAGGTACTGAAGCCGCGCTCGTTCGGCAGTGCAACACTTTCTTCGCAATCAATCAATTTCTCAATTTCTACAAATTAGAACTCTGGTGAAAAAGTGACTATTATCGCTCGCGAGTGCATGGACAGTGCTCCAGCATTCGATTTTCTTTCGAGTCATTTTTTCTTATCAGAATTTCATTATTAATTTTCTATTTCGTTTTCGTTTAACTTTCAAAGGCCCTTGTCGTGCCACATATATATATTAGATAATTAGATTAGATTATCTTATAAGTGTATAAGACTATCTTATAAGTAAGACAAATTAAGGGAATGTAATATTGGGCGAGTTTTTTTGACACATGCGCATTCTATAGAGGGTCAATTATTTATATCAGAGTATTGAATACAGAAAGGATCTCTGTTTTAATACCGTTAATTTCAAATAATATCATAAATTATAATACAAGATGATCAGCATGTATCAAAACGTAGAAACACAAATTCAAAATGACAAATTATTAATTAGCATAGAGCAAAATGCATAAACTCTATGTTCTGCTTAAGGTTAAGTTAACAGCCAGTATAAACACCTACTGAAATTCTTACGGCATACGGAATAAGGTAAGGGCTTAGGGCATAAGGTACCAGCCAGTATAAACGAGCCCTAAATCTTGTATTCTCTGTATGAGATCAAATAGGCCGTATTCAAGTTATCAATGTCACTACTCTTTTTAATTTCAAGCATTTCACAGAACAATCTTTTTTTCAAGTTGTTTTAAGTAGGTATCTAAAATAGCGACACTTTCAAAATTAATAGAGTGTAACGTATTCAAAGTATGTTCAGCTAATGCTGTGTTATTACCTTTATTTTTAATGGGATTGTGAATATTAACACAGTCTCTTTTGTGTTCAGTTATCCTAGTTTTCAGATATCTGTTCGTCTGACCTATGTATACCTTGTTGCAATCACGGCAAGGTATTTTATAAACAACATTTGATTTTGAGTCCAGTGCAGTTTTTGACTTTAATCTGGAATAAAAGGCCTTAACAGTATTGACCGGTTTGTACGCTATTTCTACTATTTCATCTCTTAAGAGATGACCGACCCTCTCAGATAGCTCTCTTATATAGGGAACCTTAAAAAATCTTTTCGCCGTGGAGTGATATGTATCGTTTTTATTTAAAATTCTCTTAATCAGTGTTACAGGGTAATTGTTTTTTTATCAAGAAACTACTACTTTTATTCAAATTTTCTCAACGAAACTCCGTGCTAGCTAAACGGGCAGATCTAAATTTGAGATTTTCTATAAGGTTTATTTTTTGTGTGAAAGGATGCTGAGAATTAAAATTCAAAAATCTTCCAGAAAAGGTCGGCTTATGATACCAGTCCGTCTTTAATCCGCCTGATGACCTTATGACAAAAACATCCAGAAAAGGTAATTTGTTGTTATTCTCGATCTCTGAGGTGAATTTCAAGCGTTGATGGAAAGAATTGAACGCATTAAGAACAATATCAATACTGTCGGCTGGTATTGAGGTGAAAATATCGTCAACATATCTTTCAAAAATTGGAACATGGTACAGGTAGCTGCGACAAAGCGAAATTCTGTAATTCCGACCAGTGGCGGCGTAAAGGAGGGGCGGTCCGCCCCGGGTGCCAAGCATCAAGGGGTGACAACACGGTGACAAAGAAATACCAACTCTGTCACGCAGGTAGTAGCCGCTGGCGCATCGCGGGCGGAAGGGGCACATAGATGGGAAATTCTAATGAAAAGTGTAGGCGTATCGGTCAAAAGACTAGTAGAGACAAGATGGAGTGCTCATCACGATGCTGTTAAGTCATTGAAGAATAATTTTGAGAAACTTGTATCAACACTCGAAGAGATGTGTGATCCCAGAAGCAGCAGAGAAAACGTCGATACAAGAGAAGCAGCATCCACACTCTTACCAGCTTTATGTGACTTCAGTTTTTTATGCTACCTCTCTTTTTGGTGTGAAATCCTAGAAGAAGTTAATCAGACACAAAAGTATATCCAAACATCTGGACTATCGCTGGAAAAGTGTGTTGGACTAACATTGCCAGAAGAGTTGCATAGAGCTATGTTAGAATATCTTGATAGATTTTACGAAGAACTAGAGCATCGCGCCAAAGCAATAGATGATATTCTCATAAAATTTGGTGTTGTTCAGTCTGAAACTCTACTTACGTCAACAGAAGAAGAACTTCGTGATAAAGTTCCAAATCCTTCAAAAATCTATGATGAATTTTCTGCAGAGGACATTATTTTGGATTTTTTACGACTGAGGCGCCACTTGGAAGCCGCCAGCATTTCTCTTCAAGAAGCCATCCAATGGACTACCTTGGAGCTTCTGAAATTTATTGTAAAATGGGACTATTCTGAGTCTGTTCCAAGTCTAGCTCTATGTCTAAGATTTTTTTTTAACTATTTGTGTTTCGGTGGCTACTTGTGAAAGAAGTTTCTCAAAATTAAAGTTAATGAAATCTTACTAAAGATCTACAATGAGCCAAACACGACTTTCCAGTCTATCCATATTGTCCATTGAAAAGGAGAGGAAAGTAAATTTTGATAATGTCATTGGGTATTTTAGCAAAATAAAGTCACGTAAACACGTTTAATATTTGTCGTTTTATTTTGAGGGTGCTCGATAGAAAGTCGCCCCGGGTGCCAACCTATGCTACGCCGCCACTGATTCCGACATTACTACATCAGAAACAATTGGTGCCAAACAGTTACCCATACCAAGCCCGAAAGTCTGGCAAAAGTATTGACCATTAAAAACAAAATAACCGTTATTAACACAAAACTCGAACAATTGTCAGACACAAGTGTGTGGTTCTACTCAGGTCAATACTTTCTAATAAGATCAATCGCGAGTTCTATCGGTATATTAGTGAATAATGAACTAGCATCTAATGAAATTAAAATGAAGTCATCTGGAATATTGACATTAGTCAGATCTTCGACAAAGTGAAAAGAATCCACAACATATTTTTCATCCCTCTCAAATATATTTATCAAAAGTTCAGCTAAGTATTTGCTCAAATTATAGAGGGGGAGCCTGAAAAGCTCACTATAGGTCATTCGGTTTTGTGAATTTTTGGTAGGAAATGCCATTTTAAAAATTTTAGCGCAACATCATTCGCCCTTGTTTATGTACATGAGTGACTAATTTGTTAAGTTTGTTCTGTATGCTAGTGGTTGGATCTTTTGATAATTTCTTGTATGTATTAAACGCGGAGTTCGACAGGGAGACACCATTTCCCCAAAATTGTTCACGTTGGCTCTAGAGGATGTGTTTAGGAAGCTTGACTGGGAAAACAGGGGGATTAGGATCGATGGCCCATCCCTAAGCAACCTTGGTTTTGCTGATGATATATTGCTGATATCGGACGACATCGGAGAGCTCGAGTTGATGCTTCGGAGGTTGAATGAGGAGGCGAAGAAAATAGGTCTGAAAGTGAACACGGAATAGACCAAAATAATGAGCCTTGAAAACACCTAGATCTGTATAGACAACATCAATATCGAAAATGTAAATGACTACAATTACCTTGGTCATACTTTAACACTAGGAAAAGAAAACAAATCTAGGGAAGTTTCAAGAAGAATGAAACTCTTTTGGGCCGAATTTGGAAAATTGTCTAGTATACTGAGGAATAAAGACATCCCTTTGCATCTCAGACATCGGGTTTTCGACTCCTGCGTTCTTCTTTTGGCGACATATGGTATGGAAACAATTGCCCTCATCCAACTAGATGCGAAGAGATTTGGAGTAATGTAAAGAGCAATGGAAAGATCCATGCTCGGCATTAGTTTGAGAGATTAGTTTGAGGTGTTGAGGTGGAGACCGAGAGAGACAGAAACGAAGTGTGGGCAGACCTCCTTGCGGTGGTCAGAGAACATAAAGAGGGTTGCGGGTGTGAACTAGTATCAGAGGACACATGACAGAGAGCATTGGAGGGAGTTAGGAAAGGCCTATGTCCAGGAGTGGACGCAAGAGGGCTGAAGATGATGAATGATGATTCTGATCATTGAGCAAAGTGAGTGCTTTCTCAGTATACAGGGTGAGTCTTTGACCACTGCGTTAATTTTAACCATAGGTTCTTGAGATCAAAAGAAAAACTTTTTCCATTGCGGTTTTTCTATATTCAGCTGCGTTGAAAAGTTATAAGCATTTTAAGTTTTCACATTGGGCAAATTTTGGCAAATACCCTCTGTAGTCCAGTTTAGTTTGAATGAAAAATACCTTCCACAGCATCCACTATTGAATCTGAATTGTTTAAAACATTATTTTCCCTCTAAGAAATGATTCACTCACTCATGTTTCATCCGATGAGGTCCATATCCAGAAGGAAGATACAAAATACTAATTTTCTGGTAAAAAAAATTCAACACCATAAACATAGATTTTTGTTGTTCTACTATATTTTCTTTCTACTTCAAGATTATAAACCATGCCTTTCTTGTGAGAAATTCCAAAAAAACCTCAGAATTATTGGGTGTTATCATCATACATTTGTAATTTTCTTCTTAAAATTTCCAAATCAAGAAAACCATCATTTCTATGAAAACTTCCAAGGCAAGAGGTTGTCACTGTTTTTTTTCACTCAAAGCCAGAAAAAATCATCTATAATTTTCCAAACACTGACATTTCTGAAGTTTCTTATTCTTGACAGAGACGAGTGAACAGGTCTATGAGGTCTCTTGATACGGTTCAAATATGAAAATCTTTTCGAAATCTTCAACAACAATGAATGATGTCACTACGAATAATCATTTTAAAGTGATGTTACTTTGCTTGATGATTATTTTCTGTACTGAATCCCAATAACAATTTACCTGGATAGATTACAAGTATTTCCAGATTTAGGTGTGCAATTATACTTTCTTGAAGAAATACCTGAATTTGATTTTGAAAAATCAACTA
This sequence comes from Micraspis discolor, assembly GCA_030674115.1. Classification (NCBI taxonomy): domain Eukaryota; kingdom Metazoa; phylum Arthropoda; class Insecta; order Coleoptera; family Coccinellidae; genus Micraspis; species Micraspis discolor. The sequence continues at coordinate 520,028 of JARTUT010000444.1, read as the reverse complement.
GGTGTTCTTTAATAAAAACTTTTTTGTTAAATCATTAATATGAATCTATTCTGTTTAGACTATAATTACTGATTACTGATTTTTATAATCAGAGTATCTGTTTTAATTACGTAAACAAGAACATAAATATTGAATAATGGTTATTCATAGATTATGTCAAATTTTAATACCTTACCATATAATATTAATTTATTACCAAACCCCAGGAGAGAAAAAATTAATATTTGCAATGTTTTTTTTAAATGAAAGATAACATCTGTAACTATTATTGATCTTTAGTTATAATTTTCCTCAGAATAATTACAGTGAATTATTATCACATTAAAATATTATAACGTCTCTGTGGTGGGTAGTTCCAAATAAAAAAGTGTTCTGTGGTTCTTTGTTGTTTTGATTCTGTTTGAAACTGTCAACAGTTATTTGTAGCTTTCTTTAAAAAAAAATGTGAAAAATATTGTTAGGATAATTTCGATAGTTTGAAATTATTCAATTCAGTATGAAATGATTATGGTCAGAAAATACATTTCTATTCTAATCTTTCTTGTTTATGAGCTGATAGCTTCCAGTTTCAATATTGATTGAATTTTAATTAACTATGCATCATAACAAACATTCAGAAATATCAAAACTAAGTCAAATTCTATTATCTCCTAAGTTTGTGAACAAGGTTGAATCGGTGTATGAAATAAAGATAATAAAGGTATAAAACAAATCTAGGAGACTGGGTTCGAAGTTTTTAAAACTCATTTGAGTTCAATTTGCAGCATTCCTATGTTAGAATAGATATAATTTGATGAACCCTGAAAGTCTGAAGCTATAAAAAACCAGCTCTTCATAAAGACAAGTCTTCAATTTAACAGGTCCTGACAGAAAATACTTTACCTATTTCAACGGTCAAAATATACCGAAGAGTGATGCAAAACTTTTTCTCTATTTATTATGGAATATTATTCTGGATTAAATATTAAACAAGGTGCTAGACATCATTAACAATGAATACAGCAAATGGCAATTTAGATTTTGTGGTGAATGTAAGACAAAAATTGTTCAGTGATTAATTTCATCTATAGTTTTTAGTGGTGGAACCATAGACTGGAGAGATTTCCCCAACCTTTTGTAAAAATATTTAATAAAGACATAAAATATGGCAACATTGAACAAATCTGATTATTGAATCATTTCAGCACAGAGTTGGATTTGGGAAAATCAGAAAATTTGGACAAAATTATATCGATTCAATTCCTTTCAACTTCAAATATTTCAAGAATGGTGCAATTTAGGAGAAAAGATGAGGAATGATTTTATTTCGAAAAAAGACTAATGAATCCAGGAAGTGCGAGATACGGAACTTTAGTTCAAGCGATATTTGTTTTTCATGCAATTTAACCAATCTGTAGAGTAGTAGTGAGAAACCCACAAGAAGTGGAATAAATCTATTGATGCCAAAATATGCACGAGTGTTATCAAAAACCTTCTACAAGAGATCATTTAAATTGATATTGTCGTTTTAATATTACAGGTGAAAATGCAATTTTTTTATGAAATTTCAACACCCTATATGTTTTGAACGAGGCCAAATTTGGAAAAATGTTATAGGCTGTTCCAAGTCTAGCTCTATTCTAAGATTTTTTTAACTATTTGTGTTTCGGTGGCTACTTGTGAAAGAAGTTTCTCAAAATTAAAGTTAATAAAATCTTACTAAAGATCTACAATGAGCCAAACACGACTTTCCAGTCTATCCATATTGTCCATTGAAAAGGAGAGGAAAGTAAATTTTGATAATGTCATTGGGTATTTTAGCAAAATAAAGTCACGTAAACACATTTAATATTTGTCGTTTTATTTTGAGGGTGCTCGATAGAAAGTCGCCCCGGGTGCCAACCTATGCTACGCCGCCACTGATTCCGACATTACTACATCAGAAACAATTGGTGCCAAACAGTTACCCATACCAAGCCCGAAAGTCTGGCAAAAGTATTGACCATTAAAAACAAAATAACCGATATTAACACAAAACTCGAACAATTGAATGAACTCATCAGCGGTCAGACAAGTGTGTGGTTCTACTCAGGTCCAATATTTTCTAATAAGATCAATCGCGAGTTCTATCGGTATATTAGTGAATAATGAACTAGCATCTAATGAAATTAAAATGAAGTCATCTGGAATATTGACATTAGTCAGATCTTCGACAAAGTGAAAAGAATCCACAACACAAACACAAAGTTCAGCTAAGTATTTGCTCAAATTATAGAGGGGGAGCCTGAAAAGCTCACTATAGGTCATTCGGTTTTGTGAATTTTTGGTAGTAAATAAAGTTTGGGGCAAATGCCATTTTAAAAATTTTAGCGCAACATCATCAATTCACCCTTGTTTATGTACATGAGTGACTAATTTGTTAAGTTTGTTCTGTATGCTAGTGGTTGGATCTTTTGATAATTTCTTATACATATAATTAATTTCCAGCAGACAAAGGAAACGCCACTGTAATTCTAGATGTTGGCTCTTATAATCAAAAAATCAATGAATTATTAGAAGCAGGAAAATATAAAAGACTAAAAAAGGACCCTACCACCACAGTTGAAAACAAGATTTACAAAATCCTTTATAAATATCGAAATGAATTTCCAGATCAATTCGTTAGATCAAGACTCACACCTCACTTCAGTAAACCACCACATTTATATGATCTACCAAAAATACACAAAGCAAATATTCCTCTAAGACCAATTGTGAGTTCAAGAAATTCAGCATGTCACCAATTGGCTAAATTTCTGCTGAAAATTATATCGCCATTAAAAAGTAATTCAACATCGATGATAAGAAACACAAAACATTTCATAGAAATAATGAAACATCAAGAAATCATGGAAGAAGATGTTATGGTCAGCTTCGACATCACCAGTTTGTTCACTAATATTCCGACAGATAAAGCACTTATCATAGTTAGGAAAAAGCTTGAAGAAGATCAAACCCTTAGTGAAAGAACTACACTAAGCGTCAATGCAATTATAAATGCTTCTCTTTGTATTGAAACAACATATTTCCAATTGAAGACATCTTTTATCAACAAGAATTGGAATGGCCATGGGTTCACCACTATCACCCATCCAATGGACTACCTTGAGCTTCTGAAATTTATTGTAAATGGGACTATTCTGAGTCTGTTCCAAGTCTAGCTCTATATCTAAGATTTTTTTAACTATTTGTGTTTCGGTGGCTACTTGTGAAAGAAGTTTCTCAAAATTAAAGTTAATGAAATCTTACTAAAGATCTACAATGAGCCAAACACGACTTTCCAGTCTATCCATATTGTCCATTGAAAAGGAGAGGAAAGTAAATTTTGATAATGTCATTGGGTATTTTAGCAAAATAAAGTCACGTAAACACGTTTAATATTTGTCGTTTTATTTTGAGGGTGCTCGATAGAAAGTCGCCCCGGGTGCCAACCTATGCTACGCCGCCACTGATTCCGACATTACTACATCAGAAACAATTGGTGCCAAACAGTTACCCATACCAAGCCCGAAAGTCTGGCAAAAGTATTGACCATTAAAAACAAAATAACCGTTATTAACACAAAACTCGAACAATTGTCAGACAAGTGTGTGGTTCTACTCAGGTCCAATACTTTCTAATAAGATCAATCGCGAGTTCTATCGGTATATTAGTGAATAATGAACTAGCATCTAATGAAATTGCAATGAAGTCATCTGGAATATTGACATTAGTCAGATCTTCGACAAAGTGAAAAGAATCCACAACATATTTTTCATCCCTCTCAAATATATTTATCAAAAGTTCAGCTAAGTATTTGCTCAAATTATAGAGGGGGAGCCTGAAAAGCTCACTATAGGTCATTCGGTTTTGTGAATTTTTGGTAGGAAATGCCATTTTAAAAATTTTAGCGCAACATCATTCGCCCTTGTTTATGTACATGAGTGACTAATTTGTTAAGTTTGTTCTGTATGCTAGTGGTTGGATCTTTTGATAATTTCTTGTATGTATTAAACGCGGAGTTCGACAGGGAGACACCATTTCCCAAAATTGTTCACGTTGGCTCTAGAGGATGTGTTTAGGAAGCTTGACTGGGAAAACAGGGGGATTAGGATCGATGGCCCATACCTAAGCAACCTTGGTTTTGCTGATGATATATTGCTGATATCGGACGACATCGGAGAGCTCGAGTTGATGCTTCGGAGGTTGAATGAGGAGGCGAAGAAAATATGTCTGAAAATGAACACGGAGAAGACCAAAATAATGAGCCTTGAAAACACCTAGATCTGTATAGACAACATCAATATCGAAAATGTAAATACTACAATTACCTTGGTCATACTTTAACACTAGGAAAAGAAAACAAATCTAGGGAAGTTTCAAGAAGAATGAAACTCTTTTGGGCCGAATTTGGAAAATTGTCTAGTATACTGAGGAATAAAGACATCCCTTTGCATCTCAGACATCGGGTTTTCGACTCCTGCGTTCTTCTTTTGGCGACATATGGTATGGAAACAATTGCCTCATCCAACTAGATGCGAAGAGATTTGGAGTAATGTAAAGAGCAATGGAAAGATCCATGCTCGGCATTAGTTTGAGAGATTAGTTTGAGGTGTTGAGGTGGAGACCGAGAGAGACGAAACGAAGTGTGGGCAGACCTCCCTTGCGGTGGTCAGAGAACATAAAGAGGGTTGCGGGTGTGAACTGGTATCAGAGGACACATGACAGAGAGCATTGGAGGGAGTTAGGAAAGGCCTATGTCCAGGAGTGGACGCAAGAGGGCTGAAGATGATGAATGATGATTCTGATCATTGAGCAAAGTGAGTGCTTTCTCAGTATACAGGGTGAGTCTTTGACCACTGCGTTAATTTTAACCATAGGTTCTTGAGATCAAAAAAAAAATTTTATCCATTGCGGTTTTTCTATATTCAGCTGCGTTGAAAAGTTATAAGCATTTTAAGTTTTCACATTGGGCAAATTTTGGCAAATACCCTCTGTAGTCCAGTTTAGTTTGAATGAAAAATACCTTCCACAGCATCCACTATTGAATCTGAATTGTTTAAAACATTATTTTCCCTCTAAGAAATGATTCACTCACTCATGTTTCATCCGATGAGGTCCATATCCAGAAAGAAGATACAAAATACTAATTTTCTGGTAAAAAAAATTCAACCCCATAAACATAGATTTTTGTTGTTCTACTATATTTTCTTTCTACTTCAAGATTATAAACCATGCCTTTCTAGTGAGAAATTCCAAAAAACCTCAGAATTATTGGGTGTTATCATCACACATTTGTAATTTTCTTCTTAAAATTTCCAAATCAAGAAAACCATCATTTCTATGAAAACTTCCAAGGCAAGAGGTTGTCACTGTGCTTTTTTTTTCACTCAAAGCCAGAAAAAATCATCTATGATTTTCCAAACACTGACATTTCTGAAGTTTCTTATTCTTGACAGACACGAGTGAACAGGTCTATGAGGTCTCTTGATACGGTTCAAATATGAAAATCTTTTTCGAAATCTTCAACAACAATGAATGATGTCACTACGAATAATCATTTTAAAGTGATGTTACTTTGCTTGATGATTATTTTCTGTACTGAATCCCAATAACAATTTACCTGGATAGATTACAAGTATTTCCAGATTTAGGTGTGCAATTATACTTTCTTGAAGAAATACCTGAATTTGATTTTGAAAAATCAACTAGGTGTTCTTTAATAAAAAATTTTTTGTTAAATCATTAATATGAATCTATTCTGTTTAGACTATAATTACTGATTACTGATTTTTATAATCAGAGTATCTGTTTTAATTACGTAAACAAGAACATAAATATTGAATAATGGTTATTCATAGATTATGTCAAATTTTAATACCTTACCATAGAATATTAATTTATTACCAAACCCCAGGAGAGAAAAAAAAAAATAATATGTGCAATGTTTTTTTAAATGAAAGATAACATCTGTAACTATTATTGATCTTTAGTTATAATTTTCCTCAGAATAATTACAGTGAATTATTATCACATTAAAATATTATAACGTCTCTGTGGTGGGTAGTTCCAAATAAAAAAGTGTTCTGTGGTTCTTTTGATTCTGTTTGAAACTGTCAACAGTTATTTGTAGCTTTCTTTAAAAAATGTGAAAAATATTGTTAGGATAATTTCGATAGTTTGAAATAATTCAATTCAGTATGAAATGATTATGGTCAGAAAATACATTTCTATTCTAATCTTTCTTGTTTATGAGCTGATAGCTTCCAGTTTCAATATTGATTGAATTTTAATTAACTATGCATCATAACATACATTCAGAAATATCTAAACTAAGTCAAATTCTATTATCTCCTAAGTTTGTGAACAAGGTTGAATCGGTGTATGAAATAAAGATAATAAAGGTATAAAACAAATCTAGGAGACTGGGTTCGAAGTTTTTAAAACTCATTTGAGTTCAATTTGCAGCATTCCTATGTTAGAATAGATATAATTTGATGAACCCTGAAAGTCTGAAGCTATAAAAACCAGCTCTTCATAAAGACAAGTCTTCAATTTAGCAGGTCCTGACAGAAAATACTTTACCTATTTCAACGGTGAAAATATACCGAAGAGTGATGCAAAACTTTTTCTCTATTTATTATGGAATATTATTCTGGATTAAATATTAAACAAGGTGCTAGACATCATTAACAATGAATACAGCAAATAGCAATTTAGATTTTGTGGTGAATGTAAGACAAAAATTGTTCAGTGATTAATTTCATCTATAGTTTTTAGTGGTGGAACCATAGACTGGAGAGATTTCCCCAACCTTTTGTAGAAATATTTAATAAAGACATAAAATATGGCAACATTGAACAAATCTGATTATTGAATCATTTCAGCACAGAGTTGGATTTGGGAAAATCAGAAAATTTGGACAAAATTATATCGATTCAATTCCTTTCAACTTCAAATATTTCAAGAATGGTGCAATTTAGGAGAAAAGATGAGGAATGATTTTATATGCAAAAAAGACTAATGAATCCAGGAAGTACGAGATACGGAACTTTAGTTCAAGCGATATTTGTTTTCATGCAATTTAACCAATCTGTAGAGTAGTAGTGAGAAACCCACAAGAAGTGGAATAAATCTATTGATGCCAAAATATGCACGAGTGTTATCAAAAACCTTCTACAAGAGATCATTTCAATTGATATTGTCGTTTTAATATTACAGGTGAAAATGCAATTTTTATGAAATTTCAACACCCTATATGTTTTGAACGAGGCCAAATTTGGAAAAATGTTATAGGAAAAAATGTTTCTTTTGAGGTAAAACAAGACTTTTGCAATCACTACCAGAAGAAATTTACAACAGATTTAATAATCACCAAATAATTTTTTACAAAAAAGAATTTTCTATCGTGAAAAAAAAACAAATACGTAAACTCACAAATTTAAGGTTGTCCCAATTACCTAATAATGAATTCGATGGGGGCGCCAATCCTGACTCACATACAGGATGGTTCATAAATCTCTCTGAGGTTCCTATTTCGGTTAATGTTCCATATCTCCTGAGTCTTGGAGAGAAATATAACAACATAAGAGAAAAGTGTTATACAAAAATCTCGACACACTTGTGTCGTATTATATTTCATTTTTTGATCAATTTTTTGTGGTTTTGTTTTTTGAATTGTTTAATGTTATGATAAGAATGAAAAATTCTTTCTTATTCATCAAAGAAAACTGTGTTTTCTAGAATAAATAAAGGTATAATTGATACTTTCAAGAAGTGTAGGACTATAATTGTCAATTTTAGATAAAAATTTCTGAAATACTTTTATGAACACTGAAATCAGATAAAAAATGGTAACTTTTATCGCGAGTGTTTCCCATTTCCCAAAGCAATTTTCTTCCTAACGTGAAAAACGTCGGTCGACAGAAAATCGCAGATAATTTATTACATCGCAAAAGCTCCCGTCTACGACTTTTCCCCAGAATCCCGATTATCCTTTGTTCTCTGTCTTTTCTCGCTGAATAGACGTTCCGTCATTTTTCCTTTACCGCTTTTCCGATAAAATTTATTTATCGCCAGATGAAGAATTGGCCACTTCAAGTTTCCCCTGGCGCCATGTTTTCAACTGCTTAGGGACTTCCCGCTGGGAAAATCGCTAGGCTTGCTACGCCATTGGACTTTTCAAGTCTTTGTTTACTTCCTTATTATTCCAATAACGAGAAAAAAGTTAGGTGATTCAGAATCATCACACAGGGTTTCTCACCTAGACCAGTCATCGGCAAATCATAATTAGATTACTTGCTTTAGAACCTAAAGAAACTCGACAGGTACATTTCGAAAGCCCCAGTATATTTCGAAAACCCCCCCTGTCCTTTTCGAAAACTTCCGTACATTTCTAAAGCATAATATATTTTTCTCTTTTTCAGTGTCGTAATGAGTTCATTACAGTACTAAAAACAGTGCTATAATGAACTCATTACAGCATTGTTTTTAGTTATATTTTTCGTTTTGTGGTTGACAACACTGACATCCGATCCTTTCGAATGTCAACACGCGTTCATTGCATGTCAATTGTCAATATTAAACCATGTAGAGATTTGAACGCACTATTCAAATTCTATAATCTGTCAATTTTCAAATCAGTCACACCAACTGCGAAAATAAAATACAAACGGCACTAGGAGGTATAATCTGAATTTTTTATTGAATTCCAATAAATTTCTCACAATTCTTGACTGAAATAGAGAAAACGGCGCCCCGACGTGAGAATTGCTCACTGCAATTTCCTGAATAACTACTGGTTTCGGGGGAGGATCGATTATGGTATGGGGTGGAATATCTTTGACTGCTCGCACAGACCTAGTGGTCGTTGATAATGGAGCTATGAAAGCTAATAGGTATATAAAATACATTCTTGAGAGGCATGTAGTGCCATTTGCCCCAAACATTGGTAAAAATTTCATTTTTATGGACGATAATGCCAGACCCCATCGTGCGCGCATCGTTCAGAAGTACCTTGAAGAGGTTGAAGTCTCTCGAATGGAATGGCCAGCAAGAAGTCCAGATCTAAATCCGATTGAGCAGGTTTGGGACAACCTCAATAGAAGGCTGAGAAGTTCAGAAACTCATCCAGCTACTCTTAATGACTTAGGGATCCAACTTAGAGAAATCTGGGAAGGATTAGATCAGAACATTTCAAGATCACTCATTTTGAGTATGAACCGTCGTTGCCGAGCTGTAATTAACGCAAGGGGTGGAAATATCAAGTATTAAATCACTTATCAGCATTCTAATATTTCGAAAATTCTTTCACGTAAAATTCGGTGGAATCCTGAATTTTTCTTCCATTTAATGTGTCTTGTTTCGTTCAAAACGTTATAAAGTCAATGTAGAGTTAAGTTTCATTAAAATTGAGATTTTTAGAATGTGCGTTAATTTTTTTGCTCAGTGTATTTCCTTTTTTTATGACCATTCGAAAAGCAACTAGAGATACACTAACTGGAAAATTTTATTGAGCCCTTCCCCTTCATCGATCATAAATATCACCACTCCTGTCATCCCTCGTCAATAAACCCAAATGGGAATTTAATCGGCCGTTGTTATACTAAGGGATGATAACGCTAAAGTGGACTCCTGATAACCAATTACGACCCCTCGTACTCCAATCCACATTTTTAAGACCGCTGTCCACAAAGATTTAATAGTTTCGGGGTGCGTCGTCATGGCAACGTTACAAAACTGCCGGCCGCATGTTTGTCCGGATTATCCGAAACTCCCCGGATAAATTGGATCACATCAGTTGTTTTCACGAAACAACTACTTGATTAAGGGGGACGTATGATACGCCCCTGCTGCGATTAGGGGGATCATAATGAAATTGAACGGTGCAGGGGAGATTTTTCACGGTGAGACTGCAAGTCTCTCATGCTACCACACCTCTGCAGATTAGCCTCGAATGAAGCATGATTTAGTCTTCATCTAAAATATATGTTTCCTCACCAATGATCTCGATGGTGGAACTTGTGTAGAATGTTTGTTTGAGCTATTTCACCATCTATTATTGATGTTTAATGGTAATGTGAACAATTGTAAAACAATAAAATGCCAAGGTGTCGAAATAAAACGAACATTATCCTATAAAATCCATTGTAAAGACACCCAGATGAAGGTAACGGTTAAAAACAACATAATCCGGAAACTGTAAGGTACAAGTACATCATGGGGTGCCAGACCTGAAACTCCATGGACGTCAACAACTGCTCTATGTTCTACGGTAGGGTACGCCGCCCCTATGCAGAATAATGACTAGTACGCTCAAGAACATCGCTGGCAGCCCTCGTGGAACACCATACTCCAACACCGGTTATAGGATTATTGTATACTTTCATTTCATCGGCAAACTGTGACAATGTGGATGTGAACTATGAATGCAGGTAGGATGTGTTAAGAAGAAAGAGCAGGGGTTCCAAAACAGAACCCTGAGGAACGCCGGATAGTACCGGCCAAGCGGATGAAGACCATACTGTAACATCCCAGGATTTTGAAGCTCCAAAATTCAAATTTAATTTCACCCTTCGCTTGATATGCCACTGTCTTATTTATCGAGCATTCCTTTATAGCTTGAACAAATCCCGGTAGTTCTATGTCTATTCCTATGTGCAGGCATAGATATAGAAAACATTGATGTCTAACTCGACGTCGAAAAGTGTGGCATTTAATTGAACTGACAAAATGGCGGTCGTCTGTTGTTGATATGTCTTCGAACGAATTGATTAAGTAAAACTGTAATTACGGTGGTGTTTTCGTCTAGTATTTTTTGTGATAGTGCGCTGTTCTGTATTTGACTGCTCAAATGAATAAAGAAAAGCATATAACATTCACTTTTTTCGGTAAGTTTAGTGTCAAAAGGTAAATTATTTTGTATTGTATTGAAATTTTACTTATCTATTTCAGTTTTCCACATAAGAATCAGGAATTGTTTCAAAAGTGGATAGAAGCGATTAGAATGGAAGGCTGGGAACCAAAACTCATAACAGATTAGGCCTGGAACTTCCAGATTTCTTTTATGAATGACTGCTGTACCGTCAGTTCTCTCAGCCTTTTCAGAGGATTATCAGATTCTTACAAAAAAAAGACTTTCTGAAGATTCTCAATCACAATATTGTGATGACCGAGAACGGTAGACCTTCGAAGAAACTCTGACCAGAGATTCTGCAACTCATCATGATCAAAATTATTGCTAATGAATACTTTAAGGTCAGACTATATGCGGCAGCTGGGGCAGAATCAACAAGAATCAATGCCACATCGAATAGACATTGCCACAATAAGTGGATATTGATTTCAAGTTAATAAAAATGAATTTCAACATCCTAGGTACTGGTGAAGTCATTTTACAGTCTTATTCGTAATTCCAATATTAAACATTAATGATAAAAATTATTATTTTGATCATGAAGTCCATCATCAACAAATCCCATCTGTGACAAAAAATTTTTATTAAAGTACGAAACGTATCTTGTAATTTGCACAGTAGAAAAAACTTGAAATAAATAAATAAGCGCTGATAAAGTTAACATAATGGCCGAACAACTAAATCTTTTAATTCAACCCATTCCTCTACATTAGATATCTGATTTACTATTGATAAGCTTAGTAAAGTCACATAGATATAGAAACCTTCTTATCTATGGCAAAATCATCACTCAAACATAGATGTATTATTCATTTCCTTATGACCAAAACTCGGCGGCCATTTTGTCAGTTTTGTCAATTGAATGCCTCACTCAGGGACGATTAGCGAGAGAGTTACGGCCGGTTTCTGAAACGATGATCATCATAGAAATCAACTAATCAGCTGTTAAATCTATGTTCAACTGCCATTTGAGTTGCTGAAAGAATAGTCAACTAGGTTAATTTGACCACGCTGTCAGTTGACACAGTGGTCAAATATTTCAGGTAAATTGTATGTCAATCGTCATTTTGAGTTTCCGAAACGCAAATTAAGGCTAAATCAGTGGTCAAACTAGTGTCAAAGAACTTGTCAACTAATCGGTGTTGTTTGGCGAATTAACTTGAAAGAAATCTTGTTTATGAATGAAATCTATGTATTTTCCAAGGAAATCTTAATTTTATCGGTATGTATGAAAATAATTCAATAGTCTTTAATATATAATTTTTTATGAAAAGGCATTTATTTTTTTCCAATTTTGCGATGTAATATGATTATATTTATATGATTAATAATTTAGTTTTCTCTGAAAAAACAAGCATTTTTGTAACAATTGGTGAATCTATTTTTTTATTGTAGATAATAATTATGGATATCAGCTTGGATATAAGCATGTCTAGTAATTCTAGCGAAGATGAGAACCCAAGACCACGAACTCTTAGGAGAAGAATGAACTCTTTTGATTTCTACAATGATGTGGAATTTAAAAATAGGTATAGACTGTCCAAGGATATTATAACATTACTTCTGAATATGATAGAGGATAAAATAAAGCCCTTAACATCAAGGAACAAATCAGTTACTGCCTTGGAACAAGTACTTCTAAAAATAAGCTATTTTGCAACAGAGCATTCCAAATAACAGTAGCTGACCATATAAGGGTCCATAAAACTACAGCATGTAGAATAATTAAAAAGTATCTAGAGTCATTGCTGAACTTCGACGCCAGTTCATATCTATGCCAAGAACAGAGGATGAACGGAATAGAATCAAATAAGAATTTTATTCTATAAGTTCATTTCCGAACGTGATTGGATGTGTAGACCGCACACATATAAAAAATACAGTCACCTGGAGGTCCACAAGGTGAGCTTTTCAGAAATAGAAAGGGATACTTTTCTCTTAATGTTCAGGTGATTTGTGATCCCGCAGGGATTATTTATTGTAGGACAGTGGTTACCCTTGTCGCTCATATTTATTGACTCCATTTCTGAAGCCATCAACTCCCGGTGAGCAAGCGTACAACAGAGCACAGATCAAAACGAGGAATACTGTTGAAAGAACAATTGGTGTCTTGAAGAGACGTTTTCCTTGTTTGTCTATGGGAATTAGGCTGAAAATGGAGACAACCATGAATATCATAGTGGCATGTTGTGTTCTGCACAATTTGGCATTAGTTCATAATGAAGACGTAGCAGACTTTGATATCGGAGAGAACTTCCCAGATGATCCCCCAAATACTTCTACAAATGATGAAAATATATCAGTCAGATCTTTGTTAGTATCAAGACTGAAAACATTCTATAAATCCAATTACACCAAATTTCATTTCATTGTTTTTGCTTCTGTGTACTGTGATATAATAATAAAATTGGATGATGTATGAACAAGGTTGTTTGCTCAATTATTTTGAATACTTCAAATTAAAACGATATTTTTCATTTTATTAACCTATTGATGATAAATTTTTCAGTTGAAAAACAGCATCTGTATTTTAATACACCAGATACGACTTAATACACAGGTACAGTTAAGCCGCTAAAAGATTCATAAATGCAATCTATCGTAAGAAACAGTTGTAAGCAAGTTCAACCAGGTATTTTTTTATGGTAACATGAGGAAAATTATAAGGGTGTTAAAATTTAAACATCAGTTATCGGATAATTTTAAAATCTTAACCACAAAACACTGATATCTTAACCTCTTTAATCACAGAATATTAGTGTTTATCGGAGAATCTGTGGTTGGACAGTCTGGCAACAGGGTCGCCTCATGTCAACTGAAAATGATCATAGATTAGTTTCTATATCTTTGTGTACAGGTTGCACACTACAGGTCAGAAAAGAAGGGTAAGTTGTCGTTAAGCGCCTTTGTGAGATTATTCAAAGTGTTGGTAGAGACAATAATTAAGGTTTGAGTTAGTTTTGTGTAGTGTTTTGATGATGGAAATATGTTGTACTATCTTTCGAACAAGTTAAGCTATCAATATATAGTATTCGTCATTCATTTTCTCAGGAAAATTGACCTAGTAGTATATAGGCTTAGACTATATAAGATAGACAAAGCATTCCTTTGTAAAATGTCGATTTGTTTTGACTCCCTCATTGAAAGTCTCTTGTGAAACCTCACCCGGCAACACCGCATAAAATCTTTTTCCATTTACTCGGATCGCAATATCTTCAGTGTCAAAATGATCTGAACAAATAAAAATTGCTTTCTTTGGACAAATACTTGACCATCCCAACAGCGAAGCCCAAATTCTTTTTTTTTTCATCGTCATTTGGGAACCTTAATTCAAGAAAACCTCATTTTATTTTATAATAATCTCATTGAAAACTTCCTTATTAAAACTTTCTACGCTACTGAACATTTAAATAACTAAATACTTCGTTTCTAACAATACACTTACCTATGGAACGATAAATTCGGATTAAAATTCCTGTCTTTACTACAACTTTCACACTTACGACCCATTTTTAGTGCGATGAAAAGTAATAAACAATAAAAAATATGAAAAACCTAATACCGACTCTCACAAATTTTCTTCAATTTGAGTATTTATTTCCGATACAGAGGTGGCAACGTGTGTCTTTTAGAACATGCGATCTTCAAATTGTCAAGCAGAGAATAAAGCAGCGTTGACTTGACTTTCACCTGAATTTCTTTCCATCTGCGGTCTCTGACATAAAATAGCAGAATCAAGTTTTTCTTTTACTTCTTGCTAATATATCCGACAAGATAGTTTCAATTCAAAATATAAAATTTCTAATAATGTTTTGAATGCAAATTGGAGAAAAAGTTTTTATTCACAATTATAGAGGATAAAAGAAACCTACTATTTGATGACGAGATATTGTTGATGATGGAGCTCGTATTGAATGATTATTTGGGCTATTACCATCATCTATTGTGGATGTAATGTTTTCCGACGTTTCGATAGACATCTTCTATCTTTATCAAGGAGGAAAAGTAAAAAACCTTTCGAAAATTATCAATCTTCAAAAAGTCAATATGACAGAAGTCATGAAAGAAAAATGAACAATGTTATATACTCATCTGTGATATGATGATCTTTTTAAGTTGGATCGAACTATCGGCGTCCAAACTTCTGGCAGATCTATAGATGGAGCACTTATGGAATCAGGTGTTATTTTCATAAATGCTGCTTCTTTGATTTTTCTTCTTGCAAGTTTTTCTTCTTTGGATATTATTGATGCTTCATCCCACTTTATACGATGATTCTCATCTACAGCATGTTGGACTAACCTGGATTTGTCGCTGTCTAGTACTCGTAGAAGCTTCTGATGTTCTTTTATTCGTACATTCAGAGGGCGTTTAGTTTCTCCGATGTAAGATCTTCCGCACTCGCAAGGTAATTCATAAATGCAGTTCTTTGTCCTTTGTGTCTCATTATTAGGCTTAACTTTTGTAAGTTTAGCTCTGATAGTGTCTTGAGTTTTGAATGCAGTCGTTATGTTGTATCTATTTCCAATTCTTCTCATTTTCTCCGACAAACCTTTTACATATGGAATTACGGTTTTAATGGTCTGATTTATATCTGTTGGTTCAGGTTGACTTTCTCTTGTTCGTTTAGCTTTTTCTAATATCTTTTGTGGGTAGCCATTGCCTCTAAGAGTTTTCGAGATGTTATTTATTTCTTCATTTTGGTCTTCTTCAGTGCAACAAATATTTATTGCTCTATCAAATAAACATTTTGCTACTCCCAATTTAGTTGGTGGTTTGACTCAAAATGTAGATATTGTCCTGTGTTCGTTGGCTTTTTATACACAGTGGTTCTTGGGATTCCATTTTGTTTATGTACGAGTACATCTAAGAATGGAAGTTGTCTGTCCTTCTCGATTTCAATTGTGAATTTAATTGATTCCTCTTGATTGTTTAGATATTGAAGGAATCCATCTATAGTGTCTCTTCCATGTTGCCAAATAATGAAAGTATCATCTACATATCTTTTCCACAGTTTGGGTTTGAGTACATATTTTTCTAATGCCTTCTGTTCGAAAATTTCCATATATAAATCAGCTAAAATTGGTGATAGTGGTGAACCCATGGCCATTCCGAATTCTTGTTGATAAAAGATGTCTTCGAATTGGAAATATGTTGTTTCAATACAAAGAGAAAGCATTTCCATAATTGCATTGACGCTTAGTGTAGTTCTTTCACTAAGAGTTTGATCTTCTTCAAGCTTTTTCCTAACTATGATAAGTGTTTTATCTGTCGGAATATTAGTGAATAAACTGGTGATGTCGAAGCTGACCATAACGTCTTCTTCCATGATTTCTTGATGTTTCATTATTTCTATGAAATGTTTCGTGTTTCTTATCATCGATGTTAAATTACTTTCTAATGGCGATATAATTTTCAGCAGAAATTTAGCCAATTGGTGGTATGCTGAATTTCTTGAACTCACAATTGGTCTTAGAGGAATATTTGCTTTGTGTATTTTTGGTAGACCATATAAATGTGGTGGTTTACTGAAGTGAGGTGTAAGTCTTGATCTAACGAATTGATCTGGAAATTCATTTCTATATTTATAAAGGATTTTGTAAATCTTGTTTTCAACTGTGGTGGTAGGGTCCTTTTTTAGTCTTTTATATTTTCCTGCTTCTAATAATTCATTGATTTTTTGATTATAAGAGCCAACATCTAGAATTACAGTGCCTTTGTCTGCTGGAAGTATCTTTATGGAACTATCCAATTTAAGATCTTTTAATGCCCTCTGTTCAGCTTTATTTATATTGGGTAGAGGTGTTTTGTTATTCCTGTCTAACAAGGTTCTGATTTTCCATCTGTACTCTTCGGCTTTTTCAGGTTCTCGAATTTTCTGTGCAGTTTCTTCTGCCGCCAACATGATTTCAATTTTTGGTATCGTCTTAGGCGCTATAGAGAACTTGAGACCCTTGTTGAGGAGAGATATAAATCAGACCATTAAAACCGTAATTCCATATGTAAAAGGTTTGTCGGAGAAAATGAGAAGAATTGGAAATAGATACAACATAACGACTGCATTCAAAACTCAAGATACTATCAGAGCTAAACTTACAAAAGTTCAGCCTAATAATGAGACACATGGACAAAGAACTGCATATATGAATTACCTTGCGAGTGCGGAAGATCTTACATCGGAGAAACTAAACGCCCTCTGAATGTACGAATAAAAGAACATCAGAAGCTTCTACGAGTACTAGACAGCGACAAATCCAGGTTGGTCCAACATGCTGTAGATGAGAATCATCGTATAAAGTGGGATGAAGCATCAATAATATCCAAAGAAGAAAACTTGCAAGAAGAAAAATCAAAGAAGCAGCATTTATGAAAATAACACCAGATTCCATAAGTGCTCCATCTATAGATCTGCCAGAAGTTTGGACGCCGATAGTTCGATCCAACTTAAAAAGATCATCATATCACAGATGAGTATATAACATTGTTCATTTTTCTTTCATGACTTCTGTCATATTGACTTTTTGAAAATTGATAATTTTCGAAAGGTTTTTTACTTTTCCTCCTTGATAAAGATAGAAGATGTCTATCGAAACGTCGGAAAACATTACATCCACAATAGATGATGGTAATAGCCCAAATAATCATTCAAAACCTACTATTTGCTCAGTTTGGCAACATGAAAAATTTTTTTATGACCTGAGTGGACCAGCTCAATACGTTACAATCGATCAGCTCTAAGTTTCAGATAAGATACTTTTCAATGTAAATAAAGTGGTCTATTGTAATATAGTCTAAGTATATAGGTTAGTTTTTCTCTAATTCCTTTAGAAATTGGTGTTTCCAATCAAAAGTGCAAATTTGGACCACACTGTGATTTTTAATTTTTTCTAGGACATTATAAGACATCTTAATACAACCTACAGGGACCACCATCTATGACAAATAACACGACCAAAAATTCAACAAATCAAGTCAACAAGCATATCCATAGAATTGGAATCTCACACCCTATCGCTCTCCAAGCGTCTCAGCCGCCTTCGAGAACAATCCCGCCACGCTAAAATATTCAAAACGTTGACGGTTTAATCCCGCCAAACCCATTTAGCGGCGTAAACCAACCCCCCGAGGGACGCTAGTTCAACGTGGTTGTTGAAGAGGCAAGGTCTCCCCCTATTGCGCCAATCTTCCAGCCGGAAAACTGGGAAAGGGATAGCGGCAATCTGGAAAATCTGCAGAGGGCATCAGACGGATGATGATTAGATGACGCCGAGATGAAATTTCAGGAGTGGTAGGGGTTATGAACATGTCGAATAGGGGAGCGTTTTGAGAAATGATTGGTTTGCACGCAAGGGAAAAATATATCGTGCATGGAATCAATACCACAGAATGTATATCACCTGAGTTCTTCAGATATACTTAGACCACAGTTTATGTTTTGGGGATTAACAAAAAAAAAATAGGAAATGTGTGGGAAAATATTGGAACGATACTGAATACGGCCCTTACCCTACGCGCGCTGACTTATCTGTGAAGGCATCAAGAACTAAAATTTCTGACAGACTTTTTGACATTTCTTTTTTCCTATTCTTCGAAAACTTTGTATTTTCTGATTTTTTCGATCAAATTGAGGGAAAAAGGCGTGTCAGTAGATAGGAAATTCTATGTAGAATCATTTTCGTCAGAATTTTTCTGATGAGGCACTGCCTCACCTGCCTCCTAGGACAAGCCGCCACTGATTCTATCAAGTAATGAGAGATCCTATATGCTCGTATTACATGATATTTTATTTAGGGGTCTCGGAATTGTGGACCATTCTTATACTGTAGTATGAGATTTCTTAGCTACCTGGATTGAAGGTCTTGAAGGGACGGTTCCAAGGCCTTAAGGCAGGAATATACTTTTTTATCGACTTGATACTTTCTTTCATTTTTTCAGAGCCGCCGCTGGAACTCCATTACCTTACCCGTGTTCCCAATTCCTTAGCTCATTCAATAATTTTAGTTATGGCTCACATACTCCGGGGCCGTGACCATGACGATGGTCATAGTCGTTTACATATTTGCCATTATTATTCTTATTGTCGCATTATTGAAGTATATATATATTTGTCAGGATTATTATTATTGTTGCATCAGCGAAGTTGCTATATTTACCAGGATTATTATTCTCTGTGTATTATGGCAGTTGCTCTGATTATCGGGATTACTGTCTGTTCTGCATTGTTATAGTTTTCTCAGACATGTAATACTTATACCTTTGCTAGCTGTTAATGATTAACCACTTAGTTTAAACAAGTGCCCTAACATTACCTAACATAAAGGGTTTTAGGTCTGAGGCATTTTTTTGACCCTGAATAAAGAGTTGATTTTTTGGGTCTAACTGTTGTGTTTTATTTACCATCTTTGTTTCCCAATTATTTTCACTGATCTCAATTATCACGAACTTGAATTATTACGTAAACATAACGTAGAGTCCTACCCTTGTTAGACGATCACATTAAATGGCCAAGTCTTTGTATCTGGATTCATTTAGATTCCAGTGTTGTAGTTAGCTTTAAAAAGAATTTTGTCATCCTTTTCGAAAGAAAAAGTGGCAAATGTTACAACATATTAAACTGTATTGAGACTCAAACGTTTATTCACGTAGAAAAAACCTTAATCCACGACCCTTCAATATAGTTTTTACGCCACACAATTTCAATATGGTTTTGAATTAACAGACTTCAAAGGAAAATCAATCAAAATTAAACACAAATTCCACCGATCGTGAGTTATAAATACCTGTCACTACTGACGAAGATTATCTCAAAGTTCGGTTCCTTCTTCCTGATCAACTTGTACATATCTACCAGTTGCGGTGTAAAAGCTCTACAAGGTGGACACTGAAATTATAGAATTCATCAAGTTAGAGAAAAAATAAAATGCGACGGCCAACCAAACTCACCCAATTCGCTGAAAAATAGAATCCCTTAATTCCATCTGCAATATCTTGATATAGAGTGTCTGCTTTGGTTTTCTGATGCTCTTTCTGGAACGTTCCGCCAGGTACCAGTCGGACATCTTTCAGAACCTATTGGTAACATTTAATTATAAGAAAAAATTTTTAACTTAATTAAAGGTTTGGTTTTCAAATAATGAAACTATTTCTCAACCAAATATTCAGACATCAGATTTTGAACATAACCTAGAAATCTGATATTTCGTTAACCGGTTTTAGTAGTAGTAGTATAAGCTGTTCAACGCCATTTCCCCTTCTCTAGGATACCTACTGCGCGCGCAGTCTCGTTTTTCAATAACTACATCTCATGAAAAATTTTGTTTCTTACTTGATCTACTGGTCGAGGTCTCCAAGGGAAGTTTAGTCCCTGAGGGTCTTCCAAGAGTTTATCCTGGGCTGATATGCTTATTGTAGTTCCCTCTTTGTCCAAGAGGACTAATGTAGGTACTCCAGATTTGATTCTATACCTCCGAGATAATCGTGCCTGAAATATAATTAAAATAGTTTAACTTATGGTTGATTGAACAGTGCAAGACTACAGCTAAAATTTGAACATCACTTTGATAATGTGTGTGACATTGCACTTCTCGGCTATCGATATCATAATATTAATCATTCCAAGGAAAATATTTTCTGATATTTTGGAAATGGTTGATTTTTTAATTGGTTCCAAAAGCACCAATAGGCACCAATTAAGCACTAAATATTTGACATAGTTTCAGAATTAGTGCTTCCAACTTTTCGTTAACTTCATGGGCCCGAATGTTACAACCTAATTTCGAAGAAGGGTTCATTACTTTTGACAAATCGACAACATCCAGCTCGTATTGAAGAGAATATAGTGGCGGTGGGGGAGAGTGTACGTGATGACCTTGAAGTGTTGATTCGTCGCCGTTCTCAACAGCTTGGCCTTTCGTATTCAACGACTTGGCGAATTTTGCGTAAGGATCTTTCTTTGAAAGCTTACAAAATTCAATAAGTTCAAGAACTAAAGCCGACCGACCTACTGAATCGTTTAAGTTTTAGTCGTTGGGCTCTTGACAAGCTTGCAGATCATCCACTCTTTTCGACAAAAGTTTTGCTCACTGATGAGACCCATTTTTGGCTTAATGGGTTCGTGAACAAACAAAATGGGGTGATGAACAACCCGAAGAGTCCCAAGAATTACCGTTAAATCCAGAAAAATCAACTGTTCGGTGTGGTTTATGGGTCGGTGTGTAACATTTTGAAATTACAATCCCAAAATTTATTTAGATTCTATCATCTCTTGATCTATTTGAAAATAATTTATTTCAAATTAATTTGCTATACCATCTATTGTTGAATATTGTAATTTCCTGTACATAAGGTATTATTCTTTATAGAATTCTGTTCATTAAAATTTTCGGTGGGGGTGTCTGGAATTGAATGTTGTTATCGCAAATTAATCATTCCATCTTTGAAACTGATGGTATGCAGACATTATCTCTCGATTGAGAATGTGTTAATTCACGTTTACATATTATCCAAGGAATTTTATAATATTCTTTTCGTGTTTCCCTTTCTAGAAGGTGAGTTCAAAATAATTAAGCGAATTGTTTTGCTGATTTAAGTATATTTTTTAGGGATTCCTGTAGTATCGTATTCTTAGATTCTTTTATTCTCGTCTCCTTAAATTCTTCGTTTCATATAATCCCAGATTTCTCGACTCTTCGATTCAACAACCACTCCAGATACTATCACCGAAGTTTTCTCAACAACTAACATCATTTGAAGAAAAGTGTATGTTGAAGTTTATCGCCTTCCTGAATAAAGAGATTGTTCACCAGAGTGAGATTACTTCTTCAATTTCGTACACCGTCATCCTGAGATCACATTCGTATGTTTATTAGTTTTTATACGAATAGAACTCAAACTTGTGTCTTAACTAATTGGCGCCCATATTATCACACAAAGAAAAGATCACAAATTTTTATTCAAGTCAAATGAGCCTACGCCCATAAATGTTCTCCGGCCAACAGCTGCCGTACGCTTTGTGTCCTTTTAACATCAAATAGTCAAGGAGAAAATTACGTGACAGGTGGAATGATCGGCCCATATTTCTTCAAAGCAGAGGACGGCCGGAATGCTACTTTGAATGGTGACCGTTATCGCACCATGATAACAGACTATTTGTTGCCCGAAATTGAAGCCCGTGGTCTCGACGAAATGTGATTCCAACAAGATGTGGTTCCAACAAGATGGTGCCACTCGCCATACAGCCCATGAAACCACGGCTTTACTGCGAGCATTTCGGACCAGTGAATTGGTCGGCTAGATCATGTGACATTGTGTCGAGTGAATGCGCACATTCTACATAATCAGCATCTGCGCAAAGCAATAGAAAGAGAGGATTTTCTTAATAAATCAGCAAGATCCTTGGTTGTAACACATATGCAAAGACGTGGTATCACTTCAAATTTGCCAAAGGAATTGCATATGACATTGAACTGCTTTTTAGGAGCTAATCTACCTTTTGCGAAGCCCCCTATTTTAGAAATCGAGCGTTCAAAACTAAAGGCCTGGCGAATCCATCCACCTAAATTAAAGAGGAAGACTAACTACACTTGTGTTGGCTGTAAACAAGCTATATGCCTTGAAGTGTTTTAAGCCTTTGTGCAATGACTTGTCAATAATTTTACTGTTATTGGACCTTTGTCAGAATTTTTATGGTTCAAGTTTAGAAGTTGATTTTGTGTTTTTGGCGTTCTTGTTCACCCGAACAGAGTGTCTATAATTTTGCCCAAAGATCTGTAATTTTGGAATATCGAGCCGAAAATGGTCTCAATCGATTGGGTTCGACTCCCTGATGAAGAATCCGTGGCGAAAGTTGAGTCTGTCCGGCCGTATCCTCTCTAGCATCCAAAAGAGATGAGCTAGAGTTTTCATATCTTCAGAATAGGTTAATTGTCCAAATATCTCGGTCAAGTTCGTTATTGGGACAAATCCGTAGGATGGTTCAGTAGTTATGTGCGTCTGAAATTTTGTTTCCTCATAACTACTAGAATATCCATCCGATCAAGTTCATACTTGAAATATTGTTGAGGGAGGCTGCAACAAAACGGTTCGCAAAAATCGTCACGCTAGAAAATTTTAAAAAAATGTCCAAAAAAAATTTTTTCCATACTCACTATCTCATAAGATATTTTTCGGATTTCAATAAAAATTCGTGAATATATTGGGGGGATCGATATCTTACTTATCTTCAAATTTCATTGTCGTAGCTCTTTTCCATCTAAAGATGTGATCATTTTTTTCATTTACTCAAGAGCAAAGAGAAATGACATGAAGTCCCGGTGATTTTCTCTGAACGATGGCCATCACAGATCGATATTCGATTGACAAATGCCGGGCTCATTAATCAGTGTCAGTTGGCGTAATATTAATCAAAATCATAGAGACAGAATTCAATCTCGATGGCTGAAATAATATACGTTGTCAAAATTAAGATTCAGAAAAGCACTGACGTAAGTTTTTAGGGGAAGGGAATTATGGCTTCGAACAAAACTTGGGGAAAATTATGATTAGTTATCTTTAATTTGAGCTATAGGTTTGTTCATTCATTAGGCGTTCATATTTGCATCACATAGTCCCATAGTACGAGAAAAGACTATTATTTACCTGATCAGAGTGCTTATAGATTTGTTATGGTTTGAATATTTACTCGCAAGTAGCTCAACAAGACCGCCATAGCAATCTGACCTCACGTCAGTGCTTTCCATTGTTTTTTTCAAGAAGTTATTTTTTTCAAGCAGTAAGTAGTCTTTGATTTCATCTCGGGCAATATAAGACTAAAAAGTGTCCTAAATGTGATTTACATAATTATTAAGAAAATAAATGAATGCATGCTAAATACATATTATAGTCTTGTTGATTTACAAACCTCAATATCGAAAATGAATGCTGAAGGCCTAGGAGTATAATATTCTTCACGTATTCAGTGTTGTGTAGTTGGTTGCAACAATGCTTATTATAACACAGACAATTCTATTAAATTTTATTTTTTCCTAATGAATGGTTTGAGAAAGAACGGAAGCAGATATGGATTAATAGAGTTAGAAGAGTTTGGTAAGGATATCTGATTGATTGGAGATGTTATCATAATTTCATTCATTCAAAACTTTAGTAATGATGGTACTTCCAAGCAATGGCAACCGACAAAATTCCAGAAGATATGTAGTGCTTATTTCGTAGGAAATGCCAAAAGTAATATACCTGATTGCCCGTCTTATAACCCAACGATATTTCCAGAGGTTAGTTCAGTTTCAGTTATCTATGTCCGATCTCATTTTACTTATTTCAGATGTATAAAAAAGTGGATAATTCCACTATGGCAGTGGAGAGATTTGAAAGAAAAACAGCAAGATCAAGAAGAAAGGATGAGTCAAAGGAAGGATCTATTGTTGAATCTTTAATTGAAATAGGTAATAATAATCATTCAGTGCAAGTGGAAAGAGGCCAGAAGGAATTTTCATGTCAAACTGATACATAAGAATCAGATGTTGATATATTTTTATTTGAGAGTAATTTCATGGGAGATAGTGCGGAAGAAATGTCTGCCGTGGCAATTCAATGTAATATTGCCGATAAGACCAAATTATTTGTTAGTAAAAACGACAAATGTGTTGGCATCGATGAACCTATCAAATGTATGGGCTTCCATGGTATTAAATCTTTAAAATGTGATGAAGAGTTGAAGTGTATTGCTGGTATTGTCTTCGATAGATTCAATTTTAGCTAACAGCAACCATGGAAATTGTAAACTCAATGTTGAAAATAGATTGTTACTTTTTTGATGAAAATTAAACTTGGCTTATCATTTGTGTAACTAGAAGTTTTATTTCAACTATATTCATCGAGTTGCCAAACAATTTTTTTCTTCTCTTTTGGAAGAACAAGCACAAAAACAAAAATTTTCATATTTTGGCATAGTCGAGAAGTGTGGTTACGGTTATTTCAACATTGTAAGGTAGCTAATTTATCGAAGTTTGTCTCGTTACTTTGGAAGTAATGAAACCAGTCCACTTTATAATGTTGTAAACATGACCAGCTTTCTTCAAAGCCAGTCCTTATTCTTCATTTCCTTTGGAGAAATGACCAAATTTTATTTTCAAAAATCTAAATGATCTCTCAATATCCATCCTTCTTCTGGGTAAACTCACAATTATTACGTAAACATAACGTCCTACCCTTGCTAGATGATCTCATTAAATCGCCAAGTCTTTGTATCTGGAGTTATTCAGACTCCAGTGTCGTAGTCAGTTATAAAAATAATATTTGTCATTCTTTTAGAAAGAAAAAGTGGTAAATGTTACATTACAAAATTTTGTTGACCAGTGTTATCATTCTGACGTACATAGTGGCGCCACCTGAAATCGCCACGTTTCGCGGAAAAACAAAACAAGATCTGATACTATTTAGAGAGGCCTCGTAGTTACGATAGCTTTTTTACTTCTACATGGGTCATTAATTCCAGCGTTGTTTGGAATCGCATTCCTGTCGGAATAACACTAAAATACAGCAGGTACATCCGTTGCTTTATTACCGAATTCTGGGCAGCATTCGTTTCAAAAATTCAGTCTATATTTGCTCCTTTTCCAGAGCATTCAATCAATAAACAATTTCGCCAGTTTGTTTTAGCTACAGTGGTCGATAACTGTTTTATCGCAGTAGTTCATCATTAAAGTTTCACCTAATTGGATGAAACGTAAACAAGTCCATCACATGTGCGTCGACTGAAACGGAGGAAGGGTGGAGAGTCGTGTGTATAAATAAATTAGTTACGGCACTGTTTTGAGAGTAAGTAGATATTAGACTTTATTATCTGTTTGGTCTGAAATAGATCGAAAATTATTCATGGTGGGTACTTGGGTTCATCGAATGCTATGCGAACAAGACTATGGAGTGTTGTTTACTTGCTTTGAATTTAATTCGATAAATGAATTATTTATCCCGGAATCTGATTGATGTGGAAATTACGTGAGGGAGATTGTGATAAACCAGCCTTTAAAAGGAGCAATGCAATTGAATATTTTCTCCACAGAACGTCAATGTACAGGGTCTTTCAACAAGAACTTTGTTTTTTAAAACAAAATAACACAAAAAATGTTGATGACGATCAATGGCGTACCAATAGGGTGGCAAAATGCCGCGGGCCTCGGACCCAGCAGGACCCCCTGGCCTAAAAGGCTGGAAGTTCAGAATTTTTTACATTGTATTCAAGTAATATATTTTGCTTAAAGAGTATATTTTTTAAGTGCCGCTCAAGATCCAAACTGTGACAATTAAAGATCATCATATAATTTCAAGTTATTGGCTTAGTTTAAAAATAATTATGTGTAATTTTGCACGCTTGTTCTCAAGTATTTTTTTCGGAATTCGAAACAAGGCTCATAAAGATTATGAAAGAATCAAAAAGTATATTTTGAATTAAAAATAAGCACTCTAGCTCTCCATTTATAATTATTACGATTATTTGCTCGAGATATATTGTTTCGGGAATCCACTTGAGGACTTATGTCAACTCCTGAGGATTTTGTTCTGCCAAAGCTTGATCTTTGTGATATTTCTGCAGCTGCGTGTGATTATAGGCGGGAAAATTGGTCTCAATTACAGCTGTGGTTACAGTAAAGATGGTCAACATCAATCTTCACTTAACAAAGATGAAATTTTAGAAGATGCTATATATCAATAACCTCCTTAAATGCACATCATTTTTTGGAAATTTTTTAAAAATTTTCTAGCTTGACGATTTCTGCGAAATTTTGCGAGCCGTTTTGTTGCAGCTTCCCTCAACAATATTTCAAGTATCAACTTGATCGGATGGATATTCTAGTAGTTATTGAGGTAACAAAATTTCAGATGCTCATGACTACTGAACCATCCGACGGATTTGGCCCAATAACGAACTTGACCGATATACAGGGTCTTTCACCAGGAACCTCACCTATATTTATACGGGAAACTACTGAACGTATTTTCATGAAATTCATTACTTATAAATATTTCACGATGCTGATGAAATCTAAAATATTTTCAAGGCATGAGCACTTCCGGTTTTTCCGAAAATGACGTCAACTTCCGTTTTTCAAATTAGAACACCATTTTTTTTATTGCAGAAATAGATTCCTTAGAAAATTTCAAGTTATTTTGATGTAACATTTTTCAGTTTTGGTTGAAAAATTCTCTCTGAGCGGGAAAATTCGAAAAAAAAGCTCCGTTGAAACAAGAATAACTTCGAGGTTTTTCTCAAAGATGCCGAGATTGCTCTGGGATTATCTCAATCGAGTGTTTGGAGAATATTAAAAAAACATAAAATGCACCCATATAAATTCAATAGGGTACAGCATTTGAAGGAAACTGATTTCGTCAGGAGAACAGAGTTTTGCGAAGCTATGATGATTCGATTTCAACAGAATGAAAAATTTTTGGACTGTATAATTTGGACAGATGAATCACAAATTCACAAAGAATGGTTCTTTCAATAGGCATAACAGTCATTATTGGGATGAAGAGAACAACCACCGCTTCAGACAATGGAACTTTCAAAGAACCTGGAGTTTCAATGTTTTTGCGCCATCAAAAATAATTCAATTCTAGATGTTCACATTTATGATGGGACTTTAACTGGTAAGATAGAACTCTACACATGTTTGCATTATTTAAATGTTCTCCCTTAGAGATAGATATTCTGACATATTAACTCAAATAATTGAGCCGCTAGTACAGAACGATAATGACTTATGGTATCAACAAGATGGCGCGCCTCCACACAATTCACTCAATGTGTCAAATATCCTATACAGACTATTTGAAGATCGATGGTTGAAAGGCGAACAATGGCCAACATCTTTGGCCACCACGTTCTCCCGATTTAACTTCTTTAGACTATTATGTTTGGGGTAGGATAAAAATATTGTCTACTCAACTCCTGACTGACTGATAAAGAGGACTGCATAGAACGAGTCAGAAATGCGTTCAGGTTTGTTTAGATTTTTAGATTCATAGTTTTGAAACTCAATTTGGTTTTTAAACACTTTTGCAGATCTCTTCCTCCCATGAAATAAGAAGAGCAACTCACGAAGCATTCCTGAGACGTATAAATAAATGTCTAGAAATCAACGGTCAAAACTTTGCCATGGTTCTCCTAATAGTAACTTGAAGTCGGTTTCAAGAAGGGGTGAAAAATCTACAGCATGGTTCAAATAACAGCTCCTGAAAATTTCTTCTTTTTTGGCGTGAAGGGAAAAGAAATAGCTGAAAATTCAAGACGAAAAACAGTTTTTGTGAATAACTCAGAAAATATCCGCTTTAGGGCAAGGGTGTGATGCATACACTCACATTATTTTTTAACGTAGATTCAATATCTGCCATAAAAAATGGGGTTCTAATTTGAAAAAATTATTTTTCACGATTTTGTCATCCCTAACTTTGAAAGCGATTTTTACACCCTGTATCATGAATCGCGATTTCGATTTTTAAAGTTGATACATCAATCTTACATCTTGAAAAGTACCAAAAATGAAAATTTTCCATCGAAAACCTCGAAGTTATTCTTTTTCAGCGGAGCTCTATTTTCGATTTTTTTTTTTTCTTTTCCTGCTCAGAGAGAAGTTTCCAACCAAACCTGAAAAATGTTACATCAAAATAACTTGAAATTTTCTAAGGAATCTATTTCTGCAATGAAAAAATGGTGTTCTACTTTGAAAAACGGAAGTTGACGTCATTTCCGGAAAACCGGAGGTGCTCATGCCTTGAAAATATTTTAGATTTCATCAGCATCGTGAAATACTTATAAGTGATGAATTTCATGAAAATACGTTTAGTAGTTTCCCGCATAAATATGAGTGAGGTTCCTCGTGAAAAACCCTGTATTTGGACAACTAACCTATTCCAAAAATATGAAAACTCTAGCTCATCTCTTTTGAATACTAGAGAGGATACGGCGACTCAACTTTCTTCACGGATTCTTCTTCAGGAGTCGAACCCAATCGATTGAGACCATTTTTGGCTCGATATCCGAAAATTACAGACATTTGGGCAATGATAGGCACTCTGTTCGGGTGAACAAGAGCGGCAAAAAATGGCAAAATAAATATTATTGTTCATTTATGATGGGACTTTAACTGGTAAGATAGAACACTACACATGTTTGCATTATTTAAATGTTCTCCCTTAGGAGATAGATATTCTGACATATTGACTCAAATAATTGAGCCGCTAGTACAGAACCATAATGACTTATGGTATCAACAAGATGGCGCGCCACCACACAATTCACTCAATGTGTCAAATATCCTATACAGACTATTTGAAGATCGATGGTTGGCGAACAATGGTCCACATCTTTGGCCACCAAGTTCTCCCGATTTAACTCCTTTAAACTACTATGTTTGGGGTAGGATAAAAAATATTGTCTACTCAACTCCCCCGACTAATAAAGAGGACTGCATAGAACGAGTCAGAAATGCGTTCAGGTTTAGATTTTTAGATTCATAGTTTTGAAACTCAATTTGGTTTTTAAACACTTTTGCAGATCTCTTCCTCCCGATGAAATAAGAAGAGCAATGCACGAAGCATTCCTGAGACGTATAAATAAATGTCTAGAAATCAACGGTCAAAACTTTGCCATGGTTATCCTAATAGTACTTGAAGTCGGTTTCAAGAAGGGGTGAAAAATCTACAGCATGGTTCAAATAACAGTTCCTGAAAATTTGTTCCTTTGGCGTGAAGGGAAAAGAATAGCTGAAAATTCAAGACGAAAAACAGTTTTTTGTGAATAACTCAGAAAATATCCACTTTAGGGCAAGGGTGTGATGCATATACTCACATTATTTTTTAACGTAGATTCAATATCTGCCATAAAAAAATGGGGTTCTAATTTGAAAAAATTATTTTTCACGATTTTGTCATCCCTAACTTTGAAAGCGATTTTTACACCCCCTGTATCATGAATCGCGATTTCGATTTTTAAAGATGATACATCAATCTTACATCTTGAAAAGTCCCAAAAATGAAAATTTTCCATCGAAAAACCTCGAAGTTATTCTTGTTTCAGCGGAGCTCTATTTTCGATTTTTTTTTTCGAATTTTCCTGCTCAGAGAGAATTTTCCAACCAAACCTGAAAAATGTTACATCAAAATAACTTGAAATTTTCTAAGGAATCTATTTCTGCAATGAAAAAATGGTGTTCTAATTTGAAAAACGGAAGTTGACGTCATTTCCGGAAAAACCGGAGGTGCTCATGCCTTGAAAATATTTTAGATTTCATCAGCATCGTGAAATACTTATAAGTGATGAATTTCATGAAAATACGTTTAGTAGTTTCCCGCATAAATATGAGTGAGGTTCCTCGTGAAAGACCCTGTATTTGGACAACTAACCTATTCCAAAAATATGAAAACTCTAGCTCATCTCTTTTGAATACTAGAGAGGATACGGCGACTCAACTTTCTTCACGGATTCTTCTTCAGGGAGTCGAACCCAATCGATTGAGACCATTTTAGGCTCGATATTCGAAAATTACAGACATTTGGGCAAAA
Organism: Micraspis discolor; assembly: GCA_030674115.1. Lineage (NCBI taxonomy): Eukaryota > Metazoa > Arthropoda > Insecta > Coleoptera > Coccinellidae > Micraspis > Micraspis discolor. Next base: position 489,559 of record JARTUT010000444.1, on the reverse strand, counting down.
TGATAGGCACTCTGTTCGGGTGAACAAGAGCGGCAAAAAATGGCAAAATAAATATTATTAAAAAGTTTTTATTTAATCACATTCAAATTAAATGAAAATGGATTTCTATCAAGTGAGGACCTCAACCATTCAAGATTTACGAAATTTATTTTATTTGTTTCTCATTTGTAAGCGCCAGTTTCCAAAAACACAATTTTAATCAAGAAAGTTTATTTTATCAAGTCACAAACTTGTAAAACTGACACTTATTTTGAAAAAATTTTTACAAGTTAGTAGTATTATTGACATTAGAAAATTTTGTTTTATCGTCATATATGTAGAAAATCATGGTACCTACAATTGTTATGTCCAATAACACAGATTTTTGATGATGAAAGAGTTGATACTGATGATGAACCATCTGTTGACTCAGAAACTGCTGAACTCTCCTTACTACCAAATAATTTGCTAAACATTTCGATTTTTTTTGTTGACCGAATCATCGAATAATAATCAAATCAAATAAAATATATAGCAATTCACGCAAGGTAACGGGTTTTACTGGCTCAAGGAGGTAACTGACTTCTTCCATTCGCCAGTAAAAACCCTCTTACCTTGCTAGTAATGTTATATACTATTACCGTCCTTGAAATAAATATGGAATTATAATTTATGTCGAATTCGTATGCATGAAATTAATTATAATACTATACTCAAGTTTGACCGCTGATTCTTCATCAGGAAGTCAATCCCCAATCGACTGAGATCATTTTTTTATCGATATTTGTGAATTACACAGATATTTGATCCTAACTATAGCACGCTGTTCCACTATAGCGCAAAAAGTACCATGAGTTAATTTTCATATATCCAGAACAGAAAAAGACTCTTTGTTCGGTCCTTTTGTTATAGCATGAATTTGAAGCTGAGGCGATCGCTAAATATTTGAATTTCGCGCTAATTTTATAAGTCAACACTGGTGACTTCGCACATGTTATGGATACGCATACGCATCTAGAACGCGAATTGGAATAGAAGAACTCTCGCTATCACGTTTGTTATCGAAATTGTTTATAAAATCACGCTAATTTTGATTTGTTTTTTGGATATATTACATGCTTGGTTTCACCCGCATATTTGGAAATTTCGCATCGCATTTTCATTGTGTTTTCAACACCGCATTTGAACAAAAGTTGGACTAGAAATCCCGCAGCAAGGGGTCCCTGTGAAGAGCTGATAATTGGAGCAGAGCCCTGAAATCATCGTAATTCACCGCTGTGGTAAGTCATCATTGTTGACCGCATTTCTTTATATGAATTTTGTTGTTTCATATTATATATTTCGCGTTCGCACCAGCTTCAAACGCAAAAATAAATACATCCAACTTATCCCTCAAAATTACTGAGCTATCGGACATAACACTCTTCATTCAAAAGATTCTTATTTGGTCCATCCTGGTTTCCAAAGCAATGATTTCATTCTAATCAGTTTTCCCATACAGTTAAAATAAAATATTTCATAATAATTCATCCCAAACATTCGGCAAAGGGTCACTGCGCTTACCCCTATTTAAGAAAACGTTAATCCGTGTCTCAACCCTCACCTTGAGCTCTATCTCACTGAAGGGCATCGCAAACCAAGGCAATCCCATCAAACACTCCCTGTGGCTTGCCTCAAAATCGCTGTAAACATCGTTGTTAACCCACAACACAACCTGTACAACCTCGAACCTTCTCTCGTTTTCACACTCAACACTATTCAGTTTCTCTTGTAAATCCCTCAACTTACAAGTCAAATCGTCACTTTTTGAGTTTATATTCGCGAAGGAAAAATACAAACCGATCACTTCTACATTCACAAGAGCCTCGGAGGTAGGAAACTTTGGAAGATCAGCATCACTGTGGTCACACTTCATGAGGTTTTTGCCCAACAACCTCTCCTGCCACTTATGTTTTGTAGAATCCATGTCTAGAGGTTCAGAGAGACACCTGCTGGTTCTGGTAGATCATCTAGATTGAGCCGTAGTAAGTAGGTGGTTGAAAAAGGCGAACAGGAATTCTGGAGGATCTTCTAGATCTATTTATTTAAGATTCAGAAAAGGCCTTGTGGTTTTGGAAGACAGTTTAAGATGGATGGTTCAACTTTAAATAAGTTCAGGAAGGTACCTGTTCGCTCTGAAATCTCATCTGAAGGGAACTGGAGTCGTGGAGATAGAAAACTTCAGTTTTGAGGTGTTGAAAAAGACGTATGGTAGCTCCTAAAGACTTTACACCTTCAGTAGGAACTATTAAAAATGGATGGCCAGATTGCAGGTATTCAGAAAGATAATTCGAATGTAGATTTATTGGATGGCTTATGTTTCTAGAGGTTCAGAGAAGATCACGCGGTTCTGGAAGAATATCTAGAATTGTTCAAGATGGAATTTACTTCAAAGATGTACCTGCTGTTCAGAAAACTTATCGAAATTGAATCGATTTCTCAAAGATTTGGAGAACTTCAGTTTGCAAACTTATGGTTCCTGAAGGACAAATTTAGCTGAATTGATGTCTTCAGATTGCAGGTGTTCAGAAAGAAGCCAATATGTTTTGAAGCTAGATTTACAAGTGGATGGCTTGTTACCGAAGGTTCAGATAAGACCAGGTGGCTCTGAAAAATCCTCCAGATTCACGTAGGGTGGTTTCAGTTTGCAGATGTTCAGAAAGGCGCTTTCGATCAAGCTGCAGCTTTCAATCAAGGAGTTTCGACGGTTCTCGATGACGATCCAAGCAGTTTCCAAGGTTGAACGGCCTCGAATGGCCTATCTCCTGAATCTAAAATGCCGATTAATGCATCTGATACATCTCGACGGGCTGGAGATACGTTCAAACGTGCGTGCAGTCAGATAACGAGCTCTTTTAGTTTTTCATCCCCCTTCGGACGTGACTCACCCCCACGGAGGGTACAGTGAACCCGCGGCGCGAGCGTATGAACAATGGGGAAACCGTAGGTGTAGCGCGTTCAAGACACTCTTTCAGCACGTGTTCACTCTTGTGGAGCGAAGCAAGAACTGAAAGAGTTTTGGAGAGGCGGCGCTGGAGGAAATTAAACTGGAGACGCGCGGGCTTATTGGAAGCGTCGGGATGCCGAGGCTGAGGCGTCAGAGGCGTCCGGGGAAGTTAGATTGGGACTATCAGGCGATTCTTGCTTAATTTCGCATAAAAACATAGGAAGTATTGGAAATATACGAATAAAATTAATTCTTTACACTCCTTATACTATTTCCATTTCCGGTAGATGGTCTGTAATTTTAGAATAGATTGGGTTCGACTAATCCATGAAGAATCACTGGTCAAACTGGAGTACGTCCGGCTTGCCATATACTCCTTACCTTTCGAAGGAGATGATCTAGAGTTTTCAGATTTTCAGAATAGATTGATTGCATAAATATCTTTGTCAAATTCGTTATTGGACTAAACCTGTCGAATAGCTAAAAAGTTATAAGAATCTAAAATCTGTTTTGATCAATAACTCTTAGAATATCCATCTGATTGATTTGAAACTCGATAATCGTTTCAATAACGTTAAAAGAAAATTCATCTGATCTGAACAAAAATACGAGCATTGATGGAGGTTGATATCATTAATTTACATCTCTGTATAATGAACCCACTTGATGATTTGTCGGGTGTCATAAATGAGAGGCCTATTGAATTATTATGGAACTATTCATGGAAAAATTTTAAATTTTGCATATCAGTATAAGAATATGTAAGGTACATTTCTGAAATACTTTCAAATTTTCAATGAAAAACTCTGAATATATTTCTTGTAATTTTCTGAATTATTGGATGTTATCGTAAGGATGAAAATATTCCTTTTCTTATTCTTGATTCGAAAGTGTACTACTATTATAATTAATAGTTATTTAATCAACTAGTTTAGTAATGATAGCGATTAATGGTCGAGATATATTAACACGTGAGCGGAGCGAGCGTGTTAATGTTCACCATTATGTTTATAATGTTTCACCATTAATCGCTAGATATATATATATATTCTTTTGAACTTTTGGCTGACAATATTTAGTTAGCAAACAATAAAGCATATAGATCAGGGTTAGTGACGGGGTGTCATACAATTCGGCGTATGACATAAAAGCCTAGGGAAAAAACCCCAGTAAAAAAAACCCTGGCTTCCTTTAGTCTAAGTGTGAAAATACAAAAATAAGCTGAAATATATTTCAGGGACTTCTTTCTTCAAGAGTGATCTATTGATGGAGATAGATACTTCTTCAAGGTGCTCACATTGAATCTGGAAATGAAAAGTCAAAAGCAGAAAAAGAACTGACTAACAAAAATACGTATCATATTCGTTTGAAATTGATAACCCATTCCAAGAAAGAGTTGGAAATATCACGAATAGCCCTAAAACCATCTTGAAATTTATATATGGGACAACTATTGATGAGATGAGGTATTGCTTCTTCTGCTTCTCCACGTTCACAACTTGCGCTAGGAACTGAGTTCCATTTAAATAGCATGCCATTGGTACGACCATGACCTGTTCTCAAACGATTAAGAACTGTCCAAATTTTTCTTGGAAGATCAAAACCAGGAACAGAAACGAGATACTTATTGAACATTTCGTAAGAGTTCCACTCAGTCTTCCATAATTCTTTATCACTTATGTTCATATTGAAGAACGTATTATGCCATAATGGTTTACGTGACTTTAATCTGGGAATTCTATTTTGTGGAAAATATGAAATAATTGGAAATAAATTAGGAAAAGAATGATATTTGCTCGATTTTTTGTATATGTACACTATTGAACCAAACAGGGCAACAATACTCAGCTGCAGAAAAGACTAGGGCTAGAAATGCTGTGCGAAGAGTGGAAGCATCAGCACCCCAAGACGATCCAGCTATTTTCTGAACAATATTATTCCTAGTTTTCAGTTTTAGGCTCAGAGCCTTGTAATCGAGAGATGAATCTAATTTAACTCCTAAGTATTTTGGATAGAAATTATGTTCGATAGGAGAATCATTGAAAGTTACAGCTAATTTTCTATATTTTTCATGATTATTCAGATGGAAACAAGATACCTCTGTTTTGTTGGGATTTGGACATAATCGCCACTGATAAAATAATTGTTTAAAATTTCCAAATCAGATGACAGTATGTTTTCCAGAGTATGGAAATCCGAATGTTGGTAAGCAATGTCGTTAGCATAAACAAATTTTTGAGATGATGTAGTGGGCAAATCACTTAGATATAAATTGAAAAGTAAAGGAGCTAAAACTGATCCTTGAGGAAGACCGTTTTTCAATGTTTTGAAGTTGCTACTCTTATTATCAGTAAAAACACGAAACCTTCTATCAGATAACATATTTTCTAATAATCGTATCATTTTCCCACACTTCCGATGGGTATAGAGATTGAACATTAATCCATCTTTCCACACAGTGTCATATGCCGAAGATAAATCGATGAAAGCAGCTCCTGTTTTCAACCTATCAGTGAAGCCTGATTCTATGAAAGTTGTAAGGCTGAGAACCTGATCCGAACAATTTCTGTTTTTCCTAAAGCCTCCCTGGAAATTCTGTTCAGCATTTTCTATAGAAGATTCAATTCTAAATATGATTAGCCTTTCTAATATCTTGAAAGGAACACTCAATAAACTGATGGGTCGATAACTACTAGGATCACAAGGATTTTTTCCTCGTTTCAAAATCCCTATTACTTTAGCCTTACGAAATTCGGAAGGAAAGTTTCCTGAATTCAGAATATTGTTATAGAAAGACAATAACCAAAACAAGGCCTTTTTTCCTAAATGTTTGATGAATTCAAGATAAATTCCGTCAAAACCTGCTTCTTTTCGAAATTTGGTAGACTTGATTGCAGCCCTCAATTCATCTATATTGAATGGATGTGACACATGTTCTAAAGTAGGAGCTGATCTCCTGAATATCTGTAATCTTTTCTTCATAATACTCATTTTAGATTGGGATAAATTGACTGATTCAGAGACATTAACTAGGCTGCGTGCGATTAAATTTGGATCAATTTTTGATGATGAGGAGGTAAGAGGAGTAGCTTCACCTAATTTTCTCAATATATCCCATGAACTCCTAATCGAATGTGTAAAATTCATTTTTGATACAACACTATCCCATTTCTCTTTTCGGTGTGTATTGATAGAATTCATAAGCCTTTCACATTTATCAACGGATGGTGATGTTTGATAGTCCTTGTACAGATTATCGGTTTCTTTCGACCAACCTGGACTATAATTTTTCTGGAAACCTCTTGGAACGCACTTTTTTGCTGCGGCTTTCACAACACCTAAGAATCTGTGATAGTTATCATGAGTGGGTTTAATCCATCTAATATCACTGTCTACCTTCTTAGCAAATTCAATCCAATTCGCTTTCTTGAAATTCCAACGAGCTCTTTTTAAACATTCTGAATATTGAATTAAACTTCTTGAAGTTTAATTAATAAATGAGTTGATTACAAGATTTTCCATCGACCTCATTATGAATTAGAAATAAATTATTTATTCAAATAAATTTTATTTCTCTCAATGTAAAATTTGACAATGAAAATCTCGATGCTCACTTTGGCATATTTATATTTATGGTTCCAATTGAACAATTCGTAAAATTCATAGACGGAATTTTCGAGATGTGACATTCTGAATAGTCCACATTTACATCGTTACTGCCGATTTGCGATAAGGAATGTGTGCAACTGAGATTCTGCAACAGATGTTGATTTCCCTCCTCCAAGTCGTTTGATGGCTGCAAAATCTGCTCCACTGTCCGAAGGATAGATGCAGAAGAACGTCGAAAACAGTGACTTGTATACAGATTGGGTTGCTCTAATTTGAGAAATTTTGCATTAACGATGGTAATTTCGAAAACGTATTGATTCCTACTGGCTATATTGAGCATTTAAAGTTCTTGTATAAGACGAAAAAATTTTTCGTGCGGAGTTTGAATTGGTCTCAAGGATATATATCTCTTGATTGGATTCAAACGTGTACTCTCCTCATTATCCACTACAGTGAATATCCTTTTCGAGTGCAAAATTTCCCATATCCTGCACATTATTTATCTGCAACTTATACAGCTCATCTTTTTCGCAATGGCCTTATACTCTAAATATCAAAGCGACCTTCAAATAAAAAAATTTAAAGTTACATATTTTATATCCACGTGACAATAAGAAAAATTTAGAAAATTAATTTAATTGAGTTTTATATTTACCTTTGACATCAAGAAAATACTGTCTGGAGCATTTGCTATAAACTCTTTTACATGATCTTTCTCGAGAACTTTCGATTTCTTAGGAATATAACCCACTTTTTGTCCCTTAATGAACATCACCAGTTTGTGATATCTGCTTATATCAATATTCCTTTTAACGTTCAATGTTGCTTTCAGTATTGAATACTTAGGTCATAAACTTGCTAAGTATCCTTTTTCTGCAACACTCTTAAAGTATGCCAACAAAACTGTTCTTCTCCTCGCACCATGACATGAATTCTGCGTAGGTTTTGTCATACAAATGTCGGCTTTTTTCAGGTAGCAGGGTCAAAGTTGCTGCTTTAGCCATTTCTGCAACGTCCGGGGAAGTTAAGGGGATATTGACTTCGTTACTCATTGTAATTAAAGTAACTAGCGATATTAGATTAAGATTAAGATTGAAAGCAGCTATATTACTCGTATTTGACAGATCGATTATGTTTGGATTTGTTTCATTATTTCTTTTCTCTGTGGAATAACAATGGAACCAGAGATAAATACGCGACTATTCTGTGATTGAAGAGTGAGAGTCACAGGCCTCATACATAAAAATGAAATATCAGTCGAGTTGTGACGTTACTCATATTACTTCTGAATACTCTATGTTCGGTTGCACATGACAATCATGCATTAAAATAGAAAGTTTTCGTGCATCACAATGGGTCATTAATGAATGATTTTGTGAAAGTTAACCAGAGCTTTTATTGGGAGGTCGACGGAAAAAATTTTTTGCTTTTCATAAATTAATTTTCGCTTTTCAAGAAATCGAGTTGTTCAATTCAAATACCGTGTATTAATTGGATTATGATTACTTTCGAATCACCCTTCGTATCAAAGACCAAACCGATTTTCTATGGTTCGCAAGTGTTTTCCCCAGGGGTCCAGAAAAGTCATCCCTGCCTCCATTAACCAAATGACCTCTCATACATCTTGCTTTTTCATTTCTCAACATTAAATACGTGTTATTCAACAGTTAAAAGGTTCCATTTCGCTTCCGAACATAATGGCTCAGTCTACAAGCCAAAGCAATAAAAGGAATGGATATCTAGGACTCGGTGGTGTTTGTGCTCCCCTTTGGTCTTGGAATTATTTTCAGAGAATGAACGCATATACCACGGCAGGTTTCGTTTTTATTAACCCCCTACTGCACATTCCATTTCGAGGAAGGTTACATTCATCAGTCAACAAGATTTTTCTGCGTCCTAAATAGGGAAAATAATGAGTTTATTATCATGTGATCCTGGTTGGTACGGCGTTTCTTTCATTTTGTGGGATTATGTTGGCAACCTTGTTATTCCTTCCGGATGTGGAATGAGAATGCGATTTTATTTAGTTTTAATCAGCATGCGAAATGTGCAATGGTGTATAAAATAAAATCAATTCGCTATCCGATTTCCTGTGTTGTTTATTGGGATTTTTCGAGCTTGTTCTAGTAGAACAGCGTCATATTGTTTTGCCCAAATGTCTGCAATTTTCGGATATCGAACCGAAATTGGTCTCAATCTCAGTGGCGTAACAATAGGGTGGGAAGGTTGGCAAAATGCCACGGGCCTCAGACCTAACAGGGTCCTAAAAGGCTGGGAGTTGCATACATTCTCCGCAACACACAGTACTACGTAGCAAATTAACCGCTGCACAAAGGGAGCGGAGGGCCAGCTCCACAAGTCCAGATTCATTAGAATGTAAAATTTCAAACTTCTTCAAATGAATGGTGCATCGACCACTCAAAATACAGCCCGTAAACCACGCGCCGGAGGCCCAGCTCCGATGGCCTGAATAAACCCCGGCTATCACCGATCGAGATCGACATCAGCTGTAGTTTGTATTCTTCTCCCCTTATGGCCGCCGAGTTTTGGTCATAAAGAAATGAATACATCTATGTTTAAATGATGATTTTCCTATAGATAAAGAAGGTTTCTATACAGGGTCTTTCACGCGGAACCTCACCCATATTTATACGGGAAACTACTGAACGTATTTTCATGAAATTCAGCACTTATAAGTATTTCACGATGCTGATGAAATCTGAAATATTTTCAAGGCATGAGCACCTCCGGTTTTTCCGGAAATGACGTCAACTTCCGTTTTTCAAATTATAATACCATTTTTTCATTGCAGAAATAGATTCCGTAGAAAATTTCAAGTTATTTTCATGTAACATTTTTCAATTTGGTTGGAAAATTCTCTCTGAGCAGGAAAATTCGAAAATAGAGCTCCGCTGAAACAAGAATTACTTCGAGGTTTTTGGATGGAAAATTTTCATTTTGGTACTTTTCAAGATGTAAGATTGATGTATCAACTTTAAAAATCGAAATCGCGATTCATGATACAGGGGTGTAAAAATCGCTTTCAAAGTTAGGGATGACAAAATCGTGAAAAATAATTTTTTCAAATTAGAACCCCATTCGCCATCTATTTAGGAACAACCTGTAACTTTTTCTCTTGCCTATTAGGGTAGTAAAAACTAAAACATGGTTTAAGTAACAGTTCCTGAAAATTTCACCTTTTTGGCGTGAAGGGAAAAGAAATAGCTGAAAATTCAAGACGAAAAACAGTTTTTGTGAATAACTTAGAAAATATCCACTTTAGGGCAAGGGTGTGATGCATACACTCACATTATTTTTAACGTAGATTCAATATCTGCCATAAAAAATGGGGTTCTAATTTGAAAAAATGATTTTGCACGATTTTGTCATCCTAACTTTGAAAGCGATTTTTACCCCTGTATCATGAATCGCGATTTCGATTTTTAAAGTGGATAACATCAATCTTACATTATGAAAAATCCCAAAAATGAAAATTTTCCATCCAAAAACCTCGAAGTTATTCTTGTTTCAACGGAGCTCTATGTTCGATTTTTTTGTTCGAATTTTCCCGCTCAGAGAGAATTTTCCAACCAAAACTGAAAAATGTTAAATCAAAAAAGAACTTGAAATTTTCTAGGGAATCTATTTCTGCAATAAAAAAATGGTATTATAATTTGGAAAACTGAAGTTGACGTCATTTCCGGAAAAACCGGAGGTGCTCATGCCTTGAAAATATTTTAGATTTCATCAGCATCGTGAAATACTTGGAAGTGCTGAATTTCATGAAAATACGTTCAGTAGTTTCCCGTATAAATATGGGTGAGGTGAGCTCGTGAAAGACCCTGTAGAGCAGAGCATTTTTTCCAAAAACAAAATATCGACGATGATTGTGAATTCGGTAACAGATTCTCATGAATTCCCTAGTGGTTCTCTTGTGAACGAACTTCCAAGTACTTGTGGTCAAGTTTTCGCTCCTCAGATTTCGAAAACATCCCAAGATTCACGATCGAAGAATTTTTCCGGGAAATTCGAAAACTGCACTTTTAATTTTAATTAAGAAAGACTTTGTTTTCGTTTGTTGAGTTGTCGTTGTGTTAGTATTAAAATTCTGCAAAATAAATAATTTCTTTCTAGCTTATTTTGCTTCTCGCACAACGAGAGGGCGTTATGATCCATAATGCCCGCTAAAATGCCCACAGGCATAATGAGTGTATTTATAGCAACCCTTTCTAAGGTAAAATAAACATATAATGTACAATTGGAAAATAAACACTTTTATTAACTTGTATCTCAATATACGTATATGTTTGTATTGAAAATTCTGAGAATAAATTTATTGTTATTGTTATTATGCTCACCGCATATGTCATTATTCCACTCCGACGATATCTCGGGCTCTGCTAGTATTAACATAAAAAATTGAAAATTGAAGAGACAAAATTATATGAAGATGGCGACAAAGGGCTTAAGTAAATTTCCTTTGCCTTCTTTTTTGCAACCAATTTTCCTTTTCTTCGTTCGCCGACCGTCTCGTACATGTCCTGAATTTGTAACAGTCTGGGTTTGGGACGTGTACGGATTGTACTGATCAGCAGGAGCGTTTATCAATGGCAGTGGCGTGTGCCAAGAAAAGAGTGAATTGTATACACTCCTGCACAATTTTTTTTCGGTTGGTCAAGATATGTCTGTCGATTTGCATGTTTGCACTAATTTTCTGGTTTAGAGAACAATTAGAAAAGTGTGCTGTCGTTCTTCCCAAATGTCTGTATTTTTTCTTAATTTCCAATTTTCGAATATATCCAGTAGGGTCATTTGCTACCTTTTCAGTCTTGGAACCTGGGTCCTTAGTATTACGGTTACGGAGGTATGATTTTTTTATTAGGTTTTTCTAAATTACCCAAAATGTACCCTTCGAAGCCCCATAACTTTTTTTGCGTGTGCTTTTACATGCATTTTTTTTATTGTACCAAGTCTACATGAGTGTGTGTTTAGAAAAAAACGTATTTATTGTTACAGATAACACCACAAATTTAACACGAGGGCCTTTTATTAAAAAAAAATATGAAAGTATGAAATCATCTCCACTCCTATTGAAATTTAAAAAAAAGTTACAGCTATTACAAACTTAGTTCTATTTTAAAATTTCATTTTGCCTCTTTTATTACTTCAATTCTGTCGACAGTTAACGTTACCCTCCTTTTGCATCGACCTATTTGAAGTGAGACAGACCATCAACGTTCCTTGTTCCTACCTACCTCGCTCTCGCTACGCTACACCGCCTCAACAACCCGTCGTCTATACCAGTACCATAGAGTAAAGATACCAAGAGTGGAAACGAGGAACTAAATCTAGTGCTAAAAACGACCACGATTTTGGTAGTGTTTCGGGTTCTGAGGCATCAGGGGGCGCTGAAAACCTGTAATTAGAACCACAGAGTAGAGATATGTTCACTCTATGGTTAGAATAGGCGCGAAATTCAAATGGTATTCCTATTTTATACGAAATAAAAAAGATTTTTTTTAGTGCCCAGAAAAAACATCCTGAACTCAAAAGAAAGCATTTCTTTTGATTAAGGCTCAGGATGCTTTCTCTCGGCACAACTTTTCAAGAAATGGACTGTACTGATAGAATAAATATGAATGAAACACGCTTTTGATTCACTAAATATTAATGGATGATCCATAATAGAACATGAATAAATAATTTTGGAGCTTGAAAAAATAACAAAACGTAAATTTATAATGGTATATTTTGTGACGAGTATGTTATTCTTCTACAAAACATTGTTTTGAATCAATTGGAATGAATAATAGTGGATAGATACATAACATTTATCAGCGATCAATACTAGAGTATAATAATTTTATGAAATACAATTAAAAGAATTTCCTAACAAATTCCATATTTACATAATCATTAGATGAAAATAGTGAAAATTACTATTACATAGTAATAACTCATAAATAATTAATTATCAGTGGATTACAAATAGCATCAGGGTTGTTTATTCATGACAAATGTTTTTAATTTTTGATTTTCCGTAGTTACCCTCTTCTTCTTTTCGTCATTGATGAAGCGAACCCCCTAATGGCACCTGATCGTCATAAATAACTGTAAAAAATTATCTGAGGATTCAGAGGAAGACAGTGTGAATCCTATTTCGTGTTTCTTGACAATCTTCACTAATTCTTATATAATATTATTTTTACTACATAGGAGCTCCGGGAAATATTCATTATGAATTACTTCCAGCTTTTGAATGTACTTGAAAAGCTCCTCAGTAGCAAACAATAAACCTTTTTCAGGATCTATTGCTTCTCCTTGTTTGAAGTATATGAAAATTTGGTGTTCTCCTGTCAGGTGTTTTTCTTTTTCCACTAGAATATTACGACATATTTCGCTTCCTGATAACAACAATTTTCGAGGCTGGATACAATTGTACTGCTCACTCAAGAAAGGATCACTACATATCACATAATTTTTACTCAGGTCTACGTTCCTACCTTTTTTTTTGCCCTTGGGTGTGGGGAAGCTCTACCAGCCTTTCCTAGTAGCTGGGCTGTGCAATGCTACTACCCCCTCTCATTTCTCGTAAGCCATCATGTTTGCCGGTAAGGAAGCTTGTCCATGCATCAGCGAAACATGCGGGTATCCATTTAGAAATTCCTCCTCAAGCTCAACCGTCCCTTTCCCTGTCCTCCTTCTCTTTACGTCGAATAACTTTCACTATGTAGGATTGCAAGGTATCCCAATTCCTCTTATCCTCTATCATTCTTGGAATAATTTCCTCGATAGTTGGAAGTTGCTTGAGTTTTCTTTCCAATTCTGCTCTCTCATCGCGCCACCGCTCACAGCTTGAAAACATATGCTCTGGGCTGTCTTCCACCTTGCATAACGCGCACAGTGCCTCCTGCACCTTTCCTATGCGGTGGGTAAACGTCCTGAAGGACCCATGGCCCGTGAGAAACTGGGTTAGGAAGTAGTCAGTTCTCCTATGGTTACACTCCAACCAGGATTTCAGGTCTCCTATCTTTCCTCCATCTTTTCTGCCACTTCTTCCATGTTCTTATCCTGGCCATCCTCCTAAGACCCGGGGTCCGTCCTCCTACCTTGAACATGAAACACCTTTCGGCTATCATCAAATCGATCGGTGGCGATGCCGATATTACTTGCGCTGCCTCTGCTGACACTGTCCTATAGCCCGAGATCACCCTTAGAAGGCTTTTTTGTACACCCACCAATCTGTCGTTGTACACCTTAGTCTTCACCACGTTCCTCCACACCGGGGCAGCGTATAATATGACGCTGTTTATTACGCCGCTCAACAGTAAGCGTTTGGCGTACCCAGGTCCACCTACATTTGGCAAGATCCTGGCCAGTGCCGCGCTTTTCGCGGAGGCTTTGTTGGTTATGTGCTTCACATGTCGTGAGAAGTTCATGTTCCTGGTGAATATCACCCCAAGATATTTCAACTCTGGTTTGGCTTCTATCCTCTCGCCACCTACAGTGATTTCGAAGTTTTTTGCGCTCCTAGGCCCCCTAGCTACAATCATTTCTGTCTTCTGTGGGGCTATTTCCAGGCCTTTTCCACTCATCCAATCCACGGCCTGCCTCACCGCTCTCTCCACCCTATCTCTTACGTCCGCCTCCGTATCTCCCTCAACCATGAATAACAGATCGTCTGCGTAGGCTACCGGGCTCACTCGTGGGCCGTATGGCAGCCTCAGCACCCCGTCGTACATGCAATTCCACAAGATTGGCCCCTTTATCGAGCCCTGCGGGACACCCATCGTGCATTTGTGTGCCACTGTTCCAGCTTTTATTATGCGATCACAAAAGTAGTTTTCAACACATCTTATCAGGTATTCACTGATATTTGCCCTCCTTAGACTGTCCACAATATGCCCCCACCTTGGCGTGTTGAACGCATTCTTTATATCCAGGGTCACCAAGATGCACCACCTGGACCTTCCCGCTTCCATCCTCTCCTTCACGCTCAACATAGCTGTCACCGTTGACCTTCCTTTTCTGAAGCCATGCTGGTCGGGTGATAACGTCTTTTTCCCTTCCAATTCGCTTTCCAGTCTGTCCACGATCATTCTCTCAAAGAGCTTTGCAATTGTATTAATTAAGCATATCGGCCTATAACTTGATGACAGATTTGGATCTTTCCCCTGTTTAGGTATCAGAATCACGTTTGCGGCCTTCCAGGGTTTCGGGAACTGTTGAATGTTTATTAATTGGTTCATCATGCTCAATACCAACTCAGGCGCTTCCTTGCAGATCTCCTTGAGACCTTCCACTGTCAACCCGTCGGGACCTGGAGCCCTTCCATTCTTCATCTTCAGCACCGCGTTCTTCAGCTCACCCGCTGAGAAAACCTCCACTTCTTGGTGTTGTGAACTACTGTTCTCTGATGTTTCTCTCGTCCTTGGGAATAGTTCCTGCAAGATCTTCCTCCTCCTCTTTACAGAAAGTTTATGAGCCTGTCCTGAGCCTGCCAGGTTTCTCATGGCTATGCTGTAGCCCTCACCCCATATATCATCCTCCAGATTCTCCACCATCTGCCTCCACAAAGTCTTCTTCGAAATGCTTATCAATCTTTTCATCTCTTTGGCTCTCCTCTTCATTTGTCGTCTTTGTTCGTTGCATTCTTCCTCTGATGCTCTTCCACCACCTCTGGCTCTAGTATACGCCCTTCTCAGCTCCTTGTACTTCCTCCTGCTCTCCTCAATATCCCCGTTCCACCAGTACGGCATCTTTCTTTGGCTCGAGTTCTCCTGGCCTGTGGCCTTCTTGAAGGCTTTCAGAAGGTTTTGGTAAGTTTCCTCCGCACCGCCGCATTCAATTCGTCCAAGTTCTTCCCTCAATTTATCCTTTCTTAGGAAGTATCGAACTTTCATTGGGTGTTTTGTAGCATTTCCGTGTTCTATTTCGTAGGTGATCTCACCATGATATGTATACGGGTTATCGAAATTTATTTTCCACTCCTTTAGGGCTCTCGCTATTCTGTCCGAGCACAGCGTCACGTCTATATGTGTTTTAGCTGATCCACGTTGAAAGGTATGCTCACCGTTGTTAGTCGCTATCCATGTAAGCTGTGAGAGCCTGTGTTGGCGCCTGAGAACTTTTTTATCGTTTCCCCTTTCATGGTCTGCTTAATTTTTCTGTAAATATCTTGTGCGTCTTTGCTTCCTTTCCTGATTTCTAATAGAAGATGTCCGTCTCTGGTCTCCCTTATGCCTCTAATTTCTTGCGTTACTCTTTCCTCTCCTCCTATTGTTTCCTTCAAATTAGCCACGAGCTGTGCATACGTCTTTCCTTGGTTTTTCTCCACTATAATAGCTTCCGTGTCGTATTCTTTTTTTTTTCCCCCATCTCCTGCTCTCGATTCTATCTTGCCCTCATGTATGGTTATCTCGCCTTCCACGTCGTAGAGGGCACTCTGTATAATTTTCCTCTTCAACTCCACGCTCAAGTCATTGAGAATCAATATGTGTACTTTTTTTTCCTCATTCAGGAACATTTGCTCTCTTATCTGTTTGCTCATGTCGTGCAAACTCACGCACTGTGCAGCTACTCCCTCATCCTCTGTTAGACCCATGAAATGCACACTATTTGCGTCACTGACGTGCTGTCCCCCGATTATTGCCCAACCTTCAGTTCGGTGGGTTACGCTTTTTCCTACCGTGAGTTTTCCATCCCGGATATAATTGAACATTTTCTTAGATTTCCCTATCAACTTCCTTAGGAACTTAATTTCCTTCATTTTTTTGGCAGGGGCCATAATCACTATATCTCCTTCTATGGTGTTATCGGTTATCTTCTTCTCGTCTAGTCTTACTGCGAATATTTCTTCTGGCCATTGCATGTTCAGCAGTTCCGTCAATTGCTCTTCGTTCATTTCTTCCATGAATTTTTGCTTCAGAGTCGCCATTGTCATATTTAATTCAATTTCTTCCGGGCTAGTTAGAATGCCTACCTCTTTCTTTTCGCATGGCATTATGGCGTCGTGTGTTTTCTTTACCTCTTCCTCCAGTATGCTTTGGAGTCTCTTTATTTCATTAGCTGCTTCCGTGTTCTGGATGCTGTCTCCTTCCAGAAGTTTCTCCATACCCTCCGTTACCCTTGAGATGGCTTCCATTAGCGTTGCATACCTATCGCTATCCATACTTATGCTCATAGATATGTCCATCCTCTTTCTTTTGGCTGTGTTCACGATTGTTTCCGATCTGAACATCCAATCTAGTGGATCCTCGGCTTCATCTGAAACTTGGGTTTCCTCGCTCGATTCTATTTCCTTATCTCTGTCTTCTTTTTCTTTTGGAGTACTAGCTATATTAGGGACCCATTCCGGGCTTTTTTCTCCTTCTTTCTCCTTCTCTTTCCTTGTTACCCTTTTTGGAGGCGTTCTTTTAATCTTGGTCGATTTTTGGAATATTGATTCCTCTGTATTCAACACATTCCCAGGTTTTCTTCCAGTAGTTGTATCCAACCCCAGGGCCTGGTCGGCCACCCCGAAGGCTTTCGGTAATCTTGACATTTTCTTGCCCCCCCCCAGAATCCGTGGGGCAGCCCGCTAACGCGGGGAGGGATTCTGGACCAGATTCGGTCCTACCCTCCTGGGGTATATTCTCCATTTTAGAATTTGCCATATTTTTACCAGTTTGACCGCCTTCGCGTTCTTTCCCGCTAGTTTCCTAGCGGTATGCTTGGGTTTTTTATTGTCAGGGTTTTCCTTCCCTTAGCCTTTGGGGTCCGTTCCCCTGCGCACAAGGCAGCACGGATTTGGTCCGCCCCGGGTATTTGATTTCCCCGGTACCACCCATATCTGGGAGGCATCCCCCTATCCGCCACCTGGGGAGGCGCCCGATGGGAGTTTTCTCTCCGCACGGGACGTTCCTACGACCTGCAAATTGTATCCACTTTTCAGCGCTGAAAGTACAGAGTATATTAGTTATACCTATGAACCAAATAAATATGTAATTTTTTTAAAATGCGTCAACACTTACACATCCTTTCTCTTCGGTAACTGGAATAATGATAATTAAGGATCGTCTTTTTTACTTTTCCTACAGTTTTTTATCATACAAGTTGATCCGGTAGGCATCTTTGAATATTTATTTACGTGACCTCTACTAGAAAGTCGTATCTCATTATTAACTGAACTTATACTTACATTTTATCAAATTATCAAATTAATCTTTGATTGTATACTGATCCTCATGCCTCATAACAATAACATAACATAACCGAAGAAATACCACGTGAAAGCAAAACTACAAATTTTTCATGTTTCTCTCCTAATGGCCTTAGTAAATTATAGCATATTTTTTTTGGTTCGGGTACTGAACCACGAGATGGCGCTGATGCGACTGTGGTCGCTTCGTTTCCACTCTTGGTATCTTTACTCTATGACCAGTACAAATTTTGTCCTGACATCGTATCGCGTCATGAACAACCAGACCCCCTCGCCTCATTTGAAGTGGTACAATGTAACGCTTTAGTACAAAAATGAGACACCTCCTGCAAACTCAATTTCAAGACGTGTACTATCCAACACTATATGTGACCCAATTCTCGTCAACAGTAACCAGCCCCTTCCGAATTAAATCGGTTTTGTTCCGTTTTTCCAAGAAATGGCAATTGGAGGCATGATCCATCAAATTTTTTTCTGAAAACTCGTGCTGCATCCAAACATCAAGCTTCTTTTTGAAGCCAGCCTTACGAAAATAGTTTAGAACTGTTTTATGGACCATCTTTAGCTCCTGAGCGATGCTGCGGTAGCTCTGATGCCGGTCTTCTTCGATCATTTCAAATATTTTATCAACATTTTTGACTACAGGTCTTCCATTGCGTGGTGAACCTTGCACATCAAAATTACCGGAATGGAATCGGCGAAACCAAAATTGCGCGTGATTGGCTATTAAAGTATTGAGACCATAAACATTATTTACATTTGCAGGTGCCTGACTTGCATTCTCCCCTTTATCAAAGCAATAATATAAACTATACCGAATGTTTTCTTTATTCACCTCCATCTTTAACGCTATAATACATAACTAAATCGTTTAATCACAAAAATTAGAACATGAATTCTTCTTTTCAAAGAAAAAAGTTTGACCAGATGCCACAAATACAAACAGAGATATAGGTCAGTAAGGCTATGTGTAGACAAAATAATGGAAAAAATCATAAGAACCATTTTTGTATAAAACTTTAAGATCTACATGTTTAGTCGGAGATACTTCTTTGATCAATTTTACCGTTTTCAAGAAGAAATTCTGCCTTTCGCCCCTAATAACATTTGTGGTACGCATGGATTCGATGGGGATTTTTAAAATTTTTATTTATATTGGTAAACCCAATATTTGCCTATCCGTCAATCTTTGTTACTTTTAATTTCTATGTTCCCAGAAACTTCTGATGGACAATCGAAATGGAGACAACCTGTATATATTTGTAATATAAATTCCAAAGATTTAATTGACACAGAAACATAATGAATCAAATTGTTTAGGTAGACATCAAACAATTATTATTTATATTATTGTAATTTCAGCCTGAAAAAGAGCAGAATCATCTCGAAACGAAGTTTTTGAATATTTGTGAGTAAATATGAGTTTGAAATCTATGTTCTCAAAACAATTAGGTGTATTCGTCAGCTTCAAATAACCTACAAGTTGCACTGTTACGAAGAGGTTAGCTCCCAAATTCGTATCACTCATTTGATAAATACAATCTTGTGAAAAAAAAACTTTCGATCTCTTTCAACTATTTCAAAGAACCTTTAAAATGATGAGGAATTGTATATAAGAACGTCGTGTAACCCATAAATACATGACTACCAACAAGACCGTGTGGCCTAATGGATAAGGCGTCGGACTTCGGATCCGAAGATTGCAGGTTCGAGTCCTGTCACGGTCGCATAAAATTTTATTTTTTCATTTTTTCACAAAACAATCAAAAAAGATTTACAGTTTAATTTTGTTTCGACAAGAAGTCTCAGGATTTCTGATAACTGTATTAATTTTATATTATACAATTATTTATGTCTACTTTGAAGATAAAATACATTCAGCTTCGGACATGGATATTTTGGCAATTTATTCTCGCAATAGGTTAAGTTTGAGAATCCTTCTTCAGCCACCTCAAGCTGTCCCTTATTTCTTAAAATTATGAGAACAAGAATATAATGAAGATAATTTTTATTAGAAGAATCTCCATAAATTCCTGTACCTAACCAAAATTCAAAATAGGTGAAACACGAAATAGAGTCCACATGAAAACGATAAAAACTGGAAAATTAAGAATATGCAAATGCTATAATAAAATCAATTAAAAAGATTAAGAAGACTATTGAAATAGAAACACGGTCCGAAATGTTGTGTACAAAATAAATTGTGATTGATACCTATCATGGTTAGGTACCTATTCATTCAGCATTTTTACCGGAAACCTGGAAATGATTCAGAGCACCATGAATGGTGCAATTATTCAAGATCATTCTATTATTATTTTATTTCCATCTCATTACAATTTCCCGATACATCCCTGTATCGATCACGCGTGCGTGACTACATTTTCATCCTTTTTTTACCCCCTGTAAGCGACCTACCCTCTGATATTTCCTCGAATACAACGTAACAACCCCCTTAAAAATCGATATGGTGCCTGCTTGAAATCTAAATAATCGCGGAAATATTACATTGAATTTTGTACATTTTTTCTAGAAAACGACACAGTTTTTCAATTATCCAAGGCATCGCTAGTGATTCCATGCTTCTAGAGGTTGAATTTGGGGGCGAAACCCAGACATTGAAGAACATGGCGGATTCATTAAAGCCCCAAGAAGTGTTTTTCTTAATGGAATTTAATCTATAGTAGTGTATCATCACATTAAAAAAATCAAGTGAGTTTGTTATTGATTATTTTTTTTATAAGGATGTGTTTATCTTGTGCCTTCCTCATTCTTTTAATTATAATAACAATAACTTCAATATTTACTCCTAATTGTCTTTCTATTTTTGTGATAGTGTTTATTTGTTTAGCTTTAATGCTTTTAACTGTAATTTACAGAGGTCTCAGAAATAAGTTTGGATCAGAATGAATAAACAGTTTGAAATGGAGGAGACTAGACCAAACTCTTTGTATATGGAACAACTCAAGGCTATGTTGAAGAGGAACATTCTGCTGAAGAAGAGGGAGAAAAGAAAAACTACAGCTGTGAGTTTTTCAATTTTTCATATGTTTATTTCAATCCTTTGTGATTGAGTTTCCCCTTTAAATGTCCAAACAAATATCTTAATACTCCTTAATGTTAGAAGTGGTAACCTGGAAAAACATAATGCTGCACTTGATATCATTCACACAGGAACATATGCAATCCGGCATTTGAGAGTTCTCGAAAAGAAACTATAAGAGAGGGTGAGAACACTCTTTGAAAAAAGGACAAATCATATATGGATATGATACTGGAATTGAATAATAAAACCAAAATCAATTGGAGAACAGTCAAGAAAATTTAGAATATAACAAATTTTAATACTTGAACACTAGCAGATCCAGAAAATGACAAATGTTCAATACCTTGTACTAACATGTTTTTCTGAAAACGAAACACATCCAATACTACAATGAACTGAAATGAACTCTGTATTTACATTACATCTATTAACAGAGGAAGAAACCATGAAAATCTCTATGTTAAATAAGAGCTATCGATGTGATGGAATCCTAAAAATACTTATGAAAGATTGCTCATCCTACAAATAGACCCATAACAATGCTTTTTCAGAAGATCTAGAAAATATGAAGAAACCAAAATGGGTGAACTAGAAAAACCAAAAAATTCTTGCATATTTTCAAGATAATGGAACTATCAATTGGAAGAGTACTATATTAAAGAAAAATCATATTACCTGTACATAACAATTATGTCGAAGGAAAATTCACACAAACAAAGGTTTTTGAATTCCTTATAGCGAATACTCAAGGTCTGGAGGATTCTTATATGTTGATGTTTCATTAAACCTGTCGAAGGATTCAATACTTTAGCCACAAACTCCTTTTTCTAAAACTTTTTAGTATTGTTTAAAAGGAAATGGGTAAATTTGATTCTTATTATAGGCGGTTTGCATACATCTGAAATGAGACATCTGGTGGCGACTTTTGGCATTTTTCTGGGAAAGGCTTGCCAATAGGTTAGTTATAACACTAGATTTCCTAAACTTTTCAGTTGTTTTGGAAAGTATTTCTGTGAGTTTTCCCAGAAGAAGGATGGATATTGAAAGGTCATTTTTTCAAAGGAAATGAAGAAAAAGGACTAGCTTTGAAGAAAGCTGGTCATGTTTACAACCTTATAGAGCGGACTGGTTTTATTTCCAAAGTAATGAGACAAACTCCGATAAATTTGCCACCATACAATGTTGAAATAACCGTAAGCACACTTCTCGACTAGGCCAAAATATAAAAATTTTTGTTTTTGTACTAGTTCTTCCAAAAGAGAAGAAAAAATTCTTTGGCAACTTGATAAATGTAGTTGAAATAAAACTCCTAATGACACAAATGATAAGCCAAGTTTTAATTTCCATAAAAAAAAGTAACAATGTATTTTCAACATTGAGTTTACAATTTCCATGACCGCTGTAAGCTAAAATTAAAACAAGAATGTTGAATCTATCAGAGACAATACCAGCAATACAGTTCAACTCTTCATCACATTTTAAAGAAGCCCATACATTCGATTGGTTCATCGATGCCAACACATTTGTCATTTTTACCAATAAATCATTCAGTCTTATTGGCAATAATACATTGAATTGCCATGACAGACATTCTGTCCGCACTATTGCCCATGAAATTACTCTCAAATAAAAATATATCATCATCTGAATTATATGGATCAGTTTGACATTCAAATTCCTTCTGGCCTAAATCATATCACATGTACATCACAGTTATGTCGAAGGAAAATTCACACCAACAAAGGTTTTTGAATTCCTTATAGGGAGTACTCAAGGTCTGGAGGATTCTTATATGTTGATGTATCACTAAACCTGTCGAAGGCATTCAATACTTTATCCACATCCTCCTTTTTCTAAAACTTTCTAGTATTGTTTAAAAGGAAATGGGTAAATATGATTCTTATTATAGGCGGTTTGCATAAATCTGAAATGAGACATCTGGTGGCGACTTTCGGCATTTTTTTTGGGAAAGACTTGCCAATAGGTTAGTTATAACACTAGATTTCCTAGAACTTTGCAGTTGTTTTGGGAAGTAATTTTGTGAGTTTACCCAGAAGGAGGATGGATATTGAAAGGTCATTTTTCCAAAGGAAATGAAGAAAAAGGACTAGCTTTGAAGAAAGCTGGTCATGTTTACAACATTATAGAGCGGACTGGTTTTATTTCCAAAGTAATGAGACACATTCCGATAAATTTGCCACCATACAATGTTGAAATAACCGTAAGCACACTTCTCGACTAGGCCAAAATTTAAAAATTTTTGTTTTTGTACTAGTTCTTCCAAAAGAGAAGAAAAATTCTTTGGCAACTCGATAAATGTAGTTGAAATAAAACTCCTTATAACACAAATGATAAGCCAAGTTTTAATTTCCATAAAAAGTACCAATGTATTTTCAACATTGAGTTTACAATTTCCATGACCGCTGTAAGCTAAAATTAAAACAAGAATGTTGAATCTATCAGAGACAATACCAGCAATACAGTTCAACTCTTCATCACATTTTAAAGAAGCCCATACATTTGATTGGTTCATCGATGCCAACACATTTGTCATTTTTACCAATAAATCATTCAGTCTTATTGGCAATAATACATTGAATTGCCATGACAGACATTCTGTCCGCACTATTGCCCATGAAATTACTCTCAAATAAAAATATATCATCCTCTGAATTATATGGATCAGTTTGACATTCAAATTCCTTCTGGCCTAAATCATATCACATGTACATTACAGTTATGTCGAAGAAAAATTCACACCAACAAAGGTTTTTGAATTCCTTATAGGGAGTACTCAAGGTCTGAAGGATTCTTATATGTTGATGTATCACTAAACCTGTCGAAGGCATTCAATACTTTATCCACATCCTCCTTTTTCTAAAACTTTCTAGTATTGTTTAAAAGAAATGGGTAAATATGATTCTTATTATAGGCAGTTTGCATAAATCTGAAATGAGACATCTGGTGGCGACTTTCGGCATTTTTTTTTTGGGAAATACTTGCCAATAGGTTAGTTATAACACTAGATTTCCTAGAACTTTGCAGTTGTTTTGGGAAGTAATTTTGTGAGTTTACCCAGAAGGAGGATGGATATTGAAAGGTCATTTTTCCAAAGGAAATGAAGAAAAAGGACTAGCTTTGAAGAAAGCTGGTCATGTTTACAACATTATAGAGCGGACTGGTTTTATTTCCAAAGTAATGAGACACATTCCGATAAATTTGCCACCATACAATGTTGAAATAACCGTAAGCACACTTCTCGACTAGGCCAAAATTTAAAAATTTTTGTTTTTTCTACTAGTTCTTCCAAAAGAGAAGAAAAAATTCTTTGGCAACTCGATAAATGTAGTTGAAATAAAACTCCTTATGACACAAATGATAAGCCAAGTTTTAATTTCCATAAAAAAAAAGTAACAATGTATTTTCAACATTGAGTTTACAATTTCCATGACCGCTGTAAGCTAAAATTAAAACAAGAATGTTGAATCTATCAGAGACAATACCAGCAATACAGTTCAACTCTTCATCACATTTTAAAGAAGCCCATACATTCGATTGGTTCATCGATGCCAACACATTTGTCATTTTTACCAATAAATCATTCAGTCTTATTGGCAATAATACATTGAATTGCCATGACAGACATTCTCTCCGCACTATTGCCCATGAAATTACTCTCAAATAAAAATATATCATCATCTGAATTATATGGATCAGTTTGACATTCAAATTCCTTCTGGCCTAAATCATATCACATGTACATCACAGTTATGTCGAAGGAAAATTCACACCAACAAAGGTTTTTGAATTCCTTATAGGGAGTACTCAAGGTCTGGAGGATTCTTATATGTTGATGTATCACTAAACCTGTCGAAGGCATTCAATACTTTATCCACATCCTCCTTTTTCTAAAACTTTCTAGTATTGTTTAAAAGGAAATGGGTAAATATGATTCTTATTATAGGCGGTTTGCATAAATCTGAAATGAGACATCTGGTGGCGACTTTCGGCATTTTTTCTGGGAAAGACTTGCCAATAGGTTAGTTATAACACTAGATTTCCTAGAACTTTGCAGTTGTTTTGGGAAGTAATTTTGTGAGTTTACCCAGAAGGAGGATGGATATTGAAAGGTCATTTTTTCAAAGGAAATGAAGAAAAAGGACTAGCTTTGAAGAAAGCTGGTCATGTTTACAACATTATAGAGCGGACTGGTTTTATTTCCAAAGTAATGAGACACACTCCGATAAATTTGCCACCATACAATGTTGAAATAACCGTAAGCACACTTCTCGACTAGGCGAAAATATGAAAATTTTTATTTTTGTACTAGTTCTTCCAAAAGAGAAGAAAAAATTCTTTGGCAACTCGATGAATGTAGTTGAAATAAAACTCCTAATGACACAAATGATAAGCAAAGTTTAATTTTCATCGAAAAAAGTAACAATGTATTTTCAACATTGAGTTTACAATTTCCATGGCCGCTGTAAGCTAAAATTGAAACAAGAAAGTTGAATCTATCAAAGACAATACCAACAATACAGTTCAACTCTTCATCACATTTTAAAGAAGCCCATACATTCGATTGGTTCATCGATGCCAACACATTTGTCATTTTTACCAATAAATAATTCAGTCTTATTGGCAATAATACATTGAATTGCCACGACAGACATTCTCTCCGCGCTATTGCCCATGAAATTACTCTCAAATAAAAATATATCATCATCTGAATCATATGGATCAGTTTGACATTAAAATTCCTTCTGGCCTAAATCATATCACCTGTACATCACAGTTATGTCGAAGGAAAATTCACACCAACAAAGGTTTTAGAATTCCTTATAGGGAGTACTCATGGTCTGGAGGATTCTTATATGTTGATGTATCACTAAACCTGTCGAAGGCATTCAATACTTTATCCACAACCTCCTCTTTCTGAAACTTCGTAGTATTGTTTAAAAGGAAATGGGTAAATATGATTCTTATTATAGGCGGTTTGCATAAATCTGAAATGAGACATCTGGTGGCTACTTTCGGCATTTTTTCTGGGAAAGACTTGCCAATAGTTTAGTTATAACACTAGATTTCCTAGGACTTTTCAGTTGTTTTGGAAAGTATTTTTGAAAATAAATTTTGGTCATTTTTCCAAAGGAAATGAAGAAAAAAGATTAGCTTTGAAGAAAGCTGGTCATGTTTACGACATTATAGAGCGGGCTGGTTTCATCATTTCCAAAGTAATGAGACAAACTTCGATAAATTTGCCACCGTACAATGTTGAAATAATAATAATAATAATCTTTATTTTAAATAAAATACAACATTTGGCAAAATATCGCACTTGAAATAAAATAGTGTCAGTCTAGCAACTTAGCACTCTGCCATGCTATATTCCAGGTATTCTCTTACGGTATATGGCCCTATCTTGAGCATTAGTTGGTAGATTAATTTTTTGAGTTTTTTCAAGTTTCTTTCAGTTCTGAAGTGCGGAGGAGTCTTCTTGTAGTATTTTACAGAGGCATATTCGGGGCCTCGTTCTGTTAGGAATAGCCTGTGAACTGTAAATTTCAAATGAGTTGTGCTGGTGTGATGGCCACTGTTTGATTTCTCTTCGAAAAGTTCTCTATTTTTGAAGGTGAAGATGAGGCATTCTTGGATGTGGACAGCAACTGCAGTGAGCAGTCCCAGCTCACGGAACTTACCCCTGCAAGAGTCTCTAGCTATCATCCCACAGATGTTGCGTGTGGCCCTCTTCTGAAACACAGCTATTCTCTGGATCTCCGAAGAGGTTCCATAAAACATGATTCCATTTCGAAGTTTAGACTCAAATACTACCTGGTATATCACTTTCATCGAGTGGCAATCTAGGTATTTTTTAAGCACTCCTAATGAGTAGCAGATGGTGGCTAGTTTTTTTCCCAGTTCTGTGATATGTTCGTTCCAGTTTAGATTTTCATTTATGTGTAGTCCTAAAAATTTTGTTGTTTTCATTAGTGGCAGGTTGTAATTCGCTATATTCAGTTGTTGTGGTGTATTGAGTTTAGAGTTGGGTGCTTTGAACAGTATAGCTTGTGTTTTCTCAGTATTCATGTGTAGCCTGTTGGTCTCTTAGTTTGCAGAGGGTGATGTTGGAAAGAGCCGTTACCTCAGGGATTGTTTCTGCCTTTAAAGAGACACTAGTATCATCTGCATAATTCTAAATAATAAAATAACCGTAAGCACACTTCTCCACTAGGCCAAAATGTGTAAATGTTTGTTTTTTGTACTAGTTCTTCCAAAAGAGGAGAAGAAATTCTTTGTCAACTTGATTAATTTAGTTCAAATAAAACTCCTAATGATACAAATGATAA
The DNA here is from genome assembly GCA_030674115.1 of Micraspis discolor. Lineage (NCBI taxonomy): Eukaryota > Metazoa > Arthropoda > Insecta > Coleoptera > Coccinellidae > Micraspis > Micraspis discolor. The sequence continues at coordinate 462,392 of JARTUT010000444.1, read as the reverse complement.
GCCAAATTTAATTTTCATCAAAAAAACAGTAAAAATGTATTTTCAACATTGAGTTTACAATTTCCATGGCCAATGTAAGCTAAAATTGAATCAAGAAAATCTATCAAAGACAATACCAGCAATACAGTTCAACTCTTCATCACATTTTAAAGATTTAATACCATGGAAGCCCATACATTCGATAGGTTCATCGATGCCAACACATTTACCAACAAATAATTTGGTCTTATCGGAAATAATACATTGAATTGCCACGACAGACCTTCCCTCCGCACTATTGCCTATGAAATTACTCTCAAATAAAAATATATCATCATCTGAATCATATGGATCAGTTTGACATGAAAATTCCTTCTGGCCTCTTTCCACTTGCATTGAATGATTGTCATCACCTTTTTCAATTAAAGATTGAACAATAGATTCTTCCTTGGACACATCCTTTCTTCTTGATCGTGCTATTTTTCTTTGAAATCTCTCCACTCCCATAATAGACTTATCCACTTTTTTATAGATCTGAAATAAATAAAATGAGATCAGACATAGATAACTGAAACTGAGCCAACCTTTGGAAAAATCGTTGGGTTATAAGAAGGACAATTACACGTATATTACTCTTGGCATTTCCTAAGAAATGAGTTCTACATATTTTCTGTAATTTTGTCGGTTGCCATTGCTTGGAAGTACCATCAATACTAAAGTTTTGAGTGAATGAAATTATGATAACATCTCCAATCAAACAGATATCCTTACCAAACTGTTCTAACTCTATTACTCCATATCTGCTTCTGTTCTCTCTCAAACCATTTATTAGGAAAGGAATAAAATTTTATGGAAATGTCTGTGTTATAATAAGGATTATTGCAACCTACTACGCATCACTGAGTATGTGAATTTCGTAAAGAAGATTGTACTCCTAGGTCTTCAGCATTCATTTTCGATATTGAGGTTTATAAATCAACAACTCTTAAGTACTTTGCCTTCTCAAAAAAAGAAATTATGCCCCAAAATCAACATGTAAAACACAGGGAAATGACAGCGAAAATGTCGAATTCTGCCACTGAGGTCGCCACATACAAATATGCAAACCGCCTATACTTAACAAACCACATGCTAAGAGTGGTGATATCCAAGAATTAGAAAGGAACAATGTCAGAACGAGAATTAGACCTTGATGTACCTCATGGTAGTTTACTGGGTCCCATCACTTTTCTAAACAATCTAAATATCACATTTGCAAACGGTTGATGCAGCTCGTTCTGGTTTCAAACACTAGCCAACATATCGGTGTCTGATTCCATTTCAGAATTCACTTCATCCTTCCTGGGTGTTTGTACTAAAGAGACTTTCAACTATAACAAACTACATAAGTTATAATTGATGGAAACTCTAAAGGGAGAGATGGTAACATCTGTGTTAGAAGATAATCTGATATGTAATGAACATTACCAACTGATCTTATGAAACACCAAGGAGGGTGAATCACCCATATTCGAAATTTCAAATACTAATTCTCAGTTCTGTAGCTGTTTGAATCTATAATCAAATTATTAATGATTTAGGGATGGCACAATGTTTTAAGGAATCTCATACAAGAGAGCCATTTGTTTGAATTCAATCATGCAGGGATGTCTTCAGAGGAAATGGTCTATTTACTTCATCTGTGTTTCATATTTAAGAATGCCTCATCTTAACATTTAAAGGAAAACACTATTTCGAAGAGAAAATGGCAAGTTACCATGATACAAGGACATTTTGATTAAAATATCTACAACACGAACATAGTGTGTTTTCTACACTCCTGCAGTTTCACCATTATCCTTCTTTTATATCTAATTTCACCGCAATATATCTCTTCTGTAATTCAAATAGGTTATTACCAATGATGCCCAAACTCTTTGGGAAACTCTCATTAAAGAGATTAGAAGGAGGAATCCTACTGCACCAATAACTACCAGGTTGGATTCAAGGAAAACATATAACAATTCTAGAATGCCATCGAATAGTTTACTAAGTCAAAACATGTCTTGAAAAGGAAGAATACTGTACTTCAGTTTTTCTGGACATAAAATGAGGTTTCGGCAGAGTTTGGCGCAAGGGAACTTTATTCAAACTGATGAAACAACTACCTGATTGTTACTGTATCATTTTAAAATTTTACTCGAGAGAGGACTCGTTATTAGGCAATAAGGCCACAAATCTGGGCTTCCCTTGGGAACTGTATTTGGGCATCTACTTCACATGATATTCACCACAGATATTTTCCAAACTGACTGATCGATTTTAGCAGCATTTGCACATGATACAGCAACACCAACCATGTAGAAACCTAACACTATCCTCCAGATAGTTGCAAAATCGTCTAGATATGCTTCCAAGGGGTTCCGCAAATGAAAAATTGAAACCAACACCCTAAAGTTGGCCCAGATAACGTTCACCAATAGGAGAAGGGAACCTCAACAAGTATCGAGCTAGGGAACCAGACCATGGGGTTGTTCCTAGCTCTCTAAATTAAGGATACTCAATACATCAAGTAAAAACACTGTGACTGGAGAACATTGGTGAGTCACCTACCATACCTTTCAAAAGGATCATTGGATATATCGATAAGAGGCACAATCAAAACCATAGTCAGCTAATATGTAGACAGAACAATCAACCTAGAAAACGAGCTTGTAGGAAATTTATTTACCCAGCCCCATATAGAAACAGAATGAAAATAATCTGGCCAGAAGATCTCTTAGATGAATAATTTTGTCTAGAGAACCATTAATGAACCGTACCCGACCCAAGCCAGAAACAACTTATCACTGTGTGAAATATGAGAGATGACAAAAATGATTAATTAAGAAGGTTCATCGTTATAAAGAAGGGATTTCCATTTAATCGATGCAATTTAACTCATTGACCCTGTAATACTTCGAATATTCACTGTTGAAAAATCTAAAGTGTACAATATTTTTATCCTTTTTTTATTTCAGGAAATATTATTACCTTTGTACTCCTTGGGACTCTTAATCGTAAGCAAATTATTGATACCAAACCCTAATTTTCCTGAAATGACAACACCAAGGGGTGAAGCTGAGCTGTTTGAGTATTTTCAACATTTCCAAAACCACACAGTGGCTGTGGTACCTAATACTACAGATACATGGGTAAATATTGAATATCTACAAAAACCATTGAATAAAAATAATTTTCCTTAGGATTTTCTGGAAGAAGTCAACAACTTATGGCTGAAAACACAGCAAGACCAAGATCGTCCCAAAGAACCAATAAATTGGATGGTTTTCCCAAATCGATCAGAATTATTGAAAGCATATTGGATGAAACCCATTCAAATCCCCATTGCTGTTATTTTCGAAGAACCTGGACCTATAAACGGGAAGCTTAAGTGGGATTTTTAACGAAATGGTTGTAAATGAGTTAACATTGTGTTTTTTCAGATACGAGATAAGATCGAATCCATCTTATCATGAAACACCTACAACAACTGTTATGTATAGCTCCCCAGCATCATGCAGGCAGTTTACAAGCCATTGGACTGATGTTTTACCAATAGAATCCGGAGATAGCTGTCCTGTTAATGAATATTACTATTCAGGTTTCGTAGCACTCCAGGCTTTGCTTGATTACACAAAGATTAAAGTAGTTTAAAAGTAATACTTTCAGTTGCACAAAGATTTATATGATTCTTTCAGATTGATTCTGGAAGAGAAGATATAAAAATCCCGCATATAACACTAGAAATGTTTCCAAAAGAAGCTTACACAGCAAATTGGATGGTTATTTTTCGTGTCATGGTACCACTCTATATGGTAACTGCTTTATCGCAGTTCATTACGTATCTATTGATACTTATCGTAGGAGAAAAAGAGAATAAAATAAAGGAAGGGATGAAAATAATGGGGCTGAGGGATTCTGTGTTCTGGTAAGATTTTATTCAGAATAAAAAAAAAATTTTAATATTCGAATTTCAGGCTTTCTTGGTTTATAATATATGCAACCTTTGTGTCAATCTTTTCGATAGTTTGTTGCATCCTCTTATTCACTTTAAAAGTGTTTCAAAATACGAATTTCCTTCTGATTTTCCTATTGGTGCTACTGTTTTCGTTGTCGATCATTATGTTTGCGTTTATGATAACACCGTTCTTCGATAAATCAAGGGTAGGTGTATGAGGGTACCTTAAACATAACCTAAATTCATTTAATATTTTTCAGACGGCTGGGATTCTTGGAAACTTCATTGTCATCATTATGAGCCTGTTCTACTTCATTCAGGTGTTCGTCGATAGTTCCAACTCCACCATATTGTGGATTGTATCGCTTATGAGTTCTTCGGGATTTGCTCTTGCAATGGATAAGGTAACTTCTAGTTATTTTCGAGGAAGATGAGTTTAAAAGATGCGTTTTAGGCATTAGTTATGGAATTATCTGGACAGGGTGTTAGTTTTGAGAATATTTGGGACGGTGAAGGTATTTCTTTCGGAGGAAGTTTGATCATGATGGCCTTAGATACTGTTTTATATGGACTACTAGCATACTATTTGGATTCTGTTATACCGAGTAAGTTATGCATGAATTGGAAGACAATTGATAAGATGAAATTCGGCTTTCCTGAAATATTTCTTGATTTTTGTTTTCTTGAATATTTGTTTCAACTTACTGGATGAATAGGGGTACATGTGTTTCAGTTAATTTATTCATTCTTTCGATCCCTAGCTTTACAATATGTTAGATATCGATACTTTTGCTGTGAGTTGAAGGTTTGAGCAGAGTTTAGTGTAAAGGGGTACGATTCATCGTTTCCCCTTCTTTATCAATAAAATACGTAATACATAGTCATAGGTCGGACTTATTAATTCGGTTCCAGTTGGTGGAAAATTGATCAGAATGGTTCACTAAGGCTAAAGTATGTTTTCAAAATTGATAAAAGCTCCGACATAGGTTTTTGGGTGAAGGAAACTTGAGCTTCGAACAAAACTTAGGGAGAACTATGGGTAGTTATTTTTAATTTGAGTTATGCTTTGTTCATGTAAATGAGATATTTCAATTAACAACAGCTTACTAGAAGCAAGATATCAATTACTATAACAAATCAAATTTATTCTCCATCTTGCATCAAAATGGTCAGTCAATTACAAATGCAACCAATATCCTTGAACCAACTATAGAAAATTTGGAAGAACTAAAAGCTATATGTATAACAGAACACTGGAAGGAAAAATTTGAACTCAGTAATCATGGTATCAAGGGTTACATTTTGGCAAGTTCATTTTGTCAAACAAAACATCAAGGAAGCGCAATTGACATTAAAGAGGATATTACATACAAGGAAAGAAACATCATCCGTGGAAATCAAATCAACATCTAAAAATATAACATTCTTAAATTCAAATTGGTGATCAAAAATTATATTTTTAAAGGCTTAATTGGTGGTAGCAGGATCAAAGAAACGGGAAAATGAAAACTATGTCAGTTCGCCGACGTTTCGGAAATATATTTTTCCATCTTCAGGGCTCTACCTAAGAATATGGAGCATATAATGAAAAATTCCAAAAAACAGACATGTAAATATCTAAAACAGCAGGAATGCCAAACCAAGACAACACCTCATAATTACAGTCTAAAAAGTGTAACATCAAACCATTAAACATGGATACAGCTCAAAAAGTGAAAACAACATAAACAATCAGCAATAATGTTGAAGGTTTTTGTGAAAAAAAAAACAAGATGTACTTACAGACTAAACAATTGTATCCTCCCATTATCCTCTGTATAAATAATACAATTTACAAATTTCAGGTATGTATTTTTCATGAAAGAAATTATCAGACCGCAATGCAAATAAACAAAATGGTAACTTTGTGACATAGGTCGACAGACGGAGGTGGAACCAATATAAGAGCTCTCGATTTCTCAGATGGAAATACCCGAACACGCGTTCATATGTTAACGGGAGGCGATGAAAACTTTACAGGGTGTTTATTCATTCTTAATAAGGAAAAATATATTCGGTTTAGATGTTGGATATCCGATCTTGAATTAACTGAGTTATTAGCTGCTATCTGTAACATCTCATACATCATAAGTATGTTTCCCTATTTAGAATTTTAACGTTTTCAAAGTCGAAACTATGTCCCGTGCTAACGCAATGTTCAGCTAAGGCTGTTTTTGGGTTGGAGATGGGCAAGCGGACAGATCTCATGTGTTCCTGGACTCTCGATTTCAAATATCGCCCAGTTTGTCCTACATAGACACTAGAACAATCTGAACATCTTATCCTGTACACTACATCAGAAAGCATAGTAATCGGTGTTGGATTCTTGATGGCACTGAAAAAAACGTCGGCGAACTGACAGTTTTCATTTTCCCGTTTCTTTGATCCTGCTACCACCAATTAAGCCTTTAAAAATATAACATTATTGCCTATTACTTCTACCCCTGGTGAAACTAAATCATTCTTGGAAAAACTTGAAGAAATACTAGAAAAAATATGTTGGACAGAAAACTTAATAATTATAGCAGGAGATTTTAACATCACTAAACTGGATAGGCAAAACAAATATACAAATGATTTCCTCAATCTTCTGAACTCATATGGTTTAACAGCAACCATAACTGAACCAACAAGGATAACTTCCACCAGTAAGACATGCATTGACAACATACTTACATATCATGAAGACTATGCAGCAAGAACATTGCCAACCAATATTTCAGACCATAATACAGTCCAAATTCTAAATACAAATCTTCAAATACAAGAAAACAGTCTGCCACATAAAAGAATCATGACTTGGGAAAATATAGAAGATTTCAAACAGAGACTCAGAAATACAGATTGGGATGTATTGGAGAATATTCCAGAATATGAAGTCAATATTATCTGGGCAAAGTTCACAAATATCAGAATATCAGTTAAAACAGAATTGGACTATTCATGTCCCATAAGAAAAATTCGAAGAAAGACCCACAAATAGCCAAAATTAAGAAGTGAGAAACTGGAAAACTGTAAATCAAGACTTGACATTCTACATGCTCGCAAGTTAAACAAACCTGCGTTTAATGAACTTCACAAAAGAGCAAAAAGAGAGTATAACATTCTTCGACAAGAAAAAAGCGAAAAATATAAACAGGAAATACTGGAGTCAGACAATAGAAATAAATCTCTCTGGAAAATTGTCAAAAAATCAAGGGTACCACAAATGAAAATACTGAAATAGCAGGAAATCCGGAAAAATAGCGAACTTATTCAATACCTATTACACTGGTCAACAGTAGTTTTGGTGCCGAAGATTTTGGAGGTGATCTCATATGAATTTGTTGCCCTGAATTCAAATATGCTGTCAGCTCGAATTTTTAAGATATCAACATTTTTGTGAATTATACATTACACTATTTTAAAAGAATAAAGAAACAAATTGATAAAGGAATTTTTATTATATTACACAGATATTACAGATATTATTCATTATATACTATAGAAAACAGAAAAAGTCATCATTTGAACCAATTACTCACTAAACATTTCGGAAACTTCTTTTGCGTGACATTCTTGAATGTATTTTAGAACAATCCCATTTTAAAGACCAGCAGTAATCTGCCATCATGTGAGTATCCTTGATAGCGATCCTCTATACATTTGATATCTTGGTGAAATCTTTCACCTTGCTCCTCACTATTGTCGCCTAAATTATCAGGAAAACGGTCTAAGTGGTTGTGTAAATAATGCACCTTAATACTCATGTTACACCCAAGTGATCTGAAATTATTCGGCACCTCATTGACTAATTCAACATAGTTTTCAGCTTTATGTATACTCAGAAAATTTTGGACAACTGAAACAAATGAATTCCAGGAATTTTGTTCAATATCAATCATTGAATTTATGAAGTCAGGGTCTTTAATCAGCTGTCTTATTTGTGGGCCATCAAATATTCCTGCTTTAATTTTTTCCTTGCTCAGTTGAGGCATTTTATCCCCTATATATGCAAAGCATGATCCATTCTTATCAAGAGCCTTTACAAACTGCTTCATTAGACCCAACTTGATATGCAGGGGTGGAAACATGATTTTCTCTCGCGGAACTAAAGGATCATTGATGATATTCTTTCCCCAACATCCATGTTTTCTCTTCTAGGTCACTCTTTTCTAACCCTGTGTTGCGTTTTGTCTCTGCTATCCCGGAGGCACAAGAAACAAGGATATTTGGTGTGGCCACTTTGCTGTCCAAGGAGAAAGTTTACCATTTTTAAGTCTTCACAAATCACCCATGGGTGTTCATGATACTTTATTTTTTCCAAAACCAAAGCTATGTTGTCATATTGCTCTTTCATTTTCGTTGAGTGAGCAATTGGTATTGAGCCATATTTGTTCCCATTATGTAGAAGAACACATTTCAAACTTCGTTTTGAGCTGTCAATAAATAGGCGACAATCATCCGGAAAATGTTCAGGAAGACCCATTTTTACCAGGAGGTCTCTAATAGCATGGCAAAATACAAGATTTTGTTCTTCAGAGAAAAAAAGGTAGCAGATCTTTCTGCCTTGTGCGATAAAATGTAATTTTCGTTCCTGGTTCAAGTAAATTTTTTCCTTCAACCTGGAAGCTAGTAATTCAGAAGCTTTTTTCGACAGGTTGAGATCTCTAGTGAGGTCATTTAACTCATCTTGGTTGAAACATTGGGGAATTGATGACATCGTTTCAAAATCACTGTCACCTTCAGTAGTGTCAGAATTCTGATCAGAGAGACATGTGTCCTCACAGAGCTGCTGAAAAGTTGGAATTGGCACTTCTTCTGAGTGAGGATAGGGCGTCTTGCAGAGACTAAATCTGCATAAGTCCACTTGTTACGGTTATTTCGATTGATTCCAGTAATATTTACTAGGCAGAAATAACAATCATCGAAGTGATTTTTTGGTTCTCTCCAAACCATTGGTACTCCGAATTTCAGACTTTTTATTTATTGTTATTATTATTTATTTTCTAAAAATCTAGAGCTGATACAGAAAAACTGCTATCATATTTAGATTCAGCAATAAAAATTTAGTTAAAATCAGTTCAAAAATTCTAGGCACCAAAAAAAAATTTTTTTTGTAAGCCTGTGTTATCATTGTTTAAAGAGAACAATACTATTATTCATCAATGGCGAAAAGCAGAGTAAGTAACAATCAAATCTCACAACCTAAAATCAATATAAGAGGAACAAACACCATTTTCAAACTACACACAGTCTCTGAAGAAGAAACATTGAAAACAATCTATGCTAAATAATGAAAACAGCTATGGATGTGACGGAATCCTGATGAAATTAGTAAAAGATTGCGCAGAACAAATACTGAAACCCCTAACTTTACTAATAAATGTTTCTATAAAATATGGTGTTGTCCCAGACCTGCTTAAGGAAGCATTGATAAAACCGGTGTACAAGAAAGACGAACCAGACAAACTATAGCTATAGACCAATAAGTCTCCTACCAACATTCTCCAGAATACTAGAACTAACTATTTCGACTCAGCTTATATCATACCTAGTACACCTTCACAACATGGATATGTCAAAGGGAAGTCCACACCGACAGTAATCTTTGAGTTTATCTCAGGAATCTTAGACGCTCTGGATGATTCACATGTGACGGTTGGGTTGGTGTTGGACCTATCGAAGGCATTCGACACCCTGTCCCATGATCTCATCCTACAAAAATTACAAGCCTATGGAATAAAGAAAAAAGAACTGAAGTGGTTTAAATCGTACCTAACCAACCGTAGACAAAGAGCAATGATCTCTCAGAATGAGAACCAAATAATATCGCAGGCAGAATTCACAGAACTAGGAGTACCACAAGGAAGCATTTTAGGTCCCATCATATTCATAATATTTTTAAATGATCTATATACCATATTTGATGAAACAAGTATCAAAATGTTGAATTATGCAGATGACACAAACTTCACAGTCGTGGCCAAGACATTCCCAGAAACATGTAAACTGGTAAAATCAACCCTACTGCAAGCAGGCGAATGGTTTGAAGCAAATGGTTTATGCATGAATGCCGAAAAAACAAATGCAGTGCTATTCAAAACAGCCCATTGAGGTTTTCAAACACCAGCAAATATTCGACTTTGCAACTCCTCTCTGAGTCTGATTAGGTGTTGTAATTTCCTGGGTCTCAAACTGGAGCAAACTCTTGATTGGAGTGAACATATCACCAACCTTTGTGCTCAACTGAGTTCTATCTGCTACTCACTTGGGGTACTCAGTTAATACCTGGACTCTATGTCTATGAAAACCATTTACCAAGCAGTATTGGAATCGAAGATGAGGTATGGCATCATGTTCTATGGTAGCTCACATAACTTGCACAGAGTTCTGAAGATGCAAAAGAGAAAAATACGTAAAATCTGGAAGATTTTCAAGCTGCTACTTAACATTGAACCATATAGTGTAGAAGACTTCCTAGCCTACATGATATAATCAGAGTAAAATTGTTTATGACCCTGTTTCGTCTCGAGTGTTCACTATATTACATGTATACACTTTACCTGAAATAAAGTATATTATTATACGATTTTCGATGCAAAGGACATACATTCTTTCGTTTGGTTTTCAAGAGTAGGGAGTCTGATCTTCGAACAAATCTGAAGGAAAACTGTGGGTGGTTATTTTCATTTAACGTATGGGTTCGTTAATTATTTCACATTCATTGTGGCGGTTGTTTTAGTCTCACACTTTTCCCCAGTACGGGAAGTCTCTAGAACAAGCGCGTAAAAGCTCCTGACCTCACGTCAGTACTTTTATTTTTTTTATTATGAATAACCTTTTATTATTATTAGATATATTTTTCAGGTGAGAATGGTATCAAAAGAAGTCCATTCTTCTGTTTTTATCCCTCGTTTTGGTGTTCAAAGAAGCCAGTAAGAGATTATCCAATTGCAAATGGAGGTTCTGTGGCATCGTTGAATACCGGTGAAGATGGTAACGTGGATGTTGAACCTGTAAATAGAGAAATGAAAGGAAGGGAAGCTATAAAAATCACAGATTTATACAAATCTTTCACAGTAAGTCTTAGACGTATTTTTTATTGTCAGGATAAGAAGTTTCTCATTCAATTTCCAGAATTGTAGAAAACCTGAAATCAAGGCGATCAACGGGATAAACTTGACAATATACGAAGGGCAAATTACAGCCATTTTGGGTCATAATGGCGCTGGTAAAACAACTTTATTCAATATCCTCACTGGTCTTACTTCGCCTAGTTCTGGTACAGCATACATTTTTGGCTACGATGTCAGGTAATGATTAATTATCATTTAGGGAAAATTAGTTGTTACGTAAAATTTCAGAGATTCGAATGACATGGATGAAATAAGAAGAATGACGGGAGTGTGTCCACAACATGATATTTTATTCGATAATTTAACACCAAAGGAGCATTTGGAATTTTTTGCAGCAGTCAAAGTATTGATATTGCTAAATATTCATTTCAAAATTGATAACTTTGTATTTCACAGGGTATTCCAGAAAAAAAAAGAGAGTTCGAAGTGATGAAGATTTTGAGAGATATAGACTTGAGCGATAAAGCTAATTCTTTCGCAAGGCATTTGAGTGGAGGTCAAAAGAGAAAGCTTTCGATTGGAATAGCTCTAATTGGTGATCCAAAGGTGAATATTATGGTATGAATTTACGGTTATTGAAATAATCTTTACAGATCATTATCTTGGATGAGCCTACTGCAGGAGTAGATCCTTACTCGAGAAGGCATATGTGGTCGTTTTTACAAAATAGAAGGCATGGAAAGGTTATATTATTAACCACCCACTTCATGGATGAAGCTGATATATTAGGTATTAATCACTTGATCCATATGGTTGAAATATGTTTTTATTTTTAATATTTTCAGCTGATCGAAAAGCAGTGGTATCTAAAGGCAGTATACGATGTTGTGGAAGTTCTTTATTTTTGAAAAATAAGTTTGGCATAGGGTATCATCTTACTCTGGTCTTAGAAGGTGAGAAAATATATTTACTTAGAAACAACCTAATCGAAATGCTAACTACTCTCAAATTTGAACAAAAAAAAGGCATTGTAATGAGAAACTTTTCTAATTGGCTATGTTATGTATACATAAGATATAAATATGATATTGTTTAAGAGGTGTATAGACAAAAAGTTTGTTACACCGATATTTCCACATGCAATGTTCTCTTGCTCAAGTTAAATTTGAATTATAAACACCCCACCAATACTCGCCACAAAACACACTAATTGGGATCACTTCCAAGAATACATAAATGCAAAACTCAACTGTAACATTGTCATTACAAAATCAACAGAAATACATGAAGCCACCAAACACTTTACGGAAACAGTACAACAAGCAGCCTGGCACTCTACTCCCTGGATAAAGGAAGACATTCCAAAAGCCTTCAGCACACCCCTACATATAAGACAACTGATAGCTGAAAAAAGGAGAGCTAGAAGATTGTGGCAACGGTCACGCAACTTAAATGATCTTCACCTATTCAGAAGACTGTCCCGTAACTTAACAAAGACACTAAAAGATAACCAAAACGCTTACTTCGAACAACATACCGAGCAACTGACCACCGAGGATCACAGTTTATGGAAGGCTACAAAAAAACTTAAGAGGCCAATACTACCAGTTACACCCATAAGGACACCAAATGGCTGGGCACGCTCAAACAATGAAAAGGCTGAGGCCTTTGCATCACACCTCTCTGCAGTATTTGCAGTCTGCCTGGACACGACTTAATATCTGCGCAAATCCTGAAAAATCTGCCGAGAAAAGCAATAGCTTTTCTCACTACACTACATCATACAGACCAATAAGTCTTCTCCCTCTCACTGGGAAAATATTCGAGAGAATACTTCTCAAAAAAATTCAAGAAGATTACGAATCAACAAGTATCATTCCCCAGTACCAATTTGGTTTTCGCCAACATATGTCTACACTTCACCAGACTCATAGAATAGTCAATGCAATTGCAACTTCACTGGAAAAAAAGCATTTCTGCAATGGTGTCTTTCTGGATATTTCCTAGGCATTTGACGGGGTATGGCACGCTGGATTATTATACAAGATAAAAAAAAATTCGACAAGTACTACCTGATCCTGAAATCATACCTCCTTGACAGAAACTTCCAAGTCAGATACAATGACACATTGTCAACCTATAGATGCATTAAATCCGGTGTACCACAAGGAAGTGTACCGGGACCATACCTGTTTTTACTTTATACTGCTGATATGCCAGAAGATCATGATACAACCATGGCAGCATTTGCAGATGACGTCGCAATACTAGCTTCCGATGAAGATCCGGATATCTCCTCTAGAAAGGTCCAAGAACACCTTGACAAACTGAACAATTGGTATAAAACCTGGAGGATGACACTAAATCATAACAAATCGACACAAGTTGTATTCACCAACCGCAACAACAACTGTCCCAGCTTAACACTGAATGGCATTACTATACCCACAAAGCAAAATGTCAAATACCTCGGACTGCACCTGGACAAGAGACTCACGTGGCAAAAACATATAGAATCTAAAAGGAAAAAGCTAGACTTGAAAGTTCGGAAAAGGCACTGGCTTATTGGAAAAAGATCATAGCTGACCATTCAGAACAAACTGCTGCTGTATAAGGTGGTACTTAAACCTGTCTGGACTTACGGTATACAGCTGTGGGGCTTGGCAAAACCATCATTAAGAAACTCCACCCAAAGGTTCCAGTCCAAAACTCTTCGGTTGATAGCCAATGCTCCATGGTATGTCACGAACCAGAGAATTAATGAAAACCTCCAAATACTCTACATAACAGAAGTCATACAATCCACCTCCTCTAAGTACCAGGAAAGACTACAAGCTCATTCGAATGAGTTAATAGGGAACCTTTATAAGAATGAACCAAGAATCAGACGACTAAAAGAGACGTGGCCTGAAGACCTCCCGCTCTGAAACAGCAATAGAGTAGAAGTGTCACTGGACATTTCACTCTCATCTTCTCCCTTAGACTGGAAGGCCAAACATACATATTGGGGTTCCAGATTAACAACAACTAAGGGTCGTAACTTGCTGCAGGCCTTAAGAGACAAAAATTATAAACCCTACTCAAACGGTGAACCCACATACTGGCCAACAGATCCAAGAAAGCTACCTGATCTTTTAGATTTCTTCATACTGAACGGCATCCCAATGCAAAACTGCTCATTGGAGTCAAACTACGACCTAACATCTGACCATTCACCTGTCATCATGAACCTGAAAAGCTCGCCTGTCAAAGTTGACACCCCACCAAAACTCGTCACAAGAATACATAAATGCAAAACTCAACTGTAACATTGTCATTACAAAATCAACAGAAATAGATGAAGCCACTAAACACTTTATTGAAACAGTACAACAAGCAGCCTGGCACTCTACTCCATGGATAAAAAAAGAAATTCCAAAAGCCTTCAGTACACCCCTACATATAAGACAACTGATAGCTGAAAAAGGAGAGCTAGAAGATTGTGGCAATGGTCACGCAACTTAAATGATCTTCACCTATACAGAAGACTGTCCCGTAACCTAGCAAAGACACTAAAAGACAACCAAAACGCTTACTTTGAACAACATACCGAGCAACTGACCACCGAGGATCACAGTTTATGGAAGGCTACAAAAAAACTTAGGAGGCCAATACAAACAGTTACACCCATAAGGACACCAAATGGCTGGGCACGCTCAAACGACGAAAAAGCTGAGGCCTTTGCATCACACCTTTCTGGAGTATTTGAAGAGCCAATGGAAGTACCAGGCTTTGAAAACGACATACAAGAATTCCTAGATGCACCCTGTCAAATGTCACTTCCTTTTGAGCCAGTATCACCCAAAGAAGTAAAAGCGGAAACACGCAGACTCAAAAACCACAAAGCGCCTGGACACGACTTGATATCTGCGCAAATCCTGAAAAATCTGCCGAGAAAAGCAATAGCTTTTCTCACTACCTTGTATAACCGTATGTTGACCTTGGGCTATTTTCCAATACAATGGAAACTCGCACATATCATAATGATCCACAAAATCGGAAAACCTCCACATGAACCACCATCATATAGGCCAATAAGTCTTCTCCCTCTCACTGGGAAAATATTCGAGAGAATACTTCTCAAAAAAATTCAAGAAGATTACGAATCAATAAGTATCATTCCCCAGTACCAATTTGGTTTTCGCCAACATATGTCTACACTTCACCAGACTCATAGAATAGTCAATGCAATTGCAACTTCACTGGAAAAAAAGCATTTCTGCAATGGTGTCTTTCTGGATATTTCCCAGGCATTTGACGGGGTATGGCACGCTGGATTATTATACAAGATAAAAAAAAAATTCGACAAGTACTACCTGATCCTGAAATCATACCTCCTTGACAGAAACTTCCAAGTCAGATCCAATGACACATTGTCAACCTATAGATGCATTAAATCCGGTGTACCACAAGGAAGTGTACTGGGACCTTACCTGTTTCTACTTTATACTGCTGACATGCCAGAAGATCATGATACAACCATGGCAGCATTTGCAGATGACGTCGCAATACTAGCTTCCGATGAAGATCCGGATATCTCCTCTAGAAAGGTCCAAGAACACCTTGACAAACTGAACAATTGGTATAAAACCTGGAGGATGACACTAAATCATAACAAATCGACACAAGTTGTATTCACCAACCGCAACAACAACTGTCCCAGCTTAACACTGGATGGCATTACTATACCCGCCAAGCAAAATGTCAAATACCTTGGAGTGCACCTGGACCAGAGACTCACGTGGCAAAAACACATAGAATCTAAAAGAAAACAGCTAGACTTGAAAGTTCGGAAAATGCACTGGCTTATTGGAAAGAGATCAAAGCTGACCATTCAGAACAAGCTGCTCCTGTATAAGGTGGTACTTAAACCTGTCTGGACCTACGGTATACAGCTGTGGGGCTTGGCAAAACCATCATTAAGAAACTCCACCCAAAGGTTCCAGTCCAAAACTCTTCGGTTGATAGCCAATGCTCCATGGTATGTCACGAACCAGAGAATTAATGAAAACCTCCAAATACTCTACATAACAGAAGTCATACAATCCACCTCCTCTAAGTACCAGGAAAGACTACAAGCTCATTCGAATGAGTTAATAGGGAACCTTTATAAGAATGAACCAAGAATCAGACGACTAAAAGAGACGTGGCCTGAAGACCTCCCGCTCTGAAACATCAATCAAGTAGAAGTATCACTAGACATTTCACTCCCATCTTCTCCCTTTCATTTATTTTTTTCTTTTTTTTTTTCTTTTCATTATAGCCAACACAATTACTTAATACCTATATGTGTAGATTGTATACTGAGCCATAAATATTAAGAAGAAAAAAAAGAATTATAAACGATTTTCATGAGTTCAAATTGTCGTTGCGACATCATGTAACCTAATAATATCAAATTTTTATTGAAGGTGTAGCAAAAGAGCATCAAATAGCAAAACTGGTAACAACCCATGTTCCGAAAGCAGATAAAGCAAGACGTCATGGACGAGAACTGAGTTTCATTTTACCTCACAACGCTGTTAACAACTTCGCTCCTCTCTTTTCTGCTATCGAACAAGAGATCAACAATCAAAACGGCAAATTAGGTGAGAATTATGACATATTTTGTCAACAAATGTTTGTTTCATTATAACTTCACACCATTTTTGTTTAAAACAGCTCTGAAATGATGAATTGGTTTTTATTGTAGGAATTTCAAGTTACGGGGTATCTATGACTACTTTGGAAGAGGTATTCTTACACCTTGAAAGAGATGAAGAAGAATTGGAAGAGGAACATGTAGATGAATTTTCCAAGAAAGTGGTACGAGGTAGAACTTTAAGCAGGAGTTTGAGTTTACAAAGTAAAAGCACCAGCTACCAGAGTCTCCAAAACGAAGGAAATAACATTGGAAATATTGATACAGGTACTATTCCTAGAAATATATACAAATAGAACCTTTAAGTGAGTGTTTCAGAATGTAACCCATCTATTCTTCAAACGTTGTTCGCTCTCCTACATCTACGTGTGATAAGAATATACAGAGATATCCAAAAATTGTATTTTATGGTGTTTTTACCACTTGGCTTAGCTGCTTTGGGTTTATATATGAACGGAAACCAGACATTCGAGCCCAAACAGCAGACGTTAGCTTTAAACGGTAAATAAATTCAAGTTTACAGTTTGAATCAGGGAATAATAACTTTTTTCAGGCACTACATATTCGGATGCAACTCTGGCTGTACATAATGGATCAAGACATAATCTCGATGCGTTCTTAGAAGAAATTATTTATGCTGGTGGTGCTAAACAGATCGATGAATATAACGGAAACTTTTCTTTGCTACTCGAAATGAAACCACACATGGCCGCTTTGAATGTAAATGTGTTCAATTACCCAGATTACAACTTGACTGTTATTTACAACGATACTTTTCAACATGGACTACCTATTGTGATCAATTTTATAAGTAACTCACTCTACAGGTATAAAACACACCTTGTTTGTTTCAAACTTTCCACAATCGATTGTTATTCAGGTTGATGACACCAGACATTGTTAGAACGGGCCTCTGGGAGCCTATAGAAGTCAATGCGCAGCCGTTACAACAAACTGCCCAGCCTGAAGGGTTCAATTTAGGAGTCTTTTCAGCTGCCACTTTCATGGGCATGATTTTTGTACTTGTTCCTGCAAGTTTATCAGTTGATATGGTATACGATAGAGAAGTAAGGGATTCATTTATACCATAGCATACCATTACTAAACGTAAATGTTTCAGATCAAAGCTAAAAATCAGTTGAGAGTGAATGGGTTATCCTTTTGTTTGTACTTCATAACCTATCTGCTGGTTTTGATGGGTTTAATGTTGATTATATGCAGCGCCCTCTTTCTGATCATAGCTTTATTCCAAATACCTACTCTACATGGGTGGCCTGCTCTATTAACACTCGCAGTTTTAATATTTTTATATTGTCCATGTTCCATATTGTTCAACATATGTGTGAGTTATATATTTGATAAAACGGAAACTGCACAAGCTATGCTTCCTAATATAACAACATTCTTGGGAATGATACCTTTTTATCTGGTCATGATCCTTGACATGTTGGGAATAGGTGAGCACAAAGAAACATTCTGGTTATTTTAATAATTTCATTTAATTTTTAATTTTGTTAATATTGCTTATTTTTTCAGGAGGTAAAGCTTCTTTCATCCTACACACAGTCTTTTCGTTACTGAACACTATGTATATGCCCTTTGCAATAATCTACTATGTACAGCGTGTTTTTATAATGTGTAAACATAACTATGCTTGTGGAGAATTGAGCATTACCGATTATTTAACCAATGAGATTATAATTATGTTGGTTGGAATATTTGTTAGTATGCCGTTTTGGTTCTTTGTGTTAGTTATCTTAGATATAAAGAAAAGTGGTGGGAGGGTTCGAGATGCCCTGAAGTCTTTCTTCTCAAAGGTATGGAGGTTTCATAATTTTAATAAATCTTTGTTGAATATACATTTTTCAAGAATTCTCCGCCAGATGTTGTTGATGACGTGAGTGAAATGAGTGATATAGGAGAGAACGAAGACAACGATGTTAAGACTGAGAGGTTAAAAGTCAAGAACTTAATGCACACCCACACTGAAACACCACCTGTGGTCATTGTTCAGGTAATAACATTGTTGATTCCTAGTGATGAGTATTCATAGTTAATTTTGCAGAACTTACACAAGGAATACAACAAAGATCCTTTAAGGATTTGTGAATGTTGTTTTAAGCGAGAAGAAGAAGTTGATTCTCCTAAAACGGTTGTTAAGAGTTTGTGTCTGTCTGTAGACGCTGGGGAGGTGTTTGGGTTGTTAGGACATAATGGTGCTGGTAAGACTACCACAATGAAGATAATCACTGCAGAAGAAGCTCCTACAAGAGGCAGGGTAAGTTGAAGCGAATAATGAGTAATGAAATGTTTAGTATCTCAGCAATCTCTCTAACTGGGCCAACTCGATATCATGTCTTTTATCGGCCACATCATCTGTAGTCATCTCATTCGGACGTCTTGGGCGGTCCTCGTCGATTATTGATGGTCGGCCCCGTTCGAATCCATTGAACCAATATCTGATGGTCGTCATCGAAGGTGCACGCCTTCCCTTCCAAAATACAGGAATCCAATCGCTGAACGATATTGTTCTTTATCCATTTTTCAAAGTAACACGAAGTTGTTTACTATGAAATGTCAGCAAATCAAAACCACTTGATGAATTGGTACGAAATTTTGTAGAGACCGTTTGAAGGATGTCACTAAAAGATGGTATACAGATTTTTTTGCCTCTGTTGCCGAACACGGTACTTATCAGTCCAACCTCGTACGTTATGTTTCCAGTAGTAATTTAGATTCACGATCTATTATAATAATATGTACATAGTAAGGTCTAGCGCCTACACCAATCAACCGATTTGCATCAGTTTTTTTTTTAATTCACGGTAGGCATCTAAAATGATGCAGAAAAATAATAACAAGTGCCAAACATCTATAATTTCTCTAAAAAACGCAAAAAACTTAAAAATTATGGCTGTTTGGCATGTTTTCGCTGTAGATGGCGCCACCGCTCAACAAATTTTTACTGATATGGGCTTTAATTTCTTCTTCTTGCACTCCAAGTCACCATTACCGTCATATAACTCATTAATAACATTTGTAAATTTGATTAACTTTATTTGTATATAAATTATAACATGTGACTTATAAATCATATGGTAACATTGCTAGAAGAGGAAAAACACTTTATTTCAGTTGTTTTAAGTAGGCTTTCAATTTAAAAGGGTGAAGTGAATTTTAATTAAACCAGGGTATTTGAAGACTTTAAAAATCGATTCCATTTTTTTCAGTGGAACTCTTATTTGTTTATTCAGACCCATTCTTCAATCAATTCAATCTTACAAATCGATTTTTTTGGTCTAATTTTATTGCTGAAATAAACAAAGATGCCAAAAAAAGTCAAGATACGTTTAAAAAAACAAATTGTTGACAATAGTTTGGTAACTATAGTCTGCTCAATCAAGCATACAGATGATGATATTATTTATGTTTTCCGGCTCAGATACAACATGAAAACTAAGAGGTGTAAATTTAATTAACTTTATTTGTATTTAAATTATAACATGTGATTTATAAATCATATGGTAACATTGCTAGAAGAGGAAAAACACTTTATTTCAGTTGTTTAATGTAGGTTTACAATTTAAAAGGGTGAAGTGAATTTTTGTGAATAAAATAATTTGTGAACGTCTGCTTATAGGGGGGCATTTGCTAATAACGACGAATAAGATGGTAAATAAAACACAATGGTTAGACTCAATCTATGAACTCATCTTTATTTCGGATCTGAAAGTTAAACGGGAAAAATCTTTGACAACAAAAAACCCCTTGATGTTGGATACCTACAAGAAGAAGCTATAACTATCAATCGATTAGATAAGAGCTAAATCGAAGCATGCAGTAATTGTGGAGATATATACAACTAGCAAACCCGGCGAACTCCGTTTCGCCACCAGATGGCTTCGTTTTATGTAACCTATCTATATAGTAATTGAATTATCAATGAAGTAATTCGTAAAAATGAAGTATCTTTTTGTACGTGTAACTCCTAACCAAAAAGAAACCTGGCAATAACTAACCTTAGGCCTATATTACTTAAAGTAGGCGACCATACGTTTTTATCAAATCGCTAGTGCCTTGAAAATTCGCAAAACGGACACAAACGTCAGCGACGTCTGCCCTCACGCGTCTGCCCGCGTTCGGGTCGCGCACTCAGCGATGAGCCACTTCTTCCCCACCGCACCTACCCCGCTCCCCCCCGCCCCGTTCGCCTGGCACCGCTGCCGGTATTTATCACCGAAACGGTATTTATCGCCGAAATTGCTATGACTCTGCATTTTAAATCTGTGATATCTTCGAAAATATTTATTTAATTTACATGCTGTAAAAATCTTTATTAAATGCACAATGTATTTAAGATACTTAATTGGATAAGGATTAATACTGTATTGCTCAAAATCGCTTCGTAAATAAGCCATTATTTCTCGTACAAAGTAAAGGATAAAAATGGTTATTGTGGGTTATTCCTAAGAGATAAACATATACCAGCACGGACTTTTTTGTAGTAGGATATATATATTCTTTTGAACTTTTGGCTTACAATATTTAGTTAACAAACAAGCATATAGATCAGGGGTTAGTGACGGGGTGTCATACAATTCGACATGAAAACCTATGGAAAAAACCACAGTAAAAAAAAACTGCCCCCCGCCTCAGTGTGAAAGTACAAAAGCTGAAATATACTTTAGGGACTTCTTTCTTCAAAAGTGGTTTTCTATTGATGGAGACAAAGACTTCTTCAAGTTGCCCACATCGAATCTGGAAATAAAAAGACAAAAGCAGAAAAAAGAACTGAATAACAAAAATACGTATCATATTCTTTTGGAATTTATAACCCATAGCAAGAAAGAATCGGAAACATCATGAATAGCCCTAAAACCATTTTGAAATTTATATATGGGACAGCTATTGATGAGATGAGGTATTGTTTCTTCTGCTTCTCGACATTCACAACTTGTTCTTGGAACTGAGTTCCATCTGAAAAGCATGTTATTCGTAATTCTAGCCTAATTAAGCACAAAGCAAAATCCATGAGTATGGGTGTGACTTCGGTGTAGTGGTTACTTATTGTAGATCCAGATCCATTGTAGGGGCAGGAGATCTTGAGTAACTGGTTTTATTCTTGTGTAACAAGTTCCTCCTATCTTATTTAAGGTAGTTATAATAATTAGACAAAAGAAATATTGTGATTACATAAAATAATAAATAATCATCAAAGTTATGGGAAAACCTTCAATAAAATAGAATAAGCAACTATCATAGCGTATCTTATAAACCAAAGAATGAGGAGTGGTAGAAGAGGAAATGAAGCTCCAGCGTATATTCTACCATTTCTTTAGAGTACACATGAAGTTGTGTTTGTCCTGCACTCATGACCTCTGATTCAGGTTCTAAGAAATCTCATATGTTAATGTAGAAATGGCCCACAATTCCAAGACTCCAAAATAGAAGCAAGGAGTACAAATATCAGCTAGTCAAGAATGAAACGCTGTCACCGCTCTGTATAGAAAACATATAGGTAGTTGAATAGCAGTACGAAAACAGAAATAAATTGACGAAAATAATTTCACCACTCAATAGAATAATAGAACGTATTGATAAGTAACTTAGAACTATAGGAATAACTAGCAGTAAGTGACATAGACATAAATAACAATAAGAAATCATAGACATGATGCTTCTATTATGATTGGGTGAATAGACAGAGGTATATACAGCATAAAGGTGAAATTGGAATTGATTTTTGGTATTATAAAATCCTGGGAAACTATAGTATATAACGTTACTAGCAAGGTAAGAGGGGTTTTTAGTGGCGAATGGAGGATATAACTGACGAGCCCCAGGCGAGTCAGTTACCTATTGAGCCTCCTTGAGCGAAATATTTAGGTTTAAAAGACCCAGAGTTATACACCGCCCACTCTCTTCGCAGAACTGGATCCACTATGGTTGCGGATTCGGGTGGAGATATTTTAGCACTAAAGCGTGCAGGAGGGTGGAAGAGCACCGAAATTGCGATGAGTTATGTCGATGATTCGATCAACAAAAAATCGAAATGTCTAGCAAATTATTTGGTAGTAAGGAGAGCACAAATGTTCTGCAGTCCTCGAGTTCAGCAGTTTCTGAGTCAACAGATGGTTCGTCAGTATCAACTCTTTCATCATCAAAAATCTGTGTTACTGGAAATAACAATTGTACCATGATTTTCAACATATAAGACGATAAAACAAAATTTTCTAATGTAAATAATACTACTAACTTGTAAAAATTTCGCAAGTTAACTGTCAGTTTTACAAGTTAGTGACTTGATAAAATAAAGTTTTTTGATTAATATTGTGTTTTTGGAAACTGACTTTTACAAATGAGAAACAAATAAAAGTGTTTTCCTTCACAGTTGTGTATGAGCTGTTTCAAATCTCATGAAAGTTATTGAGATGATTACTTTAATAAGTGTTTTCCAGGTACAAATATGCGGCAAAAGCATAACATCTAACATGAATGACGTTTTCCATCTGCTCGGTTATTGCCCGCAACACGACGCCCTCTGGAAGAACATAACTGTGAGGGAGCATTTGGAATGTTACGCCGCCATTAGGGGAGTCCCCCATTCGAAAATATCCAAGGTGGTCAATTTGTACCTAAGCGGTCTACAAATCCACGAACATGCTGACAAGCAGACCCAGCAATGTTCTGGAGGAACTAAAAGAAAACTATCCTTCGCAATGGCCATGATTGGCAATCCCAAGATTGTTTTACTGGATGAACCATCCACCGGGATGGATCCTAAGAGCAAGCGCTTTTTGTGGGATACCATAATTGCAAGTTTTCAGGTGAATATTGAGAACTATGCTGGATGATCGAAATATGAAGATTCATTTATGTGTAAAATAATAAACTCTCATAATTTTATCATCCACTATATTAAAAAAAAATTGAACATACAAATTTTTTCTCGCAGGGCTCACGTGGTGCTATTTTAACGACACATTCAATGGAGGAGGCTGATGCGCTGTGCTCAAGAGTTGGAATAATGGTTAAAGGCGAATTAAGGTTACTCATAAACATATATACATATATTTAATGGCCATTTGGCAATCAAACGGAGCTATTTACATGCGAACGGGTGAAATTCATTCAAAACATTGAGACAGGTCGATTTTTGATTAGAATGAATCATTTTTGACAATATTTTCGTATTAGTGGTATGATATTTATAATTCTTCTCTCAAAACAGTGCGATACTAAAACAACCACCACAATGAATGTGAAAGAATTAACAAACCTATATTTTCACACAGTTTTCCTTCAGAATTGTTTGAAGCTCTGATACCCTACTCTGTAAATCCAAAAGAAAGAATGTATATCCTTCGCATCGGAAATCATATAGTTATTGATATCTTCCTTCCAGTAAGCTCTTGTTAATTGAAATAACTCATTAACGGTGCATTCCGTAAGCAAATGGCTTGGTTCTGGCTACTACAATCCCATTTGAAGGAGACATCATGATCAGCTTCGATGTCTCGGGTTTATTCATCTATACCCCAATGGATAAAACACTTGCAATCGTAAGAAAAAAGCTTGAAGATGATGAAATAGTAAATGAAAGGACTACACATAAATGTAATAATGAAAATACTTTTTATTTGCATCAAAACAACTTATTTCTAATTTAAAGACACTTTTTCGCAACAAGAATTTCAAATGACCATGGGTTCACCACTGTCTCCTATTTTACCTGATTTAAATATGGAGAATTTCAAACAGAAAGCTCTCGACCAATATGTACTAAAACCCAAATTATGGAATTAAGGAATAGATTCCTGCAACATCTTAACATTCAAGAAGGATCTATTAAATTCACATTGGAAATAGACAAAGATAAAGAACTTCCATCTTACATGTACTTGTTGTGGTGTACAAAAAACCAACAAACATAGGTCAATATCTACATTTTAATTCCAACCTTCAACTAGACTCTAAATTGGGAGTGAGAGAATTTGTCCTTTAATGGCTGTTTCGTTTTTAAATGGCCACCTTTATTTGATACCGGCTTTTTCACTCATTTATTTTCTGTTTCAATTCAGTGCCGCCAATCTTATCGTTTTTTTATGGTTATTTTAGGTGTTTAGGCCCAACGCAACACCTGAAGAACCTCTACGGTGCTGGTTACACTCTCGAAATCAAACTGAAAGGTGGCGACAGCACCCCCACCTCAACGACAGGTGATAAAGGCAACGAACTTAGAGAATTCGTAGCGAACCTCTTCCAAGATGCGAACCTGTTAGAGAGTTTCGCAGATAGATTAGTGTTCAGTGTTCCACAATCTTCGGTGCCTTCTTTGGCCAAATGCTTCACCAGTCTTGAAAAGGGTAAGTTGGTGGAATTTTAATTTGGATAGAGTATGAAAGGGTGTATTAATTCTTTTGTGCTTCAGTAATATGTAGTGACATCCACGCCAGACTATCTCTGTTGATACCAATGAACTCGTTTCTTTTATTGCTCGTCTGTTAACATACTTGGTACCCAACGAGCAGCAGAGACCTTCATGTGCAATTGGTTGGTCGAAAAATGCAGACAAAATCTCTGTGATCTCAGCTATGTACCTGATGGTCACTCTTGGATCTGCCATCATGATCTCCTCTACTGATACTTTTGAATATTTTCAGTTTATTTCTGCCGTTTAGTTTGCTCTTTTTGTTCATTATTGGATTTAGAAAGCCTTTGGTCCTAGCATGGGCGTTGAAGTTCAATATTTCGTCGAGGACCAGGACTTATCCCCTCTCCCTATTTGTATTTGTCGCGTGGCTCCATCGCTTCCTAGTCCTCATAGAGGCGAAGTGGGAACATTTGAAGTGAGGTGGTACATTGTATAAAAATGAGCAGCTCTTACATTTCCTCGTAGTGTACGGGACAAATGAGCCGCCTCTTGTAAGAGGTACCCAACACTACTCACAGATGAGAAAAAGCTAATTGGTCTGTAGTTGTTAAGGTCTTTTCTTGATCTGTCTGCTTTAGGTAATATTATTACCTTTGAGTCGAGGGGTAAATATCTGGGGATTTATGGTGTACAGCCTCAAGGAATTATGGGAATTTATTGGGATTTACTGTGATTTACGGGGATTTATGAGAATTCAAGAGGATTTATAGGATTTACCTGGGATTTACAGTGATTTATAAAGGATTTACCGAGGATTTACGAAGAATTTAAATCATCACGTTCGGCGCAAGAGCACTCGTCTACCACGTGCCATCAAATCGTCCTGCGATCTCGGCAAATTAGCTCCATGTGCTGCGCGAATAAACACGATTTAAGCGCGGTATTGCCGGTTTTACTGAAACCACCTGTAGTTTCAAGAAAATCTCCGTTTGATTCATGCATAATAAATTCCCAGTTTAGGTCCATATTGAAAAAAAACTTAGCTATAAAATATTAATAACGAACTAGGCAAGCTTAAATTTAAATTTATGATTATTCATCTGATTAATCGGTTTTTGAATGATGATTATTTATCGAATTATTTTATGCTCGGCATTTATGTTTTGGAATAGTTGAGTCTGGCAACATTTCCAATTTGCGTATGCTTTCTTCGGCACTTATTCGCTATTGGATCATTAGGTCGGTTGCTTAGCTTATTCGAGAGCGTATTAATATATTATTATTAATACAGTCTCTTCTTGGTGACGAATAGTGATTAATTAGTGAGTTGACAAGTGAAATTTTAGGTAAGTTTTATCCGTTTTATCTTGTTCACAAGAAACATTATGTCATGGTTTATCTCGCATAGTGATGTGTTGTATTTATACGTTTGCAGGTTTTATATCTGCGTCACTCTTATGTGTATAATATTATGAATGTAAAAAATCTTAACATTTCACTTTAGTAGTTATCGGTTTGCTTGAAGCCTCTGTGATTTGTGAATTGAGATTTTTTTTATGATTTTAGATTCCAAATTCAAGGTTGGTTAAAAATCACAATCAATATAGCTGGTCCGTTTCAGAAACTGACGATGGAAACAAGTACATCCTTGTTGCTATGGACTACTTCTCCAAATGGGTGGAGGCTTACGCCATTCCGAATCAAGAAGCCGCAACAGTTGCTGATGTCTTGGTCAAGGAGATGTTCTGCAGATTCGGCATGCCTATGGAGCTTCATTCAGATCAGGGACGAAATTTCGAGTCCAGCTTGTTCCAGACCCTATGCGAGTTGCTAGGGATCAAGAAGACCAGAACAACTGCTCTCCACCCACAGTCAGACGGCATGGTCGAGAGAATGAATAGGACTGTGGGAAAATACTTGGCCAAGGTTGTCTCCGACCACCAGAGAGATTGGGATAGGTACCTGCATCTATTCACGATGGCCTATAGATCATCCGTGCAGGAATCGACAGGGGAAACCCCAGCATGCATCATGTTCGGTCGAGAGATGAGACTTCCTTGTGACCTGGAGTTTGGGTGTACGCCTGGAACGGATATTGCGGGTGAAGATTACGTGAGCAGTCTGAAGGGGAGATTGCACTACATCCATAAGAAGGTCCGGAAAAACCTGCAAATTGCAAGTGATCGCATGAAGACTCGTTACGACATCAAGGCGGCAGAAGGTGGATACGAGGTGGGAGATTTGGTATGGTTGTTCAGCCCCCAGAGGAGAAGAGGGCTATCCCCAAAGTTACAGAAGGATTGGGAAGGACCATATAAGGTTGTGAAGAGGATCAACGACGTAGTCTACCGCATCCAAAAATTGCCAGGAGGAAATAAACGTGTAGTTCATGTGAATCGCCTGGCAAGGTATGAGGCCGATCATAACGCTCAGGACGAGACGGGAGTGGGAAGGACTACAACTCAGACCCCAGATCAAGAGGAATTAAGCTTTAATCAGTTCATGGCAAATTATGGAGAAACCGGAAAAGCGAGGTTCGGGATCACAACCGAGGAGCAACAAGATCTTTATGCGGTACCGGTAGACTACTCATTGGCGCACTGTGTAGCTGAAGATCTCAACATGTCCAAAGGGATAGCTCTCCTCTTCAAGAAGAAATTTGGTCGTGTAACAGACCTCATGGGACAACAACCTTCCCTTAACCGAATCCTGAAGTTGACCGATGGACCTCGTTACCTCTTCTATATGGTAACCAAGGAAAAATCTTATGGAAAGCCAACCTACCAAGCCATGTGGAGTACCTTGATGAACCTTAGAGACGAGCTGGCTAGAGTAGGTGTGAACAAGCTTGCAATTCCCAAGCTGGGTTGTGGACTGGATCGTCTGAACTGGAGAGTAGTTCGTAACATGCTGGAGATAGTTTTCCAGAATACCGATGTCCGAATACGGGTTTGTAGTTTCAACCCGAAAGGCGGTCCCGTAAAGAAAACGTTATCCTGCTATTTCGATCAACAAGGGATCTGCAGAAATGGGAGCGCTTGCAGATTCAGTCATGAAGGAAAAGTTCGGGGACCGAACATTTTTTTAAGGAGGGAGCAATGTAACAAAACCGAATATGAACATTTTAAGGATTGCCGCGACAACAGAGGAGTTCCGCTTCATGCGCCGACAAAGGGATTAAGAATATGTTGAAAGGGACCGCTCGCCATGAAGCTGTCACATAAAAAACGATTAATGGTGGCATATTTATGTGACATAAAAGAGACCGCTACTATCATTCTGGAATGAGAAGCATCTTTCTGGTAACTTCTAGAAAAACAGCGCCGGATATAAATGACTGAAGCCGATTCATGGATAGAACTTGCCGACGAATAAACAGGTGTTCCTAGTGAAATTCTGTAGATAAATTGTGTATATAAATTATTGATTATTGTTAGTTAAGTGTGAATATAAATTAGTTTAAAGAAGACTTGTATTGATTTTCTATATCGCTGAGGAAAAACGTAACAATAGTATATGTTAATAAAAGAATTGAAATCTTTGAACCCTCCTTATTATTTATCGTTTTGCTAGCATCTGAGCCGTCAGATTATTTGCCCGAATCAAGTCCGAATCAAAAATAAGTAACATTAGTAAAACTAATTAGGATTTACGGGGATTTAATCGGATTAAAGGGGTTTTATTTGAAATTATAGGGATTTAAAGAGATTGATGGGAATTTATGGGGATTTATTTGGAATTAGTAGGATTTATAGAGATCAATGGGCTTTTATTGGGATTTCTCGGGATTTAATTGCCAAAAAGGATTTATGGTGTACAACATTTCAGGCAGATATTTACCCCTCGCTTTGAGTTCTCCCATCTTGTTGAAAAATACTTTAGTTTTACTATGGCGTTGATTATGTTGGTGATTTTTATCCATTCTTCTTTTATAGTGTT
The DNA here is from genome assembly GCA_030674115.1 of Micraspis discolor. Classification (NCBI taxonomy): domain Eukaryota; kingdom Metazoa; phylum Arthropoda; class Insecta; order Coleoptera; family Coccinellidae; genus Micraspis; species Micraspis discolor. Next base: position 433,344 of record JARTUT010000444.1, on the reverse strand, counting down.
ATGTTGTTAATTTGATCGCTTCCTGGTGCTTTCCTTCGTCTCAAGTACTGCACGATCGACATGACCTCTTTTAAAGTTGTTTCTTCAGGAGTTTGTTTTTCGGTTTCTAGATTTAAAACTTTATTTCCATGAGAGTTATCAACTCATCCACAACTGTTATGGTGCATCTGGATGTTTTTCAATGTCAATGCCCTAGTGTTCAGTCTGGTTCTTGAAATACTTTTGAGTATTCTCTATTTTATCGGGCTAACAGGTGCCTCTTAAACATTTAGATGGTATTTCATAAGCTGCTGGGTGTGCTCCAAGAAGTGCTTGAGAATTGGCGTTTTTGTTTCAGCTAAGATCGACCTTGATATCGAGGAGTACAGCTTCAGCCAGACAACTCTGGAGCAAGTTTTTCTCAAGTTCGCGCAGTATGATGAAGTCAACTCGGAATAATAAATACCACCCAAATTTTTTTCAGGCCAACGTCAATTTAGAAAATGAAAATTTACCGTTTGAGATCGATCGATTGAATTCGCCATTTATCCTAATGCATTAAGTTTATAGTGCTCTAACACATCAAGTAACCGGTTACTTCAAGGGACTGATTTATTAAAGGTATTTTAAATTTATTTATACTAATATGAATAATCTTCGAAAATAAGGTTCCGAAATTTTTTTTTTTTTTGACGCAAGGAATGTATTTTAAAGATTACTCCTTTGGAAAGCTTTATCTTTGTGCTATTTTCCTATATATTCAACATATACGTAGTAGCATTGTTTACAGAAAAAACTTTTAATTATTTGTTAGTGCAATTCCGACATAGGAAATATATTTTCTTTGTCACAAATGTTTTATATTGTTTAAGTAAAGTTATTTATTTTTTGTCACTACAAATGAAAATTAATGTACTTAATAGAAATACATTTCAAATATTAAAATAACCTATTGTTGTTTTTCGTAATAATCTAATGGATGATTTCAATTCAGCAAAAACATGTTAGATTCAATGTAGTGCCATATAGGGATTGTATTCGAGATCTTGGGCACAAGGCTCTGTTGCCAGAATTCTCATAGAAACTTGAGTTACAGTGCAGGGAACCTTATTTTTGTATCAAACCTCTTCTAACAGATATATTAGGTCAAATATTTTTTTATTCGATCTCATCACAAATATTTCACATCTATCCGTGCCAAATAATCCAAACCCTGCCTAGAATCGAAGAGGATTATCGGATATTGATGTGTTGAAGCCTCCCTTTTTTGAAGAGAATCGATCGGCTTGTTTATTGGTCCGATGTAAACAGTAGTATTTTCTAGTAAATTTTTTAAAAACATGATTAAAAATATTAAATAGATAAATGTAATTATTGGGACGTTTTTTGGGGTTTTCTGTGATTTTAAATTATTTGATCATGCGCAAACAAGTTCAACAGTAAGAGATAACATTGAACTTGTTTATAATTGTGCAATCCGCCCTTCAGGATAAAAAAATTCTGTAACTTATGTTGGGAACATATAAGTGAATATTTTATTATCAATTAAAATTTGGTGAAAAATTTTATTCTAGTTGATTGAAATTGATATAGCAGATTCAAAATTTTATATTGGTTTCATTAATAATCTCTTTTGTGTGCTCTTAATATAAGACTAGTGCCTAATGCTGACGATTTGATTATTTCACATGATTTTTCCACCACATGCAGGTTGAAACCTGGAATGTTTCAAGTGGAATACCTTGGCTTATCACTTAATCTTTTGTTCCTAAGCAAACTATTGCATGAAAATAGTGTTTCAAGATAAGTGTGTTGTTTTTATTCTCTAGATCTTCTAAAGCGAATGTTTGTTTCTGGAGTTTATCTGAAGTTATTTTTAATTGATGTGAGTTTATTTTACATTCCTACTGTTGCCCTTCTATGTTGCTATTCTCAATGTAATTTTAATTTAAATAAATATTGAACAAGATCACTAATTTACTTGAAAGTTCCTTATACTTCTTTCTTTTGGCAACTAGTTAACCAAATTCTAACCTAGAACTGCAGTTGACTATTCAAGTGAAATGTCAGTTGAGTGTTTGGATCACGATACACTTATAATTTGAGTGGATCATGGTCTGGATGATAAACAAACCTCAGATGACGTTTGTATGTTTCAGTTGCAAACAAATAATCTACATATTTCGGCGTATATCAATTGAAATATAAAGTTTTTTTTTCCGAGTTTTTCCCCCAGGAATTAAATATTGGAAAATCGAAACTTCTCTCAGTCGCCATAATTCTATGGATCAAACTGGCGTATTGATCACAGAAATTACTTATTCTGTAACCACAATGACATAGTTTATATTATACAGGGTGTAACTAAATAAGTGTAAAATATTTAAGGAGGTTATTCCTGGTTGATGACGAGATATTGTTGATGATGGAGCTCGTGTTGAATGATTGTTTGGGCTATTACCATCATCTATTGTGGATGTAATGATTTCCGACGTTTCGATAGACATCTTCTATCTTTATCAAGGAGAAAAGTAAGAAACTTTTTGAGAATTATCAATTTTCAAAAAAGTCAATATGTTATTCCTCATCGAAAAAAAGATAGGATTTTTCATATAAAGAAACTTCATTGGAGTATCCCTTGTTAAGATACAGCCCCTCAAAGGGACTACATAAAATTTGTATAACAATTTTTTCACAAGCACCAAAAAAGTTACAATATTAAAATTAACCTAACGTTTTCTACTAGCAAAAAGACACTTATCCAGTTATTTATTTGGTTTACCCCATGGTTGCAAGGGTGGGAAACGCAACCCCTAAAGTTAATTTCTAATGTAACTTTTTGTCTTATTGTTTGTTTACCATTTAAAAATTTATTTCCGATAGCCCGTTTCATTCTAAACAAAAAGTATCTCCTGAGTTTTTTGCCCAAAGTAAACCAGTTCGCAGCAAAAAATTATTTTACGAACTACAGATATAGGTACCTACATCGTCATAAATGCGAACTGGATTTATTATTATTCTGTGGTTAGTACCTGCATTAAACGAGTAAATGGTAAAAAACAAAACTAATATATTAATAACAAAACCCACAACACGTTGAGGAAACATTTCAGCATATCTTCTAGAAGCTTCTAACCCGTTCCCCTGCGACAGACCGTAAACGTAATGCGTATCAGCCATTTCCTCATTTGTGTATGTCATTTTAATAACAAGTGAATTAAAGAACAGAACAACAACACAAAACAAGTATTAAGTCTATTTCAAAAATTTATAAACTGACGGCATTATACCACAGTATAGGGACCAAGCAGTAGTCGCACTCAGTGGATTTTGAACTGAAATCGCTTACACCAAAAGGAACTCGCGCATTCCTCCCTGCGCATCTAATCTTATCGACCGCGAATTTAAAAATTGATTAGAAAAGGTTATTTGTGTTATCTGAAAACTTAAATATTTTGATTTAAGCTGGTAATAAGTTTTCACAGTGATATTTGGAGTGTATGGACCAATGTTTAGTCTATATTCATATAAAAATTATGACTCCGCTCATAATGTAATGGTTAATTACCCCCCGTAAATACTCCACTACGCTAAATATGCTGAGTGTTCTCTAGAAAGTGTTCCCTCATTATGGTGGGAAAAAAATAAAAAACCTATTGAATTTTTTTCTATTTATAAAATTGAAAATCATATAGATACACAGTCAAATATTTATCAAAAAAAATTTCACTCTTCTGCATACGCATGCAGTAGGCGTAAACCTCCTGAAATTCCATTGGTTTCTGATATCTCAACTAATCGTAAAGAAATGACGACAGTAAGCGTAAACCTCCTGAAATTCCATTGGTTCCTGATATCTCAACTAATTGAATGAAGCACTACTCAAATAACGGAGCTTTTAATAAACAACATTTTCTACAATACTATATGTATCACTCACCTGTCGGTGTCTAATGGTATTGAGAAAAAAGAGAGTTTGGGAATATTGAAACTATTGTTTTGCAGTTGTATACGCTACAATTGTTAATCATTTCGGAATTAATTTGAAAATAACACTAAATTGAAACAATACTTACTGGAATAAAAATAAATAATTAAATAAATGAGCTTTGCTTGTTCATGGTAGATTTTGACTCAAAGAAATTCCACTGAATTATAGGTTAGGTTGTATTTTTTTCTTCAACTTCTTTCAATTTTAAATAGAACTCAAAAAAAGTATACTCTTCTAAATATTAAACGAATTAATTATGCAAAGGAATTATTTAAGATATCTAAAATAATAATAATGACATTATTCCAGACATCTTAGAATTATTGATGAAAACAATGAACAAGGACCAAAATATGAGGTTAGAATCCCTGCTAGATGCGCGAGTCAGACTTGGTGTAAAAAAATCCACGGAGTGCGACTACTGGTTGGTATCTATACTGTGGTTATACCAATTTAATTGTCTGAAGGTAGACATATTAAACATTTAATATGATTTCTACGTGTTGTGTTTTGTTATTAATAAATTAGTTTTGTTTTTTACCATTTAGTCGTTTAATGCAGGTACTAACTACAGAATAATAATAAATCCAGTTCGCATTTATGACGATGTACCTATCTCTGTAGTTGTTTGTAAAATAATTTTTTGCTGTGAACTGGTTTATTTTGGGCAAAAAACTCATGAAATAAATGTTTAAATGGTAAACGAATAATGAGACAAAACTGGAAATAAACTTTAGGGGTTGCGTTTCCTAACCTTACAACCATGGGGTAAACCAAATAAATAACTGGATGAGTGTATTTTTGCTAGTAGGAAACGTTAGGTTAATTTCAATATTGTAACTTTTTTGGTGCTTGTGAAAAAAATTAATATACAAATTTTATGTAATACCTTTGAGGGGCTGTATCTTAACAAGGGATGCTCCAATGAAGTTTCTTTATATAAAAGATCCTATCTTTTTTTCGATGATGAATCAGGTCCTTAAATATTTTACACTTATTTAGTTACACCCTGTATATATATGGTCACGTGATTTGAAATGGAAAATAATAGATTTTTTCTGGTACTAAGAAAAATATCACCCCTCACACTGATGATTGAAAAGGTCTTACCAAATATTTTTGGTCACATATAGTTATTAATTCATATAATTTAATTATAAAAGATTGTGACCATGTTTCAAATTTATTTATTTATTCTAAAAATTATTCGCTCCATATAATAATTTTTGCATGAACAGATAATAATGAATAACTACAATATCGTACAACAGAATTGTTAACAAATAATATAATTCGAATTAAAAACTCACACCATTGAACTAGAGATCACCTTGCTCATCTGTTTCAGGTAAAAAAACATTTCCAAATGCATAAAAGTTGTAACTTTTCAAAGCGTTGAAAAAATCAAGGAGATCAAAGACAGTGTCATAATTTCAAGATTTATTTTTTAACCTACTCATAGATGATATAAATAAATATTAAATATAATTTCTCAACATGAAAAACTGGAACATCCAATAAAAAAATATAAAACAGGAAAGAAAATCCTTGTGATAATTCTTTCCATTTATTTTATTCCTCACATTAAAATTCACTAAATTTCCACTTTAAAACTTTATGTTCATTAAATTTTTTCAAATTATAAAAGAAACACACCCGACCTAACAATCATTCCATGTAACTTAACACCTATGGAGAAGATATCAAAAGAACTATAAGGGTAGCACACTAAAGATGAATTTTGTGCAAATTTAGTCTCTTTATACAAAATGCATGCCGGTGAAGAAGAACTTACTCCCTACGAAATTTCCCAAATCTATTTCATCATCTTCAAATAGATAAGCGTTAGTTGTTGGGATATAAAGGGGAATTTTAATTGTTGTATTGCTCAGGTAGCACGTAGGAAATGTCATCCCAAGGATGTCTGTAAAGACCTTGTTTTAGTCTCTTCTGGTCCATGAAGTGACCTATAAATCCTATGGAACGACCAAGGACAAACAGGGAATTGATGGCACCAATATTTATATACTCTTGTGCTTCCTCACTGAAAAAAATGCAGTTTAATTCAATATTCCAGGAAAAAAAATGGGTTATCTCACCTAGTGAAACTACCGCAGTTTCTAAGCATGTCTACAAACGAACAGGCAATAACTCCATCTACGTTCAGGATAAGGTTAGGTTTTTTGCTTGTCGTCAGTTTCTCCACTTCAAGGGCGTACAGTAAGAGAGGCGTGGCTGGGAAATTGGCCATCACAAACTCTTTCACGATTTTCACCCTCTGATCTGGGTTGTTTATCGACTTCACCCTATGCCCAATACCCATAATCAGCTGTCCTTTGTTACGCATCGAATTCACAAATTCTGCTGGATGTAACCCTGTAATTTACATGATAAGAATAAATTGACATCAATGAATACACAGCCCAATACATATTTTGGGGCCTATAGTTCATTAAATATTTCAAGGGGGGATAATTTTAAAGAGTAAGGATATTTATATTTGGGATTTCCCTTGAGTGTATTTTCATATTATAGCCTTTTATGGTATTATATGATTCCACTTGTCTGTAACATAAAAAGTAGAGCTGATACAGAAAAATGCAGTTTGAAATCAGCACATTCCAACTACCTTAAATCAGTTTTTGATTGTTCGGCGCCATGAAAAAAATTTTTTTCTGTGACGGGAAAAAATTTGACATTTCATCTCTGTTGACAGGTAGCAAAATATTACTTTTCACGAAATTACTTTTTCCCGGATATTTATACATAAAGATAATGGAAAATTTGGACTTTAGAATATTTTATTGAATATAAGTTATATTTTCTTCATATCAAAAGTACAATTATTAAATGTGCATTGCGTGAATGACATGTTCCTTGAACTATTTAGTACAACAGACGAATTTGAAATAATATTCTCTGACATGGGCACAACTGCTGTTGATGTACCTGGTCGCAAATCGGGTGTTATTTCAGAACTGTCACACGTTCTGGACACTTTATCAACAATTTCTGTTATGTGTGCCACCGATTCATCAACATACCCTTTAGCGACCGTTGATGACTTCCAACCGCCATGTTTCTTTAGTGTCATCAAGTCTCCCCCAGATTCAACTAAAAGTGTAGCAGACGATCTTTGAAATGAATGACCTCTATATGAGTTAGCATTTTCAAGTTGAAGAAAATTAGCTACTGTTTCAGGTACCTTATAAAACTGATTTTTACCCACAACCTGATTGATACATTTTCCATTGCGATATGCATAAAACAGGAGGCGATCTTTGTCTGCTGCTGGACGAAGGGCTATGTACATTCGGTAATATTTAATATATTCTCCAAAAACTACAAATCTCCTGTTTACATAATTCTTTGTTTGCTTCAGTTTCACAATTAATAATAAAAATAATAATATTAATTCATCCTTTGAGACATAACATTTTATGTATAGGACAAGTCAAAAATTATACAGATACAATATTTATACAAATATAATGCGTATTCATTCTTACATTCCACATTTTCCAAAATTATAACAGTAATACTCCTGGACACTACACAGTGTGTCTCAAGTTCGAGTGCCTATTAGACGTTTCTGGAGAACTAGATATATATGAAATCTGAAAATTGGTATTATGATATTGTTTGAAGTTCTCTACAGAGCTAAAATATTTTCGAAGCCCAAAAACTTACGGCTATACAGGGAGTGAAAATAAATTCGACGAAAAAATTTTTTTTACAACATCGAAGAGGAAGGATGTGAAAAGGCATGCATCTTTTGGATTTCAAAGATATCATCACAGGGTGTTTCAAATTAGAACCCTATTTTTTTTTTATAGTTGTGATGGATTCTGCGGTCAAAAATAATGATAGTTTTCTCACATGGTTATGCTCCTAAATTCAATAATTTCTGAGTTATTTGAGATTTTCTAGATTTATGTAGTACGTAGAGTTTCAAGACGTTTTCGAAAGTGTGTGGAACAAAATGGTCTTACCTGATCATTTATTTTGTTGATTTGAGTTTTGAAACGTATTTTTATTGTCATAATTTATTTATAATCATAATTCGGTGTACTGAAGTAGCAATCTATTTAATGTGTTTCCTATTGAAGAGATGAATTCTCATTAAACTTCAAATAAGTCGAAATACTAATTTCATCAACTACCTTTTTTGTATTCTTTAGAGGCTCTTACATTCCAAAATTTGGAAAGTTTGAAACATCTTTTCAGAAATTGTAAAAAAAATGGGGATACTTCTTATTGGATACTCAACATTTTGTGTCATCCACCATGGATTTGAAATAAACAACATCATTAAGTGCATTTTAATGTGTATTGCGTATACAATTGAAAAAATACAATAAGAAATAAATCCAAAATCTCATTATTAGAATAGCAACGACTCATTTTGTCAAATCAAAAAATTTCATAACGACTAACAATAAGACCTGTCTGACACTTGTGAATTATAAATGGAATGATTTATCTTCTATGCTCACAGAATATTCTTATGAATCAGATTCGAAAAATTTGACTCTACGTACTACATAAATCCAGAATATCTCACTCAGATAACTCAGAAATTATTGAATTTAGGAGCATAATCATGTGAGAAAACTATCATTATTTTTGACCGCAGAATCCAAAACAATTATAAAAAAATAGGGTTCTAATTTGAAAAACAGAAGCTATGGCCAATTTAAGATCACAATTTTCAACACAAAATTTGAAACACCCTGTGATGATATTTTTGAAATCCAAAAGATGCATGACCTTTTCACATCCTTCCTCTTCGATGTTGTAAAAACGGTTTACGCTCAGGATATTTAAAATAAGAATTATGAACATATTACTGACTGAATATATCTGACTTTTTTTCCAGTTTTTTTTTTTTTGGATATTTTGAAAACTATTCGATTCAATACAATGGTTTTAACAGAAAGGTATTTACTTTTGAATACTCGATCATAACGGGAAAGGAAAACTTTTAAGAAAATGTTTTCGTCGAATTTATTTTCACTCCCTGTATAGCCGGAAGTTTTTGGGCTTCGAAAATATTTTAGCTCTGTAGGGAACTTCGAACAATATCATAATCCCAATTTTCAGATTATAAATATGTCTAGTTCTCCAGAAACGTCTAATAGGCACTCGAATTTGAGACACCCTGTATAAAAAACACTGTTTCAATAACAAATCCTTGACAACCAATTTGAACTCATATTTTTTAAGACCTTAAATGAAACGAGGTAGGTGATCGAAAAGTTTGACACTTTCATAAAGTGGAGACATTTCAAATTTCGCAGTTTTATGCAAAGAAAAATATAATTGATTCTTATTTCTAGTATTATGAGAATGGAAACTTGAGAGTTTCACAATACTGTCTTCATTTTCTTTCACATACATAAGACAATATCAATAGGAGTTTTTTTCAAGATGTTCGATGTGTTATTGTTCTCGGCCGAAAAAACCGATGAACACTAGCTTTATTCGGCCAGTTGGATCCATCTAGAGCTTTCTCGTACTCTGATTTTGGAATAATAACCTTGAATAAAGAGTAACTATCCGGATATTTTGAAACAAGTTTTTCACATTTTACAGAAGAAAATTTTTACTTAAAAATTCCTGTAAGTTCTCCACTGTTGTTTCAGGTTTCAAGTTGGATAGGTGAAGAGCCTTGAATTTCTCCACTCCCTCCACCGTCGAACTCCCTGGATGACTACCTACAACTAATGTGCGACTTCGTTTCTGGGTATTTTTCTTGTGAGAAATAACTTTCCATTCTGAGTCAATCTTCTCCTTGTCCGGTGTTGAGGATAATTTAGCAGGATTTGATTTCATTAAACTCAAATTTTTCCCATTCCATACCTCTCCCCAGCTTACTTCTTTAGGAGTGGCAATTTTCAAATTTTCTTTATCAACATTCCTGGTGCCGGAGCCACCTGGTATACTCAAGCGATCGGAAATCGCCGCTGCGGTATCATTGTGACTGGAAACACCTGATTGATCCGAGAAATTATGATTATCGGTTACAGTATTCCCAATTTCACGAATTTTCGGTTTCTCTTGTGATGAGTATTCACCTGTACTTTTGTTATTTACTTTTTTTTATAGGTTGTCGATAACAATATTTTTATCCCTAATTTCCACTTCAAGTGTCGAAATCTTGAATTTCAGGAGCGAATTATTCTCTTGTAGAATTGAATTCTTCGATTCTAATTCGGAAATAATTTTCAGAAGGAGTTCCTGTTGTGTAGATTCTCTACTGATGTTTTTATACACCACATCCGACATTGGAGCTATGTCGTTCGAGCAAATATCAACGGTATTTACTATTTCTTCGTCACATCATTTTTTATATTTATTTGCACAGCTCGGGTGGAATAATTTCATGCAAACTTCGCACTTAATACTATTTTTCACTATAGTACGCTTACAATACCCACATTCGGGAATCATGATTTTTAGGGCTTCACTTGCACTACTTTTTTTATTGGTAGACATTTATCTGGGGTAGCAAAACAGCTCGATCAATCCGGGTTTTTACTCCTGGAGTTGGTGCCTGAATTCCTGTCGAAATATATTTCGAAACTATAAACAATGAGCAACACGACTGCATCGGTTGAACATACGACGAGGACTGACGAATCTTCAATATCATCTAATGTTACCTGGCTGATTTCACAAATTCGACAAGCTCCTGCAATCGCAAATACAACAACAATCTTGGACATTAAATAAACTTCATCGGGTGCATTATTTAAAAAATCACTTATTTGTGATCGCAGCTCTCTTGGGCGTGTAACGTTTCCCAATTTTTTTCAGAAATGTAATTAGTTTGAAATGTCTACACTATTATTGGATCGTACTTTTGTACTTTTAATCATTGAATAATTCGACCACACTGTTAACTGTCTCCGAGAAAGAACTGCATGTCTTTTTCATTTTCCATTCTATAAACCTTGAATACGCGGTTTCGTAAATTTTCCGCGATATAGCTGGCAATAATTTTCGTGCCTCTACTTGCGCTGCTTCTATCAACTCCGGTGGAGTCAGAGAAAACACAGGATCAAGCATTTTTAACTTTATAGTATTCAAAATAACTACTAAACAATTACTGAGTTCGCGATTTTTGAATCAAATCACAAAATTAAATTGACAAATATTTGATTACACTGAAATTTTCCTTAGCAACGCAGGTCTAATAGCTTACTAGTTTAAAAATTCAAATTTCATATCGATAACATTCTGACTTTGATATATTGTAATAAATGTTCTATCACTATTAAATCGTCGTTTTTCCTGTCACAGAAAATAATAGTGTATTATACACGGGAAAAATATTAGATTTCAGCTCTCGGTTTTTGTCTCCCTCTGCTTCGCGTCGGGGGACAACATAACCTCGAGCTAAAATTTAATACTTTTTCCCTTGTAAATAACTATTTTCTTTGTTGATCTGTGATATTTATGATTCTCCTACCTGAGTCGTAGGCTTCGCTGAACTGTTTGGCAGCGCCATCTAGGGCTCCTCCGAACCTGTCACCAATGGTTAAAAGTCCGGAAACGACACTTGACACCAAGTCTTTACCAGCTCTCGCGCATACAATGGTGTTGTGGGCTCCTGATACAGCTGGACCGTGGTCAGCAGTCACCATTAGGCACATTTCGAAGAATTTGCAGACGTATGATGGGAGACAACGTTGGAACCAAAGAAGCGAGATGACCCCACCGATACCAACATTTTTCTGTAGGACGTCGGATATCGGCATACCTAGTAAAATAGTTGATATAAGATAAATGGGTTAGAAATCCTGAGATTGAGATTAACTGTGCATTGAGCCTAATAGAAATACATCTTGATAAATTCATATTTTATATTTGAAGCATGCCTCCAAATATCAAATATTACAGTCTGATATATCATTTACATCGTAGAGACATGTTATGATTGATTTTCACGGAACTTTGAGGAAAGCAGTAGGTCAAAAAAATACATACAACTAATGCCTTGAAACTTTCAAAAGATATATGTCTCTACTTCTTCAGGGCTACAAGAGAGAAATTTGCAGAGATTAAAAAAGAAATTGCATAAAAAGAAACACGAAACACTTCATAGAAATAATGAAACATCAAGAAATCATGGAAGAAGACGTTATGGTCAGCTTCGACATCACCAGTTTGTTCACTAATATTCCGACAGATAAAACACTTATCATAGTTAGGAAGAAGCTTGAAGAAGATCAAACCTTTAGTGAAAGAACTACACTAAGCGTCAATGCAATTATGGAAATGCTTTCTCTTTGTATTGAAATAACATATTTTCAATTTCGTAGACATCTTTTATCAACAAGAATTCGGAATGGCCATGAGTTCACAACTATCACCAATTTTAGCTGATTTATATATGGAAATTTTCAAAGAACAGAAGGCATTAGAAAATTGAAATATGTACTTCAACCCAAACTGTGGAAAGAGATATGTAGATGATACTTTCATTATTTGGCAACATGGAAGAGACACTATAGATGGATTCCTTCAATATCTAAACAATCAAGAGGAATCAATTAAATTCACAATTGAAATCGAGAAGGACAGACAACTTCCATTCTTAGATGTACTCGTACATAAACAAAATGGAATCACAAGAACCACTGTGTATAAAAAGCCAACGAACACAGGACAATATCTACATTTTGAGTCAAACCACCAACTAAACACTAAATTGGGAGTAGCAAAATGTTTATTTGATAGAGCAATAAATATTTGTTGCACTGAAGAAGACCAAAATGAAGAAATAAATAACATCTCGAAAACTCTTAGAAGCAATGGCTACCCCAAAAAGATATTAGAAAAAGCTAAACGAACAAGAGAAAGCCAACCAGAACCAACAGATATAAATCAGACCATTAAAACCGTAATTCCTTAAGTAAAAGGTTTGTCGGAGAAAATGAGAAGAATTGGAAATAGATACAACATAACGACTGCATTCAAAACTCAAGACACTACCAGAGCTAAACTTACAAAAGTTAAGCCTAATAATGAGACACAAAGGACAAAGAACTGCATATATGAATTACCTTGCGAGTGCGGAAGATCTTACATAGGAGAAACTAAACGACCTCTGAATGTACGAATAAAAGAACATCAGAAGCTTCTCACGAGTACTAGACAGCGACAAATCCAGGTTAGTCCAACATGCTGTAGATGAGAATCATCGTATAAAATGGGATGAAGCATCAATAATATCCAAAGAAGAAAAACTTGCAAGAAGAAAAATCAAAGAAGCAGCATTTATGAAAATAACACCTGATTCCATAAGTGCTCCATCTACAGATCTGCCAGAAGTTTGGACGCCGATAGTTCGATCCAACTTAAAAAGATCATCATATCACAGATGAGTATATAACATTGTTCATTTTTCTTTCATGACTTCTGTCATATTGACTTTTTGAAAATGGATAATTTTCAAAAGGTTTTTTACTTTTCCTCCTTGATAAAGATAGAAGATGTCTATCGAAACGTCGGAAAACATTACATCCACAATAGAAGATGGTAATAGCCCAAATAATCATTCAACAGAAAAATTAGGCACTTCGCGCATCTCGAAGATCATTCTCCCCACTTTATATCTCTGGGACGAACTGAAAACTGAACGAATTGAAGATGACAGATGACATGATATTTGTGTCAATGTCAATTTTCACCCAGTTGCGACAGCAGCGCCTCCTAGTTTGGATCAGTTTTTGGGCCACTCTAATACACGGAGTTACTTCTCCTTCCCTCTACCCTCCATAGCCTCACTTTTCAGGGACGATTAGTAAGAGAGTTAGACATCTAGTTTCTAAATCTATGTCCTATCCTCCAGGGATCATAGATTTAGATCGTATATCTACTCAATTTATAAATTTTTCACTTATTCACTTTTTTAAATTTATCATTCTTTTATTTCAGCTGTGGCTTCAGTGATGCCTTTGTTTGTTCATATATTTAGATTTGTCCATATATTTGCATTTCTACTCTGAATTGTTGTTATTTCGTGAATAAACATTATTATTATTATTTAAAATAAGTATTCCATAATTCCTATGTACCAATAATATGAGTACTGCAAGACACCATTCTGGGCCAATTTCATTTCAACACACGAAACTGATCAAACTGCATGAAAAATCAGTAAACTCACCGGCATAAATTAATTCTTGCCCTCTTTCGTCGCAAATAGAAGTCATGAAGCTGGCAGGTTTTCTGATCAATCCTAATTCTCTGGCCCAACTGTAATCCATTGGAACGGTGGGTGGTGGAACTTCCGCAGCTGGTGATATGACACCCTTCGAAACCAAAGTAGCGTACACTTCATGGATCAGGTCTCCTGCAAAAATTTAGATTTGATACATGACTGACTTTGAAAAATTTAATTTCAAGCGAACCTAGATAATCGAAGGATTCGGGGACGTGGGCTCCAGCAGCCTTCAATGCATCGTTCTTGGCGGTTGCGGTTTCCTTGTTCGAGTTTGCGCAGGAACCGGCGTGTCCGAACTGGACTTCGGCGGTGAACATGCCAGCGCAGGTTCCTATACACCAGGCCACCAAAGGTTTCGTGATTTTCTTTGTTTTTAATGCTTCGCAAACCTCGTATTCTTCCACACCACCTACTTCTCCCAGAAGCACGATCATTTTTGTGTTCGGATCAGCTTGGTACCTGCAATTATGGAGTTTATGAAGAAATGAAAAGTATGAGAACAAAGGCAACATTTAAACTATTTGGGTGAGAATGCAGGAAATTATATTCAACTAGCAAACCCGGCGAACTCCTTCGCCACCAGATGGCTTCGTTTTATGTAACATTTCGTTTGGTGATTAAAAGATTTATTTTTTGTCTTATATTTGAAAAGGAAAAATTCTATTTCATTTCACAACAGTAATGAATTCATTTCGATTACAAAAATGAAGTGTTATTTAGTTGAACTTCTCTAAGTAAATGAAAGTGAATCCAAAGTAAAAACTGAATCAAAGGGTTATACGTGTCCGCAAATTATTCGTTTCATTGAAGTTCTCTGTGGTAAACCACATTTACCTCAAAATGTGGTCCATAAATGTAGTTCCTGGATATCTGTCTCCCCCTATAGCTACACCTTCGTAAACACCATCTGTAGCTTTCGAAATAATGTTGTTCAATTCGTTGCTCATACCACCAGACCTCGAAACGTAGGCAACGCTGCCAGGTCTATACAATTTAGAATGGAGGATATTATCCATCATACCACCAGTGTTACCAATCTTGAAACAACCAGGTTTCACTCCACCTACAGTTGCTGGACCTGAAGACCAATAAAAAAAGTTTTGAACACTGCCAAATATGCTAAGAAGAAGTTTCTTACCGATAATCGATACATGTTTTTCATTGGCCAATTTGATGAGTTTTCTGGTCTGATTCTCTGGTATACCCTCAGCAATTATAGCTATAGTTCTAATCTGCGGGAATTCCATGGTTTCTACTGTGCTCTGGTAAGCCGATCTTAGAGATGCAAAATTGACAAGAACATCTGCCTCGGGGTGTTTATTCATCGCGTCCTGCATTTTTTTGTATACTATAACACAAGGTATTGTTAGAAGAACTCCTCCGAAGTGTAAATAGTTTTATGATACCTGGAATAAGGATTTCCTTATGACCCCAGTAATATTTCTGCTTGTGGTCTCCGGTGAAAGGGTAAATAACGGCAACAACGCTTGGTTCTGGACGGCTGCATACGAAGTCAAAATCGAGCATGCTCTGTATAGCTCTACTCTGCATACCCCATACTATGGCTTTTGTACCGATTGTGAACATTGCTTTGGCTGACGAATCATTGACATCACCCTATTAAAGCATTAGTGCATCATTAGGAACAACTTATTGTGGTTTTCAAAGTACAATCTATCCATATTGCGCCAAAATTATAGAGGATGTTTTTCTTCGATGCGGAGAACTTTTCAGAAATCATAGATATAGAAAACAGATATCTAACTAGAGGTCGAAAAGTGAGGCATTTAATTGAACTGACAAAATGGCGGCCATCTGTTGTTGTTAATATGTCTTCGAACGAATTGATTAAGTTAAACTGTAATCACGGTGGTGTTTACGTCTAGTATTTTTTTGATTACGGTCTTCTCAAGATGGTGCGCTGTTCTGTATTTGACTGCTCAAATGAATACAGAAAAGTCTCGGGACTTATTCATCCATGTAGTACTTTCTTGATTGAAATTAATTTTCAATAAAAAAATTTTTGTTCTAAAACAAAGAAAAAACCGTGGAGACTTTTTTAATTATTTAATTATAAAACTGTGAAATCCTCTAAAAGGAAATTAAATTTCCCCAAAAGAAACGTCATCAACTTAGAATATACTCAAATCGACAAAGCAGAAAAGCATTTAGAAATGACAATTAAATAAATTAAAGATCCCAAGATTAGTAAGGGTGAACACATTTGTTATTCTGATATCAGTGATTCATGTGTTCCCAATTCGATGTCTTACTATGCCTATGCAATAAATCTTTTCATTTTTATAAATATGGAAGACCCTTGTGAAATGAAGATTATACAAATAAAATAATACCCAATCAGAAATAAAGATCACCTAATTACCTGTGGTATTTCTGTTGGAATTTCGACCCTTATTTGGACCTTGAAAACATAATGATGAATTAATGTTTACTGAAAAATAATAAATAAATACAAAAATTTTATGTAAATATATGAAGTACATATGGCTAAACAAGAAGTTAAATTTTTCTTTGCCAGACAAATCGTTGACAAACCATAACCAAAGATTAAAGTTTCTTCGAAGCTACCTATAGTATGTTCAAATAAGAGGAAAAACATGTGAATAAACTGAATGGGTTTGTTCGGTCCTATTGCTCAAACACTCTTATCTACAATTTGTTCTTTCCCCTTAATAGTCTGCCAGAACCACTCCAATCTACCTGGGTAAGCACAAGTGGAATATTATTTATTAATTTGAATTATGTGCTGAGGTTTTTTCGGTTTCTATGATTCAGATCTTCTTGCAAGTATCCAGATATCGTATCTCCATTTCATCTGGCATCGACCTGAACTTCTCTGTCAGGTCGAAAAAAGCGAAACATCTCTCGCCCGCAAAACCAACTCAGGCTCACTTCAGCCGTTCTATATCATCTGATTCCTGATTCTATCAGACTCACGTAAGGTTGGTACATGTGTGTTCAGGCCAGCCACCTAAATTTCCAATCAAGTGACGTAACATCAATTCCAGTTTCTTTTGGCGAGTATTAATGAACACTTTATCATCCGCAAATCCCGAATAGCTGAGATAACTTCCGTCTATGCTGATTCCTTCAGTCTTCCAGTCCAGCTACTTCATTGCATACTCCAATTTCAGTGTAAACAATTCGGGGATATATCGGCGAATTCAGTAAAACCCGTTACCTTGCGTGTATTGTTTTATATTTTATTTGTTTCTCATTTGTAAAAAGGTAAGTTAGTCCTCGAGTTCAGCAGTTTCCGAGTAAACAGATGGTTCATCATCATCAGTATCAACTTTTTCATCATAAAAAATCTGTGTTACTGGAAATAACAATTGTACCATGATTTTCAACATATATGACGAAAAAAAAATTTTCTGATGTAAAAATTTTGCAAGTTAACTGTCAGTTTAACAAGTTAGTGACTTGATAAAATAAACATTCCTGATTAATATTGTGTTTTTGGAAACTGACGATTACAAATGAGAAACAAATAAAAGTTTTTGAAATATATCAAATGGTTTGTGTTTTATTTAGATTCAAAGTTGTCAAGTCCCTATTGGAAAACCCATTACAATCACCTTGTCGTACTCCGCTAGAGATGCGTACCAGGGGGTGGGAACTGGCCTACTACAAAGGTGGTCACGTTTTTCTTCAACGAACGGCAGAGACATCTTTAGTTATTCCCAAAGCTCGGATCGGTAAATTAGGAATTCTCAGTGATCGGTAAAAACGGATTTTGTCGGATCTCGGTCTTGATGTCTATGGCTACAGTGATAGTAATGTCAAAAGGTATGTGTATTTGAGTAGTGGTTTTGAATTAACTTATAACTCACTAAAAATGTACTGTGAATTAATATTTTCTATATGAATTTTATATTCCTGTATAATTTCTGATTAGTAAAAATTTGGGACAGTTTCTAACACTATTTTCTTTCTAGGTTTTTCATTACACAAGTTGAGGGTGTTAGAAATGTTTGGTTGGAAAGAATCGGAAATCCATGTCTTCATTCATCCAAAAGCGTTATTTGCATAAAGCATTTTCATATGGATTGTATAGACCCACATGGAAAGCTAAAAAGATTTGCTCTACAAACACTTCATTCGCCAAGTAATTCATTCTACTCCCTATGATTACCATTTTTGTAATTTCATTAATCTTTCAGATTATGTAAGCCGCCCTCAAAATGATGATATTTTTTCTACCATCCAGAACTCCTGAAGAAACTTTGAGGCTACAAGGTATTTATATATAAGTGAACTGCTCATGGTCATTGATTATAATTTTGGGTATTCCACTAATAGTGGGTTTCATAAAAATCGTTTATCAGAAGAGATTCCTAGAATACTTCAACGGATATGTGAGATTTACCGTTGGAACGCCAAATTCATGGAATTTCAGAAAATTAGTGATAAGTTTATTGATTTTGCCATTAAATTCATTCTGTACTTTTATGACAGAACTATTAATAAAATTTTATCGGGAAAAAAACAATAAGATCTTATGGCATTCGAAAAAGTATCTAAAAGAATATAGACTTTAAGAAATTGTTTATGTCATAAAAGTATAAATCTAATGCATTTCATGCTTAAATTGATATATTTGTCACTAATATTCTAATTTATTCTTTTAATGTATTTTTCATAACTTGATGAGTAATTGTTGCATAATTATTGTTGGTTCGTTTATTCTTTCCCTCGATATTGAAATTTTTTGTAAATTGATTATTTACTGCATTATCTATGTATTTCCAAAGTTTATTTTTTGTTTATTTCCTTTCATCCTCTAAAGATTAGTATGTTCTTCGATTTGAAGGGCAGATATATTTGAAATGGCCATAATTCTTTTAATCTGCTACAAATTGTCACAATTTTCTGATCAAATGATATTTTTTTATTGAAATTGTGACAATTTTCAGCAGATTAAAATAATGGTCATTTCAAATGTATTTGTTTTAAAATCCAATAAAAACATGGGATTCAACCTGCGCTTGCGTGGAATCCTATGATAACTCATATAAAATGCACTAGAGGGCGCCACGAGACGGAACGTGGTGCGAATGGAATCTGTAATCAACTAGGGAATAACTAAAGATGGCGCTGTAAGTTGAGCTCTCGAAATCGGGACCAAAATTCATGCCAGAGTTGCCTATCTATAGGTAGTCTATGATGCGTACCTTTTTTATCTTTCAGCCATCGTGTACTGACTCACATTTGATATTTAATTGATTAAATTGATACATTTGGAGTCAATCAGCGCCTAGTTCATTTCTCTCAGAAAAGCCCATATCTCGATATAGTCAAATGCCTCCTTATCATCCTCAAAGGCAAGGCACTCTGGTATAGGGGTGCGTTCAGAAACTTACTCCAAGTAAGCTCTAATTACTGACAGCGTTCACAAGTTTACACCTGGAGTAAGCTTTGTTATAGTTTCTAAACTTACTCCGAAGTTCGATATTCTTTCATTTTCCGTAGATTGATCTCATAATCCGACAGTTCAGATTTGAATTTTAAATTAGTAGATTTCATTAACGTTATATAAATATATTTTATATTTTTTTTCATTCGATGCATCAACTCCTCACCGGTTTTAATTCATGATATTTGGTTCTGACCTAACAGCAATGCTTTTCCACATTTTTAGACATCTTGCAATATGTGGAAAATAAATGAAAATAAAAATGCACATTACAAGGTATATCATAGAATAAGTTAAATTGCACTATTTTCAAAATGACTTGCTCTGAAAATAATTTAAGTATATACATACACTTTAGTCATATTTAATACTGTACAAATTGTTATTGAAGCGATTTCATAATTCATTTCATGTACCTTTAACCGTTATTTATTCTTTTTTAACACATCGATTTTGGTTTTTTTTTAAATAGAAGACTGTTTAATTCTGAAAGATAGCCCAGAAATACCACAGATGTAGGTAAATACAGGTTAAATAATGCAGATATCAAGTTTGTATGAATTATGAGTGAATTGAAAGCAGGAAAAGAAAATATTCAAAATAATAATGAAAGTAAGGTTAGTAAAAGGTACTGAAAAATGTTAGGAATCAAGAATTATAAAGAAAAAAAGTTAATCAATTTTGCGATTCCATACTAATCTCACCTTTTCCTTTCTTGAACATTGCGGAGCAGGTACATCGCCTTTCTGATTGGTATCCAAGCATTTTTTATTGGGTTGTTTCTCCCCGCTTGGAAGCAAAAAGTTAGCCGTTGCAAATTCTACATTGTTCTCTTTAGGTATGGGTCGTGTGCCTAAGGCATAACCGCATATAGCTGTCATATGTGTTTCTGGACCAAAAACGTACAACGGAATTCCTGAAAAATTGAATTTAATATAAGAATTGACCCTTGCAAACACAATAGGCGGTTTGCATGTTTGTATGTGGGACCTCAGTGGCGGAATTAGAGATTTTCGTTAAGAAAGAATACGAATTTGCTGTCATTTCCCTGTGTTCAACATGTTTATTTTGGAGCATAATTTCTGTTTTTTTTGCGATGGTAGAGTACTTAAGAGTTGTTGATTTATAATCCTCAATATCGAAAATGAATGCTGAAGGCCTAGGAGTACAATCTTCTTCACGGAAAATTTTTTACGTCCCTAAAAATATTTTTCAACTCGAGGACGGATACGTTCACCACCTTGCGGCCGCTTTCAATAATGTATTGAAGATTACGGATAGATAGCTATCTCCGGTTTGTCTATCTGTGTATCGCTATTTCTGTGTGTTTAGCATTTCACAAACATGGTTTAACCTATCCATAGAAGATGTTAGATTGCCCCTTTTCGGTGGATCTATGTGTGATATATCGACATTTGTTTCAATAAGAGTGCAATGGCTCAGTGGTAAGCTCATCCGTCTATGGATCTATCATCCTTAGATTCGAGGCCGGCTAAGGGAAACATAATTATATGTGGCCAACGTTTGAGAGTGTTTATTGATTATTTATCGATGTAATGAGTTTATGTGATATAAGAATAGGTAAGTAATTTGTGAAATTGTCTTAATCTTTTTTGGTTTAAAGCAATTTTTTGACAAAAGAGTAAATAATAAGCTTTTAGCAATATAAATATGCGCAATTCTTTCCCCAAGTCAGTTTACATTCCTATTTTTATTATTAAACCATAAGTAAGAGGGGAGGCAAGGCCAAGAATCCCTCAAGAAAAAAATCATGCGTTACATGTGATACAAGAAAAAGAAAAAAAAATTGTAAAACAACTATCACAAATCACAATTAACACTTTGGTTCATCCAACAGGTTCTTGCATTCACACTCGGTGCACCAACGATGCGTCCCGGAAGGGAATTCCACCCTGTTACAGAGGAAATGCTGTCTCTGCGAAGTTCGATACTTCTCATGGTACAACTTCAACGAATGGCCTCGCAAATTGTCGGTGTTGAGAGTGAAAAGCAGTGGCGGCTTGTCCTATGAGGCAGGTGAGGCAGTGCCTCATCAAAAATTCTGAACCGTATATTTCTTCATTCCCTTTCATCATCACATTTTTCCTCAATATTTTTCCCAATCTCACGTTCCTTGTATATTCATAACAAATCAATCCTCTTTGAATAAACGGGGCTTCTCGAGGAATTAGAGGCTGGCCTCAGGTTTTTATTCCAGTTAATCGGGATGCGTGAAATAGAGAAATAGGGTTAGTTCACTTTGTCGTTATTTAGTGGTATCGCGTATAATTATAATCTTTTTCAGGTGAATTTTTTCTGAACTATAAATCTTTTTTGTCGAAAGTGACTACCAGATCGCGAAATGGATTCAGCGGGACCTAGTAATAGTATATCTTTTGAAATTCCTAAGGAACCTATTCGGCGTACTTGTGATATTGTTAATTTTTAATAAATAAGCAACATTTTTCGACTCATTCGTATGATGATAAATTATATTTAATTGAGAAAGTTAAGTGACCTGTTCCAGATTTGAGTAAATCTCTAGTGTCTAGTGGTGGGGTCGGTAAATCAAATCAGGGATTCCAAAATACGTGGTATGACAAGTATTGGCTTACTGGAAGTATTACTTTGAAAAAATATTTTGTTAGCCGTGCATTTTATTCGCAGCAACTAATGGAAATTCCGACAGAGTTTGGTCGAAAAGTGGTTTTAGTGATTTGAAAAATTTATCTCAGGGTCTATCGCTATGAATCTTCACAATGAAAGTGCTCAGCATATTTCATCTAATTGCAAGCTTACCGTTATGAGAAAGCAAAAACAAAATATCGCCACAGCAATAGACAATGCGCGTCAAATAGAAATTGAAAATTTCAACGCTAGAGTGAAAGGAAATCGACAAATTCTAAGAAGTTTAATAGATATTACGATGCACCTCTGTAGGCAAGAGTTAGCTTTTAGGGGCACGATGAATCGAATGAGTCTTTAAATCGCGGAAATTTCAAAGAATTGGTAGTTCTTGTTAGTAAATTAGACACGAATTTAAAAACCTTTTTAGAAAATGACACCAACAGTAAATCGGTATTTTTGGTACATATAAAACCATTCAAAATGAATTAATCAATTCGGTTGCTTTTGTTGTGAATAAACAAATCGAGGACGAAATTTCACAATCATACCAACTTGTTGAGCGCTTCATGGGATTTTATGATGTTAGTTCTGGGAGACCTGCTGATGATCTATTTCAATGTTTATCTTCAAAATTCGGAAAATTTGACTTGCGTTCAAAAATTAGTGGCTCAAACATACGACGGAGGAGTGTTATGTCCGTAGAAGTGACGGGTTACAAGCAAAAATTAAATCTATAGCACCACAAGCAATCTTTACTCATTGCTATGCACATGTATTCAATTTGGTTTAAGTAATGCTTGCAGTTCAATTCAATAGGTTAAATTGTTTTCTCAACCTTGTCAGGATTTTCATCATATTTTTCCAAATCAACAAAGCGTACCTGAGTTTTAGAACAAATTGGAGAATACGTATTCTTTCGAATGTGGCAACTCGTTGGAATTTCATATCACGAGCCGTTCATACAGTTTTCAATAATAGAGATAAGTTACTTGAAACATTTTATTTCATAATCAATAGTAATACTAGTGATTTTGATTAAATAATTTGAGGATTCATCAAAAAATTAGTGAAGAAAATTTTTTCAATGTATTTATTATGCAACTGACGAAGTAGAGTTCACTATATAAACTTTGTTCGCCACGTAAACCTATATATCTCATTATAGTCGCATCCGATGAAGCCGTGCAAGGCCTTAAAGTTATGATAAGCTCGCGACGGTCCATAAAAGACCAAATAGACGGAGCCTGTCATCATAACATGGACGCACTCTACCGTACGGCAAACGTGTCGCACATCTTTGAACCAACTCAAGTCGCTCCTGATCTCTCACGAGCGAAGGCGTCCAAACCGGACTAGCAAACTCCATAAGAGGGCGCACGTAAGTGGTGTAGAGTATTCTGGCCATCTCAACTGTACATCGTGGAAACGACCTCCGGATTAAATAGATCAATCGTCGAGCTTTTCTCACGACACTATCTATATGCGCTGATCACGATAAATCAGACGTCATAATAACGCCCAGGTCACTATGTTGGGCTACCGGCCGGAGCAGTACACCGCCGACATTATAACATCGCAGAGGGTTATTTCTACCAAGGTGAAGCACAGTGCACTTTCCGACATTTAGAGGAAGCAACCATTCATCACATCATGCGCATATCCTGTCCAGATCACTCTGAAGCGTAGACGTTAACGCGTCAGAAAACAATTTAAAGTCATCCGCATATGCAGCGCACCAAGATGAAATCACCCGCCCAAGATCGGCAACAAAAACGAGAAAAAGCACCGGACCGAGCACCGAACCCTGCGGAACACCATTTGCCACGAGCCTACAAGATGAAAGGGACCCGCCAACCTTCACCGAAAACTCTCGATCGCCCAAAAATGACTCGATTCACCGAAGTAGCCCACCCCTGATTCCGAAATGATCTAGCTTGCTTAGCAACCTCCTTAAAGGAACAGGATCGAAATTATGCCTTCGATATTAATAAGAGACGGGTTCTGTATCAGTCGAAACCTATATGCAAATTCCGAAAAAATTGAAAACAGTTATGTGGTTATAAACTTTTCGCTTGATCGTCTTTTCAGATCCGCTTTCTTTACTGAACTCATTAATCATGCCTAATAATTCCACATAGCTGTCATCGCTACTTAAATGATCCATAATTATTCAAATTTATTCACACTAAAATTGTCCAAAATCTACAATGATCTCTTACATATCTCAGTCATTACTGGTGAAACTAGGCCGTTAAACGATCTCACAAACTAAATATCCTTTTTTACATCTTTGGTAAACCTCAAATTTTTTTGAAACGGACATAGGCGAATAACAATGAAAGTTTCTATCTACGGTTCGTTATCTGACCGCTTTTCGGAAGAAGTGATAGATGGTGATCGCCAGTAAAAATCTTTTTCAGCAGGTAGAATATTGAATCGGAAACAGGTACTAAATGTCAGATTATTTCAATCCCAGTTTCAATCTATTCATAGATTTGGAGGTTAGATTAGTTATTGAAAACGGCCGTTAGTGAAGTTTAGATCGTTGTTGAATCTTTCCTGTAACCACATATGCAATTGAGGCTTAATTTTTCCGGCTATAATCAGACGCAGCTGCAGAAATATCACAAAGATCACGCTTTGGCAGAACAAAATCCTCAGGAGTTGACATAAGTCCTCAAGTGGATTCCCGAAACAATATATCTCGAGCAAATAATCATAATAATTATAAATGGAAAGCTACAGTGCTTATTTTCAATACAAAATATAGGTTTTTGATTCTTTCACAATCTTTGTGAGCCTTGTTTCGAATTCCGTAAAAATACTTCAGAACAAGCGTGCAGAATTTAACCTAAAGTAGTGCTTTCTTACATATTTTTCAAACTGAGCTATTAACTTGAAATTATATTATGATCTTTAATTGTCTCAGCTTGGATCTTGAGCGGAACTTAAAAAATATCCTTTTTAAGCAGAACATATTGCTTGAAGACAATTTTAAAAAATCCTGAACTCCCAGCCCTTTAGGTCGGGGGGCCCTATTGGGTCTGAGGCATTTTGCCAGCCTTGCCACCCTATTGTTACGCCACTGTATGCAGTGTCACAAAAAGAGCACACCTTCACCCAAGAAGTTAAAGGTGACACAGTCGGCGGGGAAAATCATGGCCACAGTGTTTTGGGACTCAGAAGGGATTCTGTTGATCGATTATAAAGACAAAGGTGTCTCCATATCCGGAGAATACTTCGCTTCCATTCTAGAGCGGTGGCTTGCTTCAACACAACGCACCTGTTCACAAAAGCAGCGTTGCGATGGCTGCACTGCACAAAGGGGGCTTTGAAATTTTCGCTCACCCACCTTACAGTCCTGACCTGTCACTGGTACCCAGCGATTATTTTCTATTTCCAGACTTAAAAAAAGAACTTCGTGGAAAGAAATTTTCAAGTGATGAAGAAATGAAAGATACAGTTTCTGCGCATTTTTCAAAGGGATATGTTAATTGAAAGACCTTAAAAATGTATAAGGGTTGCAGGTTTATTTCTATTTCTTTTCCCCATTCCGAGAACTTAAAACGTCCCCTCGTATTTCAGACTCACCTAATGTCTGTCCGACCTCTCTCATCCTCCTCAAACCCTCTTGATAATTGGGACCAGCTCTTCGAACGAAAATGGAGACCTTGTGTTCCTTCAGCTTGGCCTGGAATTCCACCAGCGCAGTGATGATACCCTTAAAAGTAGCTGCCACGTTGGTAAAATTGGCTATACCTCCACCGGTGATCAGAACCTTTCCTTCGGGGTGTTTCTCCTGCGTCATCAGGCTTAAAATGGTTTTGGCATACTCGTAAGTTTGCTGCTCGGTTGGTGCCCCTGAAAGAAATCGGGGTAGTGATTTTTTTTTTCTTGGCGTAATACCAACTTACCGGAGTATTCGCCGTAATTCGCTAGCTCTTTGGCTCCACCGAGATCGCAGATGGTGTCGCTGTAAATGACAGATGCTCCTCCTCCGGCCACCATGGTCCATATTCTACCAGATTTGTTCAGGATGGTTAGTTTTAGACTGGCGCCAGATTTCGAATCCAAATCGGCGATGTATGCCTCCTCTATGGCAAAAAATACAAATAAATTATGTTTTAGCAAGATTGAAAGATATATCAATACTAGACCATGAAACAGGGTAATGAACAATTTTACTAAATATATCTAAATATCTCTTTTTAATTGCTTGAGTACAAGAGATTCTTTTTTCTTTATGATGGATGTTTGATCTAGTACCATAGTTGTGATTGATGTTAAATAGTTTCTTCAATGTATTTTTTACCTGGATAAGCATCTCTTCCAAAAGGTGGGGGGTACTCGATATCACCCCAGAGGGGCCTGCAGATGAAGTCAGCTGTAGCATCTAATTTAGCTGCCAAATCGAGAATATAGATCTCTTTCTCAGTGACCACTAATGGATTGATTTCCAGATAAGTGAAATATAAATCTACGTAAAGTTTGTACAGGTTATATATAAAAGTGCCAATGATTGACTTCTTATTGGCGTCTTTCACTTCTGTTAATAGAGCCTGCGAAACAAATTTATCAATAGAAATTACTGATTATATCATCGATTCACTTACCTTGCTTATTGAATTAAAATCAGTGCTTGCTCCTACTGGTATTTCAAGTTTGACAGCCTTGCTGTCAACGTCACCGATATCAACGCCACCTTGGTGGTAGAAGAGGATTGTATCGCAGTTTCTGGATGAGTATATGCAAACGTAGACTTCTTCTTCGGGTTTGTGAGCCACGAAAGGTTCGATTATGAAACTACGTAGCTTTCCTGAAGCTTCACCCACCTTTTGGTCTTTGTTCATTCGTTGGTCAATCCATTGTTTTACAGTTTCGAAGTCTTTGTTTACAGCTATGAGACCTGTGATACAAAATGACTGGTTAGTACGATATCTTGTGATATCAGATGGTCTTCATTAATTTACTCCGACTAATCACTTATTGCTCGGTAGGGTTCACAAATAAACCATGTGTTTCTTAGAGTAAATAGGGCAATAATATGAGTTATATGATTGTAATGTAAGATACTTGTGGTGATATTAATTTG
Organism: Micraspis discolor; assembly: GCA_030674115.1. Classification (NCBI taxonomy): domain Eukaryota; kingdom Metazoa; phylum Arthropoda; class Insecta; order Coleoptera; family Coccinellidae; genus Micraspis; species Micraspis discolor. The sequence continues at coordinate 405,983 of JARTUT010000444.1, read as the reverse complement.
AATATCATGGACGATAATTGATTATCCATTATTGTAAACAGGATAGGATTGTCGATGGGTGTACTCATGGTAGGGCTAGATAGTTGTTTTTTGTTTACTTTCTGAGAAAATAGTGGTATTTGAAAATTTAATGGATATTTGTGTTATGAAGAAGATTTCTGTTTACCTCAACATTTCAACTGTTAGTTCTTAATCGAATTTCATTATACAATATCTTCCTTCATACATTTAGATTCAAGTGTACCTTGATACTATGTTGCCATAACCGTTGACTGATAACTTGTAACATCCCAGGATTTTAAAGCTCCAATATTCAAGTTCAATTCCACCTCAAGTTTGATTCACCTCTATTTCATTTATTGAATATTCGATGCAATGTATAATAAAGAAAGCAGGGTAGCGCTCTATGTTAAATATCCTTGTGTCCAGGTTGTCAAAAACAGCTGAGTAAACCTTCCATTTGTTAGGAAGGAGTAGGCACCATTGTAATTATAAGATGCGTGGGTTGAGATTTACATCGTTTAGTTAAGCTTGGGTAGTTTTTGGATGGTGAAAAGATATTGAAGTGTTAAGTTTGATAAATGTTTGAAGGGTGGTTGATGAATAATTTGATAAGCATCGAATACTATTGTTGATTGTGGGCATTAGATTTATCCAATAACTTGCATGCTTTATTTAACTTAAATTCATTGTAAACAGTATAAATTTTATTGAAGTATGGCAACCGTTATTTCTTGATCCATTGTAGTTGTACTGTTCCCTGTGAAATTGATAACCAATCTACCTATTATGGGTAAAACTTAGCTGAAAGGGGTTTCCACATTTACCAACTCATGCTAGTAACATTGTATATTGGAATAACTTTTATATCACTTGATTGTTCATAAATGATAGCAGAGATTAACGTTATGCTTCTGAAAATATTCAAGAAGGTATGGAGGTTTTATAGCATATTAGATTAGATCTGATGATATTGGGACCTGGGGAATTAATTAAACTATCTTTGTAGATACCTCGAGTTATTCAGTGTCTTCAAGTCTGTCTCACTACGTAGGAGACTATAAACGTTAAGATCTATAAATAATGTTATATCCTTTCACCCACAGCAACCCTTTGATGTCAATGTTTCAGCTGGAATTAAGTCAATGCTCTCCTCTCAGCCAACCATATAAATTAATCTTGTCAAAGTTTCCGAAGTCTAGGATTGCTCAACGATAGGAACATATTTGCTAACCAGTAATATTGCTGATATGATACATATCGAATAGTGGGTGTAGCCAAAAATTAGTGTGTAGCACGTTATTATTTATCAAATTCTTTTGTTTATTTATTTCTCGGTTTTCATCCTGTCATTTTTATGTTCATTGTCTAATTGTTATTTATATCTGTTTTGTTAACACCATTTATATCTATTTATTATTCTGTCAGGTTGTGGAAGCGTTTCATCCTCAACTTGCTGTTTGTATTACATGATATTTTTATTGTTGGGGTCTTGAGATTGTGGACCATTTCTATATTACTGTATGGCATTTCTTAGAACCTGGATCGGAGTCCATTAGTGCCGGTCAGTCATGGCTATAAGATATAAGAGAATATATTTTTTCTTTTTTCGCTAGATCCGCCGCTGGAACTCCATGACCTTCCCCATATTCCTCCTTCTTTGACTGATATAATATTTATAGGTGATGGTTCGCATACCCTGGGACCTTAGACTATATAAGAATAGAACCCTTTATTTACATTGAAAAGTGTCGCATCTAAAACTTAGAGCCGGTCGATTGTAGCGTATTGAGCTGGTCCATTCAGGTCATAAAAAATTTTCACGTTGCCAAACAGAGCCAATAGTAGATTTCTCTATTCCCTATAATTGTGAATAAAAACTTTTTCTCCAAGTTGCATTCAAAACATTGTATGAAATTTTATATTTTGAATTGAAGCTGTCTTATCGGATATACTAGCAAGAAGTAAGAGAAAAAACTTTAGTTGATTCTGCTATTTTATGTCAGAGACCACATATGGAAAGAAATTCAGATGAAAGTCAAGACAACGCTGCCGCATTCTCTGCTTGACAGTTTGAAGGTCACATGATCTTTAGAAGACACACGTTGCCACCTCTGTATCGAAAATAAATAAGCAAATCGAAGAAAATGTGTGAGTCAGTATTAGGTTTATCATATCTCACTAAAAATGGTTCGTAAGTGTGAAAGTTGTAGTAAAGACAGGAATTTTAATCTGAATTTATCGTTCCATAGATAAGTGTATTGTTAGAACCGAAGTATTTAGTTATTTACATGTTCAGTAGCGTAGAAAGTTTTAATAGGGAAGTTTTCAATGAGATTATTATAAGATAAAATGAGGTTTTCTTGAATTAAGGTTCCCAGATGACGATGAAAAAGAAGAATTTGGGCTTCGCTGTTGGGATGGTCAAGTATTTGCCCAAAGAAAGCAATTTTCATTTGTTCAGATCTACGAGTATTTGACCCTGAAAATATTGTGACCCGAGTAAATGGAAAAAGATTTTATGCGGTGTTGCCGGGTGAGGTTTCACGAGTGACTTTCAATGAGGTTAAGACTTTCAATGAGGGACTCAAAACAAATCGACATTTTACAAAGGAATGCTTTGTCTATCTTATATAGTCTAAGCCTGGGACCAATATATTCTATTTAATTGAAATTGTTTCCATAATTGACGGTTATGTAATCACAATGTTTTGATGATTTTGACGAACGGCAGGATTTTTGGCAAAACTATTCGTGGATTTTGCATGACGATAACGCACCACCTCATCGAGCCACGATTAATAACGATTTTAAGACCAAATACTCGATAAAAACCATCGACAAGCCTGATCTCTTATAACGAATCTGAATCATTAGTTGTAACATGCTAGACAATCACATTCAATGGAAACATTTCTTATGTGGGGTCTCCAGATTCCAACAGTTTTAATGATTGTCACTGCTTTGTAAAATGTGTCAGAATTGAAAAAATTACTAACCTAATTTTCCTCTACGTTTAATCAGTTGGTCAGGTTTAACAACTAGTTTCTCAGTCTTAAGCCATGGGTTTTTAGCAACCAGTTCTGAATATTTTGTATCCGGTCCAACAGAGGCGAATCTGCATTGTACGGCGGCTGTGTTGCTGGACAAGTTCCTGTTTATTATGTCCTTTCCTGTGGCTTCATATACAGCTTTGGCCGACATTACTGTTGTCTTTTATCTGGAAAAGTTTATAAATTTGAATAAATGTTAATGCAATAACTTATTTAATATTCAGCACAAGAATGTAGATTTGTGAACAATTTGGGAATGTGTTTGTGAATGTTGTGGGCATAAGGTTTTTCCATTATTTTCAATGAATTCAATACAAAAGTATGTTTCAGAATTTATTTAGACTTTATCTATTATATCGGGTTTTCCAATGGAAGAACAGTACTCGGGGACGCATCGCGCATTTTGCTTACGAGAGTATTATAGTAATGGTGATTCAATAAAGACTGCTCAACGTCCCTATTGTGCGGAATATCGTAGACACCACGCGTCAAGTGACGATAGTATTAGAAAATGGATCAGGATGCTCAAGAATACAGGTGCGACAGTTAAAATTCCAAACTCTGGTCGTCCTCGTTCAGTTCGCCATGAAGAAGCAATTAAAAAAGTTGAGGCGTCGGTTCGTCAAAATCCTTCTTTATCCATCCGAAAGCAAGGCCAAGCGTTGAACATCAGAAAATCGTCTTTACATACGATTTTAAAGAGAGACTTACATCTATAAGCCTATAAAATTCAATTGGTTCAAGAATTGAAAGGTGCGGACTATGCTAATCGACTGAATTTTGCGAACGAAATGCTGCAGAAAATCGTCTTTATACGATTTTAAAGAGAGACTTACATCTATAAGCCTATAAAATTCAATTGGTTCAAGAATTGAAAGGTGCGGACTATGCAAATCGACTGAATTTTGCGAACGCTGTAGCGTTTAACAACATACTGTTTAGTGACGAAGCAAATTTTTACCTGAATGGTCATGTTAATAAGCAAAATTGTCGGTACTGACAGTGCAGAATCCTAGACGAAAGCATGAACGACCCCTGCATAGCCTAAAGGTCGTGGTTTGGACCGCTATGTCTGCTAAAGGCATAATTGTTCCTTATTTTCATGAAGATAAACAAGGCCGAGCAATTGATGTGAATAGTGACTGTTATTGCGATATGTTGGGAAATTTTTTGTCTCAGAGTTTGCAACGATTTGCACGCCACTGACGTTATTCCGTACGCGCACCCGAATTATAGTTGAAATTTGAAGTAGTTCTCCTGCAATAGAATACAGATGAGTTTTATGCCGGTTATCTGTTTTCCTCGAAGCTAACCTCGAACGGTCAGCGTAGTTTTTTCTCTTTGTCGAGATCAGATGCCGGTCATCTTCTGTGGTAATTATTGAAATCAATATATAAAAGTGACTCTTGTGGGTCAGAGATTTGCGAGAAATACATAACTATTCTCGGAAAGTATTTATTTCCTCCCAGGAACCGAAATTTTAGTTCTTTTTGGCGCTTTAACATGAGAGCACGTTTTTGAATTGACTGCTTCCAATGATCCCCACAGCATGACTTCTATCTCCGTTTAATTTGTTAAGATAATGTAATTTTACTATGATTTGTTGAATATTTGTCTAAAAGAAATCGACAAGAAGCCTTGTTATACATGCACTTGCAGTTTCTAATGTTCTGTAGTTCATCCTGATATAGCTCCTCCCTGGGGGCCAAATTATATTCTATTACGAGGCCAAAGACATATGCTAGTTCAAGATTGAGATGCATTCCACGATGAGAGATTAAATCATATCCAGTTCCTGGTTCGAGAGTACATAATAAGAGCTTGTGGTATAACCACCTTGCCATGAAGCACATTCTTCAACTGGAATGAAAATTGGAGTCATCGAGTCGCTGTCTGGAACATCTGTGTGGAAACTATACAACCCGTTTCTGGTCAACTGGCAGGCCATACCCTCTCGGACTTTATTTTGTATCTGGGAGCTGGGAGGAAGCTATCGACTCGGATAGCTTTAAGATAAGTCCCTAGTGTTCTGTTGTACTTGGGAGATTGGACATTCCTTAAAATTGTTATTTGTGAATTGTACTTATACACTTCAATATATTTGTCAAAAACCGAGGGGAGTTTTGTTGCTGGGATAAGAGTAGAGTCTCATGCTCGTCATTTAAAGTGACACTTTGTCATGTTACAAGTTGCAGGAGTTTGTAGGTTTCGACTCAAGAACGTGGTTGCAGCAAGATGGGGCCACTTGCCATACCTCAAATGATTCAATGGAAGTTGTTAACGAATTATTCCCTAATAAAGTTATTTCGCGAAGGGGTAACATCAACTGGCCTCCCAGAAGCCCCGACCTTAGCCCGCTTGACTATTTTGCATGGGGATACCTTGAAAGTAAGGTTTATCGAAATAATCCAACTAATCTAAGCCAGTTGAAGCAAAACATCAGATCAGAAATGGCAGCAATATCATGTCAACGTGTTATCACCAATCTTCTTCCCGTTTAGAAGAGTGCCAGTTTATGTTTATACTGGCTTACCTAGGTGTACATATATCAATGTACACCCCTCAGAAGCTAATTCAAGCTTGTGCGAGTTAGGTTAACCAGTGTGTGTTCTGTGTAGGCTTCGTTACTATGTCCTTACGCACAGCACTGTTAATTTTAGACCCAACAGTGAATGGTGACCGCATACCGAAAGCTAGAAAATTTCTTTCCTAGCCCCGGACTTGAACCTACGACATTTAGAGTTTTCACGTTGTAACATCTTAGATTTTTTTCATATAAAAATTGTTATCTCATTTCACCCTATGTTGAGACGCCACTGCCCTCACGTACATCGCAGGAGAGTTCATGGAAAAAATAAATTCCATGGTTAGAATGATACCGCACTGTGAAGTGTCTGCATCGACCTGCGCGATGCGTGGGGGAAGAAGATGAAAGAATGAATCCAAGATGATGTGAGGATTATCAGTTGAGTTGTGAGAGAATGAAGTGCTGTTTCGAAAGTTTGTAGTGAGTGCTTGTATGAGTGCTAAACCAAAGCCATTGCTTCATTGAGTGCCGCTCGAATCTATTTTTCAGGTAGAACTCAGATTAATTTAATTATTATGAAAGATCCATCCAGTTTACTAGTACTGTTGGTAAACAACATTGGAAATCTCATTGTTTCAGGAAATTTATTGCTTTCGTATCAATGCCATTATTATAGAGTGTTTCTTAATTATTGTTAAATTCAATGATGTATTAGGTGGTGTTTGGGCCTTTGTCAGTAATGCTGTTGTCTTGTGAATGTAATTTTTTGTGCATATAGTCCTTTGTCTAACTTCATATAACAATTTCCTTTGTTTACATAATGCTTTGTTTGATTTCATATAACTAATTCCTTTGTTCACATACTGCTTTGTCTCATTTCATATAACTATTTCCTTTGTTCACATAATGCTTGTTTAACTTTATATAACTATTTCCTTTGTTCACATAATGCTTTGTCTAATTTCATATAACTCTATTTCCTTTGTTCATATAATGCTTTGTTTGATTCATATAACTCAATTTCCTTTATTCACATAATGCTTTGTTTGATTCATATAACTCTATTTCCTTTGTGCACTTAATGCTTTGCTTGATTCATATAACTCCTTATAGCATGTGGTTCCATTGCCTCCGATATTACTACTTGTGGAGTTCAGGTGTCTACCATAACAATGAATGCCTTATTTTTCAGCTTTCCACAATGTGTTGCTGGAGGGTAACCGATCAATTTTATTAACTGTACACTATGGTACAATAGGAATTACCAATCGTTCTGAGGGTCTGGACCTGTGATTAGACAGGAACATATGGAGATCTCCACTAGTGGTAGTACTAGTATGGTTGATATGGAATAATGGATGTAACCAGTGTACGTAGCACCATGGTGTTATATCAAAGGTTAACGTTGTTAAGTTACTCCTGTCTCATGTAATCATTATGTATATTTCATACTGTTGTAACTGGTCATTTTACTGTGTAATGTACTTGCCTTACGATTCATGGTTATTGTAGTGTATATTTCGTACTGTGTAAACATATTCTTCTTACTGTCGTGAATAATAATAATAATAATAACTGTCATTTATTGACCACAGTCAAAGGCCATCGACCAAAGTTCTTCAGCCTTGTACATTTAGATACATCGATGTAGCAAAAAAAAAAAGGGGTTAGTCTATTATATATTAAATTGGGTTAATTTTTTATTGATCTGAATAGCCATGGATGTGAGACTGTCCATGATTGTTTGGTCTGGAAATTTTCTGAGTGGGTTGCTCGCTGTATCTCTGTGGAACATTCCATATATATCCTTCAGTTCTTTGACCCGATTAAAAAATCTGCCATTTAAAATTTTAAGTCTTTCTGTTATTGGCTGTATTTTGTTCTTTCTGTAGAGTAGTTCATTGGATGGATTGTGTAATTTATTGAGGGGGTGTCTCATTCGTGTTATTGCTCTTAGAGATGTTCTCTCCCCTACCTCTAGATTTTTTAATACCGAATTTGTGGCATTTGCATATAATGTTTGCCCGTACTCCAGAATTGGTCTGCAAACTGTTTTGTATATTTTTGTGGCATTCTCAATGCTTATTCCTTCGTTCTTGTAGGTGAGACATTTGAAATGTTTTGCTCTCGCAATTGTTTTTTTCTTGGAGAGGTTTGATTGAAGCTTCATATTTAGTTTACAATCGATTTGTATGCCAAGGTACTTTATTGACGGAGACGGAGTCATATTTCTACTGTCTATCTGTACTAGAGGAGAACTTGGTCTGATCTTGTGGTTAAAGATTATGAATTTAGATTTTTCATAGTTGGGATGTAGCCTCCATTTGTAGAACCAGGTTATCAGTCTGTCCATGTAAAGTACTGTTGTGATGTATCTTCTTTTTGTTGTTATGTATATTTCCTTCGGTTGATTATGTAGATTTTCTGCTTTCATTATTTATATTGCTTATTATAGTTTACCTATATCTGTTTCTGTCATTTATGTCCATAATGCATTCTGGTTATTCTGGTCCTTATTATTTACTCGTGATGGATATTCTATCAAAATTTGTTGTTTATTTATGCTATGATCTCGTACTGCTATCTATTTATCTATATGCTTGTATTACATGATATTTCATTTAGGGCTCTCGAGATTGGGGACCATCCTATACTGTTGTGTGAGATTTCTTAGGTACCTGGATCGAAGGCCTTGAAGGGGCGGTTCCAAGGCCTTAAGGCAGGGACCGTTACTAACATGTGCTATAAGGCATGAGAGAATATACCTTTTTTTAATCAACCGCGAAACTTTCTCTCTTTTTTCAGAGCCGCCGCTGGAACTCCATGACCTTCCCCGTGTTCCCAATTCCTTAGCTCATACAATATTATAGTTATGGCTCACATACCCTGGGGCCGTGACCAAGACGATAGTCATAATTAGTCGTTTACTTATTTGCCATGATTATTATCCTGTTGCATTATTGAAGTATACATTTGCCATGATTATTATCCTTGTTGTGTTATTGCAGTTTACACATTTGCCATGATTATTAATTCTTGTTGTACCATTAAAGTTGCCATATTTACCATGTTTATTATTCTCTATTATGGAAGTTGCTCTGATTATTATGATAACTATCTGTTTAGTATTGTTATAGTTTTCTCAGAACTGTTATACTTGTCTTTGCTAGCTGTTAATGATTGACTATTTAGTTTTAAACAAGTGCCCTAGCATCACCTTACATGAGATGTTTTCTGCCTGGGGCTTTCCCCTATATTTTTTTAGACCCTTAATAAATAGCTGATTGTTTGGGTCTTACCATTGTGTTTTCTTTACCATCTTTGTTTCCCAATTATTTTCACTAATCTCAATTATCACGAACTTGAATCATTACGTAAACATAACGTAGAGTCCTACACTTGCTAGACGATCACATTAAATGGCCAAATCTTTGTATCTGGAATCATTCAGAATCCAGTGTCGTAGTTAGTTTTAAAAATAAAATTTGTCATTCCTTTCGAAAGAAAAAGTGGCAAATGTTACAACGTCAAAGGTCACGGCTTTATTCCACTAAACTATGCAACACACACATATGTTAATAATAAACAATAAACTTTTTTATTTTTCGCTTGCGAAAAACGTTGATAACAAAAATTGATTCGAGGAAATTACCTGAATTCTTCGACCTTGTTTTCTCTCGTTAAACTGTGCAAAGGTTAAAATCTTTTGTTTTGTTTGCAGTTGGCTTTCCAAATAAAAATTAATTGTTGGAAGCTATTCGAATCTTTTATTGCTTTCCCTCGAGCAGATAATTTCAACCTTGATTTCATAACACATATGATTTGCGATTCTAATGCGAATATATGTATAACGATATTTGATTTAATTACATTCTCATTAATGTGAGAACATGGAATGATTTCAATTCGATTCCTATTCTATTCTATTTTGTGAAAAAAAAATTCAGAAAAGTATTGACGTGAGGCAAGGTGCGTTTGCGCTCTTATTCTAGAGTCATCTCCCGTACTCTGGAACAATGTGATACAAATGCAACCGCCACGAAGAATGATCAAACCCATATCTCAAATTAAAAATAACTACTCATAGTTTTCGTCAAGTTCTATTTGAAGCTCAAATTCTCTCCTAAAAACCCACGTCAGTGCTTTCATAAATTTTGACAACGTACATTGGATGCGTATCTATGAGAGCATCAAGCATTGTCATTTCTGACGGACTTTTGACAGTTCTCTTTTCTATTAAGTAAATAAAAAAATTATGATATTTCCTATTTTTTTTTAATCTTCTAGTGCAGGGCTTCCCTAACTGTGCGTCGCGACGCCCTGGGGCGTCGTGACGTGATTTACATAAAATGGTTACAAGTAAATACTGACTATTTCCCTGCATTACAAGGCATTCTACAAGAAAAATCTCTCTCTATCGATCCGTCTTTAAAAATAATATTTACGCAGCACTTATCATCATTAAGCGAACATTTTGAACAATATTTTCCTGAAAATCTTGAGCGATATGACTGGGTTAGAAACCCTTTCCAGTCAACACTGTCAACAGAGGAAGAAGAACAATTAATAGAATTGTCTTGTGACTCCAGCCTTAAGCTCCAATATAACAAAGACAAACTGCTTCAATTTTGGAGCACAGTTTCTCCCGAATATCGCTCTATCAGCACTGCAACATTTAGAGTTTTGTTACCATTTGCGACTTCGTACTTGTGCGAAACAGGTACATATTTCTGCAGTTGCAGTAATAAAGAACAAGTACAGATCAAAACTAAATTTAGAGAAAGAGATGAGAGTGGCAATATCGCAACTTGAGCCCCGATTTGAAAGGCTATGCTCAGAAAAGCAAGCACATCCTTCTCATTAATAGCCAGCCAACAAAGTCAAATAATTATTTCCTTTCATTTTCTTTCTTGAGTTTGTTATTTCTTATTTTCTAATAACAAACTATAAATGTATTTCGAGTTTTTTTTACAATTTATTACTAGGTTAGTAGGTACTACAACTGATAGATTACTTATTGGCTAGCTACGGGGAAGAGGCGTCGCAAAAGACTGTCAAATTGCCAAGGGCGTCACAGTAAAAATAAGTTTGGGAAGCCCTGTTCTAGTGTGTCGATTTCTGCGAAATTTTACAAGCCTATTTGTTCAAACCTACATAGGCGTACAAATAGAAAAACACCGTTTTACTTCATAATTTGAGGTGTTATTAAAAAAAACTCGTTACATACTAATTCTTCAAAATATTTTCCATCGCTAGCCACAACTTTCTCCCATCTTTGTGGCAGCTTCTGGATTTCTCGTCGAAAAAATTATTCGCTCGAAGAAATTAACCTTAAACTTTCTTCTCATGAATAAACATTCATTTAACTCACTTGTTGTATAAATAACTATGAATTTGTCAAATGTATTATCAATTTGTCAGTATTCGTTTTATTTATAGATTAAGTACAAATTTTCTGATGGAATTGATCCTAATGTAAATTTACCACATTGCATGATTTCATAGCGTAAACATTCATTCTATACAGAGTCTTTCACGAGGAACCTCACCCATATTGATACGGGAAACTACTGAACGTATTTTCATGAAATTCATAACTTATAAGTATTTCACGATGCTGATGAAATCTAAAATATTTTCAAGGCATGAGCACCTCCGGTTTTTCCGGAAATGACGTCAACTTCCGCTTTTCAAATTAGAACACCATTTTTTTTATTGCAGAAATAGATTCCTTAGAAGATTTCAAGTTATTTTGATGTAACATTTTTCAGTTTTGGTTGGAAAATTCTCTCTGAGCGGGAAAATTCGAAAAAAAATCGAAAATAGAGCTCCGCTGAAACAAGAATAACTTCGAGGTTTTTGGATGGAAAATTTTAATTTTTGGGATTTTTCAAGATGTAAGATTGATGTATCCACTTTAAAAATCGAAATCGCGATTCATGATACATCGTGAAAAATCATTTTTTTTTAATTAGAACCTCATTTTTTTATGGCAGATACTGAATCTACGTTAAAAAATAATGTGAGTGTATACATCACACCCTTGCTCTAAAGTGGATATTTTCTGAGTTATTCACAAAAAACTGTTTTCAGCTATTTCTTTTCCCTTCACGCCAAAAAGATGAAATTTTCAGGAACTGTTACTTAAACCATGTTTTAGATTTTACTACCCTAATATGCAAGAGAAAAAAGTCACAGGTTGTTCCTCAATAGATGGCGAATTTGGATTCGAATTTGTATCGGAAACCTCTTTATTTCAACTAATCAGCCATCGGTTTTCTCTCCATTGATTAATAAATAATTCCGAATAAACCATATGCAAAAACTTACCGTGTTTTATATCCTTTTTTTTTAATGATAGATATCATTGATTACATCTGCCAAATTCCTCTTTATTCAGTAGCATTTTGTGTTTACTATTAATTTGGTGATAATTCGTATTAAGTTATAAAATCGATCACTATGCCTAATTTTACCAATGAAGATTATTTAAATCTCATTTTACTTCATGGAGAATGTAATAAAGTTGTAGATAAAGAAACTGTTCATTGAGAGGTTCCCTCACCGACCCAGACCAACGAGAGATACCATTAACAGAACCATGACAAACTTGAGAAATGTCGGATCTTTCGTTAACAAAACTATACACAGAGAAAAAAGTGTAGTAGAAGATGAGAACAACGAAATTACAGTTCTTGCATATTTTCGTGTGACTCCTCAAAATTCTCTCAAAGATTCCGAGATTGCTCTGGGATTATCTCAATCGAGTGTTTGGAGAATATTAAAAAAACATAAAATGCACCCATATAAATTCAATAGCGTACAGCATTTGAAGTGATTTCGTCAGGAGAACAGTTTTGCGAAGCTATGATGATTCGATTTCAAGAGAATGAAAACTTTTTGGACTGTATAATTTGGACAGATGAATCTTAATTCACAAAGAATGGTTCTTTTAATAGGCATAACAGTCATTATTGGGATGAAGAGAACAACCACCACTTCAGACAATGGAACTTTCAAGAGACCTGGAGTTTCAATGTTTTTTGCGCCATCAAAAATAATGCAATTCTCGATGTTCTCATTTATGATGGGACTTTAACTGGTAAGATAGAACACTACACATGTTTGCATTATTTAAAGAATGTTCTCCCTTAGGAGTTAGATATTCAATGTGTCAAATATCCTATACAGGCTATTTGAAGATCGATGGTTGGCGAACAATGGTCCACATCTTTGGCCACCACGTTCTCCCGATTTAACTCCTTTAGACTATTATGTTTGGGGTAGGATAAAAAATATTGTCTACTCAACTCCCCTGACTGATAAAGAGGACTGCATAGAACGAGTCATTTAGATTTTTAGATTCATAGTTTTGAAACTCAATGTGGTTTTTAAATACTTTTGCAGATCTCTTCCTCCCGATGAAATAAGAAGAGCAACGCACGAAGCATTACTGAGACGTATAAATAAATGTCTAGAAATTAACTGTCAAAACTTTGAGCATCTTCTCCAGTTATAACTGCGAGAGTTTGCCATGGTTCTCCTAATAGTAACTTGAAGTCGGTTTCAAGAAAGGGTGAAAAATCCACAGCATGGTTCAAATAACAGTTCCTGAAAATTTCATCTTTTGGTGTGAAGGGAAAAGAAATAGCTGAAAATTCAAGACCAAAAACAGTTTTTTGTGAATAACTCAGAAAATATCTACTTTAGGACAAGGGTGTGATGCATACACTCACATTATTTTTTAACGTAGATTCAATATCTGCCATAAAAAAATGGGGTTCTGATTTGAAAAAATTGATTTTTCACGATTTTGTCAGCGTATTTTTCACCCCCTGTATCATGAATGGCGATTTCGATTTTTAAAGTGGATACACCAATATTACATCTTGAAAAACCCCAAAAATGAAAATTTTTCATCCAAAAACCTCGAAATTATTCTTGTTTCAGCGGAGCTCTATTTTCGATTTTTTTTCGAATTTTCCAGCTCAGAGAGAATTTTCCAACCAAAACTGAAAAATGTTACATCATATCACTTACCAAGTCCTTGTATACTTGTTATTTTGAATGTATTTATGTATACATAATTGTTGACTGCCATGCATGCAGAATTGAACTATATTTTTATGATACTGTATAGTATTTTATTTTTTTGTATATTACTATATTATATTCATTATAGAAATATGAAAAATATAATTTTATATCAGAAAAACCAGTTTTTTATTGTATGTTTTTATGAGGAGATAATTCAATATTACCTGATAACTGTAATACAAGTTAGATTAGACTGAATGAATCTTGAGAAAATTTATTGAGGCAAAAAATAGAAACAAACTCGGAGAAATCCACTAACAAGTAACAAATTATATGCTCTGATAAGATATTGATTTGATCTGGAAAATTTACTACATTTAACTAAACGCATTCAACAGTTCAAAAGAAATTTGAAGCAAGAACATATACAGGGTGCTCGGCACATGGACCGTCAAATTTTTTTTGGGGTGTTGGTAGGGTCATTTGATACCTTTTCAGTCTTGGAACCTGGGTCCTTAGTATTACGGTTACGGAGGTATGATTTTTTTATTAGGTTTTTCTAAATTACCCAAAATGTACCCTTCGAAGCCCCATAACATTTTTTACCTGTGCTTTTACATGCATTTTTTTATTGTATTAAGTCTAAATGAGTGTGTGTTTAGAAAAAAAACGTATTTATTGTTACAGATAACACCACAAAATTAACACGTGGGCCTTTTATTAAAAAAAATTATGAAAGTATGAAAACATCTCCGCTCTTATTAAAATTTAAAAAAAGTTACAGCTATTACAAACTTGGTTTTATTTTAAAATGTTCTTTGGTTTATAACGTTGCTAACCATATGCTATTTACGTAAGTCAATAAAAAAAATAAAACTGCAAATAAGGTTTTAGTCAGAAGAGTGAAGAAAGTCGCACCTAAATAAAAGCACGGATTTCGACACAACACAGTTAGCAAGGAAATTTTACCAGCCCGGTTTAGACGCGTGTGAATTATTATTACTATTTCTGTCCTTAGGTTGGATTGGGTTAGTCGCCGCTGACTTGACCCTACCGTCATTCGAGATTTAACTGTCTCTGCTGTTGGAAGTGTTTGTGCCGCGTTGTTCAGTATTTTAAATTGGTATTTTTTGTTTTTGTTACTTTTATCGACTTTTTGCTACTGTTGTTTTAATTTTGATTGTTGATATGCCGAATTTCACCAACGCTGAGTATGCTGATATGATAATGGCATATGGCAAGACCAATGGTGTTGCTCGTGCAGCTCAAAGGATTTGTCAAGCCAAATTTCCTGATCGAAGATTACCCCACCACGAAACATTCTCGACGATTAAGAGAGACTGGAAACTTAAATTTTCAAGAGCCTTGGGTCAATGTGAGGCAACACCATGTAGGAATTGACGATCAAATACTTCAAGCCTTTGAAGAAGATCCAACTACAAGCATTCGTGTCGTTGCTCTTTGAGTTTCCAGTCTCTCTTAATCGTCGATAAGTCGTCGAGAATGTTTCGTGGTGGGGTAATCTTCGATCAGAAAATTTGGCTTTATAAATCCTTTGAGCTGCACTGAGCAACACCATCGGCCTTGCCATATGCCATTATCATATCAGCATACTCAGCGTTGGTGAAATTCGGCATATCAACAACCAAAATTAAAACAACAGTAGCAAAAAGTCGATAAAAGTAACAAAAACAAAAAATACAAAATTTGAAAAAAACTGAACAACGCGGCTGTTTACACTTCCAACAGCAGAGACAGTTAAATCTCGAATGACGGTAGGGTCAAGTCAGCGGCGACTAACACAATCCAACCTAAGGACAGAAATAGTAATAATAATTCACGCGTCGCGTCTAAAACGGGCAGGTAAAAATATCCTTTCTTGCTGTGTTGTGTCGAAATCCGTACTTTATTTAGGTGCGACTTTATTCACTCTTCTGACTAAAACCTTATTTGCAGTATTATTTTTTTTATTGACTTACGTAAATAGCATTGTTTTCAACCACCAACTACATATTTTTCCAAATAATACCTACTTTTTAACTCAATCCTCGTTTAGAAAAATTTTAATGAGTCATTTCACTTACAAACCTATGATTTTTAACATATTTCAAAAAGTTTCTGAGGTACCGGTTCTGCCGTTTCTGAGTAAACTATTCAGTAAATTTCATCACAAATTACTATTTCTATCAAAGTGATATTAAAACCACAATAAAATAATATGTCTTTTATTGAATGCGTTCTGTTAATGAGAAAATGTGATTACATTTACGGTTACATTATGAGCGGAGTCATAATTTTTATATGAATATAAACTAAACAAAAGTCCATACACTCTAAATATCACTGTGAATAGTATATAACATTACTAGCAAGGTAAGAGGGTTTTTACTGGCGAATGGAGGTTACAAAACTACAATTTAATTTCATGGAATTTATCCCACCTGGTGCATGATTTGATAGGAATATCAGACAAAATTTGGAATTTTAATCTTTGTTTTCATCAAACCGCTTCCCATTCAAATGAATTGGATGTGAATAAGTGCATGGAAATTCATAACTTCAAAACATGATACCACTCATAAAGTCCATGCACACCTGTTCGATAATTTTGTATTCCATTGTAGATAGATAACTCGAACTGAAGTGGAAACTTTCAGTATGTAACATGAACTTCTGATAATATGTGAAAAATCATCATGAACTTTGACAAGCTCTTCACACAGTAATTATGGGAAAAAAATCATAGAATCAGGTTTCATATAGATTGAAAACAGGAGCTGCTTTCATTGATTTATCTTCGGTATATGACACTGTGTGGAAAGATGGATTAATGTTCAAACTCTATACCCATCTGAAATGTGGAAAAATGGTACGATTATTAGAAAATATGTTATCTGATAGAAGGTTTCGTGTTTTTATTGACAATAAGAGTAGCAACTTCAAAACATTGAAAAACGGTCTTCCTCAAGGATCAGTTTTAGCTCCTTTACTTTTCAATTTATATCTGAGTGATTTGCCCACTACATCATCTCAAAAATTTGTTTATGCTGACGACATTGCTATTGCTTACCAACATTCGGATTTCCATACTCTGGAAAACATACTGTTATCTGTGTTGAATGATTGTTTGGGCTATTACCATCATCTATTGTGGATGTAATGTTTTCCGACGTTTCGATAGACATCTTCTATCTTTATCAAGGAGAAAATTAAGAAACTTTTTGAAAATTATCAATTTTCAAAAAGTCAATTGACAGAAGTCATGAAAGAAAAATGAACGATGTTATATACTCATCTGTGATATGATGATCTTTTTAAGTTGGATCGAACTATCGGCGTCCAAACTTCTGGCAGATCTATAGATGGAGCACTTATGGAATCAGGTGTTATTTTCATAAATGCTGCTTCTTTGATTTTTCTTCTTGCAAGTTTTTCTTCTTTGGATATTATTGATGCTTCACCCCTTTATACGATGATTCTCATCTACAGCATCTTGGACCAACCTGGATTTGTCGCTGTCTAGTACTCGTAGAAGCTTCTGATGTTCTTTTATTCGTACATTCAGAGGGCGTTTAGTTTCTCCGATGTAAGATCTTCCGCACTGTGAATGTACGAATAAAAGAACATCAGGAGCTTCTACGAGTACTAGACAGCGACAAATCCAGGTTGGTCCAACATGCTGTAGATGAGAATCATCGTATAAAATGGGATGAAGCATCAATAATATCCAAAGAAGAAAAACTTGCAAGAAGAAAATCAAAGAAGCAGCATTTATGAAAATAACACCTGATTCTATAAGTGCTCCATCTATAGATCTGCCAGAAGTTTGGACGCCGATAGTTCGATCCAACTTAAAAGATCATCATATTACAGATGAGTATATAACATTGTTCATTTTTCTTTCATGACTTCTGTTGCTTCTAAGAGTTTTCGAGATGTTATTTATCTCTTCATTTTTGTCTTCTTAAGTGCAACAAATATTCATTGCTCTATCAAATAAACATTTTGCTACTCCCAATTTAGTGTTTAGTTGGTGGTTTGAATCAAAATGTAGATATTGTCCTGTGTTCGTTGGCTTTTTATACACAGTGGTTTTGGGATTCCATTTTGATTATGTACGAGTACATCTAAAAATGGAAGTTGTCTGTCTTTCTCGATTTCAATTGTGAATTTAATTGATTCCTCTTGATTCTTTAGATATTGAAGGAATCCATCTATAGTGTCTCTTCCAGGTTGCCAAATAATGAAAGTATCATCTACATATCTTTTCCACAGTTTGGGTTTAAGTGCATATTTTTCTAATGTTTTCTGTTCGAAAATTTCCATATATAAATCAGCTAAAATTGGTGATAGTGGTGAACCCATGGCCATTCCAAATTCTTGTTGATAAAAGATGTCTTCAAATTGGAAATATGTTGTTTCAATACAAATAGAAAGCATTTCCATAATTGCATTCACGCTTAGTGTAGTTCTTTCACTAAGGGTTTGATCTTCTTCAAGCTTTTTCCTAACTATGATAAGTGTTTTATCTGTCGGAATATTAGTGAACAAACTGGTAATGTCGAAGCTGACCATAACGTCTTCTTCCATGATTTCTTTTCGAAACGTCGGAAATCATTACATCCACAATAGATGATGGTAATAGCCCAAACAATCATTCAACAGGGTTATTTTTACTAGGTTTTTTTCCCTAGGCTTTTATGTGATACGCCGAATTGTATGACAGCCCGTCACTAACCCCTGATCTGTATGCTTTATTGTTTGCTAACTAAATATTGTAAGCCAAAAGTTCAAAAGAGTATTGAATAGAAAAATTTTCTTATTGCGGGCTTGTTCTTAGTGGAACAGCTTTCAATTGTCATTAGTTTTCGAATATCCAGCTACAAATGGACTCATCCGGTTGGGTTAGACTTCCTGATGAAGAATTCGTGGTCAAACTTGAGTAAGTCGGGAGGTATACACTCTATCTTCCGAAGGAGATGAGTATCCATATTTTTAGAACAGGTCAAATCCGTTGAATAGTAAAGCATTTTTGAAAATTGATAATTTTCAAAAGGTGTTTATTTTTCTCCTTGATAAAGATAGATGTCTATCGAAACGTCGGAAAACATTACATCCACAATAGATGATGGTAATAGCCCAAATAATCATTCAACACAATAGTAAAGCAGTTATATATTTGAAATTTGGTTTAATCAATAACTCCCAGAATATGCAAATGATACATTTGGTGTTTCGAAGATACTCGAATAAGGTAAATGAGGTCATAATAAAAAAAGAAGTGAGCGTCAAGATACAAATGTCTCGATAGGGAACATTTGTCGTGAACGAATCTTTACTTTTTTCTGTTTGTTATGACATCTGTGAAACATATTTAGTATACATCAAGTCATTGAACATCAACGTAACCTCCATTAAGACCAACGTAATAATTCCAGCGCCGCTCTAAGATTTCAATACCACTTTTTTTAAGAACGATTTATCTTTTGCCTCAAAACTCAGTTTCAGAGTTTACATCTTCATTAGTGCGAAATTTCTTACCGGCGAGCATTTGTTCAGGTCTGCGAAAAGCCAGTAGTCGCTGGGACCCAAATCTGGCGAATACGGTGTGCCTGGGAGCAATTCTAAGTTCAATTCATGTAGTTTGCCGTTGTTTTGATTGGCTTGTGACACTGAGCGTTATCTTGATGAAGCAATTGGTAAAATCAACCCTACTGCAAGCAGGCGAATGGTTTGAAGCAAATGGTTTATGCATGATTGCTAAAAAAACAAACGCAGTTCTATTCAAAACAACCCATTCAGATTTTCAAACACCAGCAAATATTCAACTTTGCAACTCTTCTCTGAGTCTGATTGGGTGTTGTACTTTCCTGGGTCTCAAACTGGAAGAAACTCTTGATTGGAGTGAACACATCACCAACCTTTGTGCTCAATTGAGTTCTATCTGTAACGCACTTGGGGTTCTCAGTAAATACATGGACTCTATGACAATGAAAACCATTTACCAAGCAGTATTGGAATCAAAGATGAGGTATGGCATCATGTTCTATTGTAGCTCACATAACTTGGACAGAGTGCTGAAGATGCAAAAGAGAGCAATAGGTATAATCTGGAAGATGAAGAGAATGAAGTCGTGTAGGGGATTAATTAAAAAAAAACATTTATTAATCGCACCAGCTATACATATTCAGGAATGCTTGATTTTCACTTTTAAAAATATGCATTACTTTGAAGAGAAAACACAAAGTAATTATAATACAAGAATAACAGCACAGACTTAGCCTCACCGAAAAAGGAACTGCTTATAGGTGCATTCGACATTATAACAAGATAGCACATAAATTGAAAAGAGAATGTACCCTACAACAATACAAGAAATTCATTTCCCTTAAGCTGCTACTTAACATTGAACCATATAGTGTAGAAGACTTCCTAGCCTAAATCATATAATGAGAGTAAAATTGTTCAGGACCCTGTTTCATCTCGAGTGTTCACTGTATTACTTCTATACACTTTACCTTAAATAAAGTATATTATTATGTTTCGGAAAATATTGAAGGAATACCGTAAATGGATATTTACAATTTAGGATGAAGGTTTGTTGATTCTTTCACATTCATAGTATAACACTGTTCCACAGTCCGGGAAATGACTTTGGAACAATAAAGAAACAAGAAAGAGGAATTTGAGGGAGTGTT
Organism: Micraspis discolor; assembly: GCA_030674115.1. NCBI lineage: Eukaryota > Metazoa > Arthropoda > Insecta > Coleoptera > Coccinellidae > Micraspis > Micraspis discolor. The sequence continues at coordinate 385,668 of JARTUT010000444.1, read as the reverse complement.
CTTTATCTGTTTCAAATTTTGTATTTTTGTTATTCAGTTCTTTTTTCTGCTTTTGTCTTTTTATTTCCAGATTTGATGTGAGCAACTTGAAGAAGTCTCTGTCTCCATCAATAGAAGACCACTCTTGAAAAAAGAAGTCCCTCAAATATATTCCAGCTTATTTTTGTACTTTCACACTTAGGCGGGGAGCCAGGGTTTTTTTTACTGGGGTTTTTTTCCTAGGTTTTTATTTCATACGGTGAATTGTATGACACCCCGTCACTAACCCCTGATCTATATGCTTTATTGTTTGCAAACTAAATATTGTAAGCCAAAAGTTAGAAAGAATATATATATACCCCATGTATGTGTTCCAATTTATTCAGGATCCCATAGTCATTAATTAAAGATAACTAAGTCCAAACCGACAGAAGCTACTGATTAAATTAACATTCTACAAAAAAAAACCTTCAGAGGTATTTTCGTCTCTCAATTATTCCTACTCAAATCTCCCATCTTTGGATCAAAAGTCGATCTGGATAAATGAGGTGAGAACGGGTTAAAAAAAATGTTAATGATTCTTCTTAGCAATTGCATGAGTTTGTGTCGTGGCAAGCCAATATATCCGACAAATAATGACATTCTTATTCAAATTAAGTAAAATGAAAATGAATGAATGCACACCTGTGTGAGGTCAGGACCGTAACGTATTGTTTCCAAAATTATAATAATCGAAACCTGATAGCTAGAAAGTAATCTCTTAATTTTTTCCAGAAGTGTATTCTCCTCATCACAAATATGCTCAAAAATTTGATTTTTAGCAAACACTCATGAGTGTAATTTTGCAGTCCGATCTCGTACTAGACTCACAAGCCGGTTTGGTTTTCAGAAAAAGTTCAATGAAATACTCGAAAAAATTCATTTAGGGGTTTCAGAAGATTCAATTCCGAAAAATCATCCAAGTAAGTAGTAAGTAAGTATTTATTAATCCCTTAAGACATATATAAATGTATGAGACAAGTCAGAAAAAAAAAATAACTACAAATTCGTAATTATATCATTGTAGATGATACAACTTAAAATTACTACAAGAAAAAGACATAAAAATATAAATACAAATATTACATTGAATCAAGTTGCTGATCACATATGTATTCATTAATACTGTAATAAGCCTTACGACTTAACAGAGATCTAATGGCTTTCTTGAAACGGATTAAACTTAAGGATTTGAAACAAGCGGGTAATTTATTATAGATTTTTACGCCCTGATAAGTGGGTGAACGTTCATATCTTGCTGTTTTGTGTTTAGGAAGAGTTAAAACTTCTACGTTCCGTGTATTGTAAGAGTGGTGACTAGATAATTTATCCATACTCTGAAATTTTTGTCTAATTAAGATAAGCGACTTATAGATGTAGATACAGGGTACAGTTAATATGCAATTATTAGTGAAAATAGGTTTGCAAGAGGATCTTGAATTTATACCATATATCATTCGCAACACTCTCTTTTGAGAAACAAAGACTCTATTTACATCCGATGAAACACCCCATAATAAAATATTATATGATATGTGGCTATATACAAGGCAGTAGTATAGGTTCATCAGATATTCACTTGAAAAGCAATGTTTCACCCGATAAATGGCGTAAAATGATGAATTAGTTTTTTACATAGGATGTCAATATGATAGCTCCATCTGAGATGTTCATCAATGTAGGATACCCAAAAACTTAGTGGACTCGTCCGACCTAATTGTAGAGCCCAAGCAGGTGATCGTTAATTGCTCTCCTTCAGCTGCTTTGTTTCCGAAATAAATAATTTTTGTTTTCTCTACGTTCAGGAGTAACGCGTTTTTCCGACACCAAGCACTAAAATTATTAATGAGACATTGACAGATGCTAACAAGCTGGGATGCGTCCGAAGCAGAAACAGCCACAGAAAAGTCATCAGCAAAAATCAACAACAATTCAGACCTCAAGTAATCAGGCAGGTCGTTGATGAAGAGGACGAAAAGAAGTGGGCCCAATACCGATCCTTGGGGAACTCCGGATTTTAAATTATAATTTTGGCTAAGAACATCATCGACTTTCACTTTCATAGACCTACCAGATATGAAACTTATCAACCAATCAAGGAATGTACCTCGAAATCCCAAGTTATAGAATTTTTCTCTCATAAAACCGACGGAAAGAACGTCAAAGGCACAGGAAAGATCAAAAAACAGCCCTACAACGAAGCGTCCTCCGTCTAGATTCTTATGGACGAACTCGATGAACTCGAAAGCTGCTGTCTCAGTAGAACGGCCGGTCCTGAATCCATGTTGAGCATTAGAGACAAGATCGAACTTGTCCAAAAAAGTGGCAACTCTTTTCCGCACGATATTTTCAATAACCTTGGAGATTACACTCAACAAAGATATCGGTCGATAGTTAGTAATATTATGAACGTCGGCTTTCTTTTTCAATACCGGGATAACTACTGCAGTTTTTAGAAGGGATGGAAAGGTACCGTTTGAAACTGACAGGTTGATAAGATGGGAAATATGCTCGGAAAAGAATTCTATAGAAGACTTTAATAAACGGCTGGATATGTAATCGTTTCCAGTACTTCCAGCGAGAACTGGGTAGAAGTAAAAGGTGTTCGATGACATGGGGCATGTTGTACACTGTGTTGAAACAGAGCTACCATAATGATCATACAGCCGAGAGCTAGGAAGGTTAGAGAAGTAATCTCCGAGAGCTTCAGCTATCAATTTTGGTTCCGAACAGAGAGAACCCTCCAAGTTAAGGATGATACCAGATCCACCCCTGAACTTACGACCAGTCTCATAATTGACAATGTTCCAAATTGCTTTATGTTTATTATTGAACTCACTTATATATCCGCTATAGTACTGACATTTGCTTCTACGAAGCAACAAATTGTAATCTACTTTGGCTCTCCTGCAAATTTCAAGTGAACCAGACGATCTGATATTAGCATGTAACCAGTATATATCTTTCAATCTTACGCTAGCCATTTTGATCTCATCAGTGATCCATCGTTTATCAACATTTCCTCGACATGCTATCTTTCTGAAAGGAAAACACTCTCTCATTAGAGATTGGACTCTATCTAAAAATATTCGAAAGCACTCATTTACATCAACGCATAGTTTAATATTGACAATTGACATGCAAAGGACGCGTGTTGACATTCGAAACGATAGGATGTCAGTGTTGTCAACCACAAAGCGAAAAATATAACTAAAAACAATGCTGTAATGACTTCATTACAGCACTATTTATAGTACTGTAATGAGCTCATTACGACACCTAAATAGAGAAAGGAAATTTACACGACAACGGCGCCGACCAATCAGAAACGTGATATTGCCGCGACTATCTGGTTGGTTGAAAACAAAGTAACTAACGGGGCAGTGCTAAAATAAAGGAATTTTACACGGCAACTTCGCGGACCAATCAGAAACCACCATAGGGACCAAACAGTAGTCGCACTCCGTGGATTTTCTTACACCAAGTCTGACTCGCGCACGATGATATATTTTTATTTGAGAGTAATTTCATGGAAAATAGTGCGGAGGAAATGTCTGCCGTAGCAATTCAATGTAATATTGCCGATAAGACCAAATTATTTGTTAGTAAAAACAACAAATGTGTTGGCATCGATGAACCTATCAAATATATGGGCTTCCATGGTATTAAATCTTTAAAATGTGATGAAGAGTTTAAGTGTATTGCTGGTATTGTCTTCGATAGATTCAATTTTAGCTTACAGCGGCCATGGAAATTGTGAACTCTATGTTGAAAATAGATTGTTACTTTTTTTGATGAAAATTAAACTTGGCTTATCATTTGTGTCACTAGAAGTTTTATTTCAACTATATTCAACGAGTTGCCAAACAATTTTTTTCTTCTCTTTTGGAAGAACAAGTACAAAAAACAAAAATTTTCATATTTTGGCATAGTCGAGAAGTGGGCTTACGGTTATTTCAACATTGTAAGGTAGCAAATTTATCGAAGTTTGTCTCGTTACTTTGGAAGTAATGAAACCAGTCCGCTCTATAATGTTGTAAACATGACCAGCTTTCTTCAAAGCTAGTCCTTTTTGTGCATTTCCTTTGGAGAAATGACCAAAATTTATTTTCAAAGATCCAAATGATCTCTCAATATCCATCCTTCTTCTGGGTAAACTCACAAAAATACTTTCCAAAACAACTGAAAAGTTCTAGGAAATCTAATGTTATTACTAATCTATTGACAATTCTTTCACAACAAATATGCCGAAAGTCGCCACCAGATGTCTCTTTTCAGATTTACGCAAACCGCCTATACTGTGCAGAAACGTGATTTTGCCGCGACTGTCTGGTTGGTTGAAAACAAAGTGACTAACAGGATAGTTCTAAAATAATAGTATATCCTAAAACAAGTTGCAGAATGGCACCTATTCCAACACTGTGACTGTTGGAATTGCCTTCTGCAACGAGTAATAGACGATAATTTCTCTATTTCAGTCAAGAATTATGAGAAATCTATTGGAATTCACTGAAAAATTCAGATTATACCTCCTAGTGCCTTCTGTATTTCATTTTCGCAGTTGGCGTGACTGATACGGAAATTGACAAGCAAAGTATTCGTGTTGATATAACTAAAAACAATGCTGCAATGAGTTCATTACAGCACTGTTTTTAGTACTGTAATGAACTCATTACGACACTGAAATAGAGAAAAATTATTCAATTCACTCCTGAAGTAAATACAGCACAGCTGGTTTAGAGAGATGTGAATAGACTTTGAAAAATTTCCATCCAACATGTTAGCAATACCGCCAATAAATCACTGTTGTTAAAATAGCAGTACATAGAAGCGCTTAAACCATTTTCCTGTATGAATTTCTATGAAATCTTAAAATGTATCGATATTAGTAAAAGTAGGTATCGATACTTTGGTTCCGATATATGAGTAGGTATCGAAACATGATTTGAGTACTACTTAAATGAGTAGGTATCGATACCTTGAGGGTATCGGAACATTCTTACCCGTGGCATTTTGCCAGCCTTGCCACCCTATTGTTACGCCACTGTATCGCACTGTTCCAGATTCCAGAGTACGGAGAAAGATTCTAAAAACAAGCGGGTGAAATCTCCTGACCTCACATCAGTGTTTTTCTCATTTTTTTTATTGAGAGTTTCCTTAAGCTCTTGTATCATACGTCATTAACCTCTGCTTCTTACCAATCACACTTCAATGTTTACACTCTTAATTCCCAGTTTTGCAATAAGTGAGCGATTATGCAAATAGTAAAGATGCATTAGGTAATTTTCTGGAGCTTACTAATGATGATTGCCGATACTTTATTAATATAATAATTACACGCAATTTGATAATGGAACTTTTAAAAATAGAAATGTTAATGTCAACTACACGAAAAATTATTATTCTTTAATATTGCAATATCAAAATGTCACAGAAATCATGCGAAAATTTCAATGGGTTTTAGTGGAATGTGAGGTGAAATCTATCGATTTATTGATCAGAATATTGCTTTTTACAGCTTAAAAATATTTAGAGTTATCTCAAATATCGAGATTTCCGATGGGGACTTGACAACTTTGAATTTAATTTGAGAACGCACCCTTAGACCAATCATCGAACTGTCAATGTCAATTTATTCAGTAAAGTGAAAATTTTCATCATGGTGGAGTACACGAAAGAACAACGTTTGCAAGTTATAAATACCACCAACATTCGGAGTCGGTGACCGCAACTTTAAGAGCCTTAAATCCAATTTTCGGTCATAATTCGCACCCTAGTAGACAGGCAATCACAAGTTTGGTGCAAAAATTTGAGTCTACATATTCGCTGTTGGATGTTGTCGTGCCAGTGAGACAAAGAATCGGTGGCAGTAACGAAAACATCCCTGCCGTTCGGGCCTACGTAGCCGACGACCCAAATCAGTCAATTCCACGGCGTTCTCAAGAATTGGGCATCTGTCAGACCACTCTATGGAGAATTTTGGGTAAGGAACTTGGTTTACACCCATACAAGATCAAGATGACTCAAGAATTGAAGCCGTTGGACCATTTGAAGCGACGTACGTCCTCCGATTGGACTCTGGAAAAGCTGCGCACGATCATATTTTCATCGAAAAATCATCTTCAGCGATGAAGCTCATTTTTGGCTCAATGGCTTTGTCAATAAGCAAAATATGCGTTATTTGTCCACTGAATTACGGCTGAATAGGTATGACAAATCCACACCGAATAAGCCATGGAAGGCTGTGTATGCCGTAATCAGGTCCCCCCGCAGACGGCGAGCCTCGAATGACGTGAGGTGCATCACGGAAAGTCTTTCCTCGTAGGGAGGTCTCACAAATCCGTACGACATCCTAGTAGCCCCACGCTGGACCGATTCAAGTAAACGGGTATCTCTGTGAGGAATAGGTGCCCACACGGGACCGGTGTATTCGAGGATTGGTCGAATGAAGGTAGTATATAGGATTCTGCAGGTCTGAGGGTAACATCTTCCAAAACTCTTTCGAATCATGTAGAGCATTCGTTTGGCTTTGCTGGTAATAGCCACAATATGTTCTGACCACGACAGGTCCTCAGTGATAACTACTCCAAGATCACGGTGGGAGGATACAGATTCGATGACATGATTGGACAAATGGTATATCTGTCGTGGGTTATTTTTACCTTTGTGGAGAACTCTACACTTGTCTATATTAAGTGGAATCAACCACGTATTGGGCCATCTCGTGTTTGCATGGGTGAAGGGATTCCCATAGATTTTGGCATAGTCGGCAAACAACGAGCAAGCCGACTTTACCACTGAAGGCAGGTCTGATGTGTACAATAAAAAGAGGAGCGGGCCCAGAACATAGTCAGCTGAGGCATCAGTCAACAACTCTACAAAATCTTACTTGTCTATTTTTACTGTGCTTTGTTTTGTTTGTGCGCGAAAATGCCCAAATTCAAGCCGAGCAAGCGTCATTCGCGGGAAGTGTTGCTTTTTGCATTTCATTCGAAAAAAAATGCAGCTCAGGCACGTCAAATGGTTGTAGAAGCTGATGGTGAATGTTGAATTAGAGAAATAACGTGTCGGGAACCGTTTCATAAGTTCAAAAATGGCGAATATGACGTGGAAGAAAAGGAACGTCCTGGACCCGTGAAAAAGTTCGAGGATGCAGAATTGGACACTTTGCTGGATGAAGATTCTTGTAGGACGCAACAAGAACTTGCAAATTTATTAGGTGTGACTCAGCAAACGGTTTCTCGTCGCTTAAAATGCTTAGGAATGATCCAGAAACTGGGACATTGGGTGCCGTACGAGTTGAAGCCGAGGGACATCGAACGGCGCCTTTTCACGTGCGAACAACTCCTCTAACGGCAAAACAGAAAGGGTTTTTTGCATCGTATCGTGCCCGGAGATACACTATGACAACCCGAAGCGGAAAAAATCGTGGGACCTCCTGGCCATGCCTCAACTTCAACAGCGAAACCAAACATTCATGGCTCGAACTTGATGCTGTGTCTTTGGTGGGACCAGCTTGGTGTAGTGTACTATGAACTCTTGCAACCAGTCGAATCCATTACAAGAGCCCTCTACCGGACGCAACTAATACGTTTGAGTCGAGCGTTGAAGGAAAAACGCCCGCAATACGCGGAAAGACACGAGTTCTGCATGACAACGCTCCATGTTTCCAAGGTCGTCAAAACATACCTAGAAACATTGAAATGGGATATCCTACCCTACCCATCGTTCTCTCCTGACATCGTCCCTTCTGATTTCCACCTATTCCGATTGATGACGCATGACCTCGCCGACCAGCACTTTCGTTCTTACGAAGAATCCAAAAATTTGGTCGATTCGTGGACCGCGTCAAAAGACGCACAATTTTTTCGACGAGGAATTCAGAAGCTGCCATAAAGAAGAGAGAGAAAGTTGGCTAGCGATGGAAAATATTCTGAAGAATGAGTATGTAACAAGTTTTTTATAATAAAACCTCAAATTATGAAGTAAAACGGAGGTTTTCTATTTGTACGCCCATGTAGAATCACCCCTTTTATACATATTATATATTTTGAGGTCAAGCAACATTTGAAGGACTCACAGTATAACAGGAAACGTTTCATGGAGAAAAAATAGTTGTCTTGAACTCTAACAAGAAAATTTACAACCCGAAATTCTGAGCAGTTTTCCCTTAACCTCTAACAGGTCATCGTCGTTAATCGCCCTGTATAACAAAAAGCCCGAAAAAGACGAATTCCAATATCTCTCCTCCTTTTTCCAATCACCACGACAACAGACATCATCACTATTCAAATGGCCATTTTATTCTAATCGAAATGGCGTTTTTACGTGAACTATATTAAAATGAGTGTAATTACGACAATTATCTAAATATATCACTTGTAACAATTACATCAAAGGTCGTACTGAATCCCATTCAATGGTTCCTGTTTCGATTTTTACGTCGAACGTGCATATCATTAATTAAAAATTAAAATTCCTCGTTTAGAATACAAAGCAACTATAGGATACTGTGCGTTGGAATTGATTATAAACCCGAAGATTGAGGCCAGAACTAGAAAAAAAAAGAATTAAACGAAACTCGGTGCTTTTAAAATCTGAACATAAAATTCAAAAATATATTTTTTATGAATATTATTGTATTCCATCGATCATCTTTCATCATTTCCCCAATAATTAAAACAAAATATTTAAAATTCATATTTAACCAACGATATTCCGTTAGATCTAGACTCTATTTAATATCTCACCTTAAGAAACCGCGTAAAAAATCCAAAAAGAAGACGGCAACTTCGAAAACACAGAACTGGTATTATAGCGTCACAGAAATCTGCGTCACTGTGCGAATGGAAAAGGCGCAAAGTTAGCGCTCAACCGTCCGCTGATAACTGACGGATGGGAATTTATCGATGCCGAATTTCCGAGTGATATTGACCCAATGACGACCGTGACGAGTGACTGATAAGATGGTTTCTGCTGCTTTTCATGAGGATGATCAAGGTCAGAACGTCCTCCAAGTAGGTCGAGTGATATGAACATCAGATGCAGGGTCGGAAGATGCTTTTTATCGCAGGTTTTGCCATATTCGAGATGAACGAAGTTCGGGGAGTCATTTCGAGTAATGAAATTTAGGCATAGAGTACCAAACATAATCTATGGAAGCGTGACATCCCTAAACAACAGCTGAGATCATGGTTCATGAATAATTGTCGAATCGATAAGAATACCATAGAAATATCTGATTAGATATTTTGGTAATTTTAACACTGTATACCTGTATATTTTTGCGTCATTTACACCAGCTACACTTCAGTTCTACGTATTATTTTTGATATACTAGCACTAAGATGTCGCTCTGAACTTGTGTCTGTCAGCGTGAAGTAACTTGTAATCTATATTTTGGGTTCTTGTGAAAAAATTTATTCATAATTGTGGCGAATTATATTTGATTTTTGAATTTCCCGCCATTGGCAAAAGGCGACAACGCCCTCTATTAACTGTCGTTAGGTTAAGTCTATGACTATTTGTAAGATGTCAAGTTATCTATGTGTCTGTGGTTTTGAGAGGCCGCCATTCATTCGTTCGTTTCCCGCACTTCAAATGAAAAATTCAGATTATACCTCCTAGTGCCTTTTATATTTTATTTTCGCAGTTGGCGTGACTGATACGAAAATTGACAGATTATAGAATTTGAATAATGCGTTCGAATTTTAAAATAATTCAATTCGTGAATTAAGTGTGTCTGAAGGATTGGATTCAACACCACCAGAATTGAGAGAAATTGTCAATAATGTTGCAAATAAACTCATACCACAATATCCAAATCCTTGTATGAAAGAGAATAGGTGAATTTTCTGATATTCGACATGCAGGATGATTCAAAATTTGAGAAAGGCAAATCTCTAATACCATTTTTCTCAATGAAAATAAGATTTTTCCTCTCAAACATTTTTTCACTATCTACATCTCAGAATAAAGAACCACAGGAAGGAGCATAAGATTTGAAATTTTTTAATGGAAAAGGTATATGAGGATGGGCTGATATAAAGACTTGATTCAGTTCAAAAAAACAGTTTCATATAAAAGAACGCGATTTTGAAGTCGTTTATTCTGATCAAAAATCAATAATATGAATTAAAATAGAACTTGTATACAAGTAGTATGGAAGGGCGATTAGTAAAACTTGTACTTAATTTTTGAAATGAACAAATGATAGTTCATACCTTGTTATTTTTAATGAAATTTCCATTTTTGGGCTGCATAAACCTTAAGGTAATTTATTGTTACAGAAAGTAGTGAACAATAGTTCAATTACCAAATTAATTTCCAATTTTTTGGCATATATTTATCAGCATGCAGAAGAATGCTTTGAACTGGAAAAAATAAAACCAATACCAATGCCTGTCAACAGGTTTTGTATGTGCTTATTATATTTTTGAAAAAAGATTCACTTCTACCAGTAGGTAAAATATTATAAGAATGATTATTCTTTGCAGAAGCATATACTATATACTTTATTTTCATAAATGGAATCATTAGAATTCAAATCCAAAAAAAAAATTATTTGATCAGAAAAAGGAAGGGATAAATAAATATTGATGGTGATGATTAGTGAATGAAATAACAAGATACACAACTAACCATTTTGAATTCACTTCTTTCACAACTTTGACAACAAATGTTAGGTTATTTATCAGGAATGTTGAGAGAGAATAACTAACAGATGAGTCACACCTGGTTCCCTAAGATGGCCGTTTCCGTTCACAAGATTTTCAAAGAGAGAACCCGGTGTGCTCCTTCCTTCCTTTCCCTATTTTATATTCTATGATCTACATGGTTTAATATTGACAATTGACATGCAATGGACGCGTGTTGACATTCGAAAGGATAGGATGTCAGTGTTGTCAACCACAAAACGAAAAATATAACTAAAAACAATGCTGTAATGAGTTCATTACAGCACTGTTTTTAGTACTGTAATGAAATCATTACGACACTGAAATAGAGAAATATCATTAACCGCTTCTTGAGGCGTAAATCGTTGTCCCCGCAGCTTATTTTTGCGCGCTTGTAATAGTAAAACACCGTGCTATCGTTTTACCCAAATATCTGCAATCTTCGAATATACAGGGTGTCTCAAGTTCGAGTGCCTATTAGACGTTTCTGGAGAACTAGACATATTTGAAATCTGAAAATTGGGATTATGATATTGTTCGAAGTTCTCTACAGAGCTAAAATATTTTCGAAGCCCAAACACTTCCAGTTATACAGGGAGTGAAAATAAATTCGACAAAAAAAGTTTTTTCAAGTTTTCCATTCCTGGTATGATCGAGTATTCAATAGTGAATACATTTCTGTTAAAACCATTGTATTAAATCGAATAGTTTACAAAATATCTAAAAAAACTGGAAAAAAAGTCAAATATGTTCAGTCAGTAATATGTTCATTATTCTTATTTTAAATATCCTGAGCGTAAACCGTTTTTACAACATCGAAGAGGAAGGATGTGAAAAGGTCATGCATCTTTTGGATTTCAAAAATATCATCACAGGGTGTTTCAAATTTTGTGTTGAAAATTGTGATCTTAAATTGGCCATAACTTCTGTTTTTCAAATTAGAACCCTATTTTTTATAATTGTGTTGGATTCTGCGGTCAAAAATAATGATAGTTTTCTCACATGATTATGCTCCTAAAATCAATAATTTCTGAGTTATTTGAGATTTTCTGGATTTATGGTGTACGTAGAGTCAAATTCTTCGAATCTGATTCATGAGGATATTCTGTGAGCATTTCATCCCATTTATAATTACAAGTGTCAGACAGGTCTTATTGTTAGTCGTTATGAAAACCTCAAATAACTCAGAAATTATTGAATTTAGGAGCATAATCATGATATCATTATTTTTGACCGCAGAATCCAACACAATAAAAATAGGGTTCTAATTTGAAAATAGAAGATAAAATTTAAGATCACAATTTTCAACACAAAATTTGAATTTTTTGAAATAATTCACATCCTTCCTCTTCGATGTTGTAAAAACGGTTTACCTCAGGATATTTAAAATAAGAATAATGAACATCTGACTGATTTTGTTTTTCCAGTTTTTTTTTAGATATTTTGAAAACTATTCGATTAATGGTTTTAAAAAATGTATTCACTATTGAATACTCAAAGGAATGGAAAACTTGAAAAAATTTTTTCTCGAATTTATTTCCACTCCTGTAAATTTTTAGGCTTCGAAAATATTTTAGCTCTGTAGAGAACTTCGAATAATATCATATTCCCAATTTTCAGATTTCAAATATGTCTAGTTCTCCAGAAACGTCTGATAGGCACTCGAACTTGAGACACCCTGTAGAGCCGAAAATGGTCTTAATCGATTGGGATTGACTTCCTGATAAGGAATACAGTTTCAAACTCGAGTATGTCCGTCCGTCCGTATACCTATCTTCCGAAAGAGATGACCAAGAATTTTCAGTTACGACCATCTGAAAATTGATTTCCTCTATAACTCCTATAATATCCATCGGATCTTAGAACCTAGAAGATATTTGAATTAGATTGAAACAAATACTATATGGATCAATAAGTCCCGAGACTAACCCAGAGATGGCGCTCGTAGTAAACACGTCTTTCTAGACTACTTTGCTTGAAGCGTGTCAAAATTTTAAGTCGATCCGACCAAAAACAACTAAGTTATCGGGGTTGGAGTAAATTCGTTTTGTAGTTTGTTTAAAATATGGAAAAAACCGAGTTTCGTGTTCTGATAAATCATTGTTTTTAATGGGTAAAAACACCGTTGAAGCGGAACAATGGATTGAAAAATGTTACCCGAACTCTTGTCCATCAAAAGCAACGATTTGTCGGTGGTTTGCCGAGTTTAAACGTGGTCGTAACGACACAAATAACGCGGAATGCTCAGGTAGACCTGTGGAAGTCGTCAGCTGACAAAATCATGGCGTCAGTTTTTGGGATACGCTTAGCCTGATTTTCATTGACTACCTCGAAAAAGGTAAATCGATCAACAGTGATTATTATATTGACTTGCTGGTGCGTTTGAAGGAGGAAATCGCAAAAAAACCCTGTCACAAGTCGATGAAAACAATGGCAAAATTGAACGAATTGGGCTTTGATCTGCTTCCCCACCCCCCATACTCGCCAGATTTAGCCCCCAGTGACTACTGGCTCTTTGCTGATCTTAAAAAAATGCTCCAGGGAAAAAGATTTGGCTCAAATGAGGAGGTCATCGCTGAAACTGAAGCTTATTTTGAAGCGAAAGATAATTTTTTTATAAACATGGTATTGAAAAATTGGAAAAGCGTTGAAACGATTGTATCACCCTAGAAGGTGATTATGTTGATGAATAAAAAAATTTACAAAAAATTTTGTTTTCATTGTTAGTCTCGGGACTTATTGATCCATGTGTTAGGCTTGCAAAATTTCGCAGAAATCGACACGCTAGAAAATTTTTAATCATTGTTTCAATACTTCATACCTCATAGTATATCCGACCTACTTAAACAAAAGTTTGTGAATGTATGGACGTTATTGATATCATATTCTTGAATTTCACTTTAGTATCTTCCTTTCACCAGAATATATGATTATTTTTCGATTTACTTGAGAGAATAAAGAAATGTCAAAAAGTCCGTCAGAAATTTCAATGCTCCATACTTTCAGATACGTATTCGACCGACATCGGTCGGACTTATTAACCAGTTCTAGAATTAAGGGTAATGGCATGCAGACGAAATTCGACATTTGAAATTCCGGAAACGCATGTGAACGCGTTGAGGAAAGTTAAAAAATATAACTTTTGTGCAAAACCGAGATAATCGCGTAATACCCTGTAGTTTTGATTTCGAATTTCCGAAACATCTGCGGGGACATTTAATAATTGTCGGGTACCTACGTCAATTTAAAAAAAATTAACAGATTATCCTCACTCAAATTAAAAATTAATGGTTCCAGTCCAATAATGTCGAGAATTGCTGCAAGTTTTTTGCCTTCTTTTCTATATACAGATAATACTTATGACTTTGAAAAGTACAAATTATTCTCGATTTTGACCTTGCCCGGATGTACCGATAATATGCACTAGTTCAAGAAGCTTGAAAACACTTTAACTCATTTACTTTCAGTTCTTCCTGCTTCCAAGTGGCGACGATTAATTCATCATTATCTCTGAATGATTGAATTAAATTCTTGCTTCTAGCTCAGTAGTAGGCTCAAAATTGTATACCCCAATTTCTTGAATTTCAATAATTTCTGCAAATTCATGCCAAAATGAGAAAAATCTACCTAAGATTTTTATTTGTGCAATCAAATGTATGCCTGTAAGTCTTCACTACTCAAAGGGAAGCCTTAACATACCTAATGAATTATTTCCAATTTAAAATAAACTAGTTTCTCAATGCAAATGAGAATAAGCTCTAAAAAATCAATTGGGCTTTCACTTATACCGAATGTGGAGAAATTTGGGTAAACTTGTGAACTAAATTAACATCAACATTACTTTCTCCAAGCATAACCCAATAAAATTCAACAACAATTGAATATTTCATATTATTGATGAATAACAAGAAGCGTTTCATTCATAGTTCTGTAAAATACCAACATTTCACTAATTTGCAAAAATTACACACTGTTTCATCACTTTAATTATTTTTTTAAATTTGTGTTGACGTATTGACAAACGTCACAGGAATGTCTGACGTTTACTCACTTTTTCTTCTGGAATAGGGCGTCCTAAGGTGAATAGCAAACAATAGCCACAAAAAATAAAATCACAAAAACTTTACGAGAACTGCCAGAAATATCTACCTCCGGAGTGTCATAAAAACATACGATCAAGTTTTCGAAGTTCGAAGTGGCCTGATTTTTACGTCCAACCAGGCCGCTAACAAGACATTAATTTGGGAGGGGATAAGGCAGGATGACATTAACGTGACAACACACCTGCCTCATTCGAAAAAAGTTAAATTATCAATCATATTGGCATTAATCAGCAATAAGATAACTGAAACATTATTTAAGGCTTTAAATCATCAATAAATTTATTCTCATCCATCAAACTTTCGTGACAGTAGGAAGATCTGAATCTATACTTTTGTTTCATTCGCTCCACAACTCCACATCGCGTATACAATATTTTCAGCAATATTTCAAAAAAGCTCTAATTAACCAAAACCTGCAAATTATCAGTGAAGCTCCTGGGGCTTTGATTCATCGAGCGCTTCAGCTCGAAAACATTAAAGCATTCCTCACTCAAATGTAAACAAACAAAGTTTGGTTAAGGAGTAGTAAAATACTTGGACACAGACTTTCAGATATTTAATTATCGGTTCTCGTAGCTACAGAAGAAAGAATAAATATGATATACTAATATACCTAATACTCTAATTTATACTATTGTCTAAATAATTCGTTACAATATATTTATATATAGTAAATAATTCCATTTCATTTCACGTGGTAGGTTGTCCCCAGAGATAGTTCCAATGTCTCATATCAAATTTGTGTGAAGTTATCCACGGTTTTGAACGACTGGTGCAACACCACTGCTATTCATACACGGTGTTGCCAAACCTACAATCCTTTCAGATACGTTTACTTCTACGTATTTTTTCTTCAATTTTCAGTGTGAGACAATATGAAACCTGGAAAACAGGAATGAAAAAAACAGTCGGGAGTTTATTGGTTTTTACAATGAAACAAACTTGCAATAACAGCCTAGATTCTATTGACTAAGATTTCTATTCAGTCACGATTTCAACTATCAGAAAAAATTAAATACATCGCGAAATACTTCATGTTCCGTAATTATTTTTTTGGTGGAAAATCGTGTTTCGTTAGTTACATCACAATTAGCAACAAGATGAATTTGGGACGCAGTTGGGGTACTTGAAAATTGCCACGCTTTCTACTCAACGAAGCAATGACATATCTCCTGAAATACTCGTATTTTGAGCTCCGTAATAATTTTTTCATTAGAATATTTGTTTTTAGGAGCTCTATCTTATTCAGTTATCAGATGAATCAGGAAAAGCATCAAGATTCCTCGAAAATTGAAGGATTCGCTGAGCCACGCTTTTTACAGAACGCAAAAGAATTATTACAGACCGAAAGAATTTTTCCAGGTATTATTTTTTTCTGAGAGTTAAAACCTTTGCTATTTAAAAATCTGAATTCGAAGTTTATTACTTCGAAAAAATAAATCTAAGCCACAATTGTTTTCACTCCTGTTTTCTCAGTTTCAAATAGTCAGACATCGAAATTCCGCACCTGTAAACGATTCGGGAAGAATATATTGGTCTGGCAACACAGCGCGACAATCTAAGCGGTATTGCACGAGACGTCCAAAACAGGAGACTGTGGATAATATACTTTTATTTATCTGTAGGATAATTTCACGCCAGTGAAAACTTGAACTCTTGCAGTTTGAAACCTTCGTTTTCACTAGATTTTCAGGGAAGTAAACAAGGAAATTAAAAAAAGTTCTTCGTCACTACCGCTGAACCGAACATAAAATTGTTATAATCCTTCAGTAAATCATCACATTCGAGATTATACCCATTGGAAATGAATATTTGGAATACATGCATGATATGCTTGAATTCAAGCGAAAATCTCACAGATATTTCTATTCGAAGTTCGGCTAATACGTCTGTTAAAGCAAAATTAGAAAAATGCATACCAGAAGTTGTGAGTAGAAGAAAAATTTTGGATTCTATACTTTTAACGGTAAACTGTTATAAAATGCTATCCTTTGCAGGAGTGGAGGAATAGTTACAAAATTTGTTCAAATTGTTCTGAACAAGTAGAAAATATATACAATTTCCGTGAAATTTGTACCAATTTGGATGAGGCTAGGTTCTCATTATGGAAAGAGATTACAAAATCGAAATCAATAGATGTAACTGACCATAATTTTACCTCTAATGGCGAAGCACTTCCTTTAAATGATATTAAGATAGAAATTATTGAATACGAAGAGATTCAACATGAGTCCAATAACTATTTTTGTTTCCACTGTGATGAAATGTTTCAGGTCAAAACTAGTCTAGCCAAACATATAGAAAATTTACACCCAAGATTTAGAAAATATATCTGTAAATACTGTAGAAATCACTATGTGAACAGGAGTTCGTGTATGAAACATGAAAGGCTGTGTTTCGTGAGGAAAGCAAATGTTCAGTTTGAGCCAGTTGAACAATCCTGTTCAGAAATCGGTAATGTTTATATGACTCATACTGAATCACCAATTAGGAATTAGATAATTTCAGGTGACAAGTTTCAAGAAAGTGATGAACAGAATAAATGTGATGTTTGTGAAACAACATTCAAGACAAAGTATCTTCTGAACAGGCATAAAAGAAATGTGCATGCAACGGAGAAAAATTTCAAATGTGACGAGTGTTCAAGAAGCTTTGTTTCTCCTGTTTATTTGAATGCCCACAAGAAATATCATTCTGGTGACCGAAAGCACATTTGTTCATATTGTGGAAAGGGATATAAAACTGCTAGTGATTTATATCATCATGAAAAAATACATGGAAACAAAAGGGCCTATAAGTGTTCAATCTGTGATAAAGCATTTAATACCTCTTCTGATTTACACAAACACAAAATCTGTGTTCATACAGACAGAAATTTATGGAAATATTCATGTGAATATTGTATGCGTAAGTTTCCCTTGAAGACAAACTTAACCGCACATATTAAAACACATACTGGTGAAAGAAATTTCTCTTGCCATTTGTGTGAGAAGAAGTGTATTTCAAAATCGTCTCTTACCAGACATTTAGAAAGTCATGTTGATGAGAAAAGCTTTACTTGTAAAGAATGTAATTTAGGTTATAAACATAAAAAGTCCCTAGAGTTCCATATGGCTAGAAACCATGGAATAGGTAATTTACCAGAAAGAGTTAAAAAATATTTTTGTCATCTTTGCCCAAAATCATACTATTCTAATTGCAAACTTGAGAAACATGTCAGGAGTCATACAGGTGAGAAGCCTTTTAAATGTCCCCTTTGTGATAAGCATTTTGTGGATAAAACCTATATCAAGCGACATTTGAGATCTGCACACGATGAAAATACACTTGATCTACTATGATTTCTTCCCTTATGATAGTCGATTTTAATTTGACACAAACCAAATTCTTATATTTGAAATTAGTAATATATTTCATGCACATCATTTTCTCTTCATTAGTAATTACTTACATATAATTATTTCTCGACATCTATGCAATTATTCAAATTATGAGGAACTCACAAGCAAGGAGCTTCAGCCTGATAAGTTCTTTGGTAGTTTCTTATAGTAGGGTTCGTTGCAGAACATTTTTCGGATAACCACTAATCTGATTTTTTACACACAAATTATTTATCTTTGATGAAAAATTTTATTTTGACAGTGGCTTTGTATAATATTATATTATTATTTTATTAAAATCAGGCATGTCGATGTTTATATACAAAATACTTATAACTCAAATGACAAAATATACTTTTGGTGTAATAAAGATTATATAAATTAATTTTCTATTTCTATTTATTCTGTCCATCTATGAGCACAGTGCATGTTGGTACACACATAATAAAGCCTCATTTCTTCTTCAGCTCTTCTTGTTTGAGCTTGAAAAAATACAGCTTCCCTAAGAAAGAATTTAGATTAACAAGTCAGTAAAGTTGAATTATGTAAAGAAAAAAAAAATAAAGTAACACATACCTATGACCACACTCTGGACAATGATGTTCCTCAGTTCTGGGTAAAGTAGGATCTGAGATGACATCAGCTACAATATGTGTTAGTTCACTGCAAAAAAAGTCGATAAATAAACAGAAACTATACACAATGTACAACTTACTCTATCTCGTGCATAATTTTGTTTACATAAATACACTTCGAATCAGCGTGTTGTCTATAATCGCAATTTCTACAGGCATATAGTAGGATTTTGTGTTCCTTGTCCTCTCTAGGGTACAGCATGTTGTTACTGAAAGAGATTCAATAATAGCAACATTCTCGAGGATTATTTATTCAATTGGTTACCATTCCTGACAAAATCTTATGCCAACAAAACCAGGTCCTTCGCTGTGGGAATCATATCCAGTTGGTCTAGACATGGTATTATTGTGCTAACAATCGAAAGAAATTCAGGAAAACAAATTTGTCTTTACAATCATACAATTTCACTGGATCACACAAACTTTTACTTATTTATGCACACAACCATAGAAGAGTAAAAGTTTAGCACCATAGTGAATATACTTATATTTCATAGAAGATATCTTCATAGACAAATATGGAATAATTTTACTCAATGACCAGCCCTGACTTGCGGTGTTGCCGGAAATCCAAACAGAATATCAAGTATTACAGCGAAATCGGTAGGAAAATTTTTCTCATGAGTGATGAACTCAAATTTGCTGTTGAAAGCTTTGTAAAGAGTTACTCTTATTAAATAATTACTACTTGAAACATATAAATGAACTCAAGGAATATTCGCGGCTTGATTTAAGGTTTAACCTAGACTATAGATTAACGCTAAGCAAATATATTGTGCCCAATCATTTCGGTGATTACCTTACACACAATCAACGTTTCTCATCGGCGTTAGTTAACTATAATATCACGAGTTCAAGAAATATACTTAACGGAACAACAAAATCACTAACATTACCATTAACATAATTGTGAATGGGCCCTAAACCTAACACAAGGCATATAGGTATTTGGACTCTACTTGAAAGTACGTAAATCAAATCATCAAACAAGAACGTGCTGAATCCATTTGATGACAGGAATTATTGCATCCTCGTTCGCCATTCTGTTCCGAACATGAATAGGAGAATACGTTTTGACAATTATTCATTTGTCCCTTTGCAGCAGATTGAATTTTGTGGTAAAAAGTTTTAATTCAACATAATATCTAGGAAGTCGTTAGCTTTTCACAGTTTTTTGGTACCATTAAATTGGTAAAATACCGATAATTATGTAGAACCGGCAACACTGCTTACCTCCTGACAGACCAAATAACCATAGAAGTAAGTGTAAGACAATCTTCATCTTTTATTGTGCTTAGTGAAGACAATTTATCTACATTTTTTTGAGCTTCGAACGAAACTGGCCTGGCCTCGCGTCAGTGCTTTTCTAATTTTTTAATATTGATCATGGCTAGAATATCATTGTATGAAGATACAAAACTAGCAAATTATATGATTTTCTGAAAGTACTGTCTTCAGGTTATCATAAGGTATGGTTTGTAGAACAACTTTTTTTAAATTAGGCGCGTTTGGTAAGTATAATATATAAACAATGGCAATAGCAATGCAATTAATGATGTTCGGTAATGTTTTTGAATTTAATGTTACTGAGAAATCCATTTCGGGGAGTAAATCAAACAGCAAGGACATGTTATAATGCAACAAGGTTTTTTTATTATTTCAGTATTCTATATATACACTATATATTTTTATCATGATTGATTATTCATTTAAAAGGTACGGATTTCAAATCCATAAATTTGTGAACATTGTATTTCATATATTTTAAGTCATCAATAAGTTACAGATTTCCTAAAAAAATCGACTCCAACAAGAAATACTCAATTCAATAGCGTTGGTGATAATTAATTATATTTTTTTATAGATATTGCATTAATAGTTGTTCTATCAAGAACATCACATTTCTTCTTTTTCACAAATAAATTTTCTAATTGTCTAATATTCAATAACATCATGTACAATTATTCAGATTGTTCATGTAAATCTGTTTGAGATCCGTTTTAGGATAATTTTCAAAGAGAGCAGCTCTGTTCTGGACTTCACCTTTTTTCACCCAGTGGCCATATACCCTAAACGCACATCCATCCACAACCTGAAAAAAAATAGCACCTTTTTTATTAACTCTTAAAGTGTGTATTACTTGGATATTTCAATCCATCAAAATTTGTAAATCCAAGTCACTTTAGACATACGCAACTTACAATCTTGTCTGGCTCTATTCTGAACAATGCATGTGAACAACTGGGAAGTGTATGAGGTCTGTTCAAATAGTATTTCGAATTTTGTGTATGTGTATTTGATTTTTTTTTTAGCTTTACATTGGTACGACTTTTAGATCTTTCCAAGGCCTCCGATACCTTAATAATAATAAAGTATGGAATAAGAGGAGTAGAGAAAAAATGGTTCGAATCCTACCTAGCAAACCGTAAACAGCAAGAAATCATTAATGGAAATGGTTCAAAAACTGTATCTAAATGGACACTTATACAACTTGGAGTGCCACAGGGCAGCATTCTGGGACCTATAATGTTCATCATCTTCATCAATGACCTTTCAGACAACATAAAACTGAATCATCATACATTTATGATCAACAATGCAGATGATATAAATTTCACACTGAAATCGCGAACCTAGTACGAACAACTTTGCAAGAGGCAACAAAATGGTTTGAGAATAATGAGTTGTGCATTAACATAGAAAAAACATGCGCTAATCTACTAAAACCCTCACATTCAGGATTTGAAACTCCTTCTCAGATCCATCTAAATGATGGCAAAATGTCTCTACAGACCTCGGGCTGCTTTTTGGGACTCACAATTAATGAAAACTTGAACTGGAGTGAGCATATATCAAAGCTGACCATCAAACTGGGATAGATATGCTATTCTTTGTGTATCCTAAAAAATTACCTAGACAGTGCATCAGTGACGGCTCGTGCCCTCTAGGAGTGGGTCGGCCAGACCAAGCATATATATATGTATAATATTCTCTAGATAAGGGTCGTTGGATATTTCTATTATCGTGGGATAAGGGATGTCGACCGAAAACAAAGATTCTGGTGTTTACTCTTTATTCATATATATAATTACATGAGTACGCTCCTGTATTCTAAGATAGATACATTGTAGCAGTATTAGTAGTATTAATCTTAATATGCCCATGTACAATTTTGCTTACTAAACATATTGTCTATCCTTGACACGCGACGCTCCTCCACAATACAGTTATTGTTTGTTGTTTTGATAAATAGGAGAGACGTCCAACCTGAGGGGGAGATTAGAATTGTTCTTCACTTAGCTTACTTGTAGACGCATAGTTATATTTCAAGTAGTGTTTCCAAATAAAGTGAAATTTTTAAAAAAGCGTTTTCCTCAACAAAATATTTAATTATATACTTATCTTGTAGCATTCAAGATCTTTAAAGGAACCATTTTTTACATGATTACAGTTACCCTGATGAAGGAACAAAGAAGTTACGAAAGCTTGGTTATATGAATAAAAAGTAAACACCAGAATCTTTGTTTTCAGTCGACATCCATTATCCCACGATAATATATTGTTAGAAATATGAAGAAAAATTGCCTAAGCCGCCGCTGGTCCGGGATTAGAAAGAATGCTAATGTAAATAAACACGGAGATGTTTATTGCCTTAAGACCGATTAAGGCAGTTCCGAGAGAAACGGAACAGAGGGCATACGTCCCAGCTCAGGGATACAAGGCCGCTTATTTTTATTCATTATTATTTTCATTCCATATTGGAATTATTAAATGATAACTATTACGATTTTGTTTAATTTATAACATCAGAAGTGGGATAGTGCCTAGTGTTCACAGTGAAATTTTGTGTTTGTGTGGTCCATAAAGGAAATCATTCTCAAGAAATTTCCCAATACTGGGTGATATCGAAAACAGGATTGTGTCTACAAAAAAGTGAAAGAAAAACTATGGCTTCATCGGATGGTGATGCGACTCAAAGCTTACTGGCGGAGTTAGTCAAAGTGCTACTGTCTCAGAGGTCTGGTGAACAGGTAGATTTACCGTATTTTAAACCCGAAATTAATGAATCACATAAATGGGTGAGTTACGTTGAGACTATTAAGCATGAAGTAGGATGGTCTGATGTTCAAACCTTAGCAAGGATTGGTCGTTTTTTATTAAACGAAGCAAAAAAAAAATGGTTTGAATGTTGGAATCCAGATCAGAGAGATTGGGATACTTTCCGTATCGATTTCATTGAGGCATTCCCTCCGAAGAGAAATAAATCTTGGTCGCATGTTAGAAGAGGCGACAAAATTTTCAAGTGCTTGTGTAAACACTTATGAATCCCATGTGCATGAGAAGTCAGCTTTGTTGAATAATTTATGAGCAAACTGGTGTGAAGCCGATCGGGTAGAATTGATTGTTCATGGAATTTATGAGTTAGAGATACGTAACGCTGCAATGAATGCTAACTGTCGCACTATTTCCGATTTACTAGTTTTCTTATCATCGTTTGTCAAAACTCCACGATTTAGCGATGGTCAGCAACGAATGATTGGACAAGACAATTCTCTCAAGCGGAAATTTCCTTTTTCCGACAAGAAATCAATGAGTAATGCAAACATTTCTAAGAAGTGTTTCCAATGTGGTTTAATGGGACATGTTCGAGCTAATTGTCGTGCTAAAAACACCAAACCCCAGTCAGAAAACAAGAACTTGCATGTCAGTGAACACGATGTTCCCAGTACATCTCGAAATACCGAGAGCTGTAGTTTTTGTGCTAGAAAAGGTCACAATGTTTCAAATTGTTTTACAAAATCGGCTATTGAAAAACGTCGAAATATTAATCTGTGTTCAACAGGAAAACCTGTCGGTTCAACAAAGATTTTCATCGATGGCCATCAATTTTGGGCACTAATTGATACCGGTGCTGACTTATCTCTCATTTCCGACAGATTTTTGCATTTATTTGAAAATAAGGTAACCTCATGTAACATTCTTTTGAAAGGGCTTACCAATGTTACTATTGAAGCAACAAAAAAATTTGTTGGTTCCACAAACGTAACTAATGTGGACATTCCGATTACCTATGTTTTCATTTCCGACAAGAATTTTGATTACGATGTTTTGATTGGGCGTAATATTTATGAAGACCAGAGCCTTGTAACCATAACTGATCATGAAGGATCACGCATCATGCGCCGTCAACTGCCTGGAATCAACCGGGTTGCTGAAGGTTTCAGTTCCGAAATCACTGAGGTCGATGTACCTGCAGATTATCGAAATGATCTTCAGATACTTCTTCGAGATTTTAGTGGCATGATAACAACTGGAAATAAAGTAGGTGTGGTCAAAAATGTAAGCCTTCAAATACGGTTAACAAAGGACGCCGTGGTCGTCCGAAATCCTTACCGTTTACCTACTACCGAAAGAGAAGCTATTCGTGAAATCACAGAAGATTTGATGGCGAACAGCATTATACGACCTAGTGAATCACCGTTTGCAAGTCCTGTAATATTGGTCAGAAAAAAGGATAAATCATTCAGGATGTGTGTTGACTATTGCGAACTCAACCGGAAATTAGAGAATATGTTAGCATTGTTTGGAACTCCTAAACAAATTATAATGGATGCTACTACGTCGTTCAAAAACACAACATTTCCGAAGTAAATGGAGCAATGGGGTATTGAACATCACTTTGTTAAACCTGACATACATAGAGGAAATGGACAGGTCGAACGCTTTATGAGAACCGTTCCAAACTTATTGAGGATTAAAACTCAAGTAAAAGCAGAATGGCCGAGTGGTTTATGTAAAATCCAGCTTGTTCTCAACACAACTGTCCAGAAATCGACCAGTTCGACCCAACTACAATTGCTCTTGGGAATCAAGGATCGACACCATTGATACAGGCGTTATTGAAAAATGTGTCAAAAGATCTGACTCCAATACGAAACACAACTTTAGATAGACAAAGGGTGGCAGAAAGACTGCCTTCAACATGCAATCTTGATAATGTTAACAAGAGGAGAAGAGATAAAGTTCAGTACTCGCCTGGTAACTTCGTGCTGATGCATCGTGATTCTCAGATGCATATCAGTAAGAGCGATTATGAGTTTGTTGGTCCATACGAGGTGGTGAATTGCCTGAATAATGGACGCTATGAAATTAAGAAGGTTGGCACAAATATCATGACCAAAGCTGCTAAAGAACAGCTCAGACGATGGCCTGTGCAATGGGCTTTGAATGAAGTATTAAATTTTCTTGAGTCAGAAGAATTTGCGGAAAATGAAGGTTATTGAACTAACAGCGTTGCTGTTATTTCAATTTTTGATTGGTCTCTGCTCCATGCGTGACAGAGCCAAGTGATAGCTGAGGTTATCACAGGTACAATTTAAAATTTTTGATTGGTCTCTGCTCCATGCGTGACAGAGCCAGGTGATGGCTGAGGTTATCACATGAACAATTTCAATTTTTGATTGGTCTCTGCTCCATGCGTGACAGAGCCAGGTGATGGCTGAGGTTATCACAGGTACAATTTCAATTTTTGATTGGTCTCTGCTCCATGCGTGACAGAGCCAGGTGATGGCTGAGGTTATCACATGAACAATTTCAATTTTGATTGGTCTCTGCTCCATGCGTGACAGAGCCAAGTGATGGCTGAAGTTATCACAGGTATAATTTTAATTTTTGATTGGTCTCTGCTCCATGCGTACAGAGCCAAGTGATGGCTGAGGTTATCACAGGTATAATTTTAATTTTTGATTGGTCTCTGCTCCATGCGTACAGAGCCAAGTGATGGCTGAGGTTATCACAGGTATAATTTTAATTTTTGATTGGTCTCTGCTCCATGCGTACAGAGCCAAGTGATGGCTGAGGTTATCACAGGTATAATTTTAATTTTTGATTGGTCTCTGCTCCATGCGTACAGAGCCAAGTGATGGCTGAGGTTATCACAGGTATAATTTTAATTTTTGATTGGTCTCTGCTCCATGCGTACAGAGCCAAGTGATGGCTGAGGTTATCACAGGTATAATTTCAATTTTTGATTGGTCTCTGCTCCATGCGTACAGAGCCAAGTGATGGCTGAGGTTATCACAGATACAATTTTAATTTTTGATTGGTCTCTGCTCCATGCGTACAGAGCCAAGTGATGGCTGAGGTCATTGCAGATATAATTTAGAATTGATGAGTCTTATTTTGGCAAGTTATTGCAGTACCTACTAGTGTAGTAGGTTGAAGTATTCTGGTACTATCAGGAAGGATAGATTTTGTTTTTGTAATTTTTCAGATGAATTGGCAACTGAAGAGGGTGCCGAGAGCGTCACCCTGTCAGGAAGGCCGTGTTAGAAATATGAAGAAAAATTGCCTAAGCCGCCGCTGGTCCGGGATTAGAAAGAATGCTAATGTAAATAAACACGGAGATGTTTATTGCCTTAAGACCGATTAAGGCAGTTCCGAGAGAAACGGAACAGAGGGCATACGTCCCAGCTCAGGGATACAAGGCCGCTTATTTTTATTCATTATTATTTTCATTCCATATTGGAATTATTAAATGATAACTATTACGATTTTGTTTAATTTCTAACAATATATTATATAATTTAGAAGCAATTTTCTTGGGATTAGAGCACTGGATTGAAATTAGGATTCCATCTTTTTTTTATTAATACTTTATACTACATATGTTTCGGCGTACATTGAGCCTTTTTCAAGTTTACAAGTTACAGTGACAATCATATCTAAAATGTATAACTGTCCAACAATTCATCTTAAAACTTAGTAAAATTAAAATCATATTCATCATGTTGTGAACGCTGTCAATTAGAATTATTCTAATAATGGAAAACCTGTTATCTACTAAAAAACTAATCAAATCACCGCAATTTGATACTACCTCTCTTACACTTGTCATCTGGATCACTCAATTTCAACTTGTAACCGAAAACTAACAAAAACTCGTACAACCCTACACCCTAACATCTTACTCCAAACTACTGACCTAGTGAACTGAACTCTGATAATCAAAGTGTAAACACACGCAATGAAATTCTCATATACCCCCTCCCCAAGGGTATCTTGGCTGACCTAGTCTTTGAAAAATAAATAAGTCGTGGGTTGCTATTTTGCTATTTTCAGTTACTAAGAATGAATTTTTATGGTCAGAAAATCACAAAATTTATTCCATACAGTACGAATACACTTTTTTCTGAAATTGAAATAATATTCAAGTACTTATGATAATAGTCATTTGAGGGTGAAAATTTCAATTATTAACAGGATATGTGACAAAATTTTGAATACATAATGATTTCTCTTTCTATTTCAAATTTAGGATTAACATATGAAGATGTCGGATATTAAATTACAATTTTTAATTCGATATTTGCAATAAACATCGATAATAATAAACAATTTCACTCGCCTGCCGGTTTACATAGGGACGGCCCAGGGGTTCTGGGCCGACCTCGCAAGTGTCACAGTCAAGGTATTGTAGAGTTCCATAATAGGAACTTTGAGCGACGTATGTGTTGAATGAAATCATAAACTGAAAGCTGTGGCACGGCTGGCTGAGCTGCGTTATTACGTATAAGGACAGATGCAGGAACTTGGAATAAAAATTATTTGAGGTGTTTGACCGAAATAATGTGTACTTCAATGTGTTGAGTGGAAACATGAGATATATAGAGGGCAGAGGGAAAGATACTAAGAGAATTTCTCGAGATTTAAATATTGCTATTAATTTTTCAAATAAGTTTCGATAAAAAAAATATTTATTTTCACCTTCTCTTTTTCGGTTGCGTTTGGGTCGGCCCGGCCGACCCTGCCTACCCTGACGAGCCGTCACTGCAGTGCATTAATGAAAATTATTTATCAAGCAACTTTTGAAGCTAAGATAAGGCATCATGGAGGAGCAAGTAATATAGAACAAGTATTCAAGATTGAAAAGCGAGCTATTTGCACAATTATAAGAATGACAAGTAGAGAGTATTCCTGAAAAATGGATTACTAACGACAACTGCCATACACATCCAGGAGTGCTTGATATGCCTATTCAAGACCAAGAACCACTTTGAAACCAAAACCCCACCACATATAACACAAGAACAGTAGAATTAAAATTTCCAAAACACTAACACTAACAGAGAAAGGCCCTGAATATGGTTGTATAAAGTATTATAATAAAATTGCAAACTTCATAAAAAATTCATTGAACCTTAAGCTATTCAGAAGGTAAATCTACAAACTATTGCTGCTCATTGAACCATATACAAGAGAAGAAATTTTTGAGATACACCATCAAAAATGAAAACAAATATAATTATCAGGCGTTGAACCCAGTGACACTATTTCAATTAAATTGGATAATGTAATGTATATACATATTCTTTATTTGAAATAAAGTTTGTTTATTATTATTATGTTCCTTACTTATGTTTGCAAGGTGGTTTAATGTTTAGTTAAATTTTGATAGCTTGTATATGTCTTGACTTGTCTGCGTTTCTTACCAATTCCAAAAAATTAATCAGATCTTGTAAAAAATTTTGTGTGAAAAACAACAAACAGAAAAACTTATTCATAAAAAAAAATAGAACTGGAGTTCCGCAGGGCACAGTGCTCATTCCACTTATTTACCTAATATATGTTGAAAAAGTTGTCATATCAGAACTGCTAAGGAAATTCTTCATATTTGCAGAGAAAATTTCAGTAACTTTTTGTTATCAGAAATGAAGCACCAGCTACACTTTCAAGACTTGCTTTGATGGTAATATTACCTAGGTGTACAAATAGAAAACCGACGTTTTACTTCAAAATTTGAGGTAATATACTCATTCTTCTAAATGTTTTCCATCACTAGCCACAACTTTCTCCCATCTTTGTGGCAACTTCTGAATTCCTCGTCGAAAAAATTGATCGTCTTTTGACGCGATCCACGAATCGATCCAATTTTTGGCTTCTTCGAAAGAACGAAAGTGCTGGTCGGCGAGGTCATGCGTCATCAATCGGAATAGGTAGAAATCAGAAAGGGGATGTCAGTAGAGTACGGCGGGTGGGGTAGGATGTCCCATTTCAATGTTTTCACGACCTTGGAAACATGTAGCGTTGTCATGCAGAAGTATTATCTTGTCGCGTCTTTCCGCGTATTGCGGGCGTTTTTCCTTCAACGCTCGACTCAAACGTATTAGTTGCGTCCGGTAGAGGGCTCTTGTAATGGTTTCGCCTGGTTGCAAGAGTTCATAGTACACTTCGCCAAGCTGGTCCCATCAAATACACAGCACCAACTTCGAGCCATGAATGTTTGGTTTCGCTGTTGAAGTTGATGCATGGCCAGGGAGGTCCCACGATTTTTTCCGCTTCGGGTTGTCATAGTGTATCTCCGGTTACGATACGATGCAAAAACCCTTTCTATTTTGCCGTTGGAGGAGTTGTTCGCACGTGAAAAGGCGCCGTTCGATGTCCCTCGGCTTCAACTCGTACGGCACCCAATGTCCCAGTTTCTGGATCATTCCTAAGCATTTTAAGCGATGAGAAACCGTTTGCTGAGTCACACCTAATAAATTTGCAAGTTCCTGTTGCATTCTACAAGAATCTTCATCCAGCAAAGTGTCCAATTCTGCATCCTCGAACTTTTTCACGGGTCCAGGACGTTCCTTGTCTTCCACGTCATATTCGCCATTTTTGAACTTATGAAACCGTTCTCGACACGTTATTTCACTAATTCAACATTCACCATAAGTTTCTACAACCATCTGACGTGCCTGAGCTGCATTTTTTTTCGAATGAAATGCAAAAAGCAACACTTCCCGCAAATGACGCTTGCTTGGCTCGAATTTGGCCATTTTCGCGCACAAACAAAACACAGTAAAAATAGACAAGTAAGATTTTGTAGAGTTGTTGACTGATGCCTCAGCTGACTATGTTCTGGACCCGCTCCTCTTTTTATTGTACACATCAGACCTGCCTTCAGTGGTAAAGTCGGCTTGCTCGTTGTTTGCCGACTATACCAAAATCTATGGGAATCCCTTCACCCAGTCCCATGTTTTACAGGATGATCTCAATGCAAACACGAGATGGCTCAATACGTGGTTGATTCCACTTAATATAGACAAGTGTAGAGTACTCCTCATGGGTAAAAATAACCCATGACAGATATACCATTTGTCCAATCATGTCATCGAATCTGTATCCTCCCACCGTGATCTTGGAGTAGTTATCATTGAGGATCTGTCGTGGTCAGAACATATTGTGGCTATTACCAGCAAAGCCATGAATGTTTGGTTATAATAATAATAATAATATTTCTTTACTTCAGATAAGATTACAAAGTGGCAATTTGAAATGAAATAGTTTCCTAACAGTAACAGTATCCAATTATTCAACTAAATTTCGCATTGAAGAAATTCCCTAACTCATATGGTTCCAGTTTTACAATTAATGATCTCATTTCTTTCTTAAATAATTTTGAATTATTTAAATTTCTAAGTCTATTCGGTAACTGGTTGTAAATTCTAATACAACTATATTCAGGATGTTTTTCACTCAGAGTTAATCTGTGAATTGGGAAGTTTAAATTTTGTGTTCTTGTGTTATAATCATGATTAGCGTTGTGTCCTATAAATTTATCCTTGTTCCTATGAAGAAATACAGCACATTCATAGATATATAAACCATACACTGTAAAAATATTATTTTGTTTGAATACATTTCTACATGTTTCCCTGAACTTAATACTATATATTGTTCTCAGGGTTCTCTTTTGTAAAATAAACATCTCTTTCAAATTTTGGTTAGTACCCCAGAAAACTATACCATATCTCAGCCTAGATTCAAAATTTGCATGATACAGTATTTTTAATGCTTTTTCACTTAAATATCTTTTAGATATTCTCATGGCAAAATTAATCTGACTCAACTTTTGTCCTAAATATTCTGCATGAATGACAAGAAAGAGTCAATGAATATTTCCATAAATTTTGTGTTATCTGATACAGGAATTTCCTCACCTTCCAATGTTATGCTTGTTGGTCTGCTTTTATTACTTCTGTTGGTGCTGAAAATCAGTAAGTTCGTCTTTTCCACATTTAATTTGAGATCATTATTCCTTAACCATTCTTGTGTCCTATTGAAGAAGTTAGTACCTGTTCTGATTAAAGTATCCTTTTCTTTCGCTCCGATCAACAAACTGGTATCATCCGCATAGTTCAACAATGATTCTTCCTCCTCTTCCTTCACTATGTCTTCTAGATCATTGAGGAAGACAAGAAAAAGAAGTGGTCCCAGGATACTTCCTTGAGCTATACCTCTATTATTTGTCATTTCCTCCGATTCAGCACTCTCTCCATCTTTGTTAATTCTTACTTTTTGTTTTCTATTGCTCAGGTATGATTTCAACCACTTGAATGCCATTCCTCTTATTCCATGGGCTTGAATTATTTTTTTAACAGATGTTCTTGATTTATTGAATCATATGCTTTTGACATATCCAGAAAAATTGCCAGAGCCAGCTTGTCTCCCTCCAACAGTTCTAATATATTTTTTGTTAGTTCAAATATAGCTGTCTGTGTGGATTTTCCCTTTAAGAAACCGTGCTGGGTGTTGGCGAAGAAGTCACAACTGTTCAGAAATTCTGTTATTCTTGAGCTCATTATCAATTCAAATATTTTTGAAAAGCTTGAGAGAATACTAATAGGCCTGTAGTTCCCCATGTCTTTAGGATCCCCTTTTTTTAATGCTGGTTTTATAATTGCTATTTTGAGTTGTTCTGGGAATTCTCCTTCTTTGAATGACTGATTGATAAGGTGTGCTAGGATTCCATTTATTTCCGGCAGAGCCAGTTTAATAATGCTGGTGGGTATGTCATCAACGCCGCTGGTATGTTTATTTTTGAGTGATTTCCCTATTTCTAATATTTCAATTGGGGTGGTTGGTTTTAGGTACATAGATCTGTCATTCTGCCTAAGTTTACATTCTGGCTGTGCCAACGCCTGTGGAACAACATTATTGAAGAAGTAATTGAACTTTTGTGCAATCTCACGTGGAACTCCTTCCATCCCACATTCCCCTGTATTATTCTGTCCTCTGATTTCTTTGCAAATTGTCCACATTGTCTTGCTCTTGTTGTCTGATTTTCTTATTCTTTCTTCGAAAATTTGTGCCTTATTCTTCTTTATTAGTTGGTCATAATTCTTCTTAGTCTTATTGTATAGATCTTTATAGATAGGATTCTTTCTGGCAAACGTCAGTAATATATCTAGTTGGTTTTTGCATGTGTCGATCTCCTCGTTTGAAGGTGTTTTCACCATAAGTTTCTACAATCATTTGAAAATGCAGCACTTCCCGCCAATGACGCTTGCTCGGCTCGAATTTCGCCATTTTCGCGCACAAACAAAATAAAGCACAGTAAAACTAGGTAAGCAAGATTTTTTTTTTAAGAATTGTTGACTGATCCCTCAGCTGACTATGTAACATTTCTGTTGGTACTTATCGACCGATTTGCAATGCTAGTGCAACCTATGGTAAAACGGCGGTTTTCTATTTGTAGACCTGATACTTGAACTGACTATATGTTGTTTATTGATTTGATGTAATACTAAATAACACTTGCTGCATAAAATCTCACCTTTCTCAAAATTTTAATTGTGTATGGATCCCTTTTCGCTATTTCTACACTGAGTGGCTCTGGGGTAAATCGAAGCCTCTGTAACCGTACAACCGCCTGTACAACTCGGAATGCCCATTTAAACTTTTGTCTCGGATCGAATACTCTGTGGTGAATTTTCTGGAAAATCATTGTTTTAAATAGTGATGAAGAAAAAGGTTATTTTACTATTTGATAAATGATAAATTAATGCAATCTTATTCAAGAAAAATCAACCTGTTAGTATTGGAGAAAACTGGTGTATTATATGGATTGCAATTGTCTGGGATAGTAAAATAAATCATAAATAAAAAAAGAGAAACATAGTGGAAACTCATTATTAAGAAAAGACGGCACAACAAACATTTTTTACCGCAGCTATTTCTGAAATCAAACTGTATCTTCTACTGTCTCTACGCAAGGACATTTTCAATGTCGATATATCTTGATCAAACAATTGCTGGAAAACATCGAATATAGAAAAAAAAATTTATCAAGGATAAAGGCGATTTGAATTGTAACATTTCTTACCACTGTGTAGAAGAACGGGTGTTTCAAAGCATCGTCTATTGTTAGCCTCTTCTTTGGGTCCACTACGAGCAGCTGACGAATCAAATCTTTCGGAGCGTCTGTAAATACAGTCCTTGATAAACAAGAAATTGAAAACGGTTTAATTTAATAGTATATTCTAAAATGGGCACCTATTCCAACACGAAATGGGAAATCCGAAAACAAGCGACGAAGGAGCGAGTTTTTGAACGCATGAGTGTTGGAATTGGCTTCTGCAACGAGTATTAGACGATATTTTCTCTATTTCAGTCAAGAATTGTGAGCAATTTATTGGAATTCAATGAAAAATTCAGATTATACCTCCTAGTGCTTTTTGTATTTTATTTTCGCAGTTGGTGTGACTGATACGAAAATTGACAGATTATAGAATTTGAATAGTGCGTTCAAATCTCTACATGGTTTAATATTGACAATTGACATGCAATGGACGTGTGTTGACATTCGAAAGGATAGGATGTCAGTGTTGTCAACCACAAAACGAAAAATATAACTAAAAACAATGCTGTAATGAGTTCATTACAGCACTGTTTTTAGTACTGTTATGAACTCATTACGACACTGAAATAGAGAAAATTATATTATAATTTCCAGTGACAAACCGATGAA
Organism: Micraspis discolor; assembly: GCA_030674115.1. Lineage (NCBI taxonomy): Eukaryota > Metazoa > Arthropoda > Insecta > Coleoptera > Coccinellidae > Micraspis > Micraspis discolor. The sequence continues at coordinate 352,059 of JARTUT010000444.1, read as the reverse complement.
GAATGATAATTTATACTGTATCTATGCTACGATAGAAAACATATCCTTCAATTTAATGAGTTCTTGGAAACAAATAAAAACTTTTAAATCTTAATTGAAGTATTGATGCAGCTTTTTCCTGAATATAATAAGTACAAATAAATCACATGAAATATCTGATAATATTGAAGATAATTTAAAAAGACAATTGTATGATGGATAATGCTTTGACGAGCCATGTTCACTCCGAAAATGAATACTTCCAGTACCGTGGATGAAATTCGTTTTCAAAAAGAAATTGTAGTGAATATTACTCGTATTACTATGATTTTATGTACAGGTTCATGTTTCTACACTGAAATAAATGAATAAACAACATACATATTGAAATTCTTCAAGTAATTGAGGATGCTCCAAACAGTTCTCAGGAAATTGAAACTTGTAGAGAGTTGAGGGGTAAAATTTTCTGAATTTCATTATCTATCTAACCTCACTAGATAGTTCAGTCAATCTGTCGAAAAATAAATCGTTTTGATGGTATAATTACCCGCTCGATGAAATTTGGTACACTTGTTGAAAATGGTGTAACTAAGCTACCTTTGCGATGGCCTCGCTGAAATGTTAGCGGTTTTTTGAAAAACTCAAAAAAAAGTAAAAAAATGCATTTTTCTCGAATTGTATGCATCGTAAAGAAAATTTTATTGAACAAAAAATGTAGAGGACGTTGCGATCTAGATTTTTTGTCATTGGTGCAATGCTGCACGACTAAAAGCGCACAAAGTAGGTGGCGCTTAAGTATCAAAAAGAGTGTTTTTCATGTTTTTCGCCCTGAAAATGTTGTTTTAATGCAAAGTTTAAATATAAGAGTTGTTCCTTACATTATCAACAACATTATCAACATCCTCTCAATGTTATTAACAAAGACAATTTTCAATGTTTTTCAGTTTTGCTTTTCATTTTTTTCCAATGTTGGGGAGTCTTTTTTATGTAGGTGGTTCCCCCCACTAATGAAGTACAAAAAATATAATACTTCCCGAAAAAAATTAGGTCATTTCATTCAACCGATTACAAATGACACGCAATCGTAAATATAAATCAGCTTTCGAAATCCGTTGCTGAAAAGCGTTGCTGCAATGACACCCGTACCTTTTTTATGCTTCCAATGAAGAGGTTCTTTATATACTAGGTGATCGTTTTTATGTACATGTTTTCATTTCATACTGATTGTTTGACAGTTTTGAATCTATGCTAACTCATAGCAACTGAAAAATGTACGGTCCTTAATGAATAGGGCAGGTGACCAAACCGGCCCTTTTGTTAGAACTATGCCAACGTCGCCGGAGAAAGTCACAATAGGACCGAGAAAACTACCGTTAGCAGAACAGTGCTGTATATGCAGCGCTATGTATTACTATAACTTGTAAATGGTAAGTTGTACGAAAAAAATGTTTAAATAAAAGTTGTTGATAATAATGTAAGGAACAACTTTTGCATTAAAACAACATTTTCAGGGCGAAAAACATGAAAAACACTCTTTTTGATACTCTAACGCCACCTACTTTGTGCGCTTTTAGTCGTGCAGCATTGCACCAATGACAAAAAATGTAGATCGCAACGTCCTCTACATTTTTTGTTCAATAAAATTTTCTGTACGATGCATACAATTAGAAAAAAATGCATTTTTCTACTTTTTTTTTGAGTTTTTCAAAAAACCGCTAACATTTCAGCGAGGCCATCGCAAAGGTAGCTTAGTTACATCATTTTCAACAAGTGTACCAAATTTCATCAATTAAACAGGTAATTATACCCACACCAAATGTACAGATTGACTGAACTAAGAGTTAGTGTCAAAAAAATTCAAATAGGTTCTGACAATACTGCTTTTCAACTCTGAATTACAAGTGCCTTTAATTTAAAAAATGAGAATTCTTCTTGAATATCATAACTTTGTCATGTTTCCTATCAATTTGGAATTTACAGGTACGAACTATGTCTTAGAACATAGGGCAGATAGGAATCTTCGATATTTATGGAAAATAAAAAACATGACAATAGTGTTGTTAAGAAGATCCTGAAGGAACAGAAACCATGATAGAATTCAGAGTACTGGAAAAATTGATGTTAAATATGAATATTTGCTCATGAAATGTTCAATTAAATTGTGAATAAAAATAAGGAATTTTCTCGATTTCAGTGTTGGAATGAGTTCATTACAGTACTAAAAACAGTGCTGTAATGAACTCATTACAGCATTGTTTTTAGTTATATTATTCGTTTTGTGGTTGACAACACTGACATCCTATCCTTTCGAATGTCAACAAGCGTCCATTGCATGTCAATTGTCAATATTAAACCATGTAGAGATTTGAGCAGCTGTCAATTTTGTATCAGTCACACCAACTGCGAAAATAAAATACAAAGGCACTAGGATGTAAAATCTGAATTTTCATTGAATTCAATAAATTTCTCACAATTCTTGACTGAAATAGAAAAATATTGTCTAATACTTGAAACTGCGCATTGCTGGCGATTTTTCGATGAAAATAGTATCTTTGTATAAGGTCGAATATAATCTATAGGATGAAATAATTTGTGACCCCCGTAATCCCCCAAAGCACGACAGAAACAACCCCTAAAGCTGACGATCGCTAAAACTAGATGGAAACGGCCGTTGCCGGATATTTTTCTGCAAAATGGGTCTACCTTAACTTATTCAATAAGCCCCATATAATGAAATAATTTGTGACCCCGCGCTTCAATCAGAATTGCCCCCTGTAGAATTAAAAATTCCAAATTCCGTAGCACGAGGAACTGTGCGTTGCTGGCGATTTTGATGGAAATGGCATCCTTTATATTGTTGAATACCATCCATATGTTGAAATAATTTGTGACCCCCGTTATCCCCCCAAAGCACGACAGAAACAACCCCCCAAAGCTGACGATCGCAAAAACTAGGTGGAAATGGCCGTTATTCCATAATCAGATGTCATAACATATTTTTTATGGAATACAGCGAACATCTCATACACAGATAATTTATTACGGGATTACGGGGGGGTCACAAATTATTTCATCCTATAGATTATATTCGACCTTATACAAAGATACTATTTTCATCGAAAAATCGCCAGCAATGCGCAGTTTCAGTGTCCGCCGAATTTTTGAATTCGAGGGGGCTATTCCAGGGTAGGCGGGGGGTCACAAATTATTTCAACATATGGATGGTATTCAACGATATAAAAGGATGCCATTTCTATCAAAAAATGCCAGCAACGCACAGTTCCTCGTGCTAAGGAATTTGAAACTTTTAATTCTACAGGGGGCAAATCTGATTGAAGCGCGGGGTCACAAATTATTTCATTATATGGGGCTTATTGAATAAGTTAAGGTAGATCCATTTTGCAGAAAAATATCCAGCAACGGCCGTTTCCACCTTGTTTTTGCGATCGTCAGCTTTAGGGGTTGTTTCTGTCGTGCTTTGGGGGATTACGGGGTCACAAATTATTTCATCCTATAGATTATATTCGACCTTATACAAAGATACTATTTTCATCGAAAAATCGCCAGCAATGCGCAGTTTCACTGTCCGACGACTTTTTGAATTCGAGGGGGCTATGCGGTGGTAAGCGGGGGTCACAAATTATTTCAGTATATGTGCTGGATTCAGTAGATTATATTTAATAAACCGACATAATTATAATGCAAAATAAATTGTTTTGTTCAATCGTTGCTGAAAAAAGCGTTGCTGCAATGACACCCGTACCTTTTTATGCTTCCAATGAAGAGGTTCTTTATATACTAGGTGATCGTTTTTATGTACATGTTTTCATTTCATACTGATTGTTTGACAGTTTTGAATCTATGCTAACTCATAGCAACTGAAAAATGTACGGTCCTTAATGAATAGGGCAGGTGACCAAACCGGCCCTTTTGTTAGAACTATGCCAACGTCGCCGGAGAAAGTCACAATAGGACCGAGAAAACTACCGTTAGCAGAACAGTGCTGTATATGCAGCGCTATGTATTACTATAACTTGTAAATGGTAAGTTGTACGAAAAATGTTTAAATAAAAGTTGTTGATAATAATGTAAGGAACAACTTTTGCATTAAAACAACATTTTCAGGGCGAAAAACATGAAAAACACTCTTTTTGATACTCTAACGCCACCTACTTTGTGCGCTTTTAGTCGTGCAGCATTGCACCAATGACAAAAATGTAGATCGCAACGTCCTCTACATTTTTTGTTCAATAAAATTTTCTGTACGATGCATACAATTAGAAAAAATGCATTTTTCTACTTTTTTTGAGTTTTTCAAAAACCGCTAACATTTCAGCGAGGCCATCGCAAAGGTAGCTTAGTTACATCATTTTCAACAAGTGTACCAAATTTCATCGAACGGGTAATTATACCCGCACCAAATGTACAGATTGACTGAACTAAGAGTTAGTGTCAAAAAAATTCAAATAGGTTCTGACAATACTGCTTTTCAACTCTGAATTACAAGTGCCTTTAATTTAAAAAATGAGAATTCTTCTTGAATATCATAACTTTGTCATGTTTCCTATCAATTTGGAATTTACAGGTACGAACTATGTCTTAGAACATAGGGCAGATAGGAATCTTCGATATTTATGGAAAATAAAAAACATGACAATAGTGTTGTTAAATAGATCCTGAAGGAACAGAAACCATAATAGAATTCAGAGTACTGGAAAAATTGATGTTAAATATGAATATTTGCTCATGAAATGTTCAATTAAATTGTGAATAAAAAAAAAAAGGAATTTTCTCGATTTCAGTGTTCATTACAGTACTAAAAGCAGTGCTGTAATGAACTCATTACAGCATTGTTTTTAGTTATATTATTCGTTTTGTGGTTGACAACACTGACATCCTATACTTTCGAATGTCAACAAGCGTCCATTGCATGTCAATTGTCAATATTAAACCATGTAGAGATTTGAACGCACTATTCAAATTGAATAATCTGTCAATTTTTGTATCAGTCACACCAACTGCGAAAATAAAATACAAAAGGCACTAGGATGTAAAATCTGAATTTTTCATTGAATTCCAATAAATTTCTCACAATTCTTGACTGAAATAGAGAAAATATTGTCTAATACTCGTTGCAAAAGGCAATTCCAACACTCAACGTTCAAAAACTGGCTCCTTTGTCGCTCGTTTTCGAATTTCGCATTCGTGTTGAAATAGGTGCCCATTCTGCAACTTTTATTAGAATATACTATTAATATTTTCACCTAAACTCGGCTGAAAAACATAATTCACCCTGTTAAGTTATAGAATTGTACTGCTTCTTACCAGATATATCATTCCACTCAGGCGAAGAAAATGAGTATTTAGCTTCCATTATATCTCTCAACATCAGCATTTGCTTTCGGTGCCAAAATGGAGGACAGCCAACCAATCTGTTGAAGAAATATTCAAAATAAATAAATCAATAACGATTTTTTTCAATTCAAATACTCAAACCACAAAATTTGAAAGGAGCATCGCGGCTTCGCCATTCGCACGGTTTTTGAAAACGGTCGTTCTTTCATTTTAACTCGGCGGATCTTTCGACGTCGTGATCCCGTTCCGCACCGCAATGTTATCGCGAGTTGGGTTCTTGCATTGGAAGATGCGGTTCAACAAAAACGCATTAGGGTGATTGAACCATACTTTTTTCAGGGTAATGGTAGTACAACAACCGTCACCGCTCGGCAGTATGTTTAAATGCCCAAAAATTTTGTTGACCCAGAAGACGCACAGTTGAATCAAGTTCTTGAAACCCACCTTTAACTTTCTGTTGCTGAGATATCGATAATCAAAAACAAATGGACGCTTTTCCATTTGAAGACCGATATCTTGACAGGAAGTGGACGTATCAAGGTGTATAAAAAAAGAAATTTAAGCTGAATGAACAGAGTATCCGATCCGTAAAATGGTTGAGCAAAAAAAATTTTTCCACGCCCGTAGACCAGAAAAAAATTAAAATTTTTTTGGTGCTGTTTTTTCTACAATTACTCAAAAACCGTGAAGGGTAAAAAAAATTTCAAGTTCTAATCCAAAAACTAGACACGTGGAGCTACAATTTCCTTTTTTTTTGTTTTTTGTATGACCATTTCTCTCGATGTTACGGCCTGTTGAAAATTGCCTAAAAATATGTGATTTTTTTGATCCCTTCATTTTTTTCAGTAGTGTATATTGTTGTATTCATCCTTAAAATGATATTTTATGCATATCTCCCTTTTTGTCTTCTTTCTGCATTTTTAGACCCTCACAGAAGGAGAATTTACCATTTGGTACTAACCTTTGTGTTTTATTCACCATCTTTGCTTTTCGTTTATTTTCACTTATCTCTAATCTCAGTTATCACAAATCTTAATTATTTCTTATAACATAAAGTAAAATCACAACCATTTTAAACACTTAAATCACTTTGGATGGCTAAACTTCCTATCTGGTGTTCTTAAGGCTTAACAAGTTGTGCTTAGTTTTGTTTTAATAATGTTTGCTATTTTCTTTAAAAGAAAATGTAGAAAATCTCCCAAAGTATATATCGAAATGATTATTATTATGTGAGATTACAGTATACTCACAATGTGAACATAATAACTCCGCAAGCCCATCTGAAAAAAGAAAAAAGCCACTAAATGATAAACAACCAATCGCAATATACATACGCATCTACTTCAAATGAATATCCAGGGGCATCCTCTATCATATTGCATTTTAAAGTTTCTGGAGCTAAAAATGCTGGTGTTCCGCATAGATCTGTGAATTTAAGTTTTATGTAGATAATTCTAACATCAATTTCAATCTGCCATTCAAAAAAATCAATGTTTCTGTTTAACTCACCTCGGACTTCTTCTCCTGGTCTGACCTGTTTGGCCAATCCAAAATCAGTTATTTTAATATTGAAATTATCATCTAGAAGTATATTTTCAGGTTTTAGGTCTCTATGTACAACATTGCGGGAATGTACATGACTAACGCCCTCAAATATTTGTTTCATTATATATCGGGTTTTCTTCTCCGATAGAGCAACTACAGATGTTAAATAATCGAACAGTTCTCCATTTTTGCACAATTCGAAAACTAAGAAAATGAATGTAGGGGATTCAAAAACATCCTGGAGTTCAACTAAAAGTAATCGTTCAAAGATAATATTCATAAATGTACTTGCATTTTACTTATGTATGGGTGTCCAGCTACTAAACGTAAAATTTCTATTTCTTGTCTTGTTGCTGTTAAGGCTAATTCTGTATTTTCAGTACTCAAATCTATTATTTTTGCTGCATATTCTTTACCGGTTTCTTTGTCAATACATCTTCGTACAGTTGAACTTATACCTCTATAAAAAAACAAGGATGCATATATTGATTCTCTCAACTATAAATAGAAAAATTTTTATCAACAAATCGAATGTTACCTTCCAAGTATTTCTTTAGGTTCGTATTTGGCATAGAATTCTTTGGCAGCATGTTTATCGGGTAGTTTATCATCTTCCTCGTCTTTTGCCATGCTGTAATTGTTTATTTGAAACAGTTTTGAAAAAAATCACAGCCTAGTTTTGTAGAAATACGTTTTCAAAATTGTATAAGGCAGGTCTAAAAATATAACTTTTTGCTCATATTTATTTATATAACGAAATTTGAAGGTTAGCTAAAGTACATCAGCACTACTTTATTCAAAAAATGTAAAATAAGCTAGAAATAAAAAACAAACAGCAGAGGAAGGAACTGATTAAGAGATAAGAAATGAATATGATGAAGGTTGCCAAATCTTCGTGTTTTTCGTGATTTTTGTTATAAACTAAAATGGTTATTGAAATGGTATCAGTGGCGGGTTTTTATTGGAAGGAATAATGGTTACTTACCCTATATAAATTAAATGTTTTTCAGTTGGGAAAACTTTGAACAGTCAATGAATAATTCACCAATGTATTATACGTAAACGTGAAAACATTCACATGAAAATTTTTTCTAGGGTTCAGTTCCTCCGATTTCAATGAAATTTGGTAGTTGATACAATCTGCGATTTGTCCGCAAATTTCAATTTTCAATCTGTTAGGAATTAGGATTTTTTTTTAGCAGAGATAAGAAAACAAAAACTTGAACAATAATTGGAGACATGCGACAAAGAACAAGATTCATACACATAAAAAACTTTCACGAGATTAGACAAGAGTATTAGAAATTTTTTCATATAAAAAAACTGCTCATTTTTCATAACAGACATGAATCAGGAATCAGGAGTGATGATTCAAAAAGTTCATTCCATTTCCCTTTGACTCGTGTCGTTCAACATAAGCTGCTTTCCAGTTACCAATAAGGCGCTGGGAGCTCTCCGATCTACTCTAGCCCTTTCCAGTAAACTCGTTTTGTTTCATATAGAGGGCGAAAAGCACCAGAAGTGCAAGCCCCGGGGTTACATGCACCTAACTGGAAAACGACTGTCCTCAGCAATACATGTAATAGGAATACGCACTTCGAATTTTTTCAACTGATTTTTTTATCTCATGGTTTTTTTATATTTCAAATATAATTTGGGAATGCCTATTTCTCTATGTTTCTATTATTATTTTTTTCTTTATTATACTATCAGGAAAATATTGAGAAGCGCAAAGATCAAGCAACTTATGCTATCGGGGTTCCATGATGTTTACTGTTTTGACGTTTGGCCCAATGACACTTTAGTGCCACTTGAGTAAACTTTCTCTACGCCACTGCATCATACTGAAATGATATTCTTCTCCATGAGAACAATGGTACAAGAAAACGAAAATCATTCTTTGGCTGTGATCAAGTCTGAAATTTCTATGATGAGCGTATGTCATAAATGTCAATATGCGCGTATCGTAAACAATAACAAAACCAAAAATAAAAAATTATTCTTGAAATTAAAATTTGACTCTTAATTATAATAGGGGCATATGTGCTGTCATTCCTTACGAAATGTCGGTGAATATTGTGCCAAAGAAGCATAAAAAGCACCGTCTGGAGAAGAGGGAGCGCCATGAGAGTTCCGGTGAAAAGCCTTCCGGCCTCAAATTGATTTTGAAGGTTGGGAGTCAAGGAACCCCAGAACACAACCCGGAATACGGTAACATGAGCGGTTATAATACTGATTATACTATGCCGGAATTGGAAAGTGTAGATCCTCCTAATCCTAACGATCCTTACTACGCTCTGTCTAAGAGTCATATCAAAAAAAGCAAGAAAAAAAAGAAGAAAAAAGACAAGTGTAAAGATAGAGAGAAGAAACATAAGCGTCATAAGGAAAAAAAGCGTAAAAGAGAAGAAAGTGAAAATGAAAATACTGGTAAGTAAACCGATTGTAAGTTAGTATCATTTTCGCTTCGATTTGATCGATTTTTAGAAGTAATTTTGTCACCTTACCCAGTTTTGGGAAGTCCTTCCGCACATAGAGAGCCGCGCACTTGTGTGTTGAAAAAGATCCAAGAGAAAACTCCACTTCAGAAAATGTTGGAACATCTTTTAGGATTGTTAGAGAAGAAGGATCCTCAACAATTCTTTGCTTGGCCGGTAACAGAAAATATTGCACCAGGCTATTCTAGCATAATATCCCAACCCATGGATTTCAGTACAATAAGACAGAAAATCGAAGATAACCTTTATAATACGTTTCAAGTGAGTGATAATTAGTTGAATACAAAACATAAAAGTTAATTCCATTATTTCGGTAGGATTTTGTGGAAGATTTCAAGCTCATGTGCGAAAACGCTATGAAATACAACCATATAGATACGATTTATTATAAGACAAGTAAAAAACTGCTTCAGTCAGGTATGAAATTGTTGCAACCTGAAAAACTCGGTTGGCTCTTCAATTTGATCCCTGAATTGACAAGTGATCATGTTGGCTTTGAAATCACCCCAGAATTGAGGTTAAACAAGCATAGAGATGATAATGATGACGATCATGTCATTGAGGCAAAACGTAAAATGCCACTGACTAAATTCGAGGCCATACCGGATGAATTGTCTGCTGAAGAAATTCTAGTGAGGTCTCAGAATGCTGCAAGGGAGGCTAGGAGAAAATTAGGTAGGTTGATATTCAGTTCATTCACTTTTCCAGTGAACAAACTGTGTATATTTGAATCAAACACAGTTTATCGATATAGAAATAAGCAATATAGATATTGATAAAAATATTGATTGATTTTATCAATTATACCACAATGGACTGATCAAATAGTGAAATAGGTCAAAATGAAAAAGGAAGAAAATACTCAGAACCTATTTAGTACAAAATTGAATAAATTTAGCTACAGTATATGGTTCACATCTATAATATAAAAATGAATCGCAAAATGTGTTGGTAAGCGCATAACTCAACAACGCCTGGACCAATTTGGCCAAATCTTTTTTTAAAATGTTCGTTGAAGTTCAAGGAAAAATTAGAATTATTGCTGAAAAAACCCTAAAAATAGCCCTTTTCTTACTGTTGTCTAAGCAATGTAGGTGTGTTCCTAACGTCAAAGATCATATCTATCAAAACAATGTGCGTGTGTGCGTTGGAGCATAGAATACATAGTTGGAGGAGTTTAATGTCGCGTTCCGAAACTCGCGTTTCTTTTGTATTAGTTTCGGCACGCGAGATAAAATGCATCAGTTTCCACGTCATTACATCAGTCAAACAAAAAAAGTTGTCTGTTACCTAATCTACTGAGTTTGCTTTTGTCAACTGATACACGAAACAAATTCGTATATCGTGTTTTGTGCAGAGTGTTTAGTTAGTTAGTGTTTGTTTAGTTCGTGATTAGTGAAAAAATAATTTATATTTGATATGTCTCCTATAAATATTTTGTATCAAATACGGAATAGAATGGGAAATCCAAATATACAAATCAGTGAAGAAATTTACAATGAAGCATTGATTTCAATTGAGGACATGTGCTTGATCATGTCAAACAAACTATTAATTCAATTAGGCCTGAACGCGCCCAATCTTCCAATGCATGACGCTTTTAACCAAGAGTTGCATCGAGAAAAACTGTATGATCTCAACGCTTTGAAAGAATTAATTCAACAAATCTTCTACTGTTAAATGAACAACAGAAGTATGTATTTGAAACTCTTATGAAAGTAACAAATGATGAAACTGGAGGGATTTACTTCTTAGATGCACCTGGTGGTACAGGAAAAACTTTTTGATTTCATTAATATTAGCAACAATTCGCTCACAAAATAAAATTGCACTTGCACTCGCTTCGTCGGGAATCGCAGCAACTTTGCTTGAAGGTGGTCGAACAGCCCATTCAGCACTAAAATTGCCATTAAATATGCAAAGCAATGAAACTCCAACCTTCAAGGTTTCAAGAACTCTGCAATGGCAAAGGTTTTGCAGCAATGTGAATTGATTGTTTGGGATGAATGCACGATGGCACATAAAAAATCTTTGGAGGCTTTAGACAGAACCTTAAAAGATCTACGGAGCAATAATAACCGATTTGGTGGTGCAATGATTTTATTAGCAGGAGATTTTCGTCAAACATTGCCAGTGATTCCACGATCAACGCCAGCTGATGAACTCAATGCATGTCTAAAGTCCTCCAATTTGTGGAAACATGTCGAAGTACTTCATTTAAGCAAGAATATGCATGTCGAGATGCAAAATGACCAATCTGGAAACATATTCTCTAAACAACTCATTGACATTGGTAATGGCAAATTTCCTATAGACATGTTGACTGGCTGCACTAACTTTCCTCAAAGTTTTTGTCAGTTAACTCGATCAAAAGATGAACTTATTCAGAAGGTGTTTCCAGATGTTTCTCAAAATTACAGAAACCATGATTGGTTGAGCGAACGAGCTATACTGGCTGCAAAAACATAGATGTAAATGAATTAAATTTCAAAATTCAAGAACAAATTACAGGCGAATTGAGGATATATAAATCAGTTGATTCGCTACTAATCAAGATGATGTAGTCAACTATCCACCGGAATTTTTAAACTCGCTGGATTTGCCAGGATTGCCATCTCACAATCTTCAATTAAAGGTTGGATCGGTGGTTATAATGTTGCGAAATATCAACCAACCGCGTCTTTGCAACGGTACACGGTTAGCGATAAAAAAATTACTAAACAATGTGATAGAAGCAACTATACTCAAAGGAAAGTATAAAGGAGAAGATGTTCTCATACCGCGCATCCCAATGATTCCTACTGATGTGCCATTTGAGTTTAAACGACTACAGTTTCCAGTGCGGCTTGCTTTTGCTATGACTATAAACAAGTCCCAGGGGCAATCATCAAGTGTTTGTGGTATTAATCTAGAAAACCCATGTTTCTCACATGGTCAATTGTATGTTGCCTGTTCCCGTGTTGGAAAACCATCAGATTTGTTTATCTATGCGCCAGGTAATCAAACAAAAAACATCGTATACCACAAAGCACTACAATGATAATAATAATAATTATGATTCACATGATTAACAATAAAGCGATTACTTATTTTTAAATCCTTATATATGTTTTATTTAATTATTTTTTATTCACAACGCCCTATCACCAGGGTGACGGTTCTGTTCAGGAGAATTTTTTAAAATACGTAGGCACAAAAACTGCCACATTACAAATCTTTTTGACAAGACGAAGTCTGTCGGGTCAGCTAGTAATATAATAATTTCTTTGATGATGTCAAATTTCAGTTCTGAAAAAGGGTGGAGTTCCTATGGGTTTCTTGAAACAGCGCAGAGATGGGACCACGAATTTAAACATTCTTGTTGGCGGTGACGGTGTCATTCCCGGAACTAAAAAGAGGCCTGTGTTGTTGGGACAACTCTCCGGAAAATTGACCGAAGGAACTGGACAACTGGCTGGATTTCGGGAAGACAGGTTAGTTGAAATTCAGTTTTTTAGTTTAGTTTGTCAGTTTTGGTGAGAAATGGTTCGAGTAATGATATCAACAATGTTCTTTTATTTCAGGATATTGTAAAGTTTTTCAATAATTGAATTATGAAATATCTATTGATTTGATTTTGGAAGACCTTCAGTAAATTCGTCTTAGAGTCAACTACGATCTCAGTTGAATTCACCATATCATTGATAAACATTGGTCCTTGATGGAGCTTCATCGTCAAAAATTGAATTAAGATCATCGAAGCACTGTTGTTGAGTTAATCCACGTCGAATGTTGTAATAATAATCACACGAAAATGTTGACGATTCAATTCCATTTTTTGGGCTAGATGAATCTTTCAAGTTACTGTAAACAACACAAATAGCACTTGTATGTCAAAACGTTCTGACTACGCATAACCTAAAAAATGCCAAGCTTTACGATAGAGCTGTCAGTTGGCAGATTGCAACACTAGGGTTGTCCCATCCCGAAATATAAAAGGCAATCCTCATAATGATCCAATGGGGCCAGGTGTGGATAATATGTTGGGTGTGGCCTTGTATCCCATTCGAAGCTCTAAATGATTTTGGCGAGGGTGCTAAACCTGTGTGAGGTCTCGCGTTATCTTGGTGAAACACTAAACCTGTCTTCTTGATTAGTTTTCTGTTGAAGTGCATCATCCAGTTTGTTCAGCTGATGACAGTTGGCTTGTAGTCCAGCTAATTAATAATAAACTTACTTGTTAAGATTTGTAACGGTCATGGAACTGCAATATCCGAAGTACCCCAATTAGTTTCGAAAGTGAAAAAATTTACAACGAGGTACTTTAGGTATGAGTTTATGACCGGATGACCAGAGGTACTTTCGGTATGAGTTTATGACCGGATGACCAATAAATAGATCTTTATAATTTAACCTTTGTCGAATGCTGGAATTCCGCCTGGGTATTTTCGGGAAAGGCCAGAATTGTACGTTTTGCACTTTCCATTTATTTGGTTAAACCGTTTTTACGCCCCTTTTTGAAGAGGCGGAACTTGTATATATTTCAAGGTTTTGTTTGATTTAACTAGTTAACACAAATAGAACTAAGGTTAAGACTTAGAGAAATATTTACAACATTTCTAGTGAGTGTGTTGACTCATTGTGGTCGTAAGAGGAGGTTATATGTGGCATTCAGACATCCGAGGTGTACATAGTGTAAATAAAGTTTTAAGTTGTACAACCTCTTTTCAATTAAAGGGATTTTTCATTAATTTGGGAAATCCAGTCCAAGAAGAAACCGGAAATATCCGACAAGTCCTTCTTGCACTCTACATCTCGTAGAAACTGTGTTACCAGTCTCCGGTCCACAAATCCTCAGAGACTCTGTCAGTCTGTCGATTTCGGAGTTACGAGAAAACATTACTTGAGAGTATAGTTATTATGAGAGTTACGCTGGGATAGTAAATTGATGATTGGAAATGTATTAATAATAATAATATACTTTATTTCAGGTAAAGTGTATACATGTAATACAGTGAACACTCGAGATGAAACAGGGTCATAAACAATTTTACTCTCATCATATCATGTAGGCTAGGAAGTCTTCTACACTATATGGTTCAATGTTAAGTAGCAGCTTGAAAATGAATTTCTTGTATTGTTGTAGGGTACATTCTCTTTCCAATTTATGTGCTATCTTGTTATAATATCGAATGCACCTATATGCAGGTCCTTTTTCGGTGAGGTTAAGTCTGTGCTCCGGGAATTTTATTGCTGTTGTTCTTGTATTGTAATTACTTGGTGTTTTCTCTTCAAAGTAATGCATATTTTTAAAAGTGAAAATCAAGCATAGGTGGTGCGGCTAATAAATTATTTTTTTTAAATATTCCCCTACACAACTTCATTCTCTTCATCTTCCAGACTGTAAGTATTGCTCTCTTTTGAATCTTCAGCACTCTGTACAAGTTGTGAGTTACCATAGAACATGATGCCATACCTCATCTTCGATTCCAATACTGCTTGGTAAATGGTTTTCATTGACATAGAGTCCAGGTGTTTACTGAGTACCCCAAGTGAGTAGCAGATAGAACTCAATTGAGCACAAAGGTTGGTGATGTGTTCACTCCAATCAAGAGTTTCCTCCAGTTTGAGACCCAGGAAATTACAACACCTAATCAGACTCAGAGAGATGTTGCAAAGTTGAATATTTGCTGGTGTTTGAAAACCTGAATGAGCTGTTTTGAATAGCACTGCATTATTTTTTTCAGCATTCATGCATAAACCATTTGTTTCAAACCATTCGCCTGCTTGCAGTAGGGTTGATTTTACCAGTTTACTTGTTTCTAGGAATGTCTTGGCCATGACTGTGCAGTTTGTTTCATCTGCGTAATTCAACATTTTGATACTTGTTTCGTCAAATATGGTGTATAGATCATTTAAAAATATGATGAATATGATGGGACCAAAATGCCTCCTTGTGGTACTCCTAGTTCTGTGAATGCTGCCTGCGATATTCAGGGCTATTCACAAACTCAAGTTGCTATCGCCGTGGCTATCCATAGCAACTCGCATAACAACTTTCGATGGCCACTGCTACCCTTTTTTGGTATTCTCTAACTAACCATTAACAACTGTTGTTATCATAACAACTTTTTATGAAGACAGTGGTGGCAACACCGCATAATAGTTCAAATGTCCGTTTTCTCGATTCAACCATAGACAAATGATATGGATTTGTCTGTGGAATAAGCAAATACATAACCTTCAAAATCACGAAAAATGACCGTTAGAAAGTTGAAAAGGCAAGCAATGAAGATATCAATTTATGATGAATTTCCTAAACGAACATAAAGTGATGATGAAAGTATAACTATCGCCAGCTAAATCAGTAAAAGATGGAGAACTGTGAATGCAACTACAAAAGAGTTGAATAATATGAAGGCAGCGTTAAGCCTTTGCAGCAGTGCCGCATTTACCCTACAATTCTCTATATTAATACCTTTGTGATTCCTGATTCATTAAAAAGTTTATTTGCACTAAAAATGCCATTCTTATTCGATTAAAATTTTTTATTGTTCACATGAATGAAAAAAAAACAATAAACAAACAGTAGCCAACAAGAGTGGTTATGAACAGCAACACCTATAAAGCAGTTGCCAGTAAACTACTACAGATAGCCACACTAGTTGTTATGCATAGCAACTTTCATAACCACTTTCTTGAATAGTAAATACCGATTTCGCGCTTAGCAACTGACCTTGGAGATAACCACGATTTTCGGTGGCTATTCATAGCAACTTAGGTTAGTGAATAGCCCTGATTATATGGTTCTCATTCTGAGAGATCATTACTCTTTGTCTACGGTTGGTTAGGTACGATTTAAACCACTTCATTTCTTTTTCCTTTATTCCATAGGCTTGTAATTTTGTAGGAAATTACAACACCTAATGAGACTCAGAGAGGAATTGCAAAGTTGAATATTTACTGGTCTTTGAAAATCTGACTGAGCTGTTTTGAATAGCACTGCATTTGTTTTTTCAGCATTCATGCATAAACCGTTTGCTTCAAACCATTCGCCTGCTTGCAGTAGGGTTGATTTTACCAGTTTACACGTATCTGGGAATGTCTTGGCCATGACTGTGAAGTTTGTGTCATCTGCATAATTCAACATTTTGATATTTGTTTCGTCAAATATGGTATATAGATCATTTAGAAATACAATGAATATGATGGGACCTAAAATACTTCCTTGTGGTGCTCCTAGTTCTGTGAATTCTGCCTGCGATATTATTTGGTTCTCATTCTGAGAGATCATTGCTCTTTGTCTACGGTTGGTTAGGTACGATTTAAACCACTTCATTTCTTTTTCCTTTATTCCATAGGCTTGTAATTTTTGTAGGATGAGATCATGGGAAAGGGTATCAAATGCCTTCGATAGGTCCAACATCAACCCAACCATCACATTTGAATCTTCGAAAGCGTCTAAGATTCCTGAGATAAACTCAAAGATTACTGTTTGTGTGGGACTTCCCTTTGACATATCCGTGTTGTGAAGGTGATAAAATTTTTTCTTGTACTAGGTATGATACAAGCTGAGTCGAAATAGTCAGTTCTAGTATTTTGGAGAATGTTGGTTGGAGACTTATTGGTTTATAGCTCTGTGGTTTCTCTGGTTTGCCTTTCTTGTACACCGATTTTATCAGTGCTTCTTTAAGCAGGTCTGGGACAGCGCCATATTTTATGGAAACATTTATTAGGAAAGTTAGGGGTTTCACTATTTATTCTGCGCAATCTTTTACTAATTTCATCGGGATTATTATATTATTACACTTGAAGTATAAACAATAATAATGACCAAAAACTTGAGAATCTTATAGTCACGGAATGTTAAAAAAATCTAACACTAAGTTAGCAGAAATAAACTGCCTTGATACTTCAATGAAAATGTATATTATATTTTTATGTTTCACAGGAGGAACTATGTTAAGACTGTTAAGCCTCTCTACTATGGCGCATTTGGTTCTTATGCGCCAAGTTATGATTCAGCTTTTTCTAATTTAACGAAAGAAGAGAGCGAACTGGTTTTCCAAACATACGGATCTGATACCTCACAACAGTATGCCGAGAGTATTATGGACTTTGTCAAAGACTCTGATTATGGTACCAGACTAGTTGACAGCTTACTGGATTTACTGACAGGTAAAAAGTATACTTGAAATTGATTTCTCGCTTATTCCTTGGTGAAACATGATTTTAATATTTATAAACGAAAATTGACATAAATCAAACACTTGACTATATGTTTCACAAATTTAATTCAAACATAATTGTTAACATGCATGTTTCGGGTTTTATCCCATTCTCAAAACTGAATACAAAACAATAACGGTTCATACAGAGCACAACTATTAATTTTTCAAGGTGGTGACCATAGTAAAACTAAAAAAGTGTTGGAAGTAAACAAGAAACTCAGAGAAGAAGAGGAAGCTGTAAAAACAGTTCTTGAAGTGAAACCAATTGATTCGGTAAAGGTGGACATGGATGAACTGAAGAGCCTACAAGGTGAGTATTTCCAAATAAATGAGCATATAGTTAAATTTTATCTTCATATCTGGTATCCCAAGGTGGATGGCCTATTAATTTATTATGAAAACTATTCATAAAAAATATTCAAATTTTTCAGATCAATAAGAGTGCGTTCAGAAATTTGAAAGGCTTGCTAAGGTAGTATTTTCGTGAATGAGTTGTGTTCGTGTTTCACTCAAAAACAGAATTTTTTAATATGAAATTATTAGAAATGGATTTTGTTTATTTTCAATTATATTGCTGTATTTTTTAATAAGATTTATTAAAATGTTCTCTTCGGAGCACGTGAAATTTGCGCTTCGCTTTACGTCTGACATTATTACTGACACTTTTTTTTCAATCACAACCACAACAGCACTCATCAGCTAATCTTGTTCAAATAGAACAATTCAAATTTTTAAAATTATATTTGCGCTCTTGTCATAGGAGAATTTTAATTCTTCTTCTTTTTTCCATTTGTCCAAAATTTGTTACTATTCGTATCAAAAACGCATGTCTCAAAGGAAGCGACGTTGCCATTTTCTGAAGAATTGTACTCAAGGAAAGTTCACTTGAACTCGCCTCAAACATAACCTGTACAACCAATTGATATATCTGAACCTGGCTCAAGAGTGAACCGAGCTCAGTTGAGCTTCGAATTGAGTTGTCACTGTACAACCGGGCCTTAGTGTAAGTTAATGAACGATCACAGAGCTAGCTACAACTGTCATAGAGTAAGTTTGTAAAGTTCTGAGTAATTTGAGTTTACTCGGAGTAAGTTTCTGAACGCACTCAAACAGGTATATTTCTGAAATACTATCAAATTTTCAATATTGCCAGATGTATACAAATAATAAACCGTTTTGTTTTTTTTTAATGGGATACCCCGTATTTGTATTTTTTTTATGTGTTTATGTTTCTCCATGAAGAATTTCAATTAATTTGCTCTACTTCCCAAATCTATCTTAAACGGTTTAAGAGTTATATCATGTTTGAGATTTCAGTTCAAAAATTGGCCTTAGATGTATTTTATGCCCTTGATGAGTACTTCAATTTCAGTTTCCAGTAGTCTACTAAGTATTTGACATTTTCCACACTGTAGATATCTGAGTCAGTGGAAATAAATATTATTTTTATATATTAATATATTTATATTATAGTTTTCACCGTTTTCGAAAAACATAGCTGTTAGTTATACAGAGTGGTTTAAAAATCATCTCGCAAAATTGTAAAAAACGTTGATTTTTCAAATTCGAATAGGAAAGTAAGAGAGATTAATTAAATTATGGAGAAAACTGAAAAAAATGGAAATATGAGGTGTCCCATTCAAAATAAGAAACCGGTTGCCAAACTTCCACACTGAAAATTTGAAAGTATGAGGGCCGTTCAGAAACTATCCTCCGGTTAATTGAAAAAAATACACCAAGTTAAGTAAAAATATTTTAATATATACATCTTACAACTACATCTTTGCACTATTTTTCGACATAGTCTCCATTACGATTGAGGCACTTATCGTATCTCTTCACAAGCTTTGAAATTCCTTCTGCATAAAAATCACCCGCTTGTGCCTTGAGCCAGCCTGTGACCGCATCTTTGAGCTCTTCGTCGTCATCAAACCGCTGGGACCCGAGCCATTTCTTCGATTTTCACGAACTTTTGCATCTGTCTGAACGAGTTCGTCACTCACCAATGATGGTCTACCACTCCTCTCTTCATCATGAACGTTTTCTCGTCCACTTTTAAATAAACGTACCCATTCACGGACAACTCCTTCACTCATAAATTTTGGTCCGTACACGGCACAAAGCTCACGATGAATAGCTGCTGCAGAGTATCCTTTGGCTGTAAAAAACCTTATAACAGCACGCACCTCACATTTGGCGGGATTTTCTATTGCAGCACACATTTCAAACTGCCACAAAAACTAAACTAGCGCAGGTACGATGTTCACTCGACTACTTGATGCCGACTGACCTGCTGAGCGCGTGAATGCACAGATGGCGCGCTACTCCCCCCCACTACCCGCACTGTGACCAATCGGAGGTTAGTTTCTGAATGGCCCTCGTATATGTGAAATGTACCTTAGATAACCTAATATTGATCTACGAAGTTTGAAATATTTTACATGAATAGTTTTCTTAATAATTTAATAGGCCACCTACCACAGATATATTATAATAAAATGAATTGAATTGAAGTTGGAGCAACAGATCAAAACCTTTGTCTATAAATTAATTGAGAATATATAAGCGAGAACTCTGGATATTGCGACATATTGAAATAATCTGAAAACCTTATTAAAAAAATTTAGAAAGCACTGACGTGAGGTCAGATTGCTTTGGCGCTCTTGTTGAGCTACTCGCGAGTAAATATTCAAACCTTAACAAATCTATAAGCACTCTTGGTGAACAATAGTCTTTTCCCGTACTATGGGACAATGTGGTGCAAATATGAACGCCTAATGAATGAACAAACCTATATCTCAAACTAAAATTAACTACTCATAATTTTCCCCAAGTTTTGTTCGAAGCTATTATTCCCTTTCCCTAAAAAATTACGTCAGTGCTTTTCTGAATTTTGATAACGTATATTATTCAGCCATCGAGATTTAATTCGATCTCTACGATTTCCCGTTATGAAAAATTTTGATTAATATTACGCCAACTGAGACTAATTAATGAGCCCGGCATTTGTCAATCGAATATCGATCTGTGATGGCCATCGTTCAAAGAAAATCACTGGGACTTCATGTCATTTCTCTTTTCTCCTGAGTAAATGAAAAAAATGATCATATTTCATATTTATGGAAAAAAGCTACGACAATGAAATTTGAGGATGAGTAAGATATCGACACCTTCATATATTCACGAATTTTTATTGAAATCCGAAAAATGTCTTATGAGATATTGATTATTAAAAATTTTTTTTTTGGAAATTTTTAAAAAATTTTCTAGCGTGACGATTTCTGAGAAATTTTGCGAGCCGTTTTGTTTCAACCTCCCTCAACAATATTTCAAGTATCAACTTGATCGGATAGATATTCTTGTAGTTATTGAGGAAACAAAATTTCAGATGCTCATAACTACTGAACCATCCGACGGATTTGGCCCAATAACGAACTTGACCGAGATATTTGGACAATTTGCCTATTCTGAAAATATGAAAACTCTAGCTCGTCTCGTTTGAATGCTAGAGAGGATACGGCCGGCCGACCGGACAGACTCAACTTTCGCCACGGTTTCTAATCAGGGAATCGAACCCAATCGATTGAGACCATTTTCGGCTCGATATTCCAAAATTACAGTCATTTGTGCAAAATGATAGGCACTCTGTTCGGGTGAACAAGAGCGCCAAAAATGCTAATATATAAATTCAAGGCCATCCGCGATTTATAAAGACAGTATTCTCAATATGATTTATGTGTAAATCATTGACGAGATCATTTCAACTTACTCGACGTTTTCATGAAACTCTGGCAAGTTTCGCAATTAAAGAGTTTCTTTTTAAGGTCTTGGAATAGACATGAGCTTTCTCGATAACATGGAAGAGGAGGTAAAAGTGGCTGAAGAACGATACGAACTGCAACAACGTTTAAATTCCATGTGCGAACTGTTGGAAAAATTGCAGAACGCTCAGCATCAACGGCTCTCAGCACCCTTACCTCCACATTTAAGCCAATGTCCGCCGCCCAGTGAGGAAGAAGTCAGGATGGCGGAAACTATAACCAACAATTTGACTGATATTGCTAAACGGGTGAGTTTGAAATAATAATAATATATTTTTCGTACTTCCGGGCCTAAAGTGACAACTTCACTTCCTTGTGACAGGTACTAAAGTGTCACATTTAATCCCTCCGGGATTAAATATTGACGAAAGCTCCCGGAACGATTAAATCACAAACAAACGAATTTAGGGGATATTTTATTGAAAAATACAATTAATTAGAATGGTAATTAACGTTAATATTCAAATTAATATTGTGACAGTTCGTCATATTGACCAGTCTTTCCTGGGTTAATGCAGCAGGTAACTGACGAGTAACAGATAGGTCCTTATCATATTGAACTGGTGTTTGTTTCAAAGATCCTGCGGAAACAGGAAGCGAGAATGAGGACTGTGGCATAACTATAGTGGACGAATCGGCGACTTGACCAAATATTTTATCTGAAATTA
This sequence comes from Micraspis discolor, assembly GCA_030674115.1. Classification (NCBI taxonomy): domain Eukaryota; kingdom Metazoa; phylum Arthropoda; class Insecta; order Coleoptera; family Coccinellidae; genus Micraspis; species Micraspis discolor. The sequence goes on along the minus strand of JARTUT010000444.1, from coordinate 329,983 downwards.
TTTGTTTATTTTTAATAGACGATTCAATATATCCCTCGGCCACGTTGGAGGATTTCCATCCTCCATGTCTCTTCAGCACGTCTATTGTTGCTCCCGAATCAGCTAACAAAGACGCAGATGTGCGTCTAAAACAATGTCCCGTATAAGACGTCGCATTTTCTAATTTCAAGAAAGCTGCTATTTGCCGTGGAAATGTGCCAAACATGTTTTTTCCTACTACTCGCGTAGTACATTTTTTGTTGATGTATTGAACAAAAAATTCTGAATGAGGTGTCTCTGTCTTTCGCAATGCCACATATTTTCGAAATATCGCCACAAAACTGATAGCACTGTTTTCTGAATTTTTGATCACAAAATTTCGGTCAATTTTATTTTTGGTGTTTCTAATCGCAATTAGGAAGGAATCGCCCAAATCTCTCACATCGTCGATTTCTAAATCAACCAACTCTTTTCCACGACAAGCTCCCGCAACGCCTAAAATAAGTGCAACCTACAAAAAATTGATTTCTCAAAATTTCTGAATATAAACACATTTCCAAATTTACCTTAAGCATTAAATATTTATCATCCCGAGCCTCCCGTAAGAACTGATCTACCTGCTCAGACGTGAGAATTCTTGACTTCTTTGGCTTGAATCCTCATTTCTTCTCTTCAAAAAAGCTAATAATTTTGGAAATTTACTTATATCAATATCTTCTCTAATGTTAATAACCGATTTCAGCATTGAGTAATGTGCCCAGAGAGTTGAGGCACAAACCGCTTTTGATTTATCATTGAAGTAGACTAACAGCGCATTTTCAGTAGGTTTTCTCACATTTTTTAAGCGGCACCACTTTTTAAAAGCAACTGCTGCTCGTATTGTTTTCTAGATTTCGGTGGTAACAATTCTTCACCTACTTCGGCTGCTCGTTCATCAATATCAGATACACCTTCTTCACTCATGATACCAATAATTATCAATAACAATGTTTCTTTACAATGACACTAGTAATGACAATGTTTCTAAATTATAATTGTCACAACGCAATGTTACTATGGTAACTTATTTTAAAGACAGTTTATTAAATGAGTTGAAGAGAGAAAAAACTGATTGAAATTATTGAAATAATTAATAAAATCATACCGGAAGTACGAAAAGTATCATATATACCTTGCGACTGAAGTACGTTTAATCCTTCAGGTAAATTATGGCCCTCCCTGCGGTCGGGCTTACCTTCAGGATTAAATGTACTACTTCAGTCCCGCGGTATATAATATACTATTATGTCAGGTAAAGTGTATACATGTAATACAGTGAACACTCGAGATGAAACAGGATCATAAACAATTTTACTCTCATATCATTTAGGCTAGGAAGTCTTCTACACTACATGGTTCAATGTTTAGTAGCAGCTTGAAAATGAATTTCTTGTAGGGTACATTTTCTTCCCAATTTATGTGCTATCTTGTTATAATATCGAATGCACCTATATGCATGTCCTTTTTTTTTTTTATTGTTTCAATCAGAAAAAAACTATTGATTACACCACGGGAAATATGAATACATTTCCCTCGGTTGTCTATACATCCCTTGGGCTCCGCCCTCGGGATGTGACTTTGACAACCTCGGGAAATATACTATTCATATTTCCCTAGTTGTAATAATAGCTATTCTATCATTAATAGCTGTTCTTCTAGGTGAATCCTGGGGATATTGTACCAGTAGTTGGTGTGAGAAAGGCACTTGGAGTGGCTGTGTCCGATGTTGAAGTACCCAGTGACGTTCCAGATTTGGAACTCGAATTACGTCAATTTTTAGAATGTGAGTCTTCTCATTTAAGTCATAGTCCTTTAAGGGATGATAAAACTATCGAGGAAATGCTGCTCGAATGATTTTGAATTGTGAACTCGAATATTGGTACGATTTTTTTTGTGATCTTGCATATTGTGTGGCATTAAGATTATAAGTACTATACCTATATATTAATGAAATAATAAAAGAAATTGAATTTATCTTCTCGAACCCAAATTAACAACATTGAGTTTTTTTTTATATTAATATTTCCATGTCTCCTGAAACTCCTCAAAGGCTCTCAGAAATAGAAACACCCTATAAATAGAAATAGTTCATTACATACCTTAATTTAATTATTAATTTACTTATTTATTTATTTGAACAGGGAATACAAACAGGCATCAGCCCGACAAAGTATTCACGTTTTGAAAACTTTCTCAAAACATAAAGGATATCGGGAATCATCAAACTATACAATATAAAAATTATACCTCCTTACAAAATTAATCACAATCGTAATTGATTCCTCGCTTATCCCATGGTGAAACATAGTTTGATATTAATTAACAAAAAATTGAATAAAAACACTTGACTGTACGTTTCACAAATTTTATTTAAAGCATCGTTGACATGCATGTTTCGGGTTTCATCCCATTTTCAAAACTGAATATAAAACAATATCGGTTAATACAGTACACATCTACATAACATATCAAGTAACACATGTTAAAATTGGTGATAGACGGAAATCTAACTGATCATTTACAATGGGAAGATTTTGTTTAAAAGCTGATGTTATTTCTAAATATTCTAAAAGGTCCATGCGTTTACCCTTATGACACTTGTGCAATATTTTGGTTTTTTCAAAATCAATAAAATGGTTTGAGGTGATACAGTGATTAGAGAAACCAGTAGTGGGTTTGTTTTGGAGGATTGAGCTATTTCAAATTCAACGATAAAATTTACCAACAACTAAATGGCTTACCTATGGGATCCCCACCATCTAATTTATTCAGTGAGATATTTATGACAGCCCTTGAAAAGAAAATATTTTCCTCGGAAGACATTGGCTTGACGGGTTTTGTACTACTCTGGAGGCGATATGTGGATGATGTTTTTTGCGTGTGGACTGGGTCGATATCGGAATTGACGGCATTTTTGGAATTGTTGAACTCCATCCATGATTCCATCAAATTCACATTAGAAATAGAGGATGATAATAGATGTCTGAACTTCCTAGACATACAGATTAAAAGAAAAAATGAACACCTTGAATTTGATATATACAGAAAATCCACCTTCTCTGATATTTTAATACCAAATAGTAGTTCACATCCTTATAAAATCAAAATGTCAGCATTTCACGCACTAACTCATAGATTAGTCTCGATCCCAATGTCAAAAATTAACTATGACAAGGAGGTTCGCACACTGAAATTTTTAGCTGGGAATAATGGCTACTCTCCGGATATAATAGATCGACTACTTTTCAGAAAGCGGCAGAAAAAATTGTTACATTCAATTTATCCACCAAATAATGAAACCGAAACCAAAAAATACGCATATATTGACTACATACCATCTCTGAGTGATAAGATTTGCAAGAGACTCAGGCATTATAATATTAACATTAGTTGTACCAATAAGAAAAATCTGAGATCAATATATTGCTGGCTCTAGAAATTCGGAAATACCAGAACATCTGAAAAACCCAAATGAGCTGAATGATTTCTTTACTGGTGTCGTTGGTGTTCAGTCAGTGGTAGACTCTCCAACACTGAACTTTTATAGAGACAATATATTGGACGCAGTGGTTACTCCTTTCAGCTTTACGGAGGTAGATGAGATAGAAGTTTTGAGAACTGTAGATGCAATAAAATCTCGATCCGAGGGAGTGGATGGCATCAATATATTTATATTACAACTCTGTTGTCCTTTTATCCTGCCATTTCTCACTCATATTATCAATTATTGCATCCGTCATTCTGTTTACCCAAAATGTTGGAAGAGTGCACTCGTGGTGCCTCTTCCTAAAGTTTCAGCCCCCAGGGAGTATAGAGACTTGCGTCCTATTAGCATATTGTCTTGTGTGTCGAAGGTGCTGGAGAAGATCGTGAATAAACAACTTTCGATTTTTGTGGAAGCCAACAATATACTTCCCGAAACCCAATCAGGGTTCAGAAGGGGCCATGGGTGTTCTTCTGCACTCAGTAATGTAACTGACGATATATTTCGGACCGCTGATGAGGGTAAGGTTACAGCTTTGGCTTTGCTGGATTTCACTAAGGCATTCGACACAATCCAGCACCAACTACTCTTGGCAATTCTCCACTTCATTGGACTTAGTGATGGAGCTGTACAGTTTTTCTCGAACTTCCTTTCGCGTAGGTCCCAGTGCGTGGTGATTGCACTCATGTCCGATCTCGCTGATATCTATCGGGGGGTACCCCAGGGTTCCGTTTCTGCGCCGTTATTATATGCTATATACTCGTTGAGCCTGCCGAAGGCATTGAAAATTTGTTCATCTCAATTCTATGCCGATGATACACAGGTATACTTATCATTTACTAGGAATAATGTCACTGAATCCACAGCCATATTAAGTAGAGAAATTGAGGCATTGAGAACTGTGGCTCTTGAACATTCCCTTCAGCTCAATGCGAATAAGTCCACTTTGCTGCTTATCGGGCCTGAGCGGGAGGTGTTGAGACTGAGGGACTTGGTGAAGGTGGAGGTCGACGGTGTGGTCCTGCCTGTGATGAACGCAGCGCGGAGTCTTGGTCTGGTTCTTGATAGTTCCCTAAGATTCAGTTCACATGTGACAGAATGCATAAAAAAAGCTTATGGAAGGATAAAATTGATTTATAGAAATCGGCATTTGCTTCCTCGAGGGATCAAGGTAATTCTTTGTGACTCTTTGGTCTTGTCAGTATTTAATCACTGTGATGTGGTCTATGGAAACTGTCTCACACAGTCTGATAAAATGAGGATACAGCGTGTGCAGAACTCTTGTCTAAGGCTGATTCATGGTGTGAGAAAGTATGAGTCGATTACACCCAAACTTAGGGAGACGGGATGGCTCACTATGGAAGAAAGGAGAAAGCTACACACAGCATGTTTCTTCAGAGAAATAATTTTACTCAAATGCCCTTCTTACCTCTACAGGCGAATAGTTTTCAGAACTCATGTCCACAATCTTAACATCAGATTCAGGGGAAAAATAACTCCACCATTTCACAGAACGGCAATGTTTGAGAGGAGTTTTTCCTACAACATTGCGAAATTTCACAATGGTCTCCCTGAATCTTTTTTACGACTCTCTAGAGCCACTTTCAGGAAACGTTATGGTAGGTTTCTTATGGAGTCTCGAAGACCTCACTAACGACGAGTGCCTCTCCGTGATAAAGGAAGTTGACTTTGTATGTATATATTTGCTGCCCATATCTCATAAAAGTCTTGGTAGTTTCCATTTGTTCACTCCACTATTGTTATTGTTAATCAATTTTCACATTCAGTTTCATGGTTGAGTAGATCAGAGAGTCTCTCCGGAGGCTCACCTGGACTCCGCCATTTTTCTTCTAGGTCGATATAATGTGTCATATTGTATAGGTCAGATATGAAAATAAAGCTATTATTATTATTCTTTAATGGTAAGGATCGAGCGAACAACACTCAATTAAGCGGTGTATATAAGCTTCACTGTAATGAATGCCCTGCATTTTACATAGGTCAAACTGGTCGCTCACTGGCAAAAAGAATTGATGAACACAAAAAATCAATCCTCCAAAACAAACCCACTACTGGTTTCTCTAATCACTGTATCACCTCAAACCATTTTATTGATTTTGAAAAAACCAAAATATTGCACAAGTGTCATAAGGGTAAACGCATGGACCTTTTAGAATATTTAGAAATAACATCAGCTTTTAAACAAAATCTTCCCATTGTAAATGATCAGTTAGATTTCCGTCTATCACCAATTTTAACATGTGTTACTCGATATGTTATGTAGATGTGTACTGTATTAACCGATATTGTTTTATATTCAGTTTTGAAAATGGGATGAAACCCGAAACATGCATGTCAACGATGCTTTAAATAAAATTTGTGAAACGTACAGTCAAGTGTTTTTATTCAATTTTTTGTTAATTAAAATTAATCACTATTCGAAAAATAATTCTAATTATCATCTAGAAAACAAAACTATATACTAAGAAACAAGTTTTCAAAAATAAAGGCAACAACTTGAAAACAAACCAATAAAATTACAGCTCCGACGCCCTGAGATCAGCTGTCACCATTTTCTTAAGCCTAAACAATGAGTGATATATATAGTTTTATATTCTTTTGAACTATTGGCTTACAAACAAATGTTAGCTGGGGTTGGTGATGGAGTGCCATACAATTCAGTGTATGACATAAAAACACGAAACCTTCTATCAGATAACATATTTTCTAATAATCGTATCATTTTCCCACACTTCAGATGGGAATAGAGTTTGAAAATTAATCCATCTTTCCACACAGTGTCATATATCGAAGATAAATCAATGAAACCAGCTCCTGTTTTCAACCTTTCATTGAAGCCTGATTCTATGAAAGTTGTAAGGCTGAGAACCTTATCTGAACAGTTTCTATTTTTCCTAAAGCCTCCCTGGAAATTTTTCAGAGCATTTTCGAAGATTCAATTCTAAAAAGAATTAACCTTTCTAATATCTTGAAAGGAACACTCAATAAACTGATGGGTCGATAACTACTAGGACCGCAAGGATTTTTTCCTCTTTTCAAAATACCTATTACTATAGCCTTACGAAATTCGGAAGGAAAGTTTCCTGAATTCAGAATATTGATTATTTTATTGCAGCCCTCAATTCATCTATATTGAATGGATGTGACACATGTTCTAAAGTAGGAGCTGATCTCCTGAATATGTGTTAGTTTTTCTTCATATTCCTCATTTTAGATTGGGATATATTGACTGATTCAGATACATCAACTAGGCGGCGAGCGATTAATCTTGGATCAATTTTTGATGATGATGAGGCAAGGGGAGTAGATTCACCTAATTTTCTCAATATATACCATGAACTCGAATGTGTGAAATTCATTTTTGATACAACACTATCCCATTTCTCTTTTCGACTTGTATTGATAGAATTCATAAGCCTTTCACATTTATCAATGGATGGTGATTTTTATAGTCCTTGTACAAATTATCGGTTTCTTTCGACCAACCTGGAATATAATCTTTCCGGAAACATCTTGGAACTAACTTTTTTGCTGCGGCTTTCACAACACCTGAAAATCTGTGATAGTTATCGTGAGTGGATTTAATCCATCTAATATCACTGTCTACCCTCTTAGCAAATTCAATCTAATTCGCTTTCTCGAAATTCCAACGAGGTCTTCTTAAACATTCAGAATATTGAATTAAACTTCTTGAAGTCAACGGAATAGGCCTATGTTGGCTATGAGGAAAAACTACTAGAATTTTACGCTTCACAGGAAGCGGTTTGCAAGTATTGTCACAAGACGCTAGGCAGAGATCAAGATTGTAGTCCCTATTCCATCGAGAAGAATGGAAAGGAGGTACATCTTTTCCATCAAAAATTAAATAGAAATTATTATCTTCCATCCAGTCAGCTAAAGCTATTCCACTTCTATCATTATTATTATAACCCCACATTACGTGGTCAGAATTGAAATCACCGCAATAAATTGAAGGATGATTTATTTACAAATTTCTTGGCCAAATAGTATTTGGAGGTTTATAAATATTAACGATAGAAATATTACAAAATTTGAAAGTGATAAAGAAAACACCCTCAAATTCCCCTTTTTGGATTAACTCGATATTGTGAATCAAGGATTTTTTTAACATAACAAGCTAAACCGTAAATTTCACTAAGGAGATAATCAATGAATACATAACCTTTTATAGTTTCTCTTTCACGAAGATTTTTTTCAGTATCCGCATGTGTCTCTTGAAGGAGAATAATCTCTGCACCATAGTCCTTTGCTAATTTAGAAATATAATCACTCTTGTTCTTAGAAATACCCTCTATATTGAAAAAATATTTATATCTATACATGAAAATAACATCCATGATCACTAGTAATTGGATACATTAAAAAAAAACAGTTTGTTCTAAAACGAACATGAAAACAGTGTATGATGTGAGAGGAAACATTAAATTTTTTAATTACATGAGAATTTACAATCACGATTAGCTTCGATTATTTTAAATAACAAAACCCTTATGTTACTCTCATTATATTGAGAGCATAGAAAAATTAATAAAGGATAATATAAAATCATTTTGGAATTTCACTAATTCTTAAAGAACTGACAATGATTTGCCGTCAACTATGCGCCTGCATGAAAGAAGTGTAGAAGGTGACACCGACATAGCTGCCCTCTTCTCCAAACACTTTAGATCTACCTATGTTTCGGGCCCTACTCCTTCCGTTGACTCGACCTATTCGGATCACTTCGACGGGGCAATTTATCTTCTCTCTTGGCGAGGTTGCCGGGAAGTTGGAATCACTTGATACTGGGAAGGGTCCGGGACCTGACTTCCTGCCTGCATTCTTTTTGAAGAACTGATGTTCCTCAATTGCACTTCCACTCAGGATATTGTTCAACAGGTGTTTTTCCTACCAAGTGGAAGTGTAGTACGGTTAAGCCATTGTTTAAGTCTGGGAGTCGGTATAATATTGCTGATTACAGGCCTATAAGCATTATAAGCGCCATTCCTAAAATTCTTGAGACATTGATACTGGATCGTATACAGAAGGATATATTGTCCAGATTGGTCGAACAACAGCATGGCTTTACTAAGGGAAGGGTGTCAGGTCCAATCTATTGGCTTTCGCCCAGTATGTTTTCGATATCTTGGAAAGGTTGATGTTGTATATAATGACTTTTTTAAGGCCTTCGATAAGGTAGACCATTGCATTTTGAGTGAGAAACTGTCGTCTTTTGGAATAACTGGCATCTTGAGGAAGTGATTTGTATCATATTTCACCCGGCGTACTCAGTCAGTTAAAGTTCGTGATTCCTTCTCCCCGACATACATTGTTGATTCAGGTGTACCTCAGGGTAGTCATTTGGGCCCTCTGTTGTTTCTAATTTATATAAACGACATTACCACTTAGGTTTGCACTCAAGGTTTATTTAAGGGTTAACGCTCTAGTCGATATGCCAAATCTTCCTCTGATCTGAATCGATTAGAGCGATGGTGTAAAGATAATAAAGTCATCATTAACCTTGGTAAGTTGAAACATATGAGTATAGTTGAGCGTGAGCAGCATTTTGTATCGTACTACTATCTGAGTGAGCAGCCAATACTTTCTGCGGACATCGTTAAAGACTTACGTGTTTTTTACGACAATATGATGTGTTTTAGGGCGCATATTGACCATATAGTCAGTGCGGGGCTTCGTATGCTGGGGTTCATTTTGCGGCACTCGTTTGAGTTCGAGGATGTCAATACTTTGAAACACCTTTGTGTCGGTCTGGTTAGGCCGCATCTTGAGTATGCCTCCTGTGTATGGTCTCCATATACTTATGAAGATTGTGACAGGACAGAACGAGTCCAAAATAGATTTCTTCTCCCTATGTCGTACAGGATGGGAATCTCGCGAGTAAATTTTTCCGCAACTCATATGAGATCACTTCTTCACCTTTCTGCTTTACGTACCGTAGGATAAGGGCGGATGTATTGTTGTTTGCTAGATTGGTCGGGGGGGCATCTGTCCTCTTCTGGCCTTCTATATCTGTTTGGTTTTCACGTTCCATCTAGAAATGTTAGAGGTACCGCGCTGCTAGCTTTCAGGACTTATAGGTACAATTACACTAGCAGGGCCGGATTAAGGGTGTCGTAGGCCCTAGGCACTCCAGCAGCGTAGGCCCCGAAATAATGAATATTTTTTAACTGAAATTGACCGCTAATATTAAGTAATAATTTTGTTGTAGATATAAATCCGAAAATGTGATGATGCGGTATAATAACATTATTTTATTTTGGGATTTTAATGTTTTTATTTTTCATAGAGCCATTTTCAATAGCCATAATTCCAGAATTGAGTTTATCTGCAACAATGCAACATTTATATCTACCAAATTCCATGCAGAATTCCAGGGTTTTAGTACATGAACATGACAAGACATTAGCCGCCGGGAAAACCTCTCGGACGGGCACATGCGTTTGACACAGTTGCCCACGTTTCCATGCACACTACCAAACGCTTGCGCCCGAGCGAGAGGTTTTCCCTGCTGCTTTTGTTTTAGTAGCTCAGTTGTGTAATAAGTTAATATGTAAACACTACGATAGAGCGTGTATGCCTGTGCATGTATTTAATCACGCTCAACCCCAAGTCAATCTTTAGTTTAAAAACTGGAAGTTAAATTTATTATAAGTAAGGTAAGTAAGGAAAGTTGTTTTTATACTCTACTTATTTCAACTATTACTTATTTTACTTAATTCTATTTTTTTTTTTTTATCGAAAAATGTCTGATGGATATAAAAGAAAACACCAAAGTGGACATGAAAAACGCAAAAAGAAAGAGAAAGTGAGTGAGTCGCTTAGTAAAATTAAAGGTTCTTTATTGAAATATGTTAACATTTCTAAGGAGACAGAAGATAATGCAGATGCGGTAGATATTTCCTCGATCGAGGTTAGACCTAAAGAAGCTGAGGCTTGTTGGGACTCGCAAGAATGTTCAACCAATAAAACTGAGAATGTCACAGAAGACGAGGCTGACGGGGGTTTACGAAATTTTAACGACGCTTCCAAGCAGGCGGTGCCTGAATCTCTACCAACAACATCAGCCTCAAGTATTTTCAGTTCTGATCCAGCACGGTGGACAACCATAAGCGCAGATCTTATCGATTACTTCTCTCGTAATCACCCTGTGCAGAAATTGGATATAAATTTTAAGTTATACGCCACTAAATTTGGCGAAAAAATGAGATGTCCATCACAAGATTATTTTTTCAGAAAACTGAACAACAATGATATTATAAAAAGGACTGGTTGATATTTTCCGAATCTACTGGCAAGTTTTTTTGTTATAAATGTATTTTGATCAAATCGGACCTACCTGAAAATCCAAACCTGTGTAACCAATTCCTTATAGGCTTTAATGACTGGAAAAACCCACATTCGAGAATTTCAAGTCATGAAGTGTCAAAAGAACATTTTGCATCTATTTCTGCTTTAGTGAACTACCAACAAACTAGAAAAATTGATGAGACGTTTGATATTGTCAAGGAAAAAGAAAGCACATATTGGACAACGGTTTTAAGAAGAGTAGTGGAAGTAATTAAGTTTTTGGCCGAAAGGGGACTAGCGTTTAGAGGCGATAATGAAATACATGGTAATCCTAGTAATGGCAATTTTCTTGGGTGTATCGATCTCTTAGCTAAATTTGATCCGTTTCTAGAAGAACATGTAAGAAGATACGGTAATCCAGGCCGCGGAAAAGTATCATATTTATCCTCCCAAAAGTATGAAGAACTAATAATTTTACTGGGGTCAAAAGTATTGGAAAAAATAGTTACAGAAATCAAAGAAGCCAAGTATTATGGAATCACTGTGGATTCTACACCTGACGTTAGCCATACGGATCAACTCTCCATAGTTATTAGATATGTCTTAAAATCTGGAGATATATATGAAAGATTTTTGATGTTTGTTAAAATAGAAAAACATGATGCCAAGTATCTTTTTGACACTCTAATTTCAGTTTTAGAAAATCAGGGAATAGACCCAGAATTTTGCAGATGTCAGTCTTATGACAATGCGGCTAATATGAGCGGAGTGTATTCGGGAGTACAAACTAGATTTAGGGAAATCAACAGCGCAGCCACTTGGGTACCATGTGGAGCTCATAGTCTTAATCTAGTTGGCACAGCGGCTGCAGAAAGCTGCTTAGAAGATGTAATATTTTTTGAAATTTTGCAATCGCTCTACAATTGGTCTGAACTAAGGTCTTTGGGAAGTAAAATTTCTGTAAAAAGACTTTCAGAGACCAGATGGTCAGCACGTTATGAGGCTGTAAAAACATTATGTGCCCATTATGATGATATACGTGGTTTTCTTACAAATATTTCAACTAGTGAAGGTATGAAACCTACAACAGTGATTGAGGCCCAAACCTTAATCCATCAAATGAATACTTTGGAGATGGTATTACTCACAGTTATTTGGGAAGATCTACCACAACACGTCGATATTGTAAATAAATCTCTTCAAGAATTTAAAGAATCCGAAACTAGAGTTCGTAAGAGAAAACGACAGTTCGATGAAGGGCAGATGAGACTCTCTCTCGCAGTGTCAAAGATTCCTTTATTATTAATGTTTTTTTATTGTTCTGGATGTGCTTTGCGCTGAAATGACAAAGAGACGCACTGCTTATACCAGCCTTTATGACACATTTAGTTTTCTTACGGATAATACACTGACCGAGGACATTATCAAGGTTAAGGCTCAAGCTCTGGTAAAAATGTATCCGTCTGACTTAGAAGAAAACTTTGTTGATGAGTATTTGATTTTTTCAAATTTGTACCCCAAACCACCTCTATAACGGATCTCATCAAATTACAAATAAAGGATAAACTTGTGTCAAGTTTCCCAAATGTTAATATTGCATTGCGCATATACCTTTCGATATTGGGTTCGAATGCAGAAGGAGAAAGATCATTCTCCAAGATGAAGCTTATAAAAATTTTATGCGTTCAACTATGGGAGAACTTCGTCACTGGGCCTTCTGTGTATTGAAAGTGATGCCGCTCTCGGGGCATTAATTTTGAAGATATAATACACGAATTAGCTGTGTCAAAATCCCGAAAAAGGAGTTATTTTAGGATCTACTTAGTAAACCAAACGTTTTGTATTCGTATTTTTTTGTGTATTTGTATTTAGATATATTATTTTGACCTTCACTATATAATAATATAAAAAGTTTTTGGGGTATTTTATTTCAATATATTTTTTCAAAGCCCTAAGACCTTTGGCTTTCGTAGGCCCTAGGCACGTGCCTAATTGGTAATCTGGCCCTGTACACTAGGGCTTCGCCAATTCTAAGAATCTCGCAACATGTAAACACTGCCTGTAAAACAGGCATAGACTTCTTCAATCTCAGTTACCTCTTTATTGTGCGTTATGTCAATTGTATTGATCAGTTAGTTGATTTCTGGAATTTTTGTATTGTTTTCTTTTTTTCAATCTGTATTAAGTTGTATTTTATATTGCTATTATTATATATTAATTTGGATTTGTGAAATTGGGTTTATCCCGTTAATAAATAAATATTCAGTAAAATCTTCCCCTCACTCGTTCACCATCCTAAAGTTTCAAAATCCAACAATTAATTTGCATTCTAAATTTTGCTTACTTCAATTCTGTCGACAGTTAACGTTACCCTCCTCTTGCATCGACATATTAGAAGTGAGACAGACCATCAACGTTCCTAGTCTTACCTACTTCGCCCTCGCTACGCTACACCGCCTCAACAACCCGTCCTCTATATTAGTACAAATTTTGTCCCGACATCGTATCGCGTCATGAACGGCCCGACCCCCTCGCCTCATTTGAAGTGGTACAATGAACCGGTTCAGTACAAAAATAAGGCACCGCTTACAAACTCAATTTTAAGACGTGTACTACCCAACACATGCACAAGGGGTGCCTTAATTGGCGACTGGAATGCGACTAGTTACTCTCTATCTTGATTTAATTTCAATGTTATCTCTCCAGATGTAAGAGTCATGGTCTATTCATAATTTTTCCACGAGCACCCGGTGGATGTACGAACCACCAAAACAAAATTTTTTTAAATGATAATATGGTCTGGCAATACCTGAACATCCCTACTGTAGGATCTCCCTTGTATAACCCCTTTAAGAAATAAAAGTAAAATAATTTTATATATTTTTATTAAATTTTTTTTATCTGTAAACTGAAATATTCAGTACATTCAAATATTTACATATGATTGGGAAAATTACTTTTCTATCAATATATACAGAAAACTATCTATGTACAGAAAAATAGTTCGCTATCAACAGAACTGTATTGCTAGAGAGTATAATAAAATAACTAGTCTTTTAGTAAATTTTCCAATCCTCGATTACTCAAGTTCATGCACTTCTTGTGATCAAAACCTTTAAATATGTACAATGAAAAGATTAGTATTTAAAAGATTAGAAACTAATGAAATAATACATTTTGGAGATCTGGAAAGACAATTACATTACTTATATTACTTTGTTTTCGATTGGATTAGTAGAACAGTCGTCAACACTAACTTGACTTCACTTTGAATATCACAAAATATTATGCAAAATTTCCATCGCACAAGAAAAAACAAATTATAACATAAAAACACAATATATCGAATTAAAATCAGACAATCAGCCTCGAAAATGTTTTGGATCTATATGTATAGAAACATATTTTAAATATATAAACACAATATTAATCAATAAATAAAACTGGTTTAAAAATACTAAGGTTAAATATAAATTAGAATTGCTTGAAACTAACTTTTAACATGGAGATGTCAACGTACCTTCAAGAAATTGGCTTGATTTGTCCAAATAGATATTTTATGAAAACTTAAAATGAGATTATATAATCTGGAATAAAATTCAATGATTTATCTGGGGCCAAAACACAACAAATTCAAGACTAGAAACGAATTAACATATTCTAAAATTGAAATCATATAAAATATTGAAAAAAAAATGTGGAACACGATTGAAATGAAAAAATTAGATTCAACCAGTTCGAAATACAAATATATCAAACAATAATATATTCCAAAACAAGTTGCAGAATGGGCGCCTATTCCAACACGAATGCGAAACGCATGAGTGTTGGAATTGCCTTCTGCAACGAGTATTGGACGATATTTTCTCTATTTCAGTCAAGAATTGTGATAAATTTATTGGAATTCAATGAACAATTCAGATTATATCTCCTAGTGCCTTTTGTATTTTATTTTCGCAGTTGGCGTGACTGATACGAAACTTGACATGCAAAGGACTCGTGTTGACATTCGAAAAGAAAGCATGTCAGTGTTGTCAACCACAAAACGAAAAATATAACTAAAAACAATGCTGTAATGAGTTCATTACAGCACTGTTTTTAGTACTGTAATGAACTCATTACGACACTGAAATAGAGAAAAAATATTTCACAGCCAAATCAGATAGATACTCAACCTTGTACTCCACAAATTTAGTAAAAAAAAATTATACATATGGCTGTTTCCAAAATTTTATGATTGAAATTTAAGTAAGGGTTGAATTGAGTGAAAATTGTGATGTAGGAAAAAATGAGACAGAATAATCAGTTAAAAAAAAATTATGAATTGATTAATTTTAGTATTGAAGGGTTTTCATATATTTTGGAATTTGTTGGCCATTAAACCTGGCAAATTCGAAAATTATTACGTCAACCCTTCAGCGAAATAATTGAAGTGACATAAAATTCCACAATTTTTATACATAAAAAAAGTTTGAAAGCACCATGTTCTTATCATAAACCTTATAGTCATATACTGAGGCTGGAAGAAAAAATTTAGAAGCATTCCAGTAGAATGGGACCTCCGTAGTAGCCGAACTACTACTGTGCATGCACACTAGACGATTATGTCTGATTCTACCGTCGGACAAACGGCTTTATAGAACCGTCAAGATGTAAACGCAAAGGAACCCATTGATGCTTGCAGTATATGACCGTCAGAACGTAAAAAAATACGCAGGAGAGTATAAATTACACATTGAGAACTCAGCATGTGGTAAACATAGAATCAACACAATGCTAAGTATCTCTTGAAGGTGTTGACTTGGCTGTATGATAATCCCTAGCTGTTACGAGGATTTGCGGTGGATACGACCACCAAGGGGCATTTACCAACAACATACTGTGCGTTTACGATGGGGAGGATCTTCCCGTTCAATGGTTGTTGGATGAATGTCGGAACTATTGGTGTGACGTCGGTAATGTTCTTCGGCATGATGGCCAGTTTTTGAAGTACCAGTCCTTGATTGAGGGGATAACTCACCGGCATAACCGATAAAGCTGTATTAAGAGGCTGTATCTGTAATCGGAAAAACAATCATTAATATTTCATCGAGATGACATATGTGAGGTTAGGTTTCTTTGGCGTTCTAGTCAAACCACAGTATAGGGACCAAGCACACAGTATAGGGACCAAGCAGTAGTCGCACTCCGTGGATTTTCTTACACCAAGTCTGACTCGCGCATTCCTCCCTGCGCATAACCTATAATCGACCGCGAATGTAAAAATTTTCATTGTTTTCATCAATAATTCTAAGATGTCTGGAATAATTTTTCTAAGATCTATTTAAAATTCAAAGAAGAAGTTGAAGAAAGAGATGCAACCTAACTTAAATATTCAGTGGAATTTCTTTGAGTCAAAATCTACCATAAACCAGCAAAGCTCATTTATTCAATAATTTATTTTCATTCAAGTATTTTCAATGTGTTTCAATTATGTGTTATTTTCAAATTAATTCCAAAATGGTTAACAATTGTAGCGTATATAACTACAAAAACAATGGTCTCAATAATCCGAAACTTTCTTTTTTCTCAATACCATTAGACACTGACAGGTGAGTGATACATATAGTATTGTAGAAAATGTTATTTATTATAAGTTCTGTTATTTGAGTATTGCTTCATTCAACCATGGAGATTCAGTAGCCTAACCACTTACGAATTGTATCGATATTGACCTTCATTATGCTATCAGTCCAAATTTTGTATTAATTCTTCGCAGACAAACCGTTTGGGTTTTTAAGATAGGTAGGTCAGAATGGATCCTAGAACTGCCAGAAGTAGCTCATAGAAAAAGGATTTGTAGTGAGCACTTTTCAAGTCAAATGAGAAGTGGAAAATTGAAAAAGGATGCATTTCCAGATATATTCCAAGAAGGAACAGGTGAAAAGGGTATTTATTGAATAAATGTAACGTGTAACACATTCTGATCAGAATGTGTATGCTGGGGTTATAAATACTGAAACTTTTATGGATTCAAGTATCTGTACTATACCTGGTAAGAAGTGAACATTATCTTTTATTTATTTGTTGAACTCTGAGTCTAATGAAAGATTATCTTTACTCATAGTGAGAAAAAACTGTGTGACTCAAACATCACCAAGTTTGTCTGCCTACACTCCAAGAAAAAAAGGTTGCAGAATATGGTGAAGAATTTGAAGAGGAGAAAGATTTCAATGAAGGAGAAAGAAACTGTAGAAATTGAGGATGAAAGTTTCATTCGATTCTGCAGGAACAATTTCAGCTCTAACATGGCTGATTTCATGATAGCCCAATTGCAACTCAAATGAACAAATCCCCATGGCTTCTCCATCGCTTATAAACAATTTCAGCACTCAACATGGCTATTTTTGGGACAACTCAAATGAACAAAACACTTGGTGTCGTGTACTCCATATATAAACAATTTGCACTTACTATCTATTTTTGGGACCTAAAGTTTAAGAAAAACTTTTTCCTTACCTCACAAGACTACTCTATGCAGAATAACTACCAAATCGAACTTTTCCATTGGTTTGAATGAATATGTATTTTGAGCAATTTCGTGAAAGTAAAAACTATGACAGAAAGAGCAAAGGATTGCATATTATGTGTTGATGAGATGTCTATCAAAACTCATTTTTTTTTGTGATATATCTCTTGACCAAATAATTGGATTTCACCAATTCAATGGTAACAAATCTTTCGAACCTGCTAATTGTGCATTAGTTTTAATGTATTTTCAGTTTGTCAGTATTCGTTTTATTTATAGATTAGGTACAAATTTTCTGATGGAATTGATCTTAATGCAAATTTACCACATAGCGTAAACATTCATTCTATATATTTCTATCATATCACTTACAAAGTCCTTGTATACTTGTTATTTTGAATGTATTGATGTATACATAATTGTTGACTGAAATGCATGCAGAATTAAACTATATTTTTATGATACTGTATAGTATTTTATTCCGTTGTATATTACTATATTATATTCATTATAGAAATATGAAAAATATAATTTTATATCAGAAAACCAGTTTTTTTATTGTATTTATGAGAAGATAATTCAATATTACCTGATAACTGTACTACAAGTTTAGATTAGACTGAATGAATCTTGAGAAAAATTTATTAAGGCAAAAAATATAAACAAACTGGGAGAAATCCACTAACAAGTAACAAATTATATGCTCTGATGTTGATTTAATCTGGAAAATTTACTACATTTAACTAATCGCATTAAACAGGATTCTTAAGTTAGAAAGAAATTTGAAGCAAGAACATTTATATGGGGCCTATTACAGAAATTAATGTTTTTTACAACATTTCGTGTTGAGGGGGTTTGCCGATAGTTGAGAATTCCATAATCAAATTCCTTTTTTCATAAATTGTATATAGTAAAAAATAGTATCAGTTCAAACCAAATCATCAGAGAATTCATAGAAAAAATTTGTTCGAAACAATTCAATATAAAAATAAAGTTATTTTTCATGGACTCGAAGATAAATGTTTCAGTGAAATTATAAGTAATGAGGATTTGATATTAAACACATTCGATGCTTTCAACCACCAACTACTTATTTTTCCATATAATACCTACTTTTTAACTCAATCCTCGTTTAGAAAAATTTTAATGAGTCATTTCATTTACAATCCTAAGGTACCAATGATTTTTAACACATTTCAAAAAGTTTCAGAGACACCGGTTCTGCTGTTTCTGAGTACACTATTGAGTAAATTTAATCACTAATTACTGTTTCTTTCAAAGTGATATTAAAACCACAATAAAACTATATCTTTTATTGAATGCGTTCTGTTAGTGAGGAAATGTGATTACATTTAAGGTTACATTATGAGCGGAGTCATAATTTTAATATGAATACAGACTAAACAATGGTCCATACACTCTAAATATCACTGTGCTTAAATCAAAATATTTAAGTTTTCAGATAACGCAAATAACCTTTTCTAATCAATTTTTACATTCGCGGTCGTTTAGGTTATGCGCAGGGAGGAATGCGCGAGTTCCCTTTGGTGTAAGCGATTTCAGTTCAAAATCGACGGAGTGCGACTACTGCTTGGTCCCTATACTGTGGTCAAACTCTCCGGCAAGAAATTCGACTACTTAGTATTTCATTGAAGTTTGTGAAATTTCAGCATTTCATCTAATTCAATTGTTGTAGTAAAATTTTTTGGTATTGAAGAAAAATGTTGCGACTTATACCATTTTTTTTTAATTCAGCTCTGTTATATCATGTTGTTTGATGTGTTCAAATTGCTCGCATTGTCTTACGCGCATATGTAATTAGTGCTTAAGTACTATGTGGTCTGGGAGATTTTGTTCTTCATCATTATACATTCTAAATTACGATACGTTGTATATAAAGGGTTATTCTTTTAGAGGACTCTTTGTGGTGAGGGATTTAGTTACAGATTTCGTTGCAGGTCGGGACCACAGTTGTCGCAAAACTGAAACTCGCGCATTCCTCCCTGCGCATCTAATCATATCGACCGCGAATTTAAAAATTGATTAGAAAAAGTTATTCGCGTTATCTGAAAACTTAAATATTTTAATTAGTATTGTTATTTCTATTTATAAAATTGAAAATCATATAGATACACACTCAAATATTTATCTAAAAAAATTTCACTCTTCTGCATACGAATGCAGTAGGCGTAAACCTCCTCAAATTCCATTGGTTCCTGATATCTCAACTTATCGTAAAGAAATGACGACAGTAGGCGTAAACCTCCTGAAATTCCATTGGTTCCTGATATCTACAATAATCGTAAAGAAATGACGACAGTGAGCGTAAACCTCCTGAAATTCCATTGGTTCCTGATATCTCCACTAATCTCAACTAATTGAATGATGTCTTACTCGAATAACGGAGCTTTTAATAAACAACATTTTCTACAATACTATATGTATCACTCACCTGTCGGTGTCTAATGGTATTGAGAGAAAAGAAAGTTTGGTATTATAGAAACTATTGTTTTAGCAGTTGTATACGGTACAATTGTTAATCATTTTGGAATTAATTTGAAAATATCACAGAATTGAAACAGAATACGTACTGGAATGAAAATACGTGATTAAATAAATGAGCTTTGCTGGTTCATGGTAGATTTTGACTCAAAGAAATTCCACTGAGTTATAGGTTAGGTTGTATTTTTTCTTCAACGTCTTCTTTGAATTTGAAATAGATCTCAAAAAAATTATATTCTAAATATTAAACGAATTAATTATACAAAGGAGTTATTCAAGTTGTCCAAATTAATAATAATGACATTATTCCAGACATCTTAGAATTATTGATGAAAACAATACAAGGACCAAAATATGAGGTTAGAATCCCTGCGAGATACGTGAGTCAGACTTGGGTGTAAAAAAATCCACGGAGTGCGACTACTGGTTGGTATCTATACTATGACCAGGACCAGGACTTATCCCCTCTCCCTCTTTGTATTTGTCTCGTGACCCGCGTGGCTCCATCGCTTCGATATCCTCATCGAGGCGAAGTGGGACATTTGAAGTGAGGTGGTACATTGAATAAAAATGAGCCGCTCTTACACTTCCTCGACGTATACGGAACAAATGAGCCGCCTCTTGTAAGAGGGTTGACTTCTTGATAAATAATACAAGGTCAAATTTGAGGGTGTCCCTAAGGCGATAAAATCACTATCATCCTAAGTAAATAAGCTAGAAATTTCATATTTTCAGAATAAGTTAACTGTCCAAATATCTCGGACAAGTTCGTTATTGAGCCAAATCCGTCAAATGGTTCAGGAGTCATGTGCATCTGAATATTCCTTTATAATATATAATATATATGTAACAATAATTCAAGAGTTGATGACGAGATATTGTTGATGATGGAACTCGTGTTGAATGATTGTTTGGGCTATTACCATCATCTATTGTGGATGTAATGATTTCCGACGTTTCGATAGACATCTTCTATCTTTATCAAGGAGAAAAGTTAGCATTTATGAAAATAACACCTGATTCCATAAGTGCTCCATCTATAGATCTGCCAGAAGTTTGGACGCCGATAGTTCGATCCAACTTAAAAAGAACATCATATCACAGATGAGTATATAACATCGTTCATTTTTCTTTCATGACTTCTGTCATATTGACTTTTTGAAAATTGATAATTTAATTAACCCCCCCCAGAAAAGAGTTTTTCACGCGTGGTGTAAGCGATTTCAGTTCAAAATCCACGGATTACGACTTCTGCTTGGTCCCTATACCGTGTCCTGGTCACCGATACAAAAACGACAGAGACAGAGGTAAATGAGGGCTGAGGGGATGTACTGATTCCTAGTAGACAGTACACAGATACCGTATATTGTCACCCCTTACCAAATATGATGGGATTTTACAAGAGCTTCTTTGAACTCAAAAGAAAAACAATTTTATTTTCGATGATTGTATGAAAATATTGATTCTTCAGAGAAGGAATTAATGCTAAACTCTCGATTACTACCTGCTATTTTTGTACCTGTATCTCATGACATTATTGTGTTAATTTTTTCAATTTAAAAATATTAATTATTATTAAGAATTCTGTTCGTCATAGATAAAGAAAAATTAGAAGGCATGAAAAGTCGATTCGATAAAAAAATGAACGAATTGTTATTATCAAAGGGCGAAATATTCAGTTTCTTATTAACCAAATGAAAAAATACAAAGATGAAATTTTTGGTATAGTAATACTCAATAAATGACCGTATTAAATGTTAAAATTGCGATGAGCCATAAATAAGCAATATATCTTTTCGGCATAATAAATTCGCACAAAAAGAACTCAGCCCGAAATTACCAGTAATTGGATACATTTTTATAAAAACAGTTTGTTCTAAAACGAACTGGAAAACTGTGTATGATGTGAGAGGAAATTTTATATTTATTAATTACATGAGAATCTATAATCACCGTTAACTTGGATTATTTTGAATAGCAAAACCCTCATAGTCAGTAAAATCTTCCCCTCACTCGCTCACCGTCCCAAAGTTTCAAAATTAAACAATTAATGTGCATTCTAAATTTTGCCTCTTCTATTACTTCAATTCTGTCGACAGTTAACGTTACCCTTCATTTGCATCGACATATTTGAAGTGAGACAGACCATCAACTTTCCTATTCCTTACCTACCTCGCCCTCACTACGCTACCCCGCCTCAACAACCCGTCGTCTATACTGGTCAAATTTTGTCCCGACATCGTATCGCGTCATAAACGGCCAGACCCCCTCGCCTCATTTGAAGTGGTACAATGTACCAATGTCGTTTTTATTTCGTGATTCTTCTAACAAAACTTCAGGAGGCATTTTTCAAAGGGCTGGGTTTGCGCATTCCGATTTCCCATTGAACAGATGGTTATAATAAAATCATTACTCTGACTGGGTACTTGTATTCGGAATTCTACTTGACAAAGAGTGTGGAATATGACATTCAGACAGCGCGCAACAGTTCCTGATCATGTAAGTGCTTTTTTGCATGTTTCCATTATTCTTTATTTAGTGGATTTCAACCGACACAGAATAACCTGGTACAACAGTCAAAAGTAATACTTACTTCCTTCAACGAAGTTCCGCTCGTGCTGCTTCCTGGACCACATTTCTGGATTATTGGTAATGAAATCTTCTTAACCCCATTCGTACCCAGAACTAATGGTTTGGCCTCTTCAGTCTTTATCTCTGGTAAAGTAGAAATACCGTCTGACTCGTCCATGCTACTGGGTCCATCAGGAGTTACGTCGGGTATGATTTTTGAGAAATCTATGTTGGCAAACATAGATGACAGTTCCTTTTTTAGCTGATTGAGTTTATTTTTCAGGAAAATCTTTTCCCTCCCCTGTTCTTCCATTTCCTTATCCAGTTCCCCTTGTTTCTTTTTCAGGATATGTATATATCTGCAGAAGAGAATGCCATTCATTTTTACATACTTGCATTGCATTTATTCAAATAAACGAGGGGTTATTATAAGTACTGATAATCAAGGGTAATACCACTAGAGGTGAGAGTTTTTTGAGAACACTCTTGATTTTTGGGAATTATGCGTTTAAATTTCACGAAACAAAGTTATCCTTTGTTTGGATCACTTTGTTGAGTGAAAGTTGTATAATTTTCAAAAAACGACAGAGTGTTCTAAAAAAATTTGAATCTCGTGTGGTATTTGGAAAGATCATTCAACAATATAAATCAAACGAAATAAAAAATAATTTTTTATTCAAAAATAACCAGATAGAAGCATAACAACAAATTATTCATCTTTATTCTCAAAATAATAATTATTGATAGTACAATTATTATACATGTTAGGCCCGAAGACCGAAAACGCTCAGTGGCCGGAAAAAACGGCCACATCGCGTTCTGGCTGTCTTCGAACGCACAGAACGCGTTTTGGTTTTTTTTAAACGCTCGCAACGCGTTCTGGTAATTGTTAAACAGCCGGAACGCGTTTGTCTAACGGCAATTGGTTCAAATGTAAGACCCTGTAGTTTTTTACATTTTTAAAATAATAAAAATAAGTTGTGTCCGAATATGTTTGGTACTTGTGGTCTAGCATTTCTTTATGAGCACTGAGCACATACAAAACTATTGTATATTTGTCGACCCTGTACCTATTGGAATCAACATGTGATACATTTTTGGAATCAGCTCAGCTAGAGTAATCTGGAAATGGAGACGAAATAGTTCAATTTAAAAAAAATGACGGTGATGTCATTACTCGAAAATAATTCACGCTGTATATTAGATTATTATTTTAAAATAAGGTAAATTAAAATAAAAATCGATGTGTTTCAGGAGTATTTCTTAAAATGGTCTGATTAGCTAAAAATGAATTTGTTCCATACTTTACGGATACAATTTAAATGTACTATGTAATTCGAAATGTCATTCAAACAGTTCTTGTAAAAATAAGTAACGTACCTATGTAAAGTACACAAAAGTTCTGAAAAACCCGTCGTTTGTATTTAATTATAGTTTTCAATAATTGAATTGTTTCTAATAAAGTAATTAAAAGAGTTATAAATTCAAGTTTGTTTTGTTCTCCACAATAAGTTGGATTTGTAGAAAATAAATTGAAATTCATTTGTTCAATAAAGAACTTTTCGCTTTTTAATTCATGCATTTATATATTTTATGCTCGACAATATAAGTTTATTAGTGTAACTTTCTTCCTAGAACTGAAAAACAATTATAAGAAATTTAATATTGTTGAAATGATTCGGCAAGAAAAACCGAACCCATCTTTGGTATCCAATTGTAGTTGTCAATAATTGAATTGTATTTCAATTTTAACTTTGTTTTATGAGGGACAATATAAATTTTATCCTACGCAGGTAGAAATCGGCAAATAATACAAGTCGAACATTAAGAACGCGTTGTGAGCGTTGAACAATTTACAAAACGCGTTCCGGCTGTTTAACAATTACCAGAACGCGTTGCGAGCGTTTAAAAACAACCAAAACGCGTTCTGTGCGTTCGAAGACAGCCAGAACGCGATGTGGCCGTTTTTTCCGGCCACTGAGCGTTTTCGGTCTTCGGGCCTAACATACACATTACGAGCATTATTTTCGAGTGATGAAGTAGAGACTGATGTTGTTTCTTGAAGGACATTTTGTTCATTCCTTATGGCTGTGATTATTTTTTTGTGATGTTGTTGATCCAGTTGGAGATACGGTTTCACTGACGCTGCAAAAGAATGGCCTGTTATCTTTATCAGCTGTTTCTCGCCAATCCCTGCTTTGGCTAATTGGCTGACAGCAGTAGCTCGATGCGTGTGTTTGGTTATCTTCGACTTGATTGCGTTGATGCCAATGAGTTCTGCCGATTCTTTGATCCATTTAGCTATCGTATTGGGACCGACTGGGGAGTTTTTGAACCATGAACCATATTTCCAATTCTTATGTGGAGTAAGGAATAGTCTTTCAGTGGTTATGTTTACAGTTCTTTTGGATACAAGTAGTTTATATAACCTCACCGGGCAAATATCTTCTTCAATATTGGGAGTCAGCCATTTCGTTTCCGCACATTTTTGGGCACCACCTTGTCTTGTTTTAGAAAATATCGGATTCTAGGCAATTCGGCCCGTGGGATTATCATCGTTTTCAATTTCGAATTGGAAATGCATAATTAGGCATGATGAACCCTCTCCTCTGCGCCAAGCAAGCTCCAATGCAGCAATAAAATAAAATTTTCTGTTCAAACCGTCTGGATTATCTTCTTTACATAAGTTGACCATCTTTTCGTGTTGCACCAAAGACAGCGCCTTGGCACTAACTTTTCTTTTCTCAGGGTCCACTTGCAAAATACGCCTCTTGGCATTTCGTGCATCCCGCGCCGTTTTAAAAGCCACGTCTGTGAAT
This sequence comes from Micraspis discolor, assembly GCA_030674115.1. NCBI lineage: Eukaryota > Metazoa > Arthropoda > Insecta > Coleoptera > Coccinellidae > Micraspis > Micraspis discolor. Next base: position 304,752 of record JARTUT010000444.1, on the reverse strand, counting down.
GGATCGAATCTAACGCCCCATTCGGAATAGAATTTTTCCTGCAGCTGTTTGGCAGTATTATTCCACAAGGTTTTTACGACACTTTCCTTGTAGTCTGATCCATCTCTTTTCTTCATATTGAAAGCTCAGTCTAGCATAATATTATTGAGCTCTGACAAAGTTGTTTTTTCATTTACAAGGTATTCCCGGGCAGCACAGAATTCTTCAAATTGTTTCCAAATGTAGGATCTTGACTTCACAAGCGGCACACTTTTCTTCACACTTTCCTCAATTGAAGTAATATTACAATTCCCAAAACGTTTCATTTTTATCTACTTTATGGTAAAATACGAAAATAAACTGACAGAACTGCCAAATGTGCTGTTGAAGTTATCGCTAACAACTGCTTGTTTATCGTAACCATGACGACCGCTACTTCCACCAACGGCCAAAGCTATCCGGGCGTATTAATATTCCTATGCAAATAAGGCATTTGATAAAAACAAATTTCTTAAAGTGAAAACACTGTGAGGTTGAGTGTTTTCAGATACAGTTTGTTTCTATTGGTCCGTTTTCAAAAATTGAGCGATTTCATTGGACGATGTAGTAAGTGTTGGATGATCATTCCAGCTAAACTGGACGACAGAGGGATATTTGCACAATGTGAAAACTTGAAGTGCTTATAAATTTTTAACGCAGCTGAGATGGAAAAAAGTGTTTCTTTTGATCTCAAGAACCTACGGTTAAAATGTTAAAATTTCCTATAGGAAAGATTCATCACAAAAAAATGGTTCCAGAAGAAATGAAGATGTTAATCAAATACCTCCCAAAGACTAGCTCTCCAGAGCTGAGACTATTGAGAATAAAAGAACTAAGGTTAGCGCCATGCTCTCTTTTTATGATGTTAAATAAATAAGATGTCACGAGCCCGCCCGGTTCAGAGAGTGTACACAGATCTCAGAGCTGAGAATTTACTAGGGCGCCACTCTCTTTTTATGATGTTAAATAAAAGGAGGTATCACCAAGATCTCAGGGGGAAAAACAAAAGAAAAAACGTACACGAAAACCCACTCTCTAGAAGCCAGAACAAGCTCGATCACACAAAATGAGAGTAGTGACTGGTAGGAAGAAAAAAAAGAATCAATTGTTTAACAATTTAATCTCACCAAAAATGTGGTGATAACACTACAACTAATCAATGTCCTACCACAAAATATCTCTATCAGACTTACTAGTCAAATATCTTAATATGCGTTTAACCGAATTATATTACTAAACTTATCACCCAAAGGTGAACCTCAAAGTTAGATTAATACTGGCCAGCATGAATAAAACACCTATGTAACGGTCTATATCTAGGTGACTGAACAACAGGTCAACTGTTTATCGCTATATCAATGTCTCGACCTAAGTCGTTTATATTCTCAGATAACTTAAATGCTACGGACTAACCTTACATAACAGTCTAAGATGTACAGTGACTGTGAACAAAAAGGATATTATGGGTTCTCAACCAACATTCACTCTTCAACCCTCGTAGAAAGGAAATTGGGTCAATACGTACTTCAGGCTCTTCGTAATACAATAATTCACATTACTTCCACAAGGCAAATGGCAACCAGGGTGTCTATTGTTCGATCTTCCAAGTAGAATGTGTTCAGATAGCTAGTACAGATGGTTTGTACAGAACGTAGATCCTACGTAGACTCACTTATTTCAGACAACCTCAAAACCGCCTCAGACAGCTCGCAGACAGTTTGCAGATAGTTCACAGAGTTCACAGACAGTTCGAGATCCGCAGCACAACAAATATAAGTACTCTCAACATAAAACGGAGCTAAAATAAAAGAAGTTGCAGAAATGGGCAACGTGACCGAATATAGGTTATCTTACCTAATCTTCTCCATCGAATATCTTCCCCTTTATAATCCGCATTAAGCGTTAACCTTTTCCATAAACCAAATAGAAACAGGTCTCTATTAGGGCTTAAACCATAAATCTTGTTCCAATCCGCAATCAATACGATAAAAATCCAAGAGTTTAATGGTTTGATACTCGCCAGAAAAAACGGAGAAAAGCAAAGTGACACGCTCCAGCTGATTTGCGTCAACCCGACATATACGACCACAGACGCAATCACAGAGCGGAGAGCATTCAGTAACGCTACCATCAACAGTAGTGCCACGGGTCGGAAAATGTACTATCTAGATAGCGGCGTTGCCAATAGTTGGTCGGAACTAACGGAACGGAAATTTTAAACCGTGACAACTCCCCTTCCTTCCACAGGAGGTGAGCATAGGTCACCGACGACTCACATAAGAACCATATTGCGCACTCGCCAAACAAAACTCAACGCCAAGATGGCAAAACAATCAAAAGTGAAAGATATCTAGTCACTGAGGGCGACTAGATACCGGCTTGTCCAGCTGGGTATAACGGAAAAACTACAAGAAGAAGAAGAAAGCAATCGATTCAACCAAAAACAAAACAATAAGCCAAAATGGTCGAAATGTCAAATTTTGAAACAAAAGAAAACTTAACCGGAATCCGAATCGAAGACCACGGTTAAGGTGCTGAACAAGGAGGACTTGCTTTATCGAAGGTCGCAACCTCCACGACCCCCATCACATCCTAGAGAGGTGATGTCCGAATCAGGAAACTCAAAATCGGGATAATAATTTACTCAAATATAGGCAACGTCAAAGCCGGAAATTCAATGGTCCTCGTGGGTAAAGTGCGCTGCGACAATACACGACCACTGGTGTCACTAACTCGTCAGGAGTTTCTCGAAAAAAAAACACAATAAAGGAAAATCTCAATCAAGACACGCGCCTTCCAGGCAAACGCAAAGAAAAGTCACAATCGGGTATTTCACGTCATCAACTCCCGGAATCAAAAACGCCAAAAGTCGCCACATCGGCACAAAAAAAAAATCAATCGCCGACACGGCAAAAAAAAAACCACAACACTTCTGCTCCAAGGCAGCCAACAGTGTAAGCCAATACGAAATCAAATCATCCCCACCATAATCGGGATCCCAAACTCACAAAGCGAAGGCAAGGCACAACAAAAAAACAAAACGAAACGGACACGTCAGATGTTAGACGGTCATAATCCCGAGCATATGACGGTCCCAAAAATATATCCCCACCGTCACCGGGGCTAAAACGTACAGAAAAGGCAAGGTACGAACGACATTTACTTACTGAAACGGACTCGTCAGATGTTAGACGGTCATATTCCCGAGCGTATGACGGTCCCAAAAATATCCCCACCGTCACCGGGGCTAAAACGTAGAAACAAAAGGCAATCTCAAGCCGGAACGCACTCATAAAGCACTAAGCCACCCGACAACTCAGAACCACCAAAACTAGGTACTCTCCTCCAAACAGGTATCAGGATATCGTCTGAGATCTTTAACATGCCAGACACCTCTATCACTTCCATCCCTCCATTGCAGTTGATAAGCATTATGGCCAACTCTCCGACGCACAGTGCAGGGTCCGACAAATCTGGGCGCCAACTTGGAGGCAAAGCCCTTAGAGGCATCAGATAAAAGTTTATTGCGGGTCAGGACAAGATCTCCCTCTCGAAAGTGACAGGACGGCGGCGCAAATTATAACGTTGACGATTACGCTCCTGAGCGCGAGCCAAGCGCTTCTGAATGTCGGCAAACAACAGCCGGTAGCCAACCTTTTTAGCGTCCACAACCTCCGAAGGACGTCTGAGGTCAACTCTACCACAGTGTTATAGGCATCTCCAGATGGGCGATATTCTCTGCCAAAATTAGCGAAGTATGGGCTACAACCAATAACCTCATGACGACCAGTACGAACGGCGCAAGTAACAGCAGAAAGGTGTTTACTCCAAGTTTTATGGTTATCCTTGACATAACAGGAGAGCATGGTCTTAACTATACCATTGCTGCGCTCGGTAGGATCACAGTGCGGACTATAAACTGGAGTGAATATGATGTTGACTTTATATTTCTGACACAGCGACGTGAAAGAGGTACTGCGCATCTGGGTGCCATTATCGCAAATGAGCAAACGAGGAACTCCGTAAACAAGAAAAATATGCTGCTCCAGCAGATGACAAAGAAACAGCAGTAGCATTGCGCAAAGGAAAGGTCAAAACATACTTGGAGAAATAATCAGTAACTACTAAGATGTACTTATATCCGTTGGACGATGGCAAGGGACCCACGAAATCCAAACTTATCATCTCCCAAGGTTCGGTAACAACCGGTCGGGTTCCCATAGTTCCAGCAGGAGCTTGAAGGTCAGGTTTATGCTCCAGACACACCGAGCAACGACTCACATATCGGGCTACATCGGCACGCATCTTGGGCCAAAAATAGCGTTGTCTCAAGCGCCAATAAGTCTTAAAGACACCAGGATGTCCGGCGGAAATATCATCATGATGTTGACGAAGTAGGCTCTTCCTGAACTCCTAGGTACCACCAATTTCCAACAATCCCCGCATCTCCTAAACCAGGATAAGGGGCGGAAACGTATTTCAAAGTAAGCCATGCTCCTCCCTCCAGGTAGGGTATTTGTCCGGAAATGTGTTCAAGTCTTCTCTCATCTTGAGATACCAAGGATCCCTAGACTTATGGAACAGCTGGCGATCATCAGAGTCCAGCACCTCGTCCTGAACACTGGGACGGACCTGGACAACATATCAGGCACGACATTCAGTTTACCCTTGCGATGGACAATTTCAAAGGTGAAGGGCATTGGGCGCAAACTCCAACGAGCCAATCGACCCTGTGGGTCCTTTGGGTTATGCAGCCACAGCAAAGAGTGGTGATCGGTAATTACCTTGAAGAAGGTACCCTCCAGGTAATGGCGTAGTTTTCAACAGCCCAAATCACGGCAAGGCACTCACGCTCCGTGGTCGAATAGTTGCGCTCTTGTCGAGTTAACGAACGGGAAAGATAGCACAAGACTCTCTCACCATCATCAAATTGTTGGGTGAGAACGGCTCCGAGTCCGTAGGCGGAGGCATCAACTTGCACAATGAACTGGCGATCAAAGTCAGGGCAAGTGAGTACAGGGCAGACGCTAGCTTCTCTTTTATTTCACTGAAAGCTAATTCACACTGGGGTGTCAATTCCAGCGGACATTTTCTTAGTCAAATTCGAGAGGGGTTCGCTCAAATCGGCCAAATTAGGAATGAACCGGCGATACCATGCGGCGGTTCCCAAAAAGAACGGATGGCGGCAACATTGGTGGGAGTAGGAATACTCAAAATAGCCTCGACCTTTTCAGGATCCGGGCGAAGACCATGTCTGTCGACAACATACCCCAAATATTTCAGCTGAGGGCGACAAAAAAACATTTTCACGCTTCACGACAAAACCAGCCGCTATAAGCCTATCAACACCTTACCCAAAATTTCTAAGTGTGTGGCGAAATCTCCACTAACGATGACAATATCGTCCAAGTACACAAAGACGTACGGCTGAAGATCAGGACCAAGAACACCGTCCATAATACGTTGGAAAGTAGCGGGAGAATTAGGTTAGTCCGTAAGGCAAGCGTCGAAACTGATATAAGCCGCGACCAGGGACGGTGAAAGCCGTATATTCCCTCGAGTTAGAAGCCACCTGAACGTGGTGATAGGCCGTTTTATATCCAAAGTGCTCAACACACGAGCATCGCGCAATTTGTCTAGTATTCCAGAGATATATGGAATAGGATAAGCGTCCCTCTTGGTGACGGCATTAAGGCGCCTATAGTCGACGCAAAAACGATAAGTACCGTCCTTCTTAGGGACGAGACAGACTGGTGAAGACCACGAGCTACCAGAAGGTTCAATTATTCCCTTTCTCAACATATCATCAATTTCCGCGTCTATGATCTTTTGTTTGTGTGGGAAACTGGATACCAACGTTGTTTGACAGGTCGGGTATCAGGAAGCAATTCAATCTGGTGCTCAGCAGCAGACGCACATCAGGTCATCGCCCATGCGAGCAAATTTTTCCTTCAACATTCTATCCAGCTGCATCCTCTCAGCAGGTGAAAGGAATTCCTTAACGCCATTCGAAGCCTCGAGTTCATCCAAAGCTTCTACAGGGGAAGCAAAGTGCCAGACATCATCTCTTATATTAGGCACTATATCCATTTTCTCCAAAAATCTATCCCAAGTATCAAGGAATGCCGCAAAGATGGAACCACCATTAGGTTCAACCAAATCAGCTTGTTCTTCAACTTAACAGGAGCCGAAATATAACCAGGACTCTCGCATATATCCCCATTAGCCACAGTACACGATTTAAGCGATGGAGTCAGTTTCAATCCAATCTCCAAAAGTCTCTCATATCCCTTACTACCCACAAGCGAAACACTCGCACCGGAATCTAACAAACCCACAAATTTAAGCCCCAAAATATGTACAGTAAGGTAAGGTCGCTTGTCTCCATCAGCATGGGACAAAATGTAATCAAGAACAGCTGCTCTTCCTATGACCGCACTATGATCAGACGAGGACGACCCGCGGTCATCTAGTTTCCTCGTCAGGAGTTTTCCGAAGGCGGAGGAGAAGCAAAGCGTACAGATCGAGAATTTACCTGAGGAGAGCAATCAGGGCATGTCGAACAGTAAAACCGGTTTTCCGCAGCGATTACAAAGTAATTGTCTTGGTGACGGACAATTGACACGTCTATGACCAGACTTCTGACAGTTCCAACACGACAGCGGTCGACGTCGTCGGCGGTTCACGAGGACTCACCTCAGAAGAGAACTAGACCGAGAGCTAGAAGAAGCACAAGGAAGCGACACACACGCTAGTTCGGAGTCAACATAACTCTGACGTTTCCTAGATGGAGGCACATAGCTATCAGCACGATACTTTTTAACCTCGAGGCGCAGGCACACATCCTCCAGTTCCTGTAGGCTATCAACAACGAGCAACTGCGTCGCATAAAAAGGCGCCAAATTTCTGGTTATTATTCCTAACTTTATCTGTTCATCAACTTCCCCATATCTCCTAAACATAGAGTTCATGCATGTCAAATAATCCACAATTGATTCTGAGGATCTTGCGTTCGGTTCAAGATATCGGTGAACAAACGAGAACGATAATCTGGAGGTTCGTAATGCCTAAGAAGCAGGGAGGACAAGCTCTTCCAGTCCTTAAATTTATCACGATTAGATCGATACCACATTAACGCTCTACCGGAAAAAGATCAACAGCTGAATCGAAAATTTGACTCTCTGTCACTCCACGAGCCCTTCCCAACTCTACAACACGTTCCAGAAAACTATGCACCGTAATATCCTTCGGATCACCCGTGAAAGTTAAATTCCACTTCTGTAAATTCAAAGAACGAGGAGGTTCCCAAAATTCGCATGAGTGCTAGTACGAGCAAATGGTGGATGCGCGGAAGCAACCGAGGCTTCATCATCAGAACAGTCACCCTCAGAGGAGGAGCAACAAAAAACAGAGGCAGGATCATAAGCCGGAGGCTGAGCGCAAACATCAACTAAAGTACTCTTACATTTTTAAGCATATCAGCAACATTCAATGGCAAAGATTCTTTCGAACTACCAGACTCTAAACGTTCCAACCGAGAAACGACATGACACAACCTAGTAAATATCGCCTCAAGGCATGGGTCAGGTCCCTAAACAACGTTAACAATTCATCATACTTGCTCATACAAATATTAAATTCTGATACAGTATCCAACTCAACTATAGGATACTCAAAGACCTATTACCCTTCTCTACTTTCAACAAAGGACGCAAACAGGCACGCAAATCCCGAACTGTCTGTGTATCCGAACATTTAAAACCTCTTACACGCAATTCATATTGTAATTCATCTTTCTTAAGCCTATTAAGATTATTTTTCAGAACCATACTTGCCAAATACCTTTACAATAAAATCAAAATATGATCAAAATCTGAAAATCAAAGTAAACCGCACAAAAAAATTCAAATGAACCTTAAAAATAACAATCTATTTTCATCCAGTCACCACCTCAGTTGAACTTGTATAAATAAAAACAATCTCAAAACAAGTTCCCTCAGAAACCACTTCGGGCCTCGCGCTGGGCGCCACTTTATGTCACGAGCCCGCCCGGTTCCAGAGAGTGTACCAAATACCTCCCGGACTAGCTCTCAGAGCTGAGACTATTTACTAGGGCGCCACTCTCTTTTTATGATGTTAAATAAAGGGAGGTATCACCACAGATCTCAGGGGAAAACAAAGAGAAAAACGTACACGAAAACCCACTCTCTAGAAGCCAGAACAAGCTCGATCACACAAAATGAGAGTAGTGACTGGTAGGAAGAAAAAAAAAAAAGAATCAATTGTTTAACAATTTAATCTCACCAAAAATGTGGTGATAACACTACAACTAATCAATGTCCTACCACAAAATATCTCTATCAGACTTACTAGTCAAATATCTTAATATGCGTTTAACCGAATTATATTACTAAACTTATCACCCAAAGGTGAACCTCAAAGTTAGATTAATACTGGCCAGCATGAATAAAACACCTATGTAACGGTCTATATCTAGGTGACTGAACAACAGGTCAACTGTTTATCGCTATATCAATGTCTCGACCTAAGTCGTTTATATTCTCAGATAACTTAAATGCTACGGACTAACCTTACATAACAGTCTAAGATGTACAGTGACTGTGAACAAAGGATATTATGGGTTCTCAACCAACATTCACTCTTCAACCCTCGTAGAAAGGAAATTGGGTCAATACGTACTTCAGGCTCTTCGTAATACAATAATTCACATTACTTCCACAAGGCAAATGGCAACCAGGGTGTCTATTGTTCGATCTTCCAAGTAGAATGTGTTCAGATAGCTAGTACAGATGGTTTGTACAGAACGTAGATCCTACGTAGACTCACTTATTTCAGACAACCTCAAAACCGCCTCAGACAGCTCATGAGACAGTTTGCAGATAGTTCACAGAGTTCACAGACAGTTCGAGATCCGCAGCACAACAAATATAAGTACTCTCAACATAAAACGGAGCTAAAATAAAAGAAGTTGCAGAAATGGGCAACGTGACCGAATATAGGTTATCTTACCTAATCTTCTCCATCGAATATCTTCCCCTTTATAATCCGCATTAAGCGTTAACCTTTTCCATAAACCAAATAGAAACAGGTCTCTATTAGGGCTTAAACCATAAATCTTGTTCCAATCCGCAATCAATACGATAAAAATCCAAGAGTTTAATGGTTTGATACTCGCCAGAAAAACGGAGAAAAGCAAAGTGACACGCTCCAGCTGATTTGCGTCAACCCGACATATACGACCACAGACGCAATCACAGAGCGGAGAGCATTCAGTAACGCTACCATCAACAGTAGTGCCACGGGTCGGAAAATGTACTATCTAATAGCGGCGTTGCCAATAGTTGGTCGGAACTAACGGAACGGAAATTTTAAACCGTGACAAACTTTTCCATTTCCAACAGCTCACATTGCTTGGAAAATTGTGCAGCACTTTGATCATTTCGAAGTTGAACTCTCATATTAGTGGTTAGTGATAATGTTTTTACATTATTCCGTAAAGGTGATGCCTTCAGGCAAGCATTCACTTCATCTGCAGGCTTTCGACAGGGAATTACTGACAACGTCTGCCTGAAATAGCCTGCCAACAATCATCAAGCCGCCAAAGATGTTGTTATTTCGCCGAAGATCCTTCAGTATGAAGTTAAGTGCTTCAAGTGATTTCTTATGTGCCATTGTGCACTCATCCTAAACAATCAGCTTGCATTACATCAGTGGAGGCTTGTCCTATGAGGCAGGTGAGGCAGTGCCTCATCAAAAAAATTCTGAACCGTATATTTCTTCATTCCCTTTCATCATCACTTTTTTCCTCAATATTTTTCCCAATCTCACGTTCCTCGTATATTCATAACAAATCAAATCCTCTATGAATAAACGGTTGGAGGCATGCCTAACGCAGGCTTCTTTGACTGAATTGGCGTGTCATACTTCGATGACCTACGAGAACGTAATCACAGCGTAATGGAAAGCCGTTCTAGGATTAATCCGAGGCTGGCCTCTGCGCGATCTTAGCCGATCTGAGATCGTTTCGTTGCTGCGATGTCCAGCGGGTTATCTGTGTCGAAGCGGTGAGAACATATCTACGGCTTTGAAGGTGGCTTCTCGAGCAATTAGAGGCTGGCCTCAGGTTTTTATTCGAGTTAATCGGGAAGCGGGAAATAGAGAAATAGGGTTAGTTCACTTTGTCGTTATTTAGAGGTATCACGTTTGCTGTGTAACGCGTATGATTATAACCTTTTTTAGGTGATTTTTTTCTGAAATATAAATCTTTTTTTTCGAAAGTGACTACCAGATCGCGAAATGGATTCAGCGGGACCTAGTAATAGTAAATCTTTTGAAATTCCTAAGGAACATGTTCAGTGTACTTGTGATATTGTTAATTTTTTAATAAATAAGCAACATTTTTCGACTCATTCGTATGATGATAAATTATATTTAATTGAGGAAGTTAAGCGACCTGTTCCAGATTTGAGTAAATCTCTAGTGTCTAGTGGTGGGGTCGGTAAATCAAATCGGGGATTCCAAAATACGTGGTATGACAAGTGCGACTGGCTTACTGGAAGTATTACTTTGAAAAAAATATTTTGTTGGCCGTGCATTTTATTCGCAGCAACTAATTTAAATTCCGACAGAGTTTGGCCGAAAAGTGGTTTTAGTGATTTGAAAAATTTATCTCGGGGTCTATCGCTACACAATAAAAGTGCTCAGCATATTTCATCTAATTGCAAGCTTACCGTTATGAGAAAGCAAAAACAAAATATCGCCACAGCAATAGAGAATGCGCTTCAAATAGAAATTGAAAATTTCAATGCTGAAGTCGAAGAAAATGGACAAATTCTAAGAAGTTTAATAGATATTACGATGCACCTCTGTATGCAAGAGTTACCTTTTAGGGGGCACGATGAATCGAATGAGTTTTTAAATCGCGAAAATTTCAAAGAATTGGTAGTTCTTGTTAGTAAATTTGACACGAATTTAAAAACCTTTTTAGAAAATGACACCAACAGTAAATCGGTATTTTCTAGTATATCTAAAACCATTCAAAATGAATTAATTGATTCGGTTGCTTTTGTTGTGAATAAACAAATCGAGGACGAAATTTCACAATCATTGTTTTTTTCTTGGCAAGTTGATGAAACAACTGACATAAGCTGTCATTCCCAGTTACCAGTCATTTTTTTGTTATGTAATAGATGACCAACTTGTTGAGCGCTTCATGGGATTTTATGATGTTAGTTCTGGGCGTTCTGCTGATGATCTATTTCAATTTTTATCTTCAAAATTCGGAAAATTTGACAACTGCTTCCACAGAAAGAAGTTTCTCTGCGTTGAAAAGGATTAAAAATTATATTAGGAATACAACTGTACAGGCGCGGCTGAGTAATATGGCTAAAATTTCGATCGAAAAAGGATTCATAAAATCACAGGACGAAAATATTTTTATTGACAAGGTTATAGATGATTTCGCTGATCAGAAAAATCGTAGAATTCCATTGATTTACAAAAAATTTTAATATTGAGAACTCAATTTAGAATAATTTTCAACTATTTTAAAGACCTAGATGCCCAATCAATTCAAACTCAATATATATATTACATTATTAAATTTTTTTTCATATGTGCCTCACCATACTTTATTGTCACGAGCCGCCACTGCATTACATCAACAATTTTTCCATTGCACTGGATCGGGAAATATTGTCAATTGTGTAGCAACGCAGAATGTCGCATCAAACAATGTATCACGCACCGGCGTCATCTACTTAAAATGCTATGTATCAGAGATGACGCTGTATGTGGAAAAAGATTTTACCGCTTTTCTGTTGAATTTTTCCTGAATTTTCTTTGCTGTAAACCTCACGGAGCCCGAGACCTTTTCAACGAATGCAAAACCGTGGAAATCGGTTCGTGCGTTCTGGAGTTATAGCGTCAGGAAGGAAAACCCGACTTATTTTTATATAGTAGATTATTATACATTACAAATTTTTGAATGTTGGTATTGAATTTTCCTGTACAGCGAGATAATTACCCCCCCTAGTGATACCTTCGCTCAGATGTAATGAAAAGGGAACATACCTAGTTGCGGAATGGAGGATGTTGAGATTCGAAGATTTTTTCTCATCTGGTGCGGGAGGTAACTGCTTCTTCAGGTAATCGAAGCACTCTTTTAAGTGCGCGCGCCGATGTTTTTCCAGTTTATTATGCACTTCCCTAGTACCTGCCCGGAAAACCATCGGTGGGTTCCTTTTCTTCTTGTCGTCCAGATAATACATGTGGTTTGGACTGTTGATAATGTCGAAACTATTCTGTATCACTCTAGGACGAGTGACAGTCTCTTGCTTCTTCTCATGGACTATTGTGGACTCTGGAGCCGGTACTCGCTGATGGATGACGGACTGCTGCGCAGGAAGGCGCGATGTTAGCACAAGAGCGGCTTGATGTTGCCCCATGGTATGCGACGTGGACGCAACCATGGGTTTCATCTTGCTCAACTCGCTTTCGACGATGGCCGCATTCTTGAGTCGCTCCTCCTCCAACTTCTTCTGCATTGCCTCCTGGATCTCCAGGTACTTTGCAGCTTGAAGAAGGGTATCGACGCTGTTCATCTTGTCGGATTGGCTGGAAATTGAAAAAACAATTATGAGCGGTTTGTTCCCATGTCACATTCAAAGAGGGCGCCAAACGTTCAGTCGACGAAAAAGCTCGCCGTCCCTTGAGACGGGCCTATCTTTGTTCCACACACGCATATTTAATTTATCCCTGTCGCTTCAAACGGTATCCATCAAGCATGGTAGAAAAACACAGATATGATCTTTAAATTTCTTATTCTCGTCCGTATTTGCGCATCTCATTTGTGACGTCATCTGAATCGCAAAACAGTGAACAAATCTTGATTTTGAGGTTAGATCATGTCTGAAATAGTATATTATATACAGCGGGACTGAAGTAGTACATTTAATCCTGAAGGTAAAGTTTATGGCCCGACCGCAGGAGGGCCATAATTTACCTGAGTTAAATGTACTTCAGTCGCAAGGTATATACGATACTTTTCGTACTTCCGGTATGATTTTATTAATTATTTCAATAATTTCAATCAGTTTTTTCTCTCTTCAACTCATTTAATAAACTGTCTTTAAAATAAGTTACCATAGTAACATTGCGTTGTGACAATTATAATTTAGAAACATTGTCATTACTAGTGTCATTGTAAAGAAACATTGTTATTGATAATTATTGGTATCATGAGTGAAGAAGGTGTATCTGATATTGATAAAGAGCAGCCGAAGTAGGTGAAGAATTGTTACCACCGAAATCTAGAAAACTATACGAGCAGCAGTACGATGCTTTTAAAAAGTGGTGCCGCTTAAAAAATGTGAGACAACCTACTGAAAATGCGCTGTTAGTCTACTTCAATGATAAATCAAAAGCGGTTTATGCCTCAACTCTCTGGGCACATTACTCAATGCTGAAATCGGTTATTAACATTAGAGAAGATATTGATATAAGTAAATTTCCAAAATTATTAGCTTTTTTGAAGAGAAGAAATGAGGGATTTAAGCCAAAGAAGTGAAGAATTCTCACGTCTGAGCAGGTAGATCAGTTCTTACGGGAGGCTCCGGATGATAAATATTTAATGCTTAAGGTAAATTTGGAAATGTGTTTATATTCAGAAATTTTAAGAAATCAATTTTTTTGTAGGTTGCACTTATTTTGTGCGTTGCGGGAGCTTGTCGTGGAAAAGAGTTGGTTGATTTAGAAGTCGATGATGTGAGAGATTTGGGCGATTCCTTCCTAATTGCGATTAGAAACACCAAAAATAAAATCGACCGAAATTTTGTGATCAAAAATTCAGAAAACAGTGCCATCAGTTTTGTGGCGATATTTCGAAAATATGTGGCTTTGCGAAAGACAGGGACACCTCATTCAAAATTTTTTGTTCAATACATCAACAAAGAATGTACTACGCGAGTAGTAGGAAAAAACATGTTTGGTAGATTTCCACGGCAAATAGCAGCTTTCTTGAAATTAGAAAATGCGAAGTCTTATACGGGACATTGTTTTAGACGCACATCTGCGTCTTTGTTAGCTGATTCGGGAGCAACAATAGACGTGCTGAGGAGACATGGAGGATGGAAATCCTCCAACATGGCCGAGGGATATATTGAATAGACTATTAAAAATCAACAAAAAATTTCAGATAAAATATTTGGTCAAATCGCCGATTCGTCCACTATAGTTATGCCACAGTCCTCATTCTCGCTTCCTGTTTCCGCAGGATCTTCGAAACAAACACCAGTTCAATATGATAAGGACCTATCTGTTACTCGTCAGTTACCTGCTGCATTAACCCAGGAAAGACTGGTCAATATGACGAACTGTCACAATATTAATTAATTCTAATTAATTGTATTTTTCAATAAAATATCCCTTAAATTCGTTTGTTTGTGATTTAATCGTTCCGGGAGTTTCGTCAATATTTAATCCCGGAGGGATTAAATGTGACACTTTAGTACCTGTCACAAGGGAGTGAAGTTGTCACTTTAGGCCCGGAAGTACGAAAAATATCTTTTAACATGGTTAATATAAAGTAAGTAGAATTAGGCAACGTTGATTGGTAAGAAGAATACCTTATGACCTGTATTTGTAGCCAAAATCCGTAATTCTTCGTTTTTCGACTAGAATGTGAGAGATATTCCGAGTTTTCGATCTCTCTTCAATGCACAAGATTATACTTGTGTTTTTCTACTATGCCATAAGGGAAAGGTTGCTGAGATGCATAAATTTCCTATCGCTTTCTAGAAGAGTTGAAAGTTATTAATCAGGGGTGAACCAGGTGGATTCCCAAAACAATCTATCTCGAGCAAACAATCGTAATAATTATAAATGGAAAGCTAGAGTGCTTATTTTCAATTCAAAATATAGGTTTTTGATTCTGTCACAATCTTTGTGAGCCTTGTTTCGAATTCCGGAAAAATACTTCAGAACAAGCGTGCAGAATTTAACCTAAAGTAGTGCTTTCCTACATATTTTTTAAACTAAGCCATTAACTTGAAATTATATTATGATCTTGTTGCTAATTGGCTCAGCTTGGATCTTGAGCGGAACATAAAAAATATACTTTTTAAGAAAAATATATTACTTGAAGACAATATAAAAAATTCCTGAACTCCCAGCTTTTTAGGCTGGAGGGCCCTGTTGGGTCGGAGGCCCGTGGCATTTTGCCACCAGCCTTGCCACCCTATTGTTACGCCACTGCAAATTGGACACTCGATAGTAGATACATACAATGTGTTTTTCAATTCTGTGAATTTCTGACCCAACCCCGTAACTTGTTTGATTTTGAGTACTTCTTGTTTATGTGAAAACATTTTTCACGACTTTTCTGAGAGGAATCCAATGGTGTTCCTAGTTTTTTGGCGCTCTTGTGCACCTAAACAGAGTGCTCAAATGTCTGTATTTTTCGAATATTTAGGTAAAAGTGGTATCAATCGTTTCGTAAGGACTAGTTGATGAAAAATCTGTGGTCAAAATCGATTATGTCAGTCCGTCCATCCGTGGGAACGATTACGTCCATACGGAATGAACAAGATTTTTTTCTTCAAATTTTAATCATTTACTTCGCTATATCTATCTCTTTAACAAAAAAAATTGAAATTTAAACCGATTCTTCTGGATGTTGCAGTCTTGCTATATTCTGAATGTCATTTGTAAATCACAGACATCATGAAAAATAATACTTGAAACGAGTGCTCACATTCCTGGGTTCGAATCCCACAGGATATATATTTTTTTAAATATTACGAAGTGGCGATTACATCAAATCATTGAATCCCAATTCCACAATTAGAGGAAGATAATAAATTTAAAAAAAACGAATTTAGATCTAATTCCACAGCTTCATTCACAAACGATACATCGTCCCCATAACCTCGGATTACGAAGTAGACCAGGCAACGCCGCTCGGAACAAGTTGCATGCTGCCGTGCACGTTGTAGGGCGTTCACCGCGCAGGCGTCGACAGAGAGCGACGTAAAAACGAACAAAGGACGACTTGAACGTAATCGCGACCGAGGCGGACCACGTTGTGTCGCGGGCCCCATCGAGTCGTCGTGTTTATTTGCGAATCGTGGTCGCGTTGCACTTTCTATGGCTGAGGCATCGAAAGATGAATCACCCACAGATCTCGGTGGCGATAAGTTGACGCACCATGGAGGGAATCCTCGCTCGAATTGAAAGCGAGCGAAACCGCGGGCGGCGTATCGATTTTTGCGCGCTTGCCTCTAGGTAAATAGCGAGTTTTGTCTGAATACCGGCATTTTCTAATTCGAGCCGAATGAATTGAAAGGATTCGGTTCCATTAGCTGCCTTGGTTTAAAGTTGAGTATGTCGGGGATTATGTGCAATTTTTAGAATAAGTTGATTATCCAAATATTTTGGTCAAATTCGTTATAAATTCTCAAAATAAATCAATACGTAATATTTGATGTTACTTGATCAGTAATAATTCTTCAATAGGCAACACTGAATATTTCATCTCAAATTCTTATAAATATTATATCCGGTGACAATTTAGATTCTATTCTATGACAGAAAACATAACCTTCAACTTATGAACTTGTTTGTTGCAAAATGGAATATCGAAATTGAATTTTTCATGCCGTTTTTCACTTTAATAAGTACAAATGAATCACATGAAATATATCTATATGAAATATCTGATAATCTTGAAGGTAATTTTAAAAGACAACGTTTGATTCATAATGCTATTTTTATTTCCATGTACCTTTTGAAATTCATCTTCGAAGAGAAAGTATAGCCAATATCCTTCTTATTTACAGGTGAAATAGATAAACAACATACAAATTGGTTTTCGAGTCTTTAAGGGCGTTTCAAACAGTTTTGAGAAAAATTATTCATGTAGAAAAATGATTCTGAATTTCATTATCTATCCCCAGTAGTGTTGAAGTTAATTCAAACATTTTAGGTTTTGACAATACTGCATTTTTTCATCAATCTGTTTTTTCTGTTGGGACTTCTATTAAGACTTCAAAACATGACAAACTTCTTGAATATAATAACATAGACATCTGTATTCTATGAATCATTAAAACATTGGAATTTACAGGTTATTGAGCCTGTATAGGACATATAATAGTAGGTATATATATTTTAATACAAGTTGCAGAATGGGCACCTGTTCCAACACGAATGTGAAATTCGAAAACGAGCAACGAAGAAGCGAGTTTTTGAACGCATGAGTGTTGGAATTGCCTTCTGCAACGAGTATTAGACGATATTTTCTCTATTTCAGTCAAGAATTGTGAGAAATTCATTGGAATTCAATGAAAAATTCAGATTATACCTCCTAGTGCCTTTTGTATTTTATTTTCACAGTTGGTGTGACTGATACGAAAATTGACAGATTATATAATTTGAATAGTGCGTTCGAATCTCTACATGGTTTAATATTGACAATTGACATGCAATGGACGCTGGTTGACATTTGAAAGGATAGGTAGTCAGTGTTGTCAACCACAAAACGAAAAATATAACTAAAAACAATGGTGTAATGAGATTATTACAGCACTGTTTTTAGTACTGTAATGAACTCATTTCGACACTGAAATAGAGTAATCCAATAACGAATATTGAGTATCAAACTTAGAGCGAATTGTGCGTTCGATAGGCCGATTAGGTGGACCGTAAATCGCTCTAAGTGCCTGATAAACATCAATCGGAGAACGTCCATTTTCTTAATAGGGCTGAACAATTTGTAGACCGTTCAGTAGGTATTATCTGCAAATCTCTTGGTGATTACGTGAAATGAAAATTTCATTTTGAGTCACTGACTGAAAAGAGTTAATTCTTTCATTCAATATATAATTTTTATCGTGATTGTTACATAGTTTTGTTGGTCTGGGATATACTCAGCTCTAATCACATCCTCAATATTCAAAATTGAAATAATAGCTTTTAACATAAAGAAGCGAATAAATGTTGATTACTTCTAAAGTTCTTTCAATCCGAATAATATCTCTTACAGGTATGTTATGTATACAACAGAATATTTTGAAGAATTCATAAACACATTCAGGAGCATTCACAATACTGAACGCTATGGAAAGTGATGTATGTGTTCATTCCTTCGTTTGCCTTTTTTTTCGAATAAGAACTGAGAGATGAATAAATTTCATTTACTCAACCCTTGATCACTGAGTTAGTCAACAATTCAGTAGAGATTGTGAATTGATCATACTTGACTGAAGTGGAAGCATAAAGCACAATTACGAAAAATTATACAATACTTATTTACATATTACATATAATTTCAATAAACTTGAATTATACAAATAAGGATAGAACATCAATGATCTGAAAACGATGAAGAATAACGATCTACCATAATCAAATTAGATATAATTCAATTATTAATATTCAATGTGTAGAGTTTTACTATTATCAAATAACTTCCAATCATTATTGAAATCAAAATAGATATTTGAAAACTTAAATGAAATATCATATGATTGAAATTTGTCAAATTATTATTAGGGTTTTATAAATTACACAATAAGTATTTTTCTGAAAAGTGAAAAAATCTTTGTGAAAGAAATTAACTTTGTTGATAATAAAAATCATCGAATGGCTATCGACCAAGTCTTCCTGCCAATTTTACATTTATAATTTATTAATTGTATACAAAAAAGTTATTCCAATGATATTAGATGTTCGTGAATTGGTAGTGCTTGTAGTTTGGCCTTTGGTGGGCTCTCTGTGTCATATTGGTGCACTAGTGAAGAAGCTCGTTATGGGGGAAGGGCCTATTAGTCCAGGTTGAGCTATCTGATTGATGATTCTTAACAAACTTATCCACCTGTAGGAGAAAAATCTTCTTTTAATGCCAACAGATTGTGCTCCTTTTACTAAATGAAAATGAGTAGCATATCCTCCTAATAATAACTGTATATTAGCATGTAACAATAATTTACTTACATACATTTCAAATTATATCCTTAAATGAAGCGACAACTTAAGTTCTTCTCGACATTATTCCACATCCATTACTTCAGTGAACGAATCAGACTCATCATCAGATAATTCTGGATCTGAATCACTTTCCTCCAATGAAATAATAAATGGAGGAATATTATCTATAGGTAGGTTACCCATATGTTTCAGTCCAGTCGTCTTCAATAAGTCGTTCGCAATGTAAATAAAAATTTTGCCACAATTCAGGTGTACATTTTGAAAGAGCCAGAGTCCATAAATTGAACACTCTATCCCTTGTGTAAGGATGAGAATTTATGTTCTTGTTGTAGAAGTTTTACAAAGGCCCATGCCATTTCAATAGGATTATATTGGCAATGGTATGGGGGTAATCTAAGAACTTCATGTCCATGCTCTTTCAAAAGTTCATCAATAACGATCGTCTCTGTCGGTTAGTTCTAAATGGTAATATTAAATTCCAAAGTTGTTTTTATTTAAATTCCGATTGAAATCAATTTTGTTATTCACCAACCAATTCTGCATATCAATTTTCTTGCTTGAACTAGTTGGTGGCTTATTCAACTGCACTGAATGATATGATGCATTGTCCATTATGATCACAAATTTACCAGCAAGCTTTGATAAAGCTGGAATTAGTTGATTAATAACCCAATTTTGAAAAATTTCACTGGTCATAGTCTTTTGATAGTCACGGTCATTATTCTTGAATCTAAAATGAAATCACAACCCTCCAAAAATCCAAAATTACTTCCTGCGTGCAAAACAGTGAATCTTTTGCTGTGTCGGGCTAGGTCGTTCCATTATGAAATGTCAGACACCACTTCAGTTTACACGACGCATGCGCGATCTGCAACTAAATCCCCACCACAAAGATAACCTCTAAATGAATCACTCTAAAAAAAACAACTATGTATTTAATCGAATGGTATTTGATGTGCAGAGTTTAATTTCATTAATAATATAATATAATTTGGCAACGTTTCTGGTAGTCCCTTTTTCAATCCTTCGAAAATAATTTATTTCTTGTCTTTTCCAAACTTATTTTGTTGGATGTCATTGGGGTTAACATAAAGAATTTCATTCCATAAGTGATTTCCACACTGTATGCAAATTGCTTCTAATACAATAAAGTTCTCTATCAATAGAGTTGCCGAAATTTGAAGCCGGCTGTTCGATCCAATTTGACGATATCTTCGTATCACGTGACAAATTCAATTTTAAAGATCTGAAAAATGCGTGTCTGCTTTTTTCAATGTGAAAATTATCCCAGATAACGTTAGAAGATGACTTCCAAAACGGTGGCAAGTAGAAACTCGTTAATATCCCAAATAATCAATCTACCATTCTTACAACTTCAAGAATCCACCGTTTTAATTAAACCCGTTTCTGTATAAGGAGTGTCCCCGTTATTGCAGAATCTAATTTCAATTTTAATCATCTAAGCCTTTCGTGTACGTAAAATAGCGTATTTTTGAAGAATTACCCCATCACTCTACATGCTCTGGGTTGACGTGACTTTCAATCTTTCCACCTCTACTAATGACGTTGATCTGCGCTGATGGATCTCAATCTAATTTAGAACTCAATATTTATTAGCGAAGGAGTGGTAGGAGTCGACCATGAATAAATAAATCCTTGCCAAACATTCATTACTCAGTAGATTCCTTTTATTATAGAAAAATTAGTCGATGAAAATGTACCCTGAATCGTCGGGATAGAAAATTTTCTTTTTTTACATCTTCGATTTTTTGAGTCAATTTGACAGGTTGTCAAATATCTCCCTTCCGCTTTTTTACTCTTTATTCAATGCTTTATAAAAAGTGTTACAGTGATCAGATTTAGTTCAAATATGAGCCGTTTTGTTCGATAATATGTTTCCATTTAGACGGCAACTTTATAATACCTCCCTAGTAGAAGCCCCCCCTCCTTATTGGCAAAGAACTTGGACAGCCACTCTTCACAATCCTCTTTTGAGTTCAACTTTACACCACCAAGGGCGTTCGACATGGACAGGAACAGGTGGTAATCACTTGGCGCTATGTCCGGGCTATATGATGGATGCGATAAAACCTCCCATCCGAGCTCCTGTAGCTTCTGAGGAGGCATCAACGAAGTGTGTGGTCCTAGTGGAACACTACACCCTTCCTGTTGGCCAATTCTGAACGCTTCTGGTCGATCGCCTGCTTCAAACGGTCCAGTAGTTCGCAGTAGATGGTAGAATTAAGCGTCTGGCCATATGGGAGCAGCTCATAGTGGATGATTCCCTTCTAATCCAACCAAACAGACAGCAAAACCTTCCTGGCCGTCAATCCTGGCTTGACCACTGTTTGGGACGATTCACCTGCCTTCGACCACGACCGTTTTCGCTTGATATTATCGAATGAGATTCATTTTTCGTCGTCAGTCACCATCCGCTTCAAGAATGGGGCCAGTTCGTTCCGTTTCAGCAACATATCGCAGGTGTTGATTCGGTCCACAAGGTTTTTTTGCGTCAAATCATGCGGCACCCAAACATCAAGCTTTTTTTGTATCCAGCCTTCTGCAGATGGTTTAAAATGGTTTGGTGACTAACTCCCATCTCATGGGCGATGTCACAAGATGCCACATGCCGGTGTAACTCGATGTATTCCATGATTTGATCGGTATTTGTCGTCTTCCGCAGGCTGGCTTATCCATGGTGTCGTTTTCACCGGCTCTGAATCGTCGAAACCATTCCTCCGCGGTTCGAACTGATAGAGTACCATCCCACAAAACACCATTAATCTCACGGAACGTTTCTTTAGCGGATTTTCCTTTAACGAAGGAAAACTTTGAAAAAGCGCGAATTTCGGCGTTAGTGAACTCCATGTTTAGACGTCTATAACTCTTGAACGCAATGCCAAAACTAATCTTGCATAGCGTCGTTTTGTAGGTTATGTCAAGACCTTTCAAATTACGTATAGTATTGCCAGTTACGAGCTCTGTAACGCTTTGTACATAGCCGCAAAATTAAAAAAACAAAAAGGCTGAAGGGAGATATTTTACAACCTATTATAAAAGGCAATCCTCGTATATAAATGACCCCCCTTAATTTTTTATAAAGAATCAGTTTGATTATTCGCATTAATACATAACAACCCTGTAGACTCCCAACAACGGTAATCCGTCTTCGAATTGTTTATTTGCATTGTTGATTCTGCGGACTGCGACACGAATAAATATTAATAACAAAATTACGTCACTCGCGAGAGTTTATTCGCATTTGTTTACGATCGAGAGAAATTCAGTAGCGTGTAACTGTAAAAATTACACAAGAACGTGAATCGTAGAAACTATAGTGGGGTCAACGATACGCCGTCCTTGAAGATGATTTTGGATTAATTCCAATGATAATTCTTCGGATAAAAAAAATAAGATGTTCTGGAAAACAGTCAATCTTGGGAAGATTGCTGACAAAATCGTTCAATTTTTCGCCTAGAGTTAATCCCAGGTATTCAGCTGTTTTCTTGCATGGAATCGGAATTTTGTTCATTTTGATTCCTTTTGTTGTTTTGCTTGTTTTTCTATGATAGAATACATAAGTGGAATAAATCGTACCTAACCAATCGTAGACAAAGAGTAATAATCTCTCAGAATGAGAACCAAATAATATCCCAGGCAGAATTCACAGAACTAGGAGTACCACAAGGAAGTATTTTAGGTCCCATCATATTCATCATATTTTCAAATGATCTATATACCATATTTGATGAAACAAGTATCAAAATGTTGAATTATGCAGATGACTCAAACTTAACAGTCATGGTCAAGACATTCCCAGAAACGTGTGAACTGGTAAAATCATCCCTACTGCAAGGAGGCGAATGGTTTGAAGCAAAAGGTTTATGCACGAATGCCGAAAAAACACAGTTCTATTCAAAACAGCTCATTCAGGTTTTCAAACACCAGCAAATATTCAATTCTGCATCTCCTCTCTGAGTCTGATTAGATGTTGTAATTTCTTGGGTCGCAAACTGGAGGAAACTCTTGATTGGAGTGAACACATCACCAACCTTTGATACAATTGAGCTCTATTTGCTACTCACTTGGGGTACTCAGTAAATACCTGGACTCTATGTCAATGAAATCCATTTACCGCAGGCACATAACAGAATGTTTAAGATTCAGAAGAGAGCAATACGTACAATCTGGAAGATGAAGAGAATGGAGTCGTGTAGGGGAATATTTAAAAAATTATTTATTAGCCGCACCAGCTATAGATATTCAGGAATGCTTGATTTTCACTTTTAAAAATATGCATTACTTTTGTATGCGCCGCGCCAATCCAGGTGATATGCGCCGATTAGAATGATTTTAGCGGGTATTTTGTTGGGTTGACTTATGAAGGTTAGAGTTAGTTAGTAAGTTGGCATTTGGAAATTCGTGTGGACAGTTCGTTTTTGAATTTTGATTTGATTTGTACCGAAGAATATTGGTAATTTTAGTTAGTTTTGTGATTTCGAAATTTGTGGGACCTGAAAACCAGTGAAGAAATATATCTTCACAACCAAAGAAGCAGATCGTCAGGTAAAATCCTTTACTTTCTCCTATCCTCAAAAAACCTGGCGACTTTCAGCAAAAGAAATGGATTTATATTGGTAAGCAGTTCACTATTATTTACTTTGATTAATCAACAACTTTGAAGAGAAAACACCAAGTAATTATAATACAAGACAACAGCACAGACTTAGACTCACCGAAAAAGGACCTGCATATAGATGTATTCGATATTATTAGGTGTACAAATAAGTTTCCGCGGTTTGTCAAAAGATGGCCCCACCAGAAGGTTATGGAGAAATTGTCAGATGTAAAACGTAATATCCCAAGTTTAGTCATCTGGCAACACCATAACCTTAAAGTAATAGTGATTCCGTATCAGCATCTCGTAATTTTTTTCGTGCAAAAATGTCAAGTTTTATTCCGAATAAGCATCATTTGCGGGAACTTTTGATTTACTTCTTTAATGTGAAAAAATCTGCAGCTGAGGCGCATCGATTGCTTCTAGAAGCATATGGTGAAGCTGCTTTAATTGAGAGAAGTTGTCAGGAATGGTTTCAAAAGTTTAAGAACGGTGAGTTTGACGTTAAAGACAAAGAACGCAGTGGAAGGCCGAACGTGTACGAAGACATGGAATTAGAAGCACTATTAGAGGAAGATTCGTCCCAAACGCAAAAAGAACTTGCACTTACTCTACAAGTGACTCAACAAGCAATTTCACATCGTTCAAAAACGTTAGGGATGATTCAAAAATAAGGAAATTGGGTTCCATATGAACTAAAGCGGAGAGACGTTGAACGCCGATTATGCATGAGTGAAATGCTGCTTGCCAGAAATATAAAAAAAGAGTTTTTTGCATCGTATAGTCACTGGTGACGAAAAATGGATTCACTACGATAATCCAAAGAAGAGAAAGTCATGGGTTAAGCCCGGCGAACCATCAACATCGACAGCTAAGCCGAATATTCATGGAAAAAAACTCATGCTGTGTATTTGGTGGGATCAGCTTGGTGTCGTGTATTATGAATTGCTGAAACCAAGCGAAACCATTACTGGAGCTCTCTACCGAACACAATTGATGAGATTGAGTCGGGCACTTAAGGAAAAACGCGCCCATTACTACTCCAGAAACGACAAAATTATTCTTTTACACGATAATGCTCGTCCACATGTTGCGGCGCCGGTAAAAACATACTTGGAAACACTCAACTGGGAAGTTTTACCCCACCCGCCGTATTCACCAGACTTAGCCCCTTCTGATTATCATCTGTTCCGGTCGATGGCACATGGTCTGTCTGAGCAGCGCTTCATCATATATAAAGACACCAAAATTGGGTAGATTTGTGGATAGCGTCAAAAGATGAAGAGTTTTTTCGACGGGGTATCCGAATGTTGCCAGAAAGATGGGGAAAAGTAGTGGCAAATGATGGAAAATACTTTGAATAAACGTAATGTACTTTTTTTCCTTTACAATAAATTCCTAATTTTTTATAAAAAACCGCGGAAACTTATTTGTACACCTAATATAACTAGCACATAAATTGGGAAGACAACAATACAAGAAATTCATTTTCAAGCTGCTACCTTACATTGAACCATATAGTGTAGAAGACTTCCTAGCCTACATGATATAATGAGAGTAAAATTGTTCATGACCCTGTTTCATCTCGAGTGTTCACTGTTTTACATGTGTGCACTTTACCTGAAATAATAGTATATTCTAATACAAGTTGCAGAATGGGCACCTATTCAAACACGAATGTGAAATTCGAAAACGAGCAACGAAGGAGCGAGTTTTTGTACGCATGAGTGTTGGAATTGCCTTCCGCAACGAGTATTAGACGATATTTTCTCTATTTCAGTCAAGAATTGTGAGAAATTTATTGGAATTCAATGAAAAATTCAGATTATACCCCCTAGTGCCTTTTGTATTTTATTTTCGCAGTTGGTATGACTGATACAGCACTGTTTTTAGTGCTGTAATGAACTCATTACGGCACTGAAATAAAGAAAGGAATTTTACACGACAACGGCGCCGACCAATCAGAAACGCGATATTGCTGCGACTGTCTGGTTGGTTGAAAAGAAAATGACTAACAGGGCAGTGCTAAAATAATAGTATATTCTAAAACAAGTTGCAGAATGGGCACCTATTCCAACACGAATGCGAAATTCGAAAAGGAGCGAGTTTTTGAACGCAAGAGAGTTGGAATTGCCTTCTGCAACGAGTATTAGATGATATTTTCTCTATTTCAGTCAAGAATTGTGGGAAATTTATTGGAATTCAGATTCAGATTATACCTCCTAGTGCCTTTTGTATTTTATTTTCGCAGTTGGCGTGACAGATACGAAAATTGACAGATTATAGAATTTGAATAATGCGTTCAAATATCTACATGGTTTAATATTGACAATTGACATGCAATGGACGCGTGTTGACATTCGAAAGAATAGGATGTCAGTGTTGTCAACCACAAAACGAAAAATATAACTAAAAACAATACTGTAAGGAGTTCATTACAGCACTGTTTTAAATACTCTAATGAACTCGTCACGGCACTGAAATAGAGAAAGTATATTATTATTATTACGCTCCTTTTTGTGGATTTACTTTAATTCCCCATATACTCAACCATTTATCGGTCTTGTTGCAATGTTCCTTTAATATTTTCTTTATTGTGATTGTTACATTTGAGCTTGGGAGAATTGTGGTGCCCTCTGCGAAGGTAGCTACTTGTATTCTACTTCTCTTTGGTATCCTAGGTCCCCACCCTCCATTCCAAACAAACAGAACTTTGAAAAAATATATAGTACCACTAATGCCATCTGTTGTAATATTTTACCCGTAGATGGTTTAGTCCCTCATTGCAATTGGTATAAATTTCATGACATTTGGATACATACAACAAAAGTTATTGGGTTTCAAATGAACATCGTTCGGAAATGAGAAAAAGAGCTGCAATTGATTTTTATGTTGAACTTGGTATAACTTTTACTGACGATTAGTGAAAGAGTTAGACATCTAGTTTCTATATCTATGCAAGAAATAAGGTTCGAACCGTAGAGACGAGAAATCTTTCTGTCTCAGGTTCGAACTGCACAATCATCCTATTTGTAAGCCAAATCTAGACCACAGTGACATCTACATCTTTTCTTGGCTCAAAGAACATGACATGACAGCGAAGTGATGGTAGCTATAGAGGCATTTTGGGAGAGAAGAGTAGAAGATTTTTTCTAGGTTTATGAAAATGAAAACGTTACATTAAATCTATTGACTATGAAAAATTACGTTTTGTAACTTCAACCATCATGTAGTATTTTGATTATCAATACTTTTGAATTATCCCTCGTAGTTAAGAAGAAATAATCCAGAGGGATAATACTAAGTTTATTCTAATATTCCAAAGATGGCGCCATTCAGTTTTCATAAATTTGTTTTTCTAGCATTTTATGATAGTTACAGAATGTTGCAAAAATTTATACGTGCTGTTGACATCTGCAGCTGTAATATGGAAATATATGGTTTTTTTCGTAATATAACAGATGTCGTCACTGAATACTAGTCAAAATTTGTTTTATTTTCACTCTTGCGCCAATAGGGCAGAATGTTTCTGTTTCAAGGAGCTCATCACAACAAACTTTGTTCAAGTTAAGCCTACCTTGTATTCTTTCTTTATTTCTACATTTCGTTTGGAATACTAATAAATAAGGTATGATTGATTATCCTTGTACTTATTAAAATTAGTTTCAACATATTACAATATAAGGATTAGGGGTTGCCAAAAAACGTTACTTTATGTCTATTTGAATTTTGTTTTGAAGCATTTCAGCGTTTGAAATGTTTGTGCAATATTTTATATCCGTCAATTTATCTTTTGTGGCCGTGAAGAAGTGAAAATATATCATCGAAACGTTGTCTTAACTTGATGTAGTTTTCTCCAACCCACATTCAAAATATTCTGTTCAAATTAATCACAACATGTAAATACGATTTTCGAACATAATTGGCATAAATGAATAAAATTTTAAAAAAAGCCTGCAAAGTGTGAATATAGTTTCTTGCGTAGTACAATTAATTTTCCATCTAATACATTTGTATGCCAAAAAGAGAAATATTGACAGATTATCCTTCAATTGACAGATAATGCCTGAAGTAACCACAATTTCAAGAAAATGTGCACAACTAATACTTTTTAGATATTTCTGAATTTCTATTTCGATATTGCATGTTTATTTATTCACTTTTATCTGATTTATGTAAGCAATTTAGTTATGAATATAAAACTGATATAAATTGAGGAAACCAGAATACAAAGCGAAGATTACTTCATGTATTTCATGTTTTTGCTACAAAAATATATTGATACGCCATCACTTCTAGAAATCTGTAAGAAAGTTACAGGGTGGTAGACCTCGGAGGGATGAAAATAAAGATTTTCATTGAAAATAAGAGATGGCGCTGCTAATATTTAGAGAAAATATGGGCATCCACCATAAAAAAATGTACGCAGAGAGGATTTCTAAATTTTGAAACCATACTTCATGTTTTGATCTATTGCGCTCCGCCATTCATTTGCTCCTAATTTATTAAAAAAAAGTCGTATATTTATTTTCAGAACTGGTACTTTCATTGTATAAATATTAGGTAACGTTTCGAACTATTTATATGTATATTCGTGAAGAAAATTAAAATGAAAAAATGATTATTTTTTATAGCTACAATTCCTAATTGAAAATGTAAGAACCATAGTTACATTCATATTGTTATGTCGTGTCATTATTAACTTTTCATTTTTATTATCGAAGTTCTGATCTTCGACTATGCTATAATTTGTGAGCGAGAAAATCCAAAATGAACGAAATGTCCATTCCAAATTACTGTGAAACTACCTAGAATTGTTGATATCATTTTAGAACTCTCAATTTCTCAGAAAAAAAAACACATCATTACAATTATGAAATAGCTTCTTGCGAAAAGTTCAGAACAAAATGAAATTTTATAAAATCAGGGTTCAGTTTAAATAAAATCATAAAACCATTGTCGTCCTTAGGGAAGTTTTATCAAGATACAATAGATGTCACCACTGATATTTCGGCAAAACAAAAATTTTAGCATTTCTCTTTTAAAGCGCAATTCCTTTTCAAAATTTATGTTAATATTTTGCTAAAGGATTTCAACTAAATGTTTTCTTGTCATACTCGAGCCCGAGATTCATTATTTTGTTTTGTGCATCCTTTATTTGATTAATATTTCGTCATTGGAAGCAGTTTCCTTCTCAAAACTGTTTTAATATTTTAGTTATGAGATATCTTTTACTTCAACCCAAATGACTGATGTATATAATTAAATGAAAAATATTTTTTTATTATTGTGTTTCGTAATAATTTCGTGAAATTAATATAAATAATTTGCAAGAAAATGGCGTATGGGCGATGATAAAGGTCAAATGGTCGCCACTGTTTTCTTAATCTTTGTAACTTGAAACAACTAATCGTGAAACACGCCAAAATAAAATAATTGAAACATAAGGATAAGAACAAATTGAAAAATGGAATTTCGCCATAAATTTAATGAAATTTTCTTTTATGAAACTATGAATACCGGATCACTTCCATAATCGATTACAAATCCAATTAATTCCTCGAATTAACTTTAATAAAGCAAAAACATAGTTTTTGAACTAGACAACCAAAGGTATAATGATGTATGAATTTATCTCCAGACGGATTTCTCATCAATGTATTCAGTTTTGCAGGTAGTGCCATCTATTATACAATAGATATTGAATAAAAATTATTTTTCATGCACAAATCAAATAAACATGCAATATCTTCTTGATAAACTGCAAGCAGGAAAAAATCGAATTCTAAAATTCTGTATTTTTTTTTATGTTCTCGAAATGTTAATTTAATATTTTCTTCAATAATATTTGTCTGATATTATCAGCAAACGAACAATTCAGAGATTATATGCGAGTATCCATGAATGGCATCATTGTTTTTCATTAATGTCTGCTTTGTTCATCGTAAGTTTATGTTAAAAAGTCAGACACATCTGCCACTTTACATGTCACACCACTAATTTTGGTGGATGCCATATGTCTTCTTTCTCAAAGTTTATTCTGTATTTCAACCCCCTTGAATCAATACGTCGTTTCGACCATTTTAACCTCGAGTAATACTAAAATAACAGCATTATTTCAACTTAATAATAGTAGGTAATCAGTAGTATTAATTTACGCACCCCCTGCTCAGTGACGGGGTAGTTTTCGATATGGCGTCACCGCCATTTTAAATATCTTATATTCTATTCTGATTTCAGGCATTTGTTTCATTTTTCAATTTAATTTTGTTTGTATCACCATGCAACCATGCACCATGCCTAGATACTTTAAAATTTACTTACTCTTAAATTTCCGATTTAACCTGAAAGGGGAAGGGACTGGTAGGATTGTTTTTCGCCGACAAGTTTCTTCTTCTTCTATTCATTTTTAATTATTCTTAAATGATTTCTTATTTTCATCAGATTTGTTCCAGGGGGGTTATAAGTTGAATAAGAGCACATGATTTTACAATTTCAAGGAATTCAACTAATGGCTGTACTATTTGATAAGTGTTTTTATGTAAAAATTTATAACAAGAGTCTTCAATTGCGCCAAGTGAATAAATAAATATTCAATTTTTAATATTACATTCTTTGTGATATTCCGCTGATTTCATCTGCTGGAATATTTTTTTTTTTATTTGAAAAATTCTAGCATCTCAACACTTGTAAATGTGGCATGAAATCCTGCGAAGAATCTTAATTAAAGTTTATTTGTATATCAATTTTTTATAACTATTGCAAATACAATATCTCAGTAAAGGTATATAATTTTTTTTTAGTATTATTCGGCTATGCTTTTTATCAAAGAAACCCTATAATGCCATAGATAATTATATTCTGGATGATATGTGTAAGTAATTGTTTTGATTTAAATAAATAAATACTCTCGAATTTATTAAAAAATTGTTTTTGCTGATTCGTAACACGGAAAAAATGAGGATTAAAAAATATCTTTTTTTTTTAATTCTGATCATCAGTTGATATTGTTTGTTTGATTAAAATTTTTTGAATAATAAATTGAAAAATTATTCCTTTACACCATCATAATTCACTTTTGTAAATAGTAGCCAAAAATTATTTTTTTTAATTCACTTATTCAACAGCTCAAATTGTTGTAATTAAAATTTCAAAATTCTTTTATAGTTTTCTGAAACAAAAAAATTATAAAAACAGCCACAAGTGCATTAATATGCATAATTAAAATATCTTTTAATAAAGTACAATTCGAGCATGTTGACTAGACTAGACGTTAGATTTATCTTCCGTATGGACGTCAAGTTTAAAAATCGCAGATTTTCAAGTCACGCCTCGACGTGACATTGACATCGATTATTTTCGCTGATAAGATAATCCACGTAACGCCAAATATCAATTCAATTCATCCCGACCCCGCCTGATGATGCGTTCCGATGCAACAACGCCCATCGAAAATTGGAGTGGTTATTCCTGTAGGGGTGACGGGAATTTATGAATTTTGAACAGGGCTGCTCCAGCCTTTCACTTCGTGCATTCGAACATTGTACGCGTCAACAAAATTTGCGATTAATTGTACAATAGCCCTGAAGAGGAACCATTAATTCAGAAACGTTGTTTTCTTTTGTTAATTTAATGCAGAGTCCATTTCCGTTTTGTTCATTTTTTTTCTCTTGTTACATCTGATAATAATAAAGTTTATTGATGTAAATAAAAAGTATATAGTATAAAATAAAATTAACTGAACTGAAAACTATATGTCAAATAAACTCAACAAACAGATTAAACCCACGAAAGTTCAAGACTAATTCTTGGGTAACAATTATTCCTTTCAATAAAATTATTCGATAAATATCTATCATTGGTTAAAGTAATAATCCAAATATGACAATTCGATAGAAGTGAAAAAAAATTAGATGAAAATGACCATTTTGGATGAATTTGACCCGATTGAATTTGGTCGTCGAAAAATCAAGATTCCATGATTTGATCCTTTCTTTAATTTATCCTCTTCTAGACTTTCCTGCGACGTTTGAGAAAAGGATATTATATAACAGTGACGTAATGTGAATGTTTGTAATCATAAAGTTATCTTAGCTTGTGCTAGCTAAATTGGAATGCCTCTGATTTCATATCGTAGGACAAGCCCTTTTTTATTTTCGAAAAAATATTTTTGTTGAATTGTACTAGATTTGAGCTGTTCGAATTTTTATTTATTACATACAGGGTGAGTCTTTGACCACCTTAGAGGGAAAATAATATTTTTAAACAATTCAGATTCAATAGTGCATGCTGTCCTAAGTAATTAATTTTCATTCAAACTAAATTGGACTACAGAGGGTATTTGCCCAATGTGAAATTTTAAAATGCTTATTTTTTTAACCAGCTGAATATCCAAAAACGATATGGGAAAAATGATCTTTTGATCTCAAGAACCTATATTTAAATTAACAGTCATGACTCACCCTGTATAGCATCAATAGATTTTTCCATAACAATAAAATGGTTTTCTCACACTACTTGAAAGATTGCGTTTCAATGACTGAAAAAATATATATCACTTGACATGTAATTTTCCGGAAAATGTGAAATAAAAAATAAATAAATCCAGCCCCTTTGTTTATTCCACTCGCAAATGAGTGTAAAAATTGGGTTGTTTTTTCAGGAATTTCTCCAACCCCCTAACCTAACTTATGATTTTTTTTGTTATATCTGTTTTTGTGATCACGAGATTTCAATTTTTTTTTATCTTAAATCCTTGCTCGATTTTGAAGAAAAAAAAATGGAAAATTTTTATGTAATCGATACCATTCTTAGAATACATTAAAATTTGGAATAACTGCTTATCAGAATTACATTCAAGTTCACAGAATAATTGGGGATTGAGTTGAATAGAAGATTTCGTGCATAGATGAAATGAATTTTCTGTGAAGCAACCTTGATTTTTGTCATAAGATCAACAGCACAACTTTATACACAATTTTACCACGTATCTTGATTTAAAAAAAGCGCTGAGTTTGCTGTGATATATTTTGGGGATTTCCCGGAAAATGTGAGTTACTTCCATGGAAATATTAATAGTATAAATTTTAACACTCACTTGCTAATAAGAAAAAAACAAAATGCTGAGACATTTTTTTTAATTTTCTATTTTCCGGGAAGTTATAAGAATTATGTCGAAAATTCAAACATCACAACTTAGTCGACGTGTAGCACAATTCATTCCAATTATTAAAACTCAATTTTTCGAAAAGTGCCAGGCTGACCCATTTTATTCATTTTGAAATAAATTTAGAAAACTTTAAAAATAAAATAATGCGAACAGCATAAACGTAGCACAATTCAGAACAACAATAATTTTTCAAAAATCGATTGCACCAATTGATCTATTTGGTATCAAATAAATTTTACTCTTTTATTCAGATATCTAATACTCATTTAGTGAATATCTTGACTATCATAAATTTATTCAAGAATAATTTCACTCTCATACAGGGGGCTCCGTAACTCAACGTCAAGCGGTTACTGGGCGATAAGCTTGGTTATACCAGTTCTACCAAAAATTTAAAAAATTCTATGTCACTTGGTTAAGTGGTAATAGGTATACAAAGTGTAAAATATTTAAGAAGGTGATTCCTCATCGAAAAAAAGATAGGATCTTTCATATAAAAAAACTTCATTGGAGCATCCCTTGTTAAGATACAGCCCCTCAAAGGGAGTACATAAAATTTGTATAACAATTTTTTTCACAAGCACCAAAAAAGTTACAATATTGAAATACACCTAACGTTTCCTACTAGCAAAAAGACACTTATCCAGTTATCTATTTGGTTTACCCCCATGGTTGTAAGGGTGGGAAACGCAACCCCTAAAGTTCATTTCCAATGTAACTTTTTTGTCTTATTATTTGTTTACCATTTAAAAATTTATTTCCGATAGCCTGTTTCATACTAAATAAAAAATGTGTCATGAGTTTTTTGCCCAAAATAAACAAGTCGCAGCAAAAAATTATTTTACGAACAACTACAGAGATAGGTACATCGTCATAAATGCGAACTGGATTTATTATTATTCTGTAGTTAGTACCTGCGTTTCCCACCCTTACAACCATGGGGTAAACCAAAAAAATAACAGGATAAGTGTCTTTTTGCTAGTAGGCAACTTATGGTTAATTTCAATATTGTAACTTTTTGGTGCTTGTGAAAAAAATTGTTATACAAATTTTATGTACTCCCTTTGAGGGGCTGTATCTTAACAAGGGATGCTCCAATGAAGTTTCTTTATATGAAAGATCCTATCGTTTTTTCGATGAGGAGTCACCTCCTTAAATATTTTACACTTATTTAGTTACACCCTGTATATTTGTAGTCACAAATTTTCCAATTTTGCAGTGATTTTTTTTAAACGTAATCCTAAATAACCACGCTATTGATTACAGTCACAATGTCATTTTTAGGTACAATTCTTTTAATATTATTTTTTTTTCTAATAATTTTTCATTGTTATTTTATTTTTTATTTAGTAGTAACCGGTTGACGTTGAGTTACGGGACACCCTGTATAATTATAAAATACCATTAGCGAACTCTGAATTAACAGGCAAGTGCGTTAGGCACAATTAAAACTTGAAAATTATTAAAATACACCTAAAATGTGCATTGTTAAATTAGAATCATGCAATGAGTCAATGAATTTTATGTAAGCATCAATAATTCGAAATAAGCATGCAATAACTAATAAATAATGATCCAAAAAAAATTTACAATTTTTCAGTGCCAAAGCATTATATTGCAAAAAAAAATTTATAGGCTTTTAAAGTTTTGAACATGCAAATGTTTTTTTTTCGTCAGAATAGATTATTTTGATATATCATTAATATTTCACATATTTAATAAACTGAAATATGGATAATTTTTCTATATTTAATCTCTCATTTTCTCAACAATTTTGATGAAAAACGCATGATCGATTTTTTTATATTCAAGCCAAATATTTATTGAAATAAATTTTCGGTGATAATTAATTTTTGTAACTATAATTTTATAATTCAATAATTTCTTACCATTTAGCTGATAGTAGGGATCCACTAGAATAGAAAAGAATATTCTACGATTTGGATAAGCATTTTGAATGCAAGGATGGGGATACGCTTGTTTTTTTTTGGGATGGAGGGGTTTCGACACTTTCCAATATTCTGGGAGAATACAAACACCTACCACTATCGAAATAAATTAATTTATTAAATGACTTTAAGAAAAACGCACGAATAAAACACTATTTCAAACACATGTCAACAACAATACACGTATTTGAAAAGAGGAAACAAAAACACATACAATAAACAAAACAATAATACAAATGAACCGCGTAGATAAATTTTTATAACTGAGGAAAGTTAAAAACAATTACAATTCTTTGCAAAGTTAGATAATCCGTATAAATACCTAAGGTCCTCAAGAAGAAAGAAAAAGGAAATATTGGGTTCTTTTCACTTAGAAATATCCTCCAACTAAAATATCTCGGCACAGGAATCAATCCTAGTTTTCCAAAGGCACCCCTGACTGGATTCTGAGGATTCTGGAAGCAATAATAGGAATAGAATCTTTGGGAAAATATAAGAGAGAAATATGCACTTTTGAATAAGTATTTTGGCAAAAATAACGCCCCCAAATGAGACACTTGCAGCAATAAGAATAATAAAATATAACGCAATTTCAAACAATAAAAAACTACAGATAGTTCAGCAATCAGTATAATAATACCCGCTCGATGAATAATAAAATATAACGCAATTTCAAACAATTAAAAATCGTACTATTATGAACAAAAATGAAGCTATTTTTTGTCAAAAAAAAGCGCACAAAGTAGGTTTCGCTAAAGTATCAAAAAGAGTGTTTCATTTGTTTTAATGCTCATCATTATTATCAACATTTTTTCGTACAACTTACCATTTCTAGAAAGAATAATATGCACTGTTCTGCTTTTTTCTCGGTCCCTATTGTGACTTTCTCCGGCGACGTTGGCATAGCTCTAACAAGACAGATGTTCTATCTCATTTAGATTGATATTCTTTTTGTATTCTTTTTCTATACACCTGTTAATAAATACAAATACAAAACTGAATTAAACGTTTACTTGAAAATTAAAACTCAAATAATGCTTTAATTTTTGTTTGTCCCTCCAAATATTCAATATCCTCCTGTTTAATTGATGACATTTCATGAAAAACAAAACTGAAAAACATCATAAATTGTCTTTGTTAATAACATTGAGAGTTCAACAAAATAATTAATAACAGAATGCGACTCAAAAAATCAAATAATGGATAATACTTGTCAAAAACAAATTAAAATTTTATTTATCAAAGTTTAATTGCTAAGAAAAATTAAATTAGTAAAATCTTGATATAAACGTGCACTACCGATGTGTACTCATACTGACAACAGTATATTTGGATTTTTCATTCTACTGCAAGCTGCAGCATCAAAATGGTAAGTTGTACAAAAATATTGTTTAAATAAAAGTTGTTAATAATAATATAAGGAACAACTCTTACATTTAAACTTTTGCATTAAAACAACATTTTCAGGGCGAAAAACATAAAAACACTTTTTTGATACTTTAGCGCCATACTTTGGAGTCGTGCAGCATTGCAAATGAAAAAATGTAGATCGAACTTCCTCTACATTTTTTGTTCAATAAAATTTTTTTATGATGCATACAATTCGTTTTTTTACTTTTTTGATTTTTCAAAAACCGCTAACATTTCAGCGGTATGTACCAAATTTCATCAAGCGGGTAATTATACCGTCAAAACGATTTATTTTTCGACAGATTGACTGAACTAAGAAGCATTTCAGAAAAATTTCATTTTGCTCATCATGCAACCGAGTTTCTAGAAAGAAAATATGTTATTTTTATACAGGATGTTCTATCTCATTTCTGATATTCTTTTTTTGTTATTTTCTTTCAGAGAGGCGTTTTGTTCCTCCGATAAAATATCCATTTCTATTAAATCAGAGAATAGTTTTAGACA
This sequence comes from Micraspis discolor, assembly GCA_030674115.1. Classification (NCBI taxonomy): domain Eukaryota; kingdom Metazoa; phylum Arthropoda; class Insecta; order Coleoptera; family Coccinellidae; genus Micraspis; species Micraspis discolor. The sequence goes on along the minus strand of JARTUT010000444.1, from coordinate 268,079 downwards.
AACTAGACATATCTAAAATTATGATGTTCAAAGTCAAATATGCCAGTCAGTAAAATAAATTCGACGTGTTCATTATTCTTTTTTTAAATATCCTGAACAGTGAATACATTTCTGTTAAAACCAAACCGAATAGTTTTCAAAATATCAAAAAAACTGGAAAAAAAGTCAAATATCGAAGAGGAAGGATGTGAAAGCGTAAACCGTTTTACAACATCATGCATCTTTTTGGATTTCAAAAATATCATCACAGGGTGTTTCAAATTTTATGTTGAAAATTGTGATCTTAAATTGGCCATAACTTCTGTTTTCAAATTAGAACCCTATTTTTTATAATTGTGTTGGATTCTGCGGTCAAAAATAATGATGGTTTTCTCACATGATTATGCTCCTAAATTCATCATTATTTTTGACCGCAGAATCCAACACAATTATAAAAAAATAGGGTTCTAATTTGAAAAACAGAAGTTATGGCCAATTTAAGATCACAATTTTCAACACAAAATTTGAAACACCCTGTGATGTTATTTTTGAAATCCAAAAGATGCATGACCTTTTCACATCCTTCCTCTTCGATGTTGTAAAAACGGTTTACGCTCAGGATATTTAAAATAAGAATAATTAACATATTACTGACTGAACATATTTGACTTTTTTTCCAGTTTTTTTTTTGATATTTTGAAAACTATTCGATTCAATACAATGGTTTGAACAGAAATGTATTCACTATTGAATACTCGATCATACCAGGAATGGTAAACTTGAAAAAAAATTTTTTTCGACGAATTTATTTTCACTCCCTGTATAACCGGAAGTTTTTGAGCTTCGAAGATATTTTAGCTCTGTAGAGAACAATATCATATCCCAATTTTCAGATTTCAAACATGTCTAGTTCTCAAGAAACGTCTAATAGGCACTCGAACTCGAGACACCTTGTATATGAGATACCACGCGAATGCGGACGTTCTTATATCGGAGAAACAAAAAGCCCCTTGAAAGAAAGAATAAAATAACATCAAAAGCTTTCTCAAGTGTACAGATAGATCCATATTGGTCCAACATGCTGTAAATGAAAAAACCATTTGATACATCTATCATACCCAAAAAAGAGAAACCTACAAGAAGAAAAATCAAGGAGGTAACATTTATGAATACCGCTTTTAATCAATTATCATCAATTAATTTGCTCGAAGCAAATTTAGAGGCGCCAATTGTTTGAAGTAATTGAATAAGTCTTCAACCACAAATAAGTACAAAATTAACCTAGTTTTCAGAGCTCTGTCAATCTGACCCTTGATGAAAATTGAAAAATGTTCAAATATTGTCAGGTCCTTTAGAAACTAATTAGTTGCCTGGAAAACGACAGATGACTGTCGTCTAAAGAAATACTTCTACAAATCGGGGTTGTACCTACTGGGTACCGAACAGACCGCTTGTCAACAAGATGATGCTACACCACATTTTCAGACACATAAATTTTCGCCTTCCCCTCATACAAATATCATTTTTAGTACAGTAAGTACTTTTGTAGATGTGGGCCCCCTGCGATTTGGAATCGACGATGCATATAAAAAAAAGAACACACACATAGAGCAAAACGTGTTTCATGAGACCACGAGGGGAGTAAACATTGAACCGTTTTGTGACAGTAGATGGCAATAAAATAGCGAATTTATGACGGTTCCAAACACGTCTTTGACATGGTGGGAAGTTGATGAGAGAGTGTACTGTGTCTCTGAATGATGACGCTTTCACATACAGAGGTTTCAATGACAAAGAGAACGGTTAGTTATGGCAAATTTTTGATAAGTAAATGCATTGAAAAGTTGATGATACATTGAGATTTAAAAAGGGAAGTTTTTCTTTAAAGGGACGGCACGAGTGACAGTTTGGGGGCTGAAAGTAAAATTTTAACAAAATGTAACAGTCTGGAGATTTTCAGCGCTTTCTTCAAAGTACTTTTCCAGATTCTGCAGCATTAAAAGTTATCGAAAATGACATAGAGAATGTAACAGTATCTATACTATAAAAATGAATCGCAAAATGTGTTGGTAAGCGCATAACTCAACAACGCCTGGACCAATTTGGCCAAATCTTTTTTTAAAATGTTCGTTGAAGTTCAAGGATGGTTTTTACGGCGAGAAAAATTAGAATTATTGCTGGAAAAACCTTAAAAATACCCCTTTTCTTTTTCCCATACAAATGATTTGTAACTAAAACGTAGCCAATTTGAGCTTTATTGCTATGGTATAAAGTTCATATTAAATTACAAGCACTCACTGTTGTCTAAGCAATGTAGGTGTGTTCCTAACGTCAAAGATCATATCTATCAAAACAATGTGCGTGTGTGCGTTGGAGCACAGAATACATAGTTGGAGGAGTTTAATGTCGCGTTCCGAAACTCGCGTTTCTTTTGTATTAGTTTCGGCACGCGAGATAAAATGCATCAGTTTCCACGTCATTACATCAGTCAAACAAAAATCGCGTTACCAACAGTGTTTTATTATTTTATTATATGACTATAAACAAGTCCCAGGGGCAACCATTAAGTGTTTGTGGTATTAATCTAGAAAAACCAAGTTTCTCACATGGTCAATTTTATGTTGCCTGTTCCCGTGTTGGAAAACCATCAGATTTGTTTATCTATGCGCCAGGTAATCAAACAAAAAACATCGTATACCACAAAGCACTACAATGATAATAATAATAATTATGATTCACATGATTAACAATAAAGCGATTACTTATTTTTAAATCCTTATATATGTATTATTTAATTATTTTTTATTCACAACGCCATATCACCAGGGTGACGGTTCTGTTCAGGAGAATTTTTTAAAATACGTAGGCACAAAAACTGCCACATTACAAATCTTTTTGACAGGACGAAGTCTGTCGGGTCAGCTAGTATTCTAATAAAAGAATGGGCACCTATTCCTGCAACGAGTATTAGACGATATTCTCTCTATTTCAGTCAAGAATTGTGAGAAATTTATTGGAATTCAATGAAAAATTCAGATTATACCTCCTAGTGCCTTTTGTATTTTATTTTCGCAGTTGGTGTGACTGATACGAAAATTAACAGATTAAAGAATTTGAATAGTGCGTTCAAATCTCTACATGGTTTAATATTGACAATTGACATGCAATGGACGCGTGTTGACATTCGAAAGGATAGGATGTCAGTGTTGTCAACCACAAAACGAAAAATATAACTAAAAACAATGCAGTAATGAGTTCATTACAGCACTGTCTTTAGTACTGTAATGATCTCATTACGACACTGAAATAGAGAAATGATTGTCCGTAAGTTTTCTTCAAACCACGAACTTACTTCTCTTAATAACACTTTCATATACAGGATGTCTGTAAAGAAATGCGAAGAACTATGGGAAATTATTCCTTAGTGAAAATTAATCAGGGAACTTTCTTTAATTTTTTTTCGAAATCACCGTTCTTTGTAAGTTAAAAATAATGTGAAACTGCAAATTCGTCGACCTCTCATGAGGGTTGTTTGTAACTTGGAAAGGATGGCGATTTCCAAAAAATTTTCGAGGAAGTACCCCCATTTATATTCACAAAGGAATTGGATTTACCAAAGTTCTTCGCGTTTATTCACAGACACCCTGTATAATTTCATCGGATCACAGTTATAACCGAATATTTTCCACCACAGAGAACATTTGATATCATTCATTTAGTTCATGACGAGATATTGTTGATGTTGGAGCTCGTGTTGAATGATTGTTTGGGCTATTACCATCATCTATTGTGAATGTAATGTTTTCCGACGTTTCGATAGACATCTTCTATCTTTATCAAGGAGGAAAAGTAAAAAAAAAAGTGCTAGACAGCGACAAATCCAGGTTGGTCCAACATGCTGTAGATGAGAATCATCGTATAAAATGGGATGAAGCATCAATAATATCCAAAGAAGAAAAACTTACAAGAAGAAAAATCAAAGAAGCCGCATTTATGAAAATAACACCTGATTCCATAAGTGCTCCATCTATAGATCTGCCAGAAGTTTGGACGCCGATAGTTCGATTTTTTTACTTTTCTTCCTTGATAAAGATAGAAGATGTCTATCGAAACGTCGGAAAACATTACATCCACAATAGATGATGGTAATAGCCCAAACAATCATTCAACATTCATTTAGTTCAATGATTCTTTCGAAATATAAAGTATATTTCAATTAAATCAGACTTGTCAAAACTTTATTATAAATGTCAATGAATGTTATTATTTTCAAACGATATGTCGAAGAGCAATGACGATTTACAAACAAAAAATTTATCACCTTTCGATTTGTTATCATTTATAATTCGTAGAATTTCATGAAAAAGGAATATACAGGGTGAGTCTTTGACAACTGCGTTAATTTTAACCATAGGTTCTTGAGATCAAAAGAAACACTTTTTTTCTATATTCAGCTGCGTTAAAAAGTTATAAAGCATTTTAAGTTTTCACATTGGGCAAATACCCCTCTGTAGTCCAGTTTAGTTTGAATGAAAATTACTTTCCACAGCATCCACTATTGGATATGAATTGTTTAAAAACATTATTTTCCCTCTAATAAATGATTCATTCACTCATGTTTCACCAGATGATTATATCGATTCATGCAATTTAACCAATCTGTACAGTAGTAGTGAGAAACCCACAAGAAATAGAATAAATCTATTGATGCCAAAATAGGCATGACTCTTATCAAAAACCTTCTACAAGAGAGATCATTTGAATAGATATATTGATATTTCAACGCCCTATATCTTTTGAACGGGGCTAAATTTGGAAAAATGTTAAAGGAAGAAAATGTTTCTTGACGTCAAGAATCTATGTTTAAAATCAACGCAGTGGTCAAAGAATCACCCTGTATATAAAAAAAGTTTGAAAAAAAGGTGATTTTCCACAAAGACAATGCACCGTGTGATAATTCAATAAAAACAGCCGCAAAAACGGTCGAATTGATAGCGCAACCACCATATTCTCCATATTTAGACCCCAGCGATTAATCGCTCTTCACCGAACTCAAAAAGATGCTCCGTGGAAAGAGATTTGGCTCAGATGAAGAAGTGATTGGCGAAACTGAAGCATACTCTATATATATCGTTCTTTTTATGGTCAAATCGATGGATGCAGCATGGGAGCCCCTCTATCGGCCCTATTAGCCCAACTTGTAATGGAAGACCTTGAAAAGACTATAATGAAAAAAGAAAAAGAGTATAAAATAGTGTTTTTCAAAAGATATGTGGACGACTGCATAGCTGCACTTCCTGAAACATATATAGCGTCAATGCTAAATGAACTGAACAACTACCATCCAAAAATTAAATTCACAACAGAAATAGAAACTAACAATAAAATAAACTTTTTAGACATGACACTCATACAGAACAGAAACTGCTCAAATATAGAAACAATATGGCACACAAAGGAAACATGGTCAGGAAGATACCTGAACTATAAATCAACAGCACCAATGCAATATAAAAGAAGTGTTATATCAGGAATTGCAGACAGATCAATAAAACTTACATCACCAAAACATCGCATCGAAACAATAAAAAAAGCCAAGGAAATCTTGAAACAAAATAATTATCCAGAAAAACTGATAGAGAAAATATTTAAAAACAGAATACATGCAGCTTACAATTCTGATAAAAATGAAAGCTCAAAAAAAGATGAAATATACATAGCAATACCATACGTGAAAAAATCAACCATATTTTCAAAGACACAGACATCAAAATTGCACATAAATCCACAAACAATCTGACACCTCTCTACACGAAGCTAAAATCCAAAACTCCGAGAGAAAAAATATCGAATTGTGTTTACCAACTGAAATGCAAAGAGTGTCCAGGAATTTACATAGGCCAAACAACACAATACATCAAAGAAAGGATCAACGGCCATAAATATTCAAAAAATTCCACAGCCCTTAAAAAGCACGAACGAGAGAATGACCACAGATTTGACTTTGACAATTTTAAAATTCTGCATAAAGAAACCAACAGCAAAATAAGGACATTCCAAGAAATGATATACATTCAAAAAGAAAAACACTCAATAAATGATAGAACAGACCTGAAAAACCTATCCAAAATTTACTATAGCATTCTTTATTTTAATAATTTTGTTGTGTTATCTGTAACAATAAATTAATTTTTTTAAACACACACTCATGTAGACTTAATACAATAAAAAAATGAATCTAAAAGCAGACGCAAAAAAAGTTATGGGGCTTCGAAGGGTACATTTTGGGTAATTTAGAAAAACCTAATAAAAAAATCATACCTCCGTAACCGTAATACTAAGGACCCAGGTTCCAAGACTGAAAAGGTAGCAAATGAACACCCTGTATATATGGAATTATTGTATCACTCCAAAAGCAGATTATATTAATGAATAGAAATTATGCGATGTGTTATCCTTTTGCAAAAATTTAAAAACAAAATGTATATTACCATATAAAAACTAAAAAGTGGGTCAAACAAACAATGAACACGATGCGGCTTAACGAAGAATATAATAACGATTAACGCCATTTAACTACAGGGGTTGTCCGTAAATTTCGGAAGTGCCACAGATTAACTGCCTAAACCATCTATAATAAGGTCATTGTCCTCGAGGTCCCGAACTGTAGACAGGGGGACGATTTCTTTCGGGTCTAGACGCAACATAATATAACAAAGAAAAACTTAGTCAACAAAAGGATTGCAATATCTCTATTTACTATGTAGTTCTTTATAGTATACGGAACCTTGAAGTGTCGAACCTTTAATATTGATGGCTGCTGTAATTACACTTGTTCATGTACATGATAAGAACCTTTCCGTCTCGTAAACAGTTTTTAGGGCTATCGTTTTACCCAAATGTCAGTAATTTTAGAAGGTCAAGCCGAAAATTATCTCAATACATTAGGTTCGATTTCCTGCTAAATAAACTTTAGCTCAAGTTCTCATAATATTATATTCTCCTGGGTTCGCTCACCTACGATAAGATATAAGAGATTGTTTATGTGAAGTACAGTATGGAAACCACTTATGGTATGAAAATCTTTGCGTTTATTCATTATTTTGGAAAATTATAAAACAGACAGGGCAACTTTTGAATTCAGGTGTGCGTTGTTTAAACATTTGAACAGAATTCAAATATTAAGGGTGATTTTTGAATTGATTAAGGGATCACGTTTTTTCTTCGAAATGCTCATAATGAAAAGAAAAATTCCACATTTTAATTGCATTCTTTTGGAAATTGGCTATATTCCAGGATTATACGGATCTTTCAGTAATAACATTGAAGTGAAAGGAAAAAATGGCTGGATGGATTAATATGGATATGGATGTAAACTTTTGTGGACATATTGAGCTGAAGAGACACAGTTAACACTGTTGGTTTCCTAGATGTTTTTGATCCAGGGCTTAATTTTCAGAAAAAAACACCCATTAATATTTTTAAATTCACGTGACGAAAGGAATATTATACAGGGTCTTTCACGAGGAACCTCGGTTTTTCCGGAAATGACGTCAACTTCCGTTTTTCAAATTAGAACACCATTTTTTTATTGCAGAAATAGATTCCTTAGAAAATGTCAAGTTATATTGATGTAACATTTTTCAGTTTTGGTTGGAAAATTCTCTCTGAGCGGGTGTATTCGAAAAAAAAACTTGAGGTTTTTGGATAGAAAATTTTCATTTTTGGGATTTTTCAAGATTTAAGATTGATGTATCCACTTTAAAAATCGAAATCGCGATTCATGATACCTACAGGGGGTGAAAAAATCGTTATTCACAAAAAACTATTTTTCGTCTTGAATTTTCAGCTATTTCTTTTCCCTTCACGCCAAAAAGATGAAATTTTCAGGAACTGTTAAACCATGTTTTAGATTTTACTACCCTAATATGCAAGAGAAAAAAGTTACAGGTTGTTCCTAAATAGATGGCGAATTTGGATTCGAATTTTTATCGGAAACCTCTTTATTTCAACTAATCGGCCATCGATTTTCTCTCCAGTGATAAATAAATAATTCCTTATGAACCATATGCAAAAACGTACCATGTTTTACATTCTTTTTTTTTAATGATAGATATCATTAATTACATCTGCCAAATTCCTCTTTAATCAGTAGCATTTTGTGTTTACTATTAATTTGGTGATAATTCGTATTAAGTTATAAAATCGATCACTATGCCTAATTTTACCAATAAAGATTATTTAAATCTCATTCTACTTCATGGAGAATGTAATAAATTTGTAGATAGAACGATTCGACTGTTCATTGAGAACAACGAAATTACAGTTCTTGCATATTTTCGTGTGAATCCTCAAAATTCTCTCAAAGATTCCGAGATTGCTCTGGGATTATCTCAATCGAGTGTTTGGAGAATATTAAAAAAACATAAAATGCACTCATATAAATTCAATAGGGTACAGCATTTGAAGGAAACTGATTTCGTCAGGAGAACAGAGTTTTGCGAAGCTATGATGATTCGATTTCAAGAGAATGAAAACTTTTTGGACTGTATAATTTGGACAGATGAATCTAAATTCACAAATAATGCTTCTTTCAATAGGCATAACAGGCATTATTGGGATGAAGAGAACAACTACCACTTCAGACAATGGAACTTTCAAGAGACCTGGAGTTTCAATGTTTTTTGCGCCATCAAAAATAATGCAATTCTGGATGTTCACATTTATGATGGGACTTTAACTGGTAAGATAGAACACTACACATGTTTGCATTATTTAAAGAATGTTCTCCCTTAGGAGATAGATATTCTGACATATTGATTCAAATAATTGAGCCGCTAGTACAGAACCATAATGACTTATGGTATTAACAAGATGGCGCGCCTCCACACAATTCACTCAATGTGTCAAATATCCTATACAGACTATTTGAAGATCGATGGTTGGCGAACAATGATCCACATCTTTGGCCACCACGTTCTCACGATTTAACTCCTTTAGACTATTATGTTTGGTGTAGGATAAAAAATATTGTCTACTCAACTCCCCTGACTGATAAAGAGGGCTGCATAGAACGAGTCAGAAATGCGTTCAGGTTTGTTTAGATTTTTAGATTCATAGTTTTGAAACTCAATTTGGTTTTCAAACACTTTTGCAGATCTCTTCCTCCCGATGGAATAAAAAGAGCAACGCACGAAGCATTCCTGAGACATATAAATAAATGTCTAGAAATTAACGGTCAAAACTTTGAGCATCTTCTCTAGTTATAACTGCGAGAGTTTGCCATGGTTCTCCTAATAGTAACTTGAAGTCGGTTTCAAGAAGGGGTGAAAAATCTACAGCACGGTTCAAATAACAGTTCCTCAAAATTTCATCCTTTTGGCGTGAAGGAAAAAGAAATAGCTGAAAATTCAAGACGAAAAACAGTTTTTTGTGAATAACTCAGAAAATATCCACTTTAGGGCAAGGGTGTGATGCATACACTCTCATTATTTTTAACGTAGATTCAATATCTGCCATAAAAAATGGGGTTCTAATTTGAAAAAATTGATTTTTCACGATTTTGTCATCCCTAATTTTAAAAGCGATTTTTTCACCCCCCGTATCATGAATCGCGATTTCGATTTTTAAAGTGGATACATCAATCTTACATCTTGAAAAATCCCAAAAATTAAAATTTTCCATCCAAAAACCTCGAAGTTATTCTTGTTTCAGCGGAGCTCTATTTTCGATTTTTTTTTCGAATTTTCCCGCTCAAAGAGAATTTTCCAACCAAAACTGAAAAATGTTACATCGAAATAACTTGAAATGTTTTAAGGAATCTATTTCTGCAATAAAAATTGGTGTTGTAATTTGAAAAACGGAAGTTGACGTCATTTCCGGAAAAACCGGAGGTACTCATGCCTTGAAAATATTTTAGATTTCATCAGCATCGTGAAATACTCATAAGTGCTGAATTTCATGAAAATACGTTCAGTAGTTTCCCGTATAAATATGGGTGAGGTTCCGCGTGAAAGACCCTGTATACCCTTAAAAGAAGCTCATACTTGCATATTTCCAACTTTTTTCCAAGCCTATTATAAACTGAAACACCACCCATTGCGTCAGTCATAGCATTCGCATAAATATCACAACCAATATCGCGTAGCCAGCTAGATAACCCGATTTTGCACCAATTGATTTCAAACTTCAAAAGCGACTCATACGCATAAAAATATTAAATATTATTTCGGTTATTACATCCGAATTTTAATGAGCACATCTGTCGAATATAATGCCCCGTTGCTTTTGATATACATACGCATGCAAGAAACGTGGGGGACGTCTTCAGGCCTAGTTAATTACGCGTTGGACCCTGAAAGAACGACAAAGTACTCTCGAAGAACGGTAACCCCATTCGTTTTGCCTTATACATGTAACAACACAGTGAATTCGATTGGGGACATCTGTTCCGTGCTTTACGTTAACGTAAGCGCGCTTAATGCCTTCATGCATATATAATTTGGTCCGATAACGTGTTGAATGCGAGTACCGTCCAATATAAAATCGTTGTCGATGCGAGAACGCAATTTCCGGAAAATTTTCAAGCGACTTCATGTATGGCTGACTAGAATGCCATTCGTTAATGCGCGCGTAAAAACTTTTCAAGTTCGTCGTGATTGAGAGTTGATCTTTTGGAAAATGGAATGAATAATGGCCTGGAAAAACCTTGTTTGGGGGACATTCAGGATGTCTCGTTTCAGATAAAGAATGATTTTTGACAAAAACGATTCATCAAAATTTTCGAATATCGAGCCGAAAATGGTTTTAAGCGATTGCGTTTCACTTCCTGATGAAGAATACAGGGTCAAACTGGAGTATAACGGTATAGTCTAGTGTTGGGTACCTCTTACAAGAGGCGACTCATTTATCCCGTACACGACGAGGAAATGTAAGAGCGGCTCATTTTTATAGAATATACCACCTCACTTCAAATGTCCCACTTCGCCTCGATGAGGACCAGGAAGCGATGGAGCCACGCGACAAATACAAAGAGGGAGAGGGGAGTCCTGGTCCTGGACACCGGTACAAAAACGACAAAGACAGAGGTAAATAAGGGCTGAGGGGATGTACTGATTCATAGTACACAGATGCCGTAAATTATGGAATTACTGAGGGTTTTATGGCGCAGCGGCGTCTTTGTCACTTCGGCACCTCTTAACGAATATGATGCGATTTTAAAGGAGTTTCTTTGTACTCAGTAGAAAAACAATTTTATTTTCGATGATTGTATGAAAATATTGATAATTCAGAGAAAGAATAAAACGCTAAACTCTCGATTACTACCTGCTATTTTTGTACCAGTATCTCATGACATTATTGTGTTGATTTTTTCAATTTAAAAACCTTAATTATTATTAAAAATTCTGTTCGTCATAGATAGAGAAAAATTAGAAGGCATGAAAAGTCGATTCGATGAGTAGTAAATGAACGAAGGAGGTTGAACAAAATTTTTATTGAATTAATGAAAACGAACAAGAACAAAATGAGCTATTCTTTTTCACTCCGAGTTTTTTGTGGATTTGTCTTCTAGTGAGTCCTTTTCAGTTAGAATTAGACAACTTAAAACTATGAATAATTGTGAAACTGTTCTCAAAAATTTTCATTTTTGAAAATTATAATAAAATCTGATAATTAAGTACTAATTGGCAAAATTGTGACAAAACACCTTTTTCCACTGAAAGCTTCAATTATGATAATTCTCAAATATTTTTCAATATTTTACCATTGTCCTTATAATATATTTCAAATTGGTAATAAATAACTTGGGTAAAATATATATTTGAATATAATAATGTCGTTAATAAAGCTGGAGCAAGGTATAAGATAAAAAGAATAAGTCAGAAATTATAGCATTTTATATGTTTCTATTTGTTAATTCTTCTTATATTCCGCAAAAATATTAATAGTCCTAATTTCAAACATAAGCAGCGGCAACGTTGCGGTGAATCGGTCAACACATCGATGAGGTTGATGACCAGTGATCTATGGTTTCCTTCAAAATTCACGTGCTGCTCTATGGTGCTGCTCGCACTTTCGGTATGCGCAAACTAGGACGAAAATAATCTTTGCTAGTGAGCATACCATGTTTACTTATACCATGGTACAATGTACCGCTTCAGTACAAAAATCAAGCACCTCTTTCAAATTCAATTTTTTATATTTCTTATTTTTCCCCGTCTACCTGAAAACCCGCACGATCTGACAACGCCGCGACCTTCTCGCATGTTCCCTCAAACTCTGACGTGTGACGCAATAAACTCATGCTCGATGAATTCAGACGATAATTTTGCAATGAAATCGACATGAATTTCACTAAGAACGGAATGGCAGCCTGCGGTATCCACAGGATTTTTCAGAGAAACAACAGACGCTTAAAAAATTAATTTTCCTTTGTTTTAAGGCTCGTTGAGGGGAAGTACCGCACATAAATAACGATAGATCAAAGGGTGCACGGCGGACCGGTGGTGGGGATGAACGATGGTGCGTTGTGGACCGCGTGCCTGCGAAAATAAGCATAGATTGGTGTGGTGCGCACAGAAGGTGCGCAGCAGCAATGTGCTGTCAGCGACAGTGGGTAGACGCATATTTTTTTTTTATCACGCTCTCTCCTTTTACCAATTTATCGAATTCTTGACAGAAAGAGTGTCGGTAAAACGTGGAAAAGCAAGTGGTTGGCAACAACAAACGACACAGGAATATAATCGTCGTTTAGACGGACGGACAAGTGCTATACCTAGCACGCGAAATGTTGAGTCAGGTCGGGACAGGAAATGTTTGAATCGCATCATGATTTCATTTAGAAACTTATCATGTGGGTCGGAGACGTTTCAGTCTTTGGGAAGGTGAATTTGAGAAATAGCGGATTCAGCGCTGCTACTCGGTCTTGTAAACGTACTTGGTCATCAAGAAATTCAATTAAACAAGAACAATATGCAATTATTTTATTATTGTGTACAAATTGGACACTTTAAATAGGAAAAGCCAATTTCTAGAGGGGTTGAAGAAAAACTAGCCTAGTCAAATAAAGGGTTTTCTCCACGACTGCCACAGAATATAGCTCTTCCAACATCGAATTTGACCATAGAATATCAGTATTCCATCACTCGATATGTAATATTCATTCTACAACACTTTTATCGATTTCAAGAAATAATCAGTTATGACCGCGGTTTTGTTCAGTTTGGTACTTGGTTTTCGTCCTTTATAGATTACCACCAATATCCAACTCTAGCTTGAGTAAAATCCTTGTTTTTGAGCATTTCGACTGAATTTCATTCTCGCACAGTGTGTGAGAATATTCATTCCGTAACACTTTTGAAAACATAGAGAATAAATCTATGTGTCAGCCTCTCTGATTGACATATTTATTGTGGTTTTCGAAGGTTGAACGTGATAATTCATCTTAGTATTAAAAGATTTATTATCTAGCGTCGAAACAAATAGAAATGAATTCATCAATTGAATCCGATCTGGAATTGCAAAACACCTCACCTGAGATTATAGATTTTTCTCATACAATAACCGAAAGTTTACTACCTAGGAAATCAAAGGATGAATATAAGAAATATTATACTCATTTTATGGACCGAAAAGAAGTGAAGAATACTGATTCTTTTTCAGAAAACGTGTTTCTTGCATATTTTCATGATTTGTCAATGAAATGGAAATCATCTACTTTGTGGAAAACATACTAAAATCTACTATGAAGGTAAAACACGACATCGACATATCCAAATATAAGATAGTTAGAGCATTGTTGAAACGCAGTTCCGAAAAATATTCCCCGAAGAAATCGATGGTATTTACTACTGAAAATTTAAAACAATTCTTATAACAAGCCCCGGATGAAATCTATTTAGCAACAAAGGTAGAATGATAACATAAGGTAATAATTATTCGCAATTCGTTGAACAAATGTATTTTCAGTTTGCTCTTATTATTGGTGTCATGGGAGCATGAAGAAAAATTGAACTTTATTATTGGAAAATTACAGAAGTCAAAGATTTAGATTTCTAATATCAATTCTGAACACGAAAACTAAATAACCGAGAGAATGAATGAATAGAGCTATAAAAAGTTTGGCAACACCATTAAGCAGTAATGTGTATATTGTAACAGGTTGACAACAGAGATATAGAATAGGAGAATGATCTTCGAGTGCGCCTCTTTTCTGCCATTTTATACTTTCGGTTCATTGGTAGAAAGAAGTGTACCTGAGGGATAGTTGGTATAAAATTAAAAAGAAAATGAAATGTATAGAGCATATCAATTTCTTAGATAAATCTTTAGCTTCAGAATCTATACTCACAATATCAGTCCATACTGTCCTCATATCAACTGATTTTGGGAAACTAAAAAGAATCATATTACTCTGGAGAGTAAACAACACGCCACTGAGTAGATAAACAATGCCATGCGGTATGATCAGTCAGATAATTTCAATAAAAACTTGAGTATTAAATGAAATTCCTCGACCTTCTTTGTTTTATAGTTTTACACGTTTTAACAATACAAGACATGTTGAAAGTATCAAGTATCTATCAGCACAATGTAAAATTCGAGCAATTTCTAATTCACCTGACAAGTATGTCAACCTAGAACAGCTGACTACGAAAGTATAAAATGGTCTAAATTTGACATAAAATTTCGCCACCAATTTTGGATGCGCAGTGGTCTAAGCGTATTCTCACTCTATATCTCTGGTTGACAAATATCTCCTTCCGTCTTTTTGTCTTTGAAATTCGCCGCTATGTACAAAGCGCTACAGAGCTCGTAACTGGCAATACTATCCATAATTTGAAAGGTCTTGACATAACCTACAAAACGACACCATGCATGATCAGTTTGGATATTGCAATTGCATTTGTCACAAAAAAACCTTCTGGACCGAATCAACGCCTGCTGAAACTTAACGAACTCGACCCATTCTTGAAGCGGATGGTGACTGGCGACGAAAAATGGATCACATACGACAATATCAAGTGAAAACGATCGTGGTCGAAGGCAGACGCTTAATTCTACCATCTACTGCGAACTACTGCGGGGGTGGAACTCGCCTACTACAAAGCTGGTCACCGTTTTCTTCGACGAGCGGTAGAGACATCTGTTGTTATCTTAGAAGCTCCGGATCAGTAAATTAGTACTTCTCAGTAGTGATCGGTAAAAACGGATTTTTATCGGACACTCACTCTTGTGGACTTTATGAAGGTGAAACTATTTTATGATGAGCATGAACTGGTTGGCTGAAATGGTTTATTCATTTTCAACTTATTCAATTTAATTTAATTTAAATGGTTTATTCTTACTGTGTTCCCAATTGCTACTGTGATAGTAATGTCCAAGGTATGTGTTGCATTCTATAAGTAGTAGTTTTGGATTAACTTATAACTCACTAAAATGTACTGTGAATTAATATTTTCTTAGCAATTTCATATTCCTGTAGTAATTTCTGATTAGTAAAAATTTAGGATAATTTCATACTGTTTTTCTTTCTAGGTTTCATTACACAAGTTCAGGGTGTTAGAAATGTTTGGTTGGAAGAATCAGAAATCCATGTTTTCATTCATCCAAAAAGTGTTGCATAAAAAAGCATTTTCATATGGATTATATAGAACCTCATAAGAAGCTGAAAAGATTTGCTCTACCAACACTTAATGCCAAGTAATTCATTCTCCCTATGATTATCATTTTTGTAATTTCAATAATCTTTTATATTCATATTTGTCTACCCCTCCAGAACTCCTATGAAGAAACTTGAAACAACAAGGTATTTATATAAAGTGAACTGTTCATGGTCATTGATTATAGTTTTGGGTATTCCACTTATAGTAGGTTTCATAAAATCGTCTATCAGAAGATTCCTAGAATACTTCAACGGATATGTGAGATTTTTTGTTGAAACGCCAAATTCAAGGAATTTCAGTTAATAAGTTTATTGATTTTGCCATGATATTATTTCTGTACTTTTATGCCTGAACTTATTCATAAAATTTTATCGGGAAAAAAAAAACAATAAGATCTTATGATCCAATAATGATGATGTCATCCGAAAAGTATCTAAGAAAATAGACTTTTAGAAATTGTTTCTGTCATAAAATTTTCAATCAATGTGTTTCTTGCTGAAATTGATGTATCTGTCAATATTCTAATTTATTCTTTCAATGTATTTTCATAACTTGATGAGTAATGTTGCATAATATTAACTCATGAAAAGTTCGTTTTCATCGAAGATAAGAAACAAAGTTAAACAAAATTTTTCTCTATATTCTCCACGATGAATAAAAAAAACCATCAGATCTGTAATAAATTAGATTTTTTCATCTGGGAAAAATCACTGAGAAAATTAAACGTTCTTCAAATTGTGCACTCAAAACTCCGAGGTTAGATATACCAAGCCACGCGGATACGAAGTCATATAACCACAAACTTCCTTATTATATTAATACTAAATTAAAAAGTAAAGAATTTGTGGAATAATTTTAAAAATGTTTCGATTCTTTTTCACTTTTTTTGAATGTAGAAAACTCTGAAGTGGAAAGTTTTTTGTTGAGTTCAAGAACAAGATTAAAACATCTACTAAGTTTAATTTTTTTATTATTTCCACGATGAATTAAAAAAAATTTTTAGACTGTCAGGAAATTTTTTCTTTCCAAATATATTTAAAAAATGGCAAAAATATAATCAAATATGTCTAAAAAATTATTTCGAATATTTTTTACTCTCCGTATTTACTTCCTTAGAGCGTACCTATTTTTCATGTGTTTTTATCTAACAAAGAAACGAAACCTATAATTTCATTAAGTGGATAATTTAGATACAAAACGTAATTTTTTCCCGTTAATTAAAAAAATATAAAGTATAGGAAATAAGAAAAAGTTTTTTCCAATTCAAAAGAAATCAATAAAAATGTGACTATGTATTAAATTGAAAAAATTAAGTACTCGAGGGTAGATCTATCAAGTCACATGGGCACAAGTTCCTCAATTCTTATTCTATCGAAAATAAAAAAATAAAGAAGCAGAAAAGCGGCATGATAGGGTGAATTCAAAGAATAATTTTAAATATTTTTTTATTCTTTGTTCACTTTTTCTTGAATTTATGAAATTAACTCATGAAAAGTTCGTTTTCATCGAAGATAAGAAACAAAGATAAACAAAATTTTTCTCTATATTCTCCACGATGAATAAAAAAACCATCAGATCTGTAATAAATTAGATTTTTTTATCTGGGAAAAATCACTGAGAAAGTTAAACGTTCTTCAAATTATGCACTCAAAACTCCGAGGTTAGATATACCAAGCCACGCGGATACGAAGTCATATGGCCACAAACTTCTTTATTAAATTAAAACTAAATTAAAAAGTAAGGAATTTGTGGAAGAAATTTAAAAATTTTTCGATTCTTTTTTTACTTTTTTTGAATGTATGTAACTCAGAAGTGAAAAGTTTTTTGTTGAGTTCAAAAACAAGATTGAAAGATCTACTAAGTTTAATTTTTTTTATTATTTTCACAATGAATTCAAAAAAATTTTTAGACTGTTAGGTAATTTTTTTTTCCAAATATATTTAAAAAATGGCAAAAATATAATCAAATATGTCTAAAAAATTATTTCGAATATTTTTTACTCTCCGTATTTACTTCCTTAGAGCGTACCTATTTTTCATGTGTTTTTATCTAACAAAGAAACGAAACCTATAATTTCATTAAGTGGATAATTTAGATACAAAACGTAATTTTTTCCCGTTAATAAAAAATATAAAGTATAGGAAATAAGAAAAATAGTTTTTTCCAATTCAAAAGAAATCAATAAAAATGTGACTATGTATTAAATTGAAAAAATTAAGTACTCGACGGTAGATCCATCAAGTCACATGGGCACAAGTGCCTCAATTCTTATTCTATCGAAAATAAAAAAATAAAGAAGCAGAAAAGCGGCATGATAGGGTGAATTCAAAGAATAATTTTAAATATTTTTTTATTCTTTGTTCACTTTTTCTTGAATTTATGAAATTAACTCATGAAAAGTTCGTTTTCATCGAAGATAAGAAACAAAGATAAACAAAATTTTTCTCTATATTCTCCACGATGAATAAAAAAACCATCAGATCTGTAATAAATTAGATTTTTTTATCTGGGAAAAATCACTGAGAAAGTTAAACGTTCTTCAAATTGTGCACTCAAAACTCCGAGGTTAGATATACCAAGCCACGCGGATACGAAGTCATATGGCCCCAAACTTCTTTATTAAATTAAAACTAAATTAAAAAGTAAGGAATTTGTAGAAGAAATTTAAAAATTTTTCGATTCTTTTTTACTTTTTTGAATGTATGTAACTCAGAAGTGAAAAGTTTTTTGTTGAGTTCAAAAACAAGATTGAAAGATCTACTAAGTTTAATTTTTTTATTATTTTCACAATGAATTCAAAAAATTTTTAGAATGTTAGGTAATTTTTTTTTCCAAATATATTTAAAAATGGCAAAATATAATCAAATATGTCTAAAAATTATTTCGAATATTTTTTACTCTCCGTATTTACTTCCTTAGAGCGTACCTATTTTTCATGTGTTTTTATCTAACAAAGAAACGAAACCTATAATTTCATTAAGTGGATAATTTAGATACAAAACGTAATTTTTTCCCGTTAATTAAAAAAATATAAAGTATAGGAAAAAAGAAAAAAGTTTTTATTCAATAAAAATGTGACTATGTATTAAATTGAAAAAATTAAGTACTCGACGGTAGATCTATCAAGTCACATGGGCACAAGTGCCTCAATTCTTATTCTATCGAAAATAAAAAAATAAAGAAGCGGAAAAGCGGCATGATAGGGTGAATTCAAAGAATAATTTTAAATATTTTTTTATTCTTTGTTCACTTTTTCTTGAATTTATGAAATTAACTCATGAAAAGTTCGTTTTCATCGAAGATAAGAAACAAAGATAAACAAAATTTTTCTCTATATTCTCCACGATGAATAAAAAAACCATCAGATCTGTAATAAGTACTCGAGGGTAGATCTATCAAGTCACATGGGCACAAGTGCCTCAATTCTTATTCTATCAAAAATAAAAAAATAAAGAAGCAGAAAAGCGGCATGATAGGGTGAATTCAAAGAATAATTTTAAATATTTTTTTATTCTTTGTTCACTTTTTCTTGAATTTATGAAATTAACCCATTAAAAGTTCGTTTTCATCGAAGATAAGAAACAAAAATAAAAAAATTTTTCTATATTCTCCACGATGAATAAAAAAACCATCAGATCTGTAATAAATTAGATTTTTTTATCTGGGAAAAATCACTGAGAAAATTAAACGTTCTTCAAATTGTGCACTCAAAACTCCGAGGTTAGATATACCAAGCCACGCGGATACGAAGTCATATGGCCCCAAACTTCTTTATTAAATTAAAACTAAATTAAAAAGTAAGCAATTTGTGGAATAATTTTAAATATTTTTCGATTCTTTTTCACTTTTTTTGAATGTATGAAACTCTGAAGTGGAAAGTTTTTTGTTGAGTTCAAAAACAAGATTGAAAGATCTACTAAGTTTAATTTTTTTATTATTTCCACAATGAATTCAAAAAATTTTTAGACTGTCAGGTAATTTTTTCTTTCCAAATATATTTAAAAAATGGCAAAAATATAATTAAATATGTCTAAAAAATTATTTGGAATATTTTTAATCTCCGTATTCACTTCCTTAGAGCGTACCTATTTTTCATGTGTTTTTATCTAAGAAAGAAACGAAACCTATAATTTCATTAAGTGGATAATTTGATACAAAACGTAATTTTTTCCCGTTAATTAAAAAATATAAAGTATAGGAAATAAGAAAAAAAGTTATTTCCAATTCAAAAGAAATCAATAAAAATGTGACTATGACTATATGACTATAATTTTTTTATTATTTCCACAATGAATTCAAAAAATTTTTAGACTGTCAGGTAATTTTTTCTTTCCAAATATATTTAAAAAATGGCAAAAATATAATTAAATATGTCTAAAAAATTATTTGGAATATTTTTTACTCTCCGTATTTACTTTCTTAGAGCGTACCTATTTTTCATGAGTTTTTATCCAACAAAGAAACGAAACCTATAATTTCATTAAGTGGGTAATATAGGTACCAAACTTAATTTTTTTGATTCATAATTTTCTCTAAAAAGTGTGAACAATTATCAGGAGAAAAAATTTTTTTTTAAGAGAAATTAATCATGAATTTGACTATATATCAAATTGAAGCATTCAAAGCCTCAAGGTTAGGTACACCAAGCCACGTGGATACCAAGTTATATGGCCACAAATTTCTTGATTCTCCTTTTCTCGAAAAAAAAATCAAAAGAATACATAATAGAATAAACTTGAGAATGCGTTTTAATCTTTTTTCTCTATTTATTTTTTTTATTTATAAAATTCTCAAGATTTATTTATCTATATTTATTTATTTATATATCTATTTAATCTATGATTATAAATAATACTGAAAGATATAGAAAACCTAATTTTTTATATTTTTCACATGAAATAAAAAATCTATAGATCCGCAAGGAGTTTAAATTTTTTTTATCTTGAAAAACTCTCTAATAAACTCTGCATAAAATTGTGCATTCAAAGTTCAGATTGTATACCAAGTAGGTATGGAAGTTGCGTGGCAAACAAATTTTAGAAATTTTTGTGTCCGAAAATATTTATAAAATAGCAAAAAAATATTTGATTCAATAAAACTGAAGAAAAATTATTCATTTCATTTGTTTTTTCTTACTTTTGAACAACATTTATACTTAAATTTTGTACATGAAATCGTTTGAAAAAATCAAACATTTTCAATAGAAAATATCACTCAAACATCTATTTATTATTGACAGTGTTTCATTTAATAACATTAATAATTGAAAATGAACAAAGATCTCTGTTGGTATAAATATAAATGTGCTGCGCGCGCACTGAGAATTGCTGACGTGTAATTTTGGATTCAAACGGCATCTTGAGACAAAAGGTGAGTTCAAAAAAGCGCATAATGCGGTATAAATGATATAAGATAAACTAATGCAATAATAAAGAAAATTTCAACAAAAGACTTACCTCGTAAAGTATAAAATATCTCCCTAATAAACTTATTTTTTCTTTTACATAAAAATCTGGCTAAGGCTCGAACAATAAATTCTGAAATAAAATATTTTTGTTAGAATTCTCAGAATTCAGAATAATAAAAATATCTCTGTAAGGATACAATATCAAATATTGGCTCAATGAATTACTACTAAAAATATATAAAAAAATTTAAAAAGGGCGCATTAGTTGAAGGTTGAAGTATAAATAGTGGAAATTAAATTACAATGGCTGAGCATTTGTAAATTGAATATATATCAAAAATTCTGTTTTATTAATTCGATGAATCATTTTACCATATAAAAAATTTTCGTAGTACCATTGAGTAGTACTCACCTTAAAATCTACTTTCTGACTGCGCGTGAACCAGAAATAAAAAAGACCGAGACCGGCAAACAGCCCTTAGGGGACGAGAGTAAGTTTTAAAGTCGACCACCCAGCGATGCCAAGTCCGGCAAATTTTTCCTTGAACTAAAGAAATCGTGAGAATTGTGAAGAATTCCAGAAGTTTGAAATCTGCAACTATATCAAAAAAAAAAAAAAAATCAAAATTTTAAATAATAAGAGGGGTCAAATATGTATGTGAAATTCGAGAATTTTCAAGAGTTATGCCAGAAAAAATTTTTTTCAACAGAAAAAAAATTTAAATGATAATTTGTTGTCAATAATTTATTTTCTATTAATCCCACCGAGCAACAAAAAATTATATTGTGAATAAAAAAGGTAAATTGAATGTAGATCAGAAAAAACAGATATATTTTGTATTTTTTGAATGCCATTTATGAAAGTATGATTAAAAATTATTCGAAAAATGTTTTCGTTTTTTTAAATATTTTTTTTCATAAAACTAAAAGAACTGACATAATGTTAGCAGAATTATAAGAATTAATCAATCCACCTCTTAGAAACTATCAACAATATTTTTCACTTGTTTTATTTTTTCTGATTGCGAAAAATTTCTCGAATTCTCTGGAAAAAATGTTTCTGTGTGGCAACATTGCGACATGAGAGGTACCTGGGCTCACGTGGTCGAAGAATTTGGGTTCCCTCCACTAAAGTCAGCCACCACGTGGAAATACGTTATTTGACATTCTCGAAACTATAACAATTTAATCCAGTGTAGGG
Organism: Micraspis discolor; assembly: GCA_030674115.1. Classification (NCBI taxonomy): domain Eukaryota; kingdom Metazoa; phylum Arthropoda; class Insecta; order Coleoptera; family Coccinellidae; genus Micraspis; species Micraspis discolor. The sequence goes on along the minus strand of JARTUT010000444.1, from coordinate 245,827 downwards.
ATGTTAATAAAACAAAATTTCGATATGGGGGTTTAACAACTGAAGCAGACAGGAATATAAAGTAAGAATAGTCAACAATTAAAAAATAAGTTTATGAAAGTATACCGATTGTGTTTAAGTTGGAGGAAGAAATTTGCTGCGGCCGTTTTGATTTTAATTCTTGCTCGCATTGGAAATCTCAATAATGAAACCGAAATTATTATAAACCTCGAAAATATTTAGGAATTTTTTGTAGTTAAAAAAAATAGATTTTTTTTTAAATTTTCTACTGTGATGGTTTCTATAAAATTTCGCAAACTCCTTCGTTTCAACCTTATTCAAACCTCTTCCAAGTTAATAAATTGATCAAATGGATATTCGTAATTGATTCTTCGCTTATCCCATGGTGAAACATAGTTTGATATTAATTAACAAAAATTGAATAAAAACACTTGACTACGTTTCACAAATTTTATTTAAAGCATCGTTGACATGCATGTTTCGGGTTTCATCCCATTTTCAAAACTGAATATAAAACAATATCGGTTAATACAGTACACATCTACATAACATATCAAGTAACACATGTTAAAATTGGTGATAGACGGAAATCTAACTGATCATTTACAATGGGAAGATTTTGTTTAAAAGCTGATGTTATTTCTAAGTATTCTAAAAGGTCCATGCGTTTACCCTTATGACATTTGTGCAATATTTTGGTTTTTTCAAAATCAATAAAATGGTTTGAGGTGATACAGTGACTAGAGAAACCAGTAGTGGGTTTGTTTTGGAGGATTGATTTTTTGTGTTCATCAATTCTTTTTGCCAGTGAACGACCAGTTTGACCTATGTAAAATGCAGGGCATTCATTACAGTGAAGCTTATATACACCGCTTAATTGTGTGTTGTTCGCTCGATCCTTACCATTAAAGAATATTGATCTCAGATTTTTCTTATTGGTACAACTAATGTTAATATTATAATGTCTGAGTCTTTTGCAAATTTTATCACTCAGAGATGGTATGTAGTCGATATATGCGTATTTTTTGGTTTCGGTTTCATTATTTGGTGGATACATTGAATGTAACAATTTCTTCTGCTGCTTTCTGAAAAGTAGTTGATCTATTATATCCGGAGAGTAGCCATTATCCCCAGCTAAAAATTTCAGTGTGCGAACCTCCTTGTCATAGTTCATTTTTGACATTGGGATCGAGACTAATCTATGAGTTAGTGCGTGCAATGCTGACATTTTGATTTTATAAGGATGTGAACTACTATTTGATATTAAAATATCAGAGAAGTGGGATTTTCTGTATATATCAAATTCAAGGTGTTCGTTTTTTTTTTTAATCTGTATATCTAGGAAGTTCAGACATCTATTATCATCCTCTATTTCTAATGTGAATTTGATGGAATCATGGATGGAGTTCAACAATTCCAAAAATGCCGTCAATTCCGATATCGACCCAGTCCACACGCAAAAACATCATCCACATATCGCTTCCAGAGTAGCACAAAACCCGTCCAGCCAATGTCTTCTGAGGAAAATATTTTTTTTTCAAGGGCTGTCATAAATATCTCACTGAATAAATTAGATGATGGGGATCCCATAGGTAAGCCATTTAGTTGTTGGTAAATTTGATCATTGAATTTGAAGTAGCTCTGTCCCAGACATATCTTAAGCAGTCTCATTACCTCTTCTTTCGTTTCAATGGTGACTGAGGGGTTTTCATCAAGTTGTTGTTCCACTAGTGATTCGACTACTGTGGTTGGAATGGACGGAAATAAATTTACTACATCGAACGAAACCATTAGTGCGTTGGTTGGAACTTTGAGTGTTTTTAATTCATTAGTTAATTGAATGGTATTTTTGATAGAATATTTAGCGTTATGTTGAATCAATTCCGGTAGTATGGAGTTCAGATATTTACACAATTTTGAAGCTGGTGCATTGGTGTAGGAGACAATAGGTCTCATTGGACAATTTTCCTTATGTATTTTTGGGAGAGAGTATAAAGAAGGTATTGTGGGATTCATCACGGTCAGAGAGATATTTACCTGAGACAATAGGTTTGGGCAGTTCTTTATTGCCTTTTTGACTTCACCTTGAAATTTTGATGTTGGGTCGGATTTTAATTTTTTGAAATCGTTGGGGTTCAGAAGAATTTCCGTTTTTGTTAAATAATCATTTTTATATAAAATGGTTACAGTATTGCCTTTGTCAGCTTTCGTTATTATCAAGTCATTATCTGCGACTCAAATGGATATGTATCGAGGAAACTAGTGTTGAGCAGTACACGTCTTAAAATTTAGTTTGTAGGAGGTGCCTTATTTTTGTACCACACGGTACATTGTACCACTTCAAATAAGGCGAGGGGGTCTGGCCGTTCATGACAAGATACGATGTCGGGACTAAATTTGTACTAGTATAGACGACGGGTTGTTGAGGCGGTGTAGCGTAGCGAGGGCGAGGTAGGTAAGAACTAGGAACGTTGATGGTCTGTCTCACTTCAATATGTCGATGCAAAAGGAGGGTAACGTTAACTGTCGACAGAATTGAAGTAATAAAAGAGGCAAAATTTAGAATGCAAATTAATTGTTTGATTTTGAAATTTTAGGACGGTAAGCGAGTGAGGGGAAGATTTTACTGAATATGAGGGTTTTGTTATTCAAAATAATCGAAACTAACCGTGAAATTTTAAGTTTCCTTTCACATCATAGACAGTTTTCCTGTTCGTTTTAGAACAAACTGTTTTTATATTAGGTGTACAAATAAGTTTCCGCGGTTTTTTTTTAAAAATTAGGAATTTATTGTAAAGGAAAAGTACATTACGTTTTATTCAAAGTATTTTCCATCATTTGCCACTACTTTTCCCCATCTTTCTGGCAACATTCGGATACCCCGTCGAAAAAACTCTTCATCTTTTGACGCTATCCACAAATCTACCCAATTTTTGGTGTCTTCATATGATGTGAAGCGCTGCTCAGACAGACCATGTGCCATCGACCGGAACAGATGATAATCAGAAGGGGCTAAGTCTGGTGAATACGGCGGGTGGGGTAAAACTTCCCAGTTGAGTGTTTTTACCGGCGCCGCAACATGTGGACGAGCATTATCGTGTAAAAGAATAATTTTGTCGTGTCTGGAGTAGTAATGGGCGCGTTTTTCCTTAAGTGCCCGACTCAATCTCATAAATTGTGTTCGGTAGAGAGCTCCAGTAATGGTTTCGCTTGGTTTCGGCAATTCATAATACACGACACCAAGCTGATCCCACCAAATACACAGCATGAGTTTTTTCCATGAATATTCGGCTTAGCTGTCGATGTTGATGGTTCGCCGGGCTTAACCCATGACTTTCTCTTCTTTGGATTATCGTAGTGAATCCATTTTTCGTCACCAGTGACTATACGATGCAAAAAACTCTTTTTTTATTCCTGGCAAGCAGCATTTCACTCATGCATAATCGGCGTTCAACGTCTCTCGGCTTTAGTTCATATGGAACCCAATTTCCTTGTTTTTGAATCATTCCTAACGATTTTAAACGATGTGAAATTGCTTGTTGAGTCACTTGTAGAGTAAGTGCAAGTTCTTTTTGCGTTTGGGACGAATCTTCCTCCAATAGTGCTTCTAATTCCATGTCTTTGTACACTTTCGGCCTTCCACTGCGTTCTTTGTCTTTAACGTCAAACTCACCGTTCTTAAACTTTTGAAACCATTCCTGACAACTTCTCTCACTTAAAGCAGCTTCACCATATGCTTCTAGAAGCAATCGATGCGCCTCAGCTGCAGATTTTTTCACATTAAAGAAGTAAATCAAAAGTTCCCGCAAATGAGGCTTATTCAGAATAAAACTTGACATTTTTGCACGAAAAAAATTACGTGATGCTGATACGGAATCACTAGTACTTTAAGGTTATGGTGTTGCCAGATGACTAAACTTGGGATATTACGTTTTACATCTGACAATTTCTCCATAACCTTCTGGTGGGGCCATCTTTTGACAAACCGCGGAAACTTATTTGTACACCTAATAAAAATGTATCCAATCAATATTTTCATACAATAATCGAATGTAAAATTGTTTTTTTTTGAGTTCAAAGAAACTCCCATAAAATCCCATCATATTTGGTAAGAGCTGCCAAAGTGACAAAGACGCCGCCGCGCCATAAAACCCTCCGTAATTCCATAATTTACGGCATCCGTGTACTGTCTACTATGAATCAGTACATCCCCTCGGCCCTCATTTACCTCTGCCTCTGTCGTTTTTGTGCCGGTGACCAGGGCTTATCCCCTCTCGCTCTTTGAATTTGTCGCGTGACTCCATCGCTACCTGGTCCTCATCGAGGCGAAGTGGGACATTTGAAGTGAGGGGTACATTATAGAAAAATGAGCAGCAGAGTGTACGGGACAAATGAGCCGCCTTTTGTAAGAGGTACCCAACATTAGAGGAAACCAAGTTTCAGATGCTCGTACCATTTGAACCGTTCGACGGATTTGGCCCAATAACGAACTTGACCGAGATATTTGGACAGTCAACCTATTCTTAAACTATGAAAACTCTATCTCATCTCACACGAAAAATAAGGATTATATTCAAGTCCAACCACGGCTGCCTCAACAGGAGCTCGAACCAAATCGAAATTCGAAAATTACGGACATTTGTACAAAACTGTGACACCACGCTATTCCAGAGCGAGAAAAAATTGAAATGGAATATTTTTCCACGTTGACGTTTATTTGATCAACCCTCGAGTAAACAACAGGTTTATCGTAATATCCCCTCGAATCGACCCTCGCAATAATTAAGGCTCGTCATACCTAAGAGATATGGTACTGTATTATGAACTCCTCGGGGTCACGAGATTTTCTTCCCCGTCTACCTGAAAACCCGCACGATCTGACAACGCCGCGACCTTCTCGCATGTTCCCTCAAACTCTGACGTGTGACGCAATAAACTCATGCTCGATGAATTCAGACGATAATTTTGCAATGAAATCGACATGAATTTCACTAAGAACGGAATGGCAGCCTGCGGTATCCACAGGATTTTTCAGAGAAACAACAGACGCTTAAAAAATTAATTTTCCTTTGTTTTAAGGCTCGTTGAGGGGAAGTACCGCACATAAATAACGATAGATCAAAGGGTGCACGGCGGACCGGTGGTGGGGATGAACGATGGTGCGTTGTGGACCGCGTGCCTGCGAAAATAAGCATAGATTGGTGTGGTGCGCACAGAAGGTGCGCAGCAGCAATGTGCTGTCAGCGACAGTGGGTAGACGCATATTTTTTTTTTATCACGCTCTCTCCTTTTACCAATTTATCGAATTCTTGACAGAAAGAGTGTCGGTAAAACGTGGAAAAGCAAGTGGTTGGCAACAACAAACGACACAGGAATATAATCGTCGTTTAGACGGACGGACAAGTGCTATACCTAGCACGCGAAATGTTGAGTCAGGTCGGGACAGGAAATGTTTGAATCGCATCATGATTTCATTTAGAAACTTATCATGTGGGTCGGAGACGTTTCAGTCTTTGGGAAGGTGAATTTGAGAAATAGCGGATTCAACGCTGCTAGTCAGTCTTGTAGATATACAGGGTTGTGCAAACGTACTTGGTCATCAAGAAATTCAATCAAACAAGAACAATATGCAATTATTTTATTATTGTGTACAAATTGGACACTTTAAATAGGAAAAGCCAATTTCTAGAGGGGTTGAAGAAAAACTAGCCTAGTCAAATAAAGGGTTTTCTCCACGACTGCCACAGAATATAGCTCTTCCAACATCGAATTTGACCATAGAATATCAGTATTCCATCACTCGATATGTAATATTCATTCTACAACACTTTTATCGATTTCAAGAAATAATCAGTTATGACCGCGGTTTTGTTCAGTTTGGTACTTGGTTTTCGTCCTTTATAGATTACCACCAATATCCAACTCTAGCTTGAGTAAAATCCTTGTTTTTTGAGCATTTCGACTGAATTTCATTCTCGCACAGTGTGTGAGAATATTCATTCCGTAACACTTTTGAAAACATAGAGAATAAATCTATGTGTCAGCCGCTCTGATTGACATATTTATTGTGGTTTTCGAAGGTCGAACGTCATAATTCATCTTAGTATTAAAAGATTTATTATCTAGCGTCGAAACAAACAGAAATGAATTCATCAATTGAATCCGATCTGGAATTGCAAAACACCTCACCTGAGATTATAGATTTTGCTCATACAATAACCGAAAGTTTAGTACCTAGGAAATCAAAGGATGAATATAACAAATATTATACTCATTTTATGGACTGGAAAGAAGTGAAGAAGACTGATTCTTTTTCAGAAAACGTGTTTCTTGCATATTTTCATGATTTGTCAATGAAATGGAAATCATCTACTTTGTGGAAAACATATTCCATACTAAAATCTACTATGAACGTGAAACACGACATCGACATATCCAAATATAAGAAAGTTAGAGCATTCTTGAAACGCAGTTCCGAAAAATATTCCCCGAAGAAATCGATGGTATTTACTACGGAAAATTTAAAACAATTCTTATAACAAGCCCCAGATGAAATCTATTTAGCAACAAAGGTAGAATAATAACATAAGGTAATAGTTATTCGCAATTCGTTGAACAAATGTATTTTCAGGTTGCTCTTATTATTGGTGTCATGGGAGCATGTAGAAAAATTGAACTTTATTATTGGAAAATTACAGAAGTCAAAGATTTAGATTTCTAATATCAATTCTGAACACGAAAACTAAATAACCGAGAGAATGAATGAATAGAGCTATAAAAAGTTTGGCGACACCATTAAGCAGTAATGTGTATATTGTAACAGGTTGACAACAGAGATATAGAATGGGGAGAATGATCTTCGAGTCCGCCTTTTTTTTATACTTTCGGTTCATTGGCGTAGAAAGAAGTGTACCTGAGGGATAGTTGGTATAAAATTAAAAAGAAAATGAAATGTATAGAGCATATCAATTTCTTAGATAAATCTTTAGCTTCAGAATCTATACTCAGAATATCAGTCCATACTGTCCTCATATCAACTGATTTTGGGAAACTAAAAAGAATCATATTACTCTGGAGAGTAAACAACACGCCACTGAGTAGATAAACAATGCCATGCGGTATGATCAGTCAGATAATTTCAATAAAAACTTGCGTATTAAATGAAATTCCCTCGACCTTCTTTGTTTTATAGTTTTTACACGTTTTAACAATACAAGACATGTTGAAAGTATCGAAGTATCTATCAGCACAATGTAAAATTCGAGCAATTTCTAATTCACCTGACAAGTATGTCAACCTAGAACAGCTGACTACGAAAGTATAAAAATGGTCTAAATTTGACATAAGAATTTCGCCACCAATTTTGGATGCGCAGTGGTCTAAGCGTATTCTCCCCACTCTATATCTCTGGTTGACAAATATCTCCCTTCCGTCTTTTTTGTCTTTTGAAATTCGCCGCTATGTACAAAGCGCTACAGAGCTCGTAACTGGCAATACTATCCATAATTTGAAAGGTCTTGACATAACCTACAAAACGACGCCATGCATGATCAGTTTGGATATTGCAATTGCATTTGTCGCAAAAAACCTTCTGGACCGAATCAACGCCTGCTGAAACTTAACGAACTCGACCCATTCTTGAAGCGGATGGTGACTGGCGACGAAAAATGGATCACATACGACAATATCAAGTGAAAACGATCGTGGTCGAAGGCAGGTGAATCGTCCCAAACAGTGGCCAAGCCAGGATTGACGGCCAGGAAGGTTTTGCTGTCTGTTTGGTTGGATTGGAAGGAATCATCCACTATGAGCTGTTCCCATCTGGCCAGACGCTTAATTCTACCATCTACTGCGAACTACTGGACCGTTTGAAGCAGGCGATCGACCAGAAGCGTCCAGAATTGGCCAGCAGGAAGGGTATAGTGTTCCACCAGGACAACACACTTCGTTGATGACTTGTCAGAAGCTACGGGAGCTCGGATGGGAGGTTTTATCTCACCCACCATATAACCCGGACATATCGCCAAGTGATACCACCTGTTCCTGTCCATGGCGAACGCCCTTGGTGGTGTAAAGTTGAAATCAAAAGAGTCTTGAGAAAAGTGGCTGTCCGAGTTTATTGCAAATAAGGAGGGGGGCTTCTACGAGGGAGGTATTATGAAGTTGCCGTCTAAATGGAAACAGATTATCGAACAATATACTTGAACTAAATCCGATCACTGTAACACTTTTTATAAAGCATTGAATAAAGAGCAAAAAAGCGAGGGAGATATTTGACAACCTATTAAATACTCTGACAAAACAGTATCCGAAAATTCTCACTTATAATACCACAAGAGCTTCAAAATTATCGGATATTTCCCGATAGGTTCGTTGCAAACAAATGAAGGAGTCAAGTTTTTCAGGTTAAAAAATCACGAGCGCGAAGCGCGAGTGATTTTTCCTGAAAAACTTGACGATTTTATTTGTTTGCAGGTAACCTATCGGGAAATACCAGATAATTTTGAAGCTCGTGTGGTATTCGGGGGATTATTTTTCTGTCCCAAATGTCGGCCAATAGAATTGCACCATGAGACGAAATGTACAGTTAACAAATAAGAATTTCATAATGAATAAAACAACATTTAATTAAGAATTAAATAAGATAAAAATAAAATAAATAATTTAATAAGAATGTTCCTGGTCGAGTTGGAGATACGGCGTGATGGAGTTACTGTTGGAATGTCCAGTTATTTTGATTATCTGCTGCTCTCCCAGGCCCGATTTCGCTAGATTGGAGACGGCTGTTGCACGACTGGAGTGATAGGTGATTTTTTGTTACCAAGGTCAAGCCCAGCTTTTTGTGCTGACTCCTTAACCCACTTTGAAATCGTGTTTTGGCCTACTGAGGAATCCTTGTACCACCTAGCGCCTGGAACTTTATTCCAGAATGGATTTTGGGTCAGGAATAGTATGTCGCTCTTGATATTGACATCTCTCTTCTCTCTCAATTTCTGGAACAGTCTCACTGGGCACTTGTCAGGGATTTCCCGATTCTCCACCAGCCACTTGCTGTCTGATAATTTTTATCACCACCTTGTGTGGTCTTGCTGAAAAATTGGATTGTATTCAATTCTCCCAGTTGTTTCCCCGTCATTTCGCTGTTCTGCCTTGAAGTGATGTATTGACGCCATGCTGCCCTCACCACCTCTCAAGCCAATTCCACTGATATTATCATGAATAATTTTTCTGGAGGCCATCAGGAGTTTCCTCGTCCCAAACAGTGGTCATTGCATCCCAATCTTTTTCCTCCAACGCTGCTGCACTTGCCCTCCGTTTTTCCGGAATAGATTGTAAAGCCTTACGCTTGGCATCACGAGCTCCTCGAGCGGTTTTGAATGCAGCATCCGAAAACGGGTTGATTTTGATGTCGAAATCGTTCAAATACTTTTCTTGAAGTAATTTGGCAGTCTGATTTCACATTGTTTTTATTGTACCTTCCTTATAGTCTTCTCCATCCATTTTCTTCATATTATAAGCGTAATCTTTCATAATGTTTGCCAATTGCGCTTCACTCGTTTCAGCACTCAATGTGTATTCCCTCTCAGTACAAAAAGTAGTAAATTGGTTCCAAACTGTTTTTTTTGCTTCTTCTCCGTATTAATGGGAACATTTCCTTTGACTTTTTATCGATGGTAGAGATGGTAGAGAACAAACTCCAAATCGACTCATTTTCATGCAAAATCTCCAATTTTCACAATTGAATTCAACCTGTCAGTTTGACGTGTGCTTAATTTGACTGGATCATGTTTTGTTTATATATAGCAACTACCAGAGAAAATTTTCAAAAAATTATCAGTATAATACCATGTAGGTTGTACCACGAGACGTCGAATGGTGCAATTCTATTGGTCGATATTTGGGTCGGAAAAATAATCATTTAAATTGACCGCGTTGAGTATTTTTTAACTATTTGAAGTTTCTGTATGTTGGTCGGACTGTCCGTAATTTCTATGCCAAATACGAGCGCGGTCTGTCAACAGCTGTTGAAACCACTCGACCTCAGTAGTCTGCGAACAATACAATGAAAAAAATTTAACAAAGACTTTTTGTGTTTTGAACTACATTTCGTGTGCTGGCTCGTTGCGAATGTTTTATAGAAAGCCCAAGTGCACGAATGGTACAAAGCCTTGAAAAACGATCGTAGAAGATTTGTTCTGTTCGGGACAACCAACTATAACGTCGAAAAAATCAAGGAAAACATGCAAGAAAACAGTATTAGGGAGATAGCTCGTGATCTCAGCAACTCCTGTAAAACCGCTCGTTTTATTTTGGTGAACCATTTGGTCATGCAGGATGTCGCCGCTGGGCTGGTTCCGTTAGAGCAGAATTTTCTTCAAAAACAGTACCGGATGCAGTTACCTGCAGAACCGCCTTTTAATGCGAATTCTTATTCCATGTTCATGTGACGGATCATAACTGGTGACGAGACATGGTTCTATGAATACGACACACAAAAGGCCAACAATCATCGGAATGGATGGGAATTATTGAGCCGAAACTGGAAAAACCTTGCAAAAGTCGTTCGAAAATCAGAACGATGCTTATTGTTCTCTTCCATATTAATGGTGTGGTTCATCATTAAGTAGTTCCGCAAGGTCAAACGGTCAATAAGGACATCTATTTAACTGTTTTGAGACGTTTGCGTGAAAATATTTTGCCTACAATCCAATACATTTTTCGGAATTTCAGATTTATTTCTCTCTTCTTAAAATTGATGTTGTTTCCAGTTGAAGAGCTGGTCTAAATGTTTATCAAGCTCCTTTGCTTTGGCGTCGACTAGTATATCCGTTTAAAGTATTTTGACTGGGGGACATGTATTTCTTCTGGTAGTAAATTTTACTTGAACTGATTTAGCATCATTGATGCTGAGCCGTTATTTTCGATGCCACTGCTCAAGGACATCCAGGTATTATTGTATGAAAGTCCTTTGTACCAAACCTTGTCGAATGCTTGAGATGAGTCTAAAATTTTTTACCAAGCAAAATTTTCCTTCTTCGAGGCTTATCTAGAGTGTTCACGATGTGCAATTCCTGATGCGTTGTTGAGAGAAAAATGTGAGTGGTTATGTTTAATTAGAGTTACAGATTCTTTAATTCGTTCATATTCATTGAGGCGGTTGTGTTAATACAACACTGTTCAAGAGTCCGGGAAAATACTTCAGAACAAGCGTGCACAAATTTCGTAAACACAGAACATAAAATGCATGTAAATGTCATCATAGAAGTCAGAAAAAAATAATAAGTTCAGTGTAAAACTTTTATTAATCTATGGTATAATCCCAGACTTCTCTTTAATTGATCTCAATATATTGTCTATACTCTATGCTTTCGAGTTGTGTAACCTTTTTAGAGGTTAATATAATGTATTTACAAAATTCGATAAAAAACTGAGAAATTGATATTAAATTCCTTAATAATGCTTAACACAATTCTTCTGAAAATTTGTTAATGAAATGCTTTAATAACTTAAACGAAATGTCTAGTAAAATAGTTTATTTGTCCCAACGGGCAATTAGCACCTCTAGGTTTTTTTCGGCCTCTAACTTTTATCAAAGCTTGGAAATCAGGTCTGACGCCACACAGGCAGATATAAAGGAAGCTTACTATAGATTATCCATGAAATATCACCCTGATCGAAATAGGGGTGAAGAGGCTTCTGTTAAATTTAGACAAATAACAGAAGCTTATGAAGTTCTACGCAATGTGAAATTGAGAAGATTATATGATAAAGGCTAGTACAAAATGGCTCAATGAGAAAAACAATTAATTGTGTTTCTCTATTGAAAATACCTTTCATTGTAGGACTCAGAATAGATATAACAGCTTCATCCCCTCAGGAAGAAGAAATAAATAAATTTTATAAATCAAGGCAGTTCAGGTCAAGGCCACCTGCACCTACTGGTAGAACCCCTGTTTACGATTTTGATGAATGGTCTAGAAGTCATTATGGTGCAACTTTAGCTAGAGATTTGGCTAGAAAGAGGCGAAGGCAAAATGAACACAACGAAAGAATGGAAAATATAGACAATGTAAAAAATCAACAAGTCGTTTATTCTGTTTTAGTATTGATTACTTTAGGACTCTATTTTATTTTGAGGAATGAAGGATATGATGTTGTTAAAGATGATAGCAATGGTAAAGATAAGAGATGATTGCTATTTCATGTATGTAAAGCTGTATATACTAGAATAATCACACTTAAATAATTTTATAGAAATATATCTTGTTGGCCACTTGTTTTTTTATGTCTTTCAGAATAATCAGAGAAATATAATTCGAATTTTTCCCATTTTACTGAAAAATTACATGCTTCATTGAAATTTTCGTAAAATTTTTATCAACTTCGTAAGTGACATTCTTATTTCATTCCCAACTGATGAATCTTGGTACCTCATAAGGCGTTATCATTAAATGAAAGCTGAACCGATGAATATTCATAGATTTAAATTAAGCAAATAATAAAATATATCAACAGATTCAACATAATTTTCTTTTACAGTTACTCCAAATTTTTTCTATTTGTATTAGAATGAATTTTTGAAATTTCATTTTTACATTTTTTTTCCATTTTCTGAACACAAAAAGATGGATTTGTAGCGCCATCTCTGTGTTATAATTATTGCTGTTACTCTCATCTTCGAAGAATACCTATTAATAGGATATCCTAGGTTCTTAATTAAGTTAATCTACATGGTGTTTATTACGACATGGATCATTTAACTATTAGTATCAAAGTTTCTCCATTTACTTTATTTCCTGAATATACAGGATGTCTTATGTACATAATATACAGGTGGCCATTTGAAAACGAAACAGACGAAATAAATTTTTTCGATAGAAATGCTCGGACAGGTCGATTTCTGTTTCGAGGGGGACAACTTAAGATGTAGGTTACGGACGCATAGCGCTTCAACCCTTGCTACTACAACCCTCACCCCCAAATTTTGAATAGGGAAGATGGGGTGAATGATACCTCATTTGAAAGGTATTTTTATACTGATTTCAGCACAGCAATTGTTTTTCATTTTATGCATTAGTTCTCGAAATATTCTTAACTAAGTATTTGAAAATGAAGTGGTGTTTTCATGGCACTTGTAGTGTTTTTTTGTGAAAAATCGACATTTTAAGCTTCAAAACAACCATGACTGTGGCCTCCTTCCTCCAATCCACTGACATAGAAATCTTTAATCAAACAATGCTGGAAATTATGTGGAAGATCAGATTGTGTTTCAGTAGGATGGAGCTCCTCCACACTACGGCTTACCAGTTCGAGAATATCCGGATCAAAGATTTCCAAATCGGTGGATTTGAAGAAGGGGTCTCACTGAATGGCCAGGCAGATCGCCAGATCTGTCACCACTAGATTTCTTTCTTTGGGGCCACATGAAAAGTAAAATTTACTCTACACAGCCCGATTCCATAGAAGATTTAAGAAGACGTATAGTGAACGAATGTCGTCAAATCACTCCAGAAATGCTGCAAAATGTGCGCCATCGTTTCAAACAAAACTTATTTCATTGTATGGAAGCTAATGGTGAACAATTTGAATATTTAATTAATTGATGTGAGTTTTTGATAAATTATTTACTTTACTTTGAAAAGTCTTATTTCTTAGATCAATACTTCAAATCGTTCTGATACCGTACAGTTGGAGAATGATTTCAGTGAATAAAACAGCTAGTCGAACATGTGACCCTAGTAGCATTAACACGTACGGTATGACTTCATTTGCCCAGTGGTAGATGTTTTGCAATTTCAAATACAAGTACGGAAATTTTGGTGTTTCGGAAGCACGAAATGTCAATTATTCGCAAAAAATTGATTTAAGTGATAAAATTTAACTAACGCATGAATATTTCGAGAACTAATGCATAAAATGAAAAAACAATTACTGTGCTAAAATCAGTATAAAAATACCTTTGAATTGAGGTATCACTCACCCCATCTTCCCTATTCAAAAATTGGGGGTGGGGGTTGTAGCAGCAAGGGTTGGAGCGCTATGCGTCCGTAATCTACATCTTAAGTTGTCCCCCTCGAAACAGAAATCGACCTGTCCGAGCGTTTCTATCGAAAAAAACTTATTTCGTCTGTAATCTCGTCTGTATCGTTTTCAAATGGCCACCCTGTATATTTAGTGTTTCATATAAAATAAGTCATTTTATAATTGCGGCTCATTGTTACAATATCGAGCAGATATTATCAATACTACTTGAATAATTTCAGCTGCTTTGTGTCTGTATGCAGGATGTCTCATATACTTTACATAATTCTGTTTGTTGCACTGGGAGCGTAGCATTTAATAAGTGTCGCTTTTTTGAATGCACAATTACTGTACCCACTTTTACCTTTTCCCTGATCAGGGAGCATGGAGTACAGGTGTGCTTATTGGTTATTAGTGACATCCATTAAACGACTAAAAATTTACTCGGAACATCAAACTTCTATCAATACATACACAACATGTAGGTCATCCGTCTGAAGAACTGACAACTGAGGATAAATGCATCACTGGGATGTTTTTTCCGCCAAACTGCACTGGACTGATTCAACCCATGGATCAGCATATCATTCAGTTCGTAAAGCAAGATTATAAGAAAAAACGTTAATAGTATATTCCAAAAAAAGTTGCAGAATAGGCACCTATTCCAACACGAATGCGAAATTCGAAAACGAGTGACGAAGGAGCGAGTTTTTGAACTCATGCGTTCAAAAACTCGCTCCTTCGTCACTCGTTTTCGAATTTCGCATTCGTGTTGGAATTGCCTTCTGCAACGAGTATTAGACGATATTTTCTCTATTTCAGTCAAGAATTGTTATAAATTTATTGGAATTCAATGAAAAATTCAGATTATACCTCCTAGTGCCTTTTGTATTTTATTTTCGCAGTTGGCGTGACTGAAACGAAACTTGACATGCAAAGGACTCGTTCGAAAGAAAAGGATGTCAGTATTGTCAACCAAAAACGAAAAATATAACTAAAAACAAAGCATAAGTACTAAAATAGTGCTGTAATGAACTCATTACGACACTGAAATAGAGAAAAGAATTAAATATGAAAGACATGGTTTTTGATCTTTGTCAATCCTGGAATTAACGTCTTTGAGCTGGGTTTGCAATGAGCTGAAGAAAATGGCACATCCTATAACGAACTTCTACTTTTGAGAAGACAGGGATAAAGCTTTAATTTCGCGTTACAACCATGTTAAACAAAAAAAATTGATAAGCACTTTCATGCATCTTAAATTGATCGATCCATAGTGTTTGTAAAAAATTATCTCTTAATGTAAAGTTATTGCATATTTATTTGTGAATTCCATAGTATTAATGACTTTAATTTCATAATAAAACGTAATATTTCTATTGTGTTGTTTAATTTACTGAATTTGACATACATAATGGAGTATGATTTGTACTTCAGAGTACATGTAGAGAATCATCATTGTATCTGTAAATTGTCGGATTACAAGTTATTCATTTGTAAAAAAATTTGAACTATAGGGTTCTATAATCTGAAAAATTCGATAATCTGACACTGCCCTGCAAAGTGTTTGTCGGACTACCAGGGGTCCACTGTATTCAAATAAGTAGTCAAGTTGAAAATTTTACAATAGTTATTTTTGTCACTCAAGGAAAACCGGGAAATAGATACTCGTAAGATTGGAGACAAATATATTTAAGAGATAAAATAGACATTAAAAAATCAAATATTTACACATTATAGATTAACATCTTGACTTAGAATTAACGAGGAAATGATATAAAATCACCTACGTAATTTAATTTTTTACTATTTCAACAAACATTCTGTACTTGATTGTGATTTGAAACCTACAAATTATAACATGCATGCCATCCATACTGAAGCACTTACATTTAAATTGATGCAATCGAATCATTCATATAAAAAATAATTTTAATTTAATACCCTTTCATAAACTATAAAAAAATCAACTAAGGCAATTCATCACTTCCTAATGGTAACATCTGTACCATAACTTGTACTCCTATAAGACTCGATAGTAATTGTTTTATCGTGATGTTAAATCAATATTTTGTGTACGCATGCAATCAGCTCTGGTTATCATTTAATGTTTAAAGTAAAACTCAATTTAGTAATGATTTTGAAAGTAATTCATATTAGCATATGGCGGAGGCATGGGCATATTTAACGGACCAGTAGGGTAAGGCACAGATGATGGGGGAGGTATTGTTGTTGGGATACCAGGGAAGTAACTAGAATTTACACTCAGAGGAGGAGGATTTATATAACTTGGCATATTACTTAAGAATGCATCCCCACCTCTTTGAATAATCTTCGACATTTTATCAGCTTTCACTAATCTTAAATGCATAATTTTTCTTTTAGCTAAAAACTGTTCTAGGAAGTCATCTAAATCCCCACCTTCATCCATAAATTTCTTAGCTATAGTATCAGATTCCTCTTCCATTTCACTAGCAGCTGTTCTTAATAGGGCTAGGGCAGTTTCCAACGATAAATCCCCATTTTTATCACCTAAAATTATATTATACTTAAAGGAGTTTCAAAATAAAGGTTTTTAACTAACGCAATGTCTGCAATTTCTCTTCTACCCGTTTCGATAATTCTTCCCCTTCTATACTGGTGACCTGGAGTTTTTCCTGTTTTTCTGTCAACTCTGGTTCTCTAGATAGATTCATTTCAGCCATAGACTCATTTGTAGCTATAACTGTATCCTTTTCATTCTGTATCTCTTTGAGATATGTCTGCAAGGGGACACTATTAGGAAAAGTTTACTAAAACACACTTGGACATACTTGATCATCATTACCCAATATCTCTTCTAATTTCGCATCATCATTCAAGATCTGGTCAAGCTCGTTATTAGACAACCTTTCCAAAGTTTTAGCCAGCCTTTTACAGTCCTCCGTTAAAATCGCATAAGACATATTTGAGATTTTAGGATATTTATATTACAAAGGATTTCGTTTTGTCTGATATTTTAATGGTTTATAACCACTTAAAAACACATCATCAAGATGATTCACTTGATAGTCTTTCGATTTACGAGGAGTAACGCTTTTGATTCTATTATCTATGAATAATAATCAGATGTTTATTAAAACTTGTATGATATAAATAAACAATTATTAATAATTATCATTTCCAATAATCACTCTATCCTTCAGAGGTTTGTTGACATAAAACCATAGAAAATGGGGAAGCATAGAAACTTTTCTATTACCCTCATGAATTACTTAAATAGCTCCAAACTTTAAAAACTAGTTATTTTATTTCCTAAATATAAAATTTTAAGGATATAGTAGTTGACCTGGCCAATCAATACAAATTCCAAAATTCGATGTCAGAAATTATATCTTTCTGTGTCTTTCTCGCAGTTTCAAAAATTCACTACACCTATTTCAAATTCAAAAATATGGATCATGAAAGAGATGCCAAAACCAAAAAAGTTGAATTGGAGCAGCAATTCCTACTGAGATTGCCTCCTGTAATGTCTCCTAGGCTAGAACTTTAAAAATTCGCTTATATTCATTCGAACAAATTACAGGAGGAAGCTTTGAAACTTCGCAATTTTTTGGATACAAAACCGAGCAAAGTGAAAAAAATGTTGAAAATTGATCTGAACTTGGATGATAACTCAGGAATTGTGAAACTAGGTAAACTTAGGCTATTTGGATGCTTAAAAAAATTACCTACTATCGTAGAGTCTTACAAAACTCATGATAAAGTAACACTTTGTAAAACAGCTGACGTTCACCAGATCCTTGTTTGTGATTATGAGAAATATGATAATAAAAAGCTTAATTTTATGCATGGAATAACTCCACCACTAAAAAACGTTAAAAAGAAGAGGTTCAGAAAAACACTTATAAACACAGAACGAGCTGTGGAAGTGGAAAACATTGAAAGAGAATTGTATTACCTTTTGAAAGCTGATTTTGAGGCTGTAAGTAATGCTATTAAATTTATTGACTCATTAACAATGTGTTTGTAGGTTTCATCTAAATATGAACTTTTTTATGAGTGTGACAAAGAGAATTTTGCTTATAACAATGGTATGTTTACAATAAAAAACAATCTTTTGAAAGTATACATAAATAAATACTTTATTAACAAAATTTATATTTTTACAGAACTCAATCTTTTTGGAAACATTTCATCTGAGGTAAAATTTGATAAATTCCTACTGTCAGTCAATATAAATTCAATTCATTTCAGACGTCAGATGAAGATACAGTGAGGATGGGATAACAAATTGATTCAAGCTTAGTACAACTCCAAATGTTGTAAAAACCGCTAGTTACTTACTAGTTTTAATTTTTTAACAATTTTAGTGTCATCGCCATTTGCTATTTGTCTTTTGTTAGATTTGACATCAACATTATCACTATTCGTTAATTTTGTTACTGATTGTTTCATTTGAACTATATTTGACACTCCAATAGATGAACATAATTTGTTGAATGAATATCTAGTATCCTGGCTGAAACTAACAAAACTTCTATATTCTCGAACGATTTCTGCTAGATTCTTCCAATCAAATGATTTCAATTCTATCGGGCAATTTTTTATAGTTGCCATAACTAAGAACAGGTATGAAACAAATTTTTCACGAACATTTCCAAAGTCTTGGGTATCCACAAAGTTTTTGAAAAATTCCTGGCACTTATTCAAAAATTGCTCTGTAATTTCTGTCAAGTCTGCTTTGAATGTGTCCTCACAAGTGAGGAACAACCTATGGTTGGTGAAACAAATTCTTATTAAATCCGTTGCTTGACTTTTCTTATAAGGTTTAATATCTTCATCAAATAAAACTGTTGTCAAGTATCTTAGGATTTCAACGTTTCCTTCCCAATTCAATTGAATAATTTGTTTGAAAATTAGATTGGGCAAGTGGCAATCTCTTCTTCTCAAATAATTATCTAAGGAATTCTTTATAATGAACATGACATCTTTTTTCAAATGTTTTTTAACCTTTTTTGGAATTTCTTCATTTGCAATCAAAATTTTCGAACAGTTGATTATGAATGTACAACATTCAGCAATCTCAAGTCCCATAGCTTGGAGTATCACAGCGATTCTTGCATCTTTCTCTAGAAGACTTTCTAGTAAACCACACAAAATTTTTTCACTTACTTCCGAACAATTTGAGAATTTTTTCACAGAAGACAATTTCTTCAGACAATGTTTTACTCTGTCTTCCAGCGGTTTTTGATGATTATCCCTTTTGCAATACTCAAGAAGTTGCAATAAAGGCGGCATTATTTCCAAAGTTAATAGCATTGAGGGGTTTGAATCCAGATAAATTTCAATTAGATCAATGGCTCTTATCCTGAAATGCGTTAAGCTTTCTTCGCTTTTGTTTTGTTTATTTGATTTTCCATGATTCGGTTTAAATTGTTTGAAGACACCGCTCAAAACTTGGTTTAGTCTGTCTCCTTCTTCATCATTTAATTGATCTATATCGATATCACTATCAGAATCATTATTTGTCCCATTTTGCATTAGTGCAGTTTGAAGAGCCTTCCGTAACTTTTCCGTATGAGTTTCATCAATTTCATCCACATCTTCTTCGTCGAGTTCTTCATCAGTGTCTTCTTCTTCTTTGTCACTAATTTCATCATCTTTGTCGCTAGATTCATCATCATCATCATCATCATCTTCGGACATATCATTGTCATCTCTGTTGGTCAGTGGATTATCTTCGTTGTTTGGATCCAACACACGCAAGATCTGATGAATTGTGGTTGCGTTTATATACTCGCAAAGATGAGGAAACACACATGTTATAATCTTTCTCAACAAACTTGAATTGTGAGATAAAAGACTAAGGAATAAGTCAACAACTACTTCAATCCAAGCTAAGTCATCTTCGTTCTCAGTCTCGTTTTTTTTCTTTAATCTTTCATAACAATTGAATAATTCCTGAAGTGAATCTTGGGCCACTTTAGGATTGCTGAAAAGTTGAAGACCCAAATGTAAGAATAATATTTCGAAAACTAGCTTAATTTTTTTCTTTTTTCTTGAGTTAATCTTTAATATTATATTCTTTGCTTTGGACCATGTTTCGCTGACTTCTTCTGTTAACGGTGATCTCATTTCTAAACCTTGGGTTTGATAAGAGTCCAGCTCGTTGAAAACCTGGAGTAATATTGAGCTGAGATCCTCTAACTTTGATAAATTCAAGTCCAGGGCTCTGAAGAATGTGTCTTTCAGGGAACCTTCAAAAGAAAAAAAAATTAAATTGAGTACTACTTGTCTTATTATATATATATTATTTATTATCTACTATATAAAAATAAGTCGGGTTTTCCTTCCTGACGCTATAACTCTAGAACACACGAACCGATTTCCACGGTTTTGCATTTGTTGGAAAGGTCTCGGCTCCGTGAGGTTTATAGGAAAGAAAATTCAGGAAAAATTCAACAGAAAAGCGGGAAAATCTTTTTTCACACACAGCGCCATCTTTGATACATAACATGTACTACAAACAAATATTTTAAGTAGATGGCGCCGGTGCGTGATACGTTGTTTGATACGATTACGGCGACTCTTCTAGATGGCGGTCGTACTGCACATTCTACGCTCAAGTTGCTACTCAATTTAAACACAATTGATACTCCAACATGCAATATTTCCAGATCCATTGAAATGGGAAAATTGTTGGTGCAATGCAAGCTCATTGTTTGGGATGAGTGCACAATGGCACATAAGAAATCATTTAACTTCACACTGAAGGATCTTCAGCTAAATAACATCATTGGCGGCTTGATGATATTGTTGGCAGACGATTTCAATCAGACGTTGCCAGTAATTCCCCGTGGAACGCCTGCAGATGAATTGAATTCTTTCCTGAAGGCATCACCTTTATGGAATAATGTAAAAACATTATCGCTAACCACTAATGTGAGAGTTCAACTTAAAAATGATCAAGGTGCTGCACAATTTTCCAAACAAATGTTAGCTGTTGGAAATGGAAAAGTCTCAATTATTAATTACTCTCACCGACGACTTTTGCCGATTTGTAGACCCTCAATTAGCTCTTATTGAAAATGTTTTCCCAAACATTAGTGAGAATTATCAGAATTATGCTTGGTTAAGTCAACGAACAATTGCTGGCGATTTGGTGACATACAAGTTCGTTGATTCCATAACAAATCCCGATGATGTAGTAAATTATCCAACGGAGGTTTTGAACTCTCTGGAGTTACCAGGATTTCCACCACATAACTTGCAACTCAAAGTTGGTACAGTTATTATGATATTGCGTAATTTGAATCCACCGCGACTTTGAAACGTTACTCGACTTTCGGTAAAGACTTATGACGAATTTGATTGACGCAACCATTATTAACCGAAAGTTCACAGATGAAACTGTATGTATTCCTCGAATACCAATGATTCCGACTGATCTTCCGTTTGACTTCAAACGATTGCAATTTCCAGTTCGCCTTGCGTTCGCAATGACAATTGACAAGTCGCAAGGCCAATCACTTAGTGATTGCGGGATAAATATAGAAAATCATTATGTTCTGATAGATCATTTCCTTGTAGATACATATTAGGTTGATTTTCATGGAATTTTAAGGAAAGCAATTGGTCAAAAACTACATCCAACTAATGCCAACGTTTAGTAGATATATTTCTACTTCTTCAGGGCTACAAAAGAGAAATTTTTTTTTTTACAGAGATCGAAAATTGTACAAGTACAACTGATATAAAAATTGAATAATGGATTAAAACATGGTTCCAAAATAAACATATACAACAAACGGTAACAAAATCGCATACAATTGAAACTATATATTAAAATTACATTTATTCGAATTTATTTGTTATTTTTTCTTTTTCTATTTGGATTTGACAGAAACACATATTTAAAATCTAAAAAACCTTACCAAAGTCGAACTTATGTTTTACACACAAAGGATCTTAATATTAGTTTGTTGAGCAAATTGAAAAGGAACTTATGGGGAAACTTTGGAAAACTCCGTCTAGAATGTTTTTTAGACAAATTGCAAAACAT
Organism: Micraspis discolor; assembly: GCA_030674115.1. Classification (NCBI taxonomy): domain Eukaryota; kingdom Metazoa; phylum Arthropoda; class Insecta; order Coleoptera; family Coccinellidae; genus Micraspis; species Micraspis discolor. Next base: position 223,761 of record JARTUT010000444.1, on the reverse strand, counting down.
CACAATCACTTGTTACGGTCAATGAGTGTTCCGAAACTGAAATATTTATTTCTATCTTAACCTGTTCAACAACAGGTGGAGTCTAAATATGTTGTTAAAAAGTTGAATTCCTCAATTCACTGTTATGAATATTTGTTTTTGAAAAAGATCTAATATGTTATTATATATCAAGCTCAAATTTTGTGTGTCAGTTCGGCAATTGACGGTATCATTTAGTTTTATGTATATCATCTCACTGATGGTTCTTTTGTATAATTTCTTTCTATTTCCAAAATAGAAACCGCTTGAAAATTAAATTTATGTTTATTATCAAAATGATGAGTTGCAAGGGCTGTTTTAGTATCTTTAGATCTATATTTTCTTGACAATCATATTTGTGCTGACTTATTCTATTTTTTAGATATTGTTTAGTTTGGCCAATGTAACTCTTCTAACAATCACTGCAAGGGATCTTATAAACCAATTCGCTCTGATCCAACATAGGGTGGACATCCTTCAATTTAGAAAATAATGCGCTACAAGTTGAAATGTTGTATGAAACTACTTTTATGTTATGAGAAAACGATTTTATGAGCATATTTATTTTGTTAGTGAGTCCAGGGATGTATGGAAATTTTACATCATGTATATCATATCATGTTACGTACATAAAATAATGAGTCAAGTCACGTCAACCTCTCCATATAATGTAAAAAATTCATTTGAATTCGTGTCCTCCATCGAATCAGTCTTGGTCCCGGAGGGTTATTCTCTAATTTCCCTAGATGTGGTCTCACTATACACCAACATTATACAGAGTGTAGTAGTGGAAACAGTAAAAAAATGGTGGAAGTACATTTCGCCTTTACAAACATTTCAAAAACACTTTTCATAAGAATGATTGAATTCATTTTTTCATCCAGTTATTTTAAGTTCAATAATGAATATTACAAACAAACATCTGGAATGGCAATGGGCAACCCAGCCAGCCCTTCATTAGCAAATTTACTAATGACAGAACTCATTCATGAGTGTAAAAAAATTGCCTTTTAATATCTTGTTTCTTAAATTGTAATGTGGATGACATGTTTTTGATAATTCCGACCAACAAATGTGAAGAACTTTTAACTGTTTTCAACCAATTCCATCATCACCTCCAATTTACTCTGGAGATGGAAAGGGACAATTCTTTACCATTTTTAGACGTCACAGTTCACAAAAAATGATGGTTCTCTGATCACAAACTGGTATAGAAAATCTACTAGTTCTGGACGAATTTTAAATTACAATTCACACTGCAATTTTTCATACAAAGTAGCAGCAATTAAAAATCTCATGTACAGATCAAAAAATCTTAGCGACAGCTCTTTTCACAAAGATAATTTGGTAATAATCAGAGATATTTTAAAACTAAATGCCTACCCAAATCATTTATTGATAAAATAATTGGGAACAACAATATCAAAATTAGACCGATAGTGGTAAGCACGGAAAATGAGAATAACACTCAAGATATACATTATGTAAAATTTCCATACATCCCTGGACTCACTAACAAAATAAATATGCTCATAAAATCGTTTTCTCATAACATAAAAGTAGTTTCATACAACATTTCAACTTGTAGCGCATTATTTTCTAAATTGAAGGATGTCGACCTATGTTGGATCAGAGCGAATTGGTTTATAAGATCCCTTGCAGTGATTGTTCAAGAGTTACATTGGCCAAACTAAACAATATCTAAAAAATAGAATAAGTCAGCACAAATATGATTGTCAAGAAAAATATAGATCTAAAGATACTAAAACAGCCCTTGCAACTCATCATTTTGATAATAAACATAAATTTAATTTTCAAGCGGTTTCTATTTTGGACATAGAAAGAAATTATACAAAAAGAACCATCAGTGAGATGATATACATAAAACTAAATGATACCGTCAATTGCCGAACTGACACACAAAATTTGAGCTTGATATATAATAACATATTAGATCTTTTCAAAAACAAATATTCATAACAGTGAATTGAGGAATTCAACTTTTTAACAACATATTTAGACTCCACCTGTTGTTGAACAGGTTAAGATAGAAATAAATATTTCAGTTTGGGAACACTCATTGACCATAACAAGTGATTGTGATGTTTTGCAATTTGTCTAAAAACATTCTAGACGGAGTTTTCCAAAGTTTTCCCATAAGTTCCTTTTCAATTTGCTCAACAAACTAATATTAAGATCCTTTGTGTGTAAAACATAAGTTCGACTTTGGTAAGGTTTTTTAGATTTTAAATATGTGTTTCTGTCAAATCCAAATAGAAAAAGAAAAAATAACAAATAAATTCGAATAAATGTAATTTTAATATATAGTTTCAATTGTACGATTTTGTTACCGTTTGTTGTATATGTTTATTTTGGAACCATGTTTTAATCCATTATTCAATTTTTATATCAGATGTACTTGTACCATATTCGATCTCTGTAAAGAAAAAAAATTTCTCTTTTGTAGCCCTGAAGAAGTAGAAATATATCTACGAAACGTTGGCATTAAGTGGATGTAGTTTTTGACCAATTGCTTTCCTCAAAATTCCATGAAAAATCACCCTAATAGAAAATCATTGTTTTTCACATGGGTAGTTATACGTTGCGTGTTCACGAGTTGGGAAACCATCCGCTTTGTTTGTGTTAATGTCAGACCAAAAAACAAAAAATGTGGTTTACCAAAGAGCATTTCAATAAACGGATAATTTGCGGACACGTATAACGCTTCGATTCAGTATTCACTTTCATTTACTTAGAGAAGTTCAACTAAATAACACTTCATTTTTGTAATCGAACTGAATTCATTACTGTTGTGAAATGAAATAGAATTCTTCCTTTTCAAATATAAGACAAAACAAATATTTTTTTCATCTTTTAATCACCAAACGAAATGTTACATAAAACGAAGCCATCTGGTGGCGAAACGGAGTTCGTCGGGTTTGCTAGTTTACTATAAAGAAGTTGGCTTATTTGTATGTGGCGACCTCAGTGGTGAAATTCGGCAAAAGCGTTGAGAAACAAAACGAATTCGCTGCAGAAATTTCTGTTATCTGTGACGTTGCAGAGTTTTTTTGAGTTGATTGTATCTACATAACTACTCCATAATATTGTGAATAAATTCTGAGGATCTAGGAAAGTTTCCATATTAAGTATTGTGAAGTTAATGTTCACAATGCATATTACATACAGATATTCCACGAATTTTCATCTTTCCCAAAAAGAGGTACAAGAGAGAAATGAGGAAGATATGGATCAATACAATTAGAGAAGTTTGGTAAGGATATTTGTTTGGTTTAGAGGTGTTTTCCTAATGTTATTCATCCAAAACTTTTAGTGAATATAGTACTTCCGAATGAAAGCAACCAGAAGATTTCCATCGAATATGCAGCGAACATTTCATAGGAAATGAGAAGAGTACTGAATTGATAGGCATTCATTTAATGACTTTTCCAAAAGTTAGTGTAATTTCAGTTACTTATGACCAATCTCATTCTAGTTATTTTAGGAGTATAAAAAGTGGATAATTCCACTAAAGAACTGAATTGAGTAGAAAGCATGTGGCGCAGATATGTTATAATTTGTTGACAAGATATTTTTCAAAAGCCCATGACTGATTTTATCATACTACTGCAGATGTATTACAAGACACAAAATAGATATTAACACAATTTATCAGATGGAGTGAAACAGGAATAAGACATTTCAAACGTTATTAGTGATATTTATATCTTAAGTCTAATCTCCTGTAATTGGTACTTGATTTAAATTTACCTAGTTGAATATCTTTCGCCTCTGCAACAAGATAAAGTGAAAGAAATCAAATACACATCTACACCCTCCATTTAAAAAGAAATCAAACTTAAAAAAAAGTACTGCTAGTGCCATTGGTTGTAATATTTTACCCGTAGATGGCTTAGTCCCTCATTAACAACAGGTATAAATTTCATCACATTTGGATGCAAACAACGAAGTTATATCATAAAATAAGAGGGTCCTTCAATAAGTAAACGGAAAAATGAGTTGCAGGAGAAACTTTTGTAGGGTTAGTATGTATTGGGTACAATCAGTAGATATTGAGGTTAGGGTTCATACTCACATGATAACTCTACTCCCACTTTGTCCTGTTTGGTAAGTCCTAAAAGCATGATAAATTTGAGCTGCTCAAATTTCCATTCGTTGTCCTCGTAGATGCTACGATGACATAAAAGCTTAACCAACAAGTTGGCAGCATAGAGCCTATCATTATTTTGAAACGTGACAGAAGTGTTCGAGTTGAATTTTTCATTTTCTAACATGATAACTTCCCTGTATATCTTCGCCAATTTCTTAACGCCGTCATTCTTAAGAGTCAACACTATCTGCTGAATCAGCTTACTCTTGGTGATTTTCTCAAAAATAAATGTTCCAGGGTTGAACAACAATTTCTTTAATACAGCAATTTTTGTTTTTTCCTTGACATCGTCTTTTTTCAGTACTTCTGGTATGACTTCAAATAAAGAGTGAGTTAGCTTCTTAATCTGATAATCTTTCTCGTTACCCTTAATCTGTCGGAATAACGATATCGTGTGTGTGATGAAGTTTTGCTCCAAAAGATGCGGGAGGTCGTTTGGTTGTTCCACATTCTTCAATATTATGTTGAGAAAGTTGATCATGACCAAGTGTTTATTTTTGTTATATTTCTCTAAAGCTTTATCCATATGGTTGACAAAGGTCACGGTAAAATTGGTTTTAACAAGCAATTTCCCAAACAATTCATACACTGGATGGTTCAGGGAAGCTATTTTTGGTATAGACTGAAATGAAAGGAATGTAATTTTAAAATATGATACAATGTAACAAGTAACTTCAGAAACTAGTTTTCAATCCCAATCCTTTAATATAGAGTTGCATATTCTTAATCATCAGTATGCATAAAACTGGTCAATAGTGATTTCATTGCCTTCAATATAAAAGTGATTTTGAGTATCTTTATTCCAACAATTCACAAAAATATTGATGTGTTTCAGCAGATTGACTCGTCTTTTTTTTCAAGCTTAATTTTCATATTTTTTTGAATCAGTAAAAATATGAAAACCTTGAAGAGTATATTTTTCAATATAAATATTTTATTGAGAATAATGAACACTCAGTTACTTCATTTCATTTTTAAATTAATAGATGCAAAGATTCAAAAGATGGAAAAGATCTTAAAATATATGCTTGTAATAGTATATTCTAAAACAAGTTGCAGAATGGGCACCTATTCCAACACGAATGAGAAATGAATGCATGAGTGTTGGAATTGCCTTCTGCAACGAGTATTAGACGATATTTTCTCTATTTCAGTCAAGAATTGTGAGAAATTTATGGGAATTCAATGAAAAATTCAGATTATACCTCCTAGTGCCTTTTATATTTTATTTTCGCAGTTGGTGGGACTGATGCGAAAATTGACATGCAATGGACACATGTTGACATTCGAAAGGATACGATGTCAGTGTTGACAACCACAAAACGAAAAATTTAACTAAAAACCATGCTGTAATGAGTTCACACTGTTTTTTGTACTGTAATGAACTCATTACGACACTGAAATAGAGAAAAATTGTTTTTCGATAGCTTTCTTATTGTAAGACTAGTAGAGACGGTCCCAAAGAGGGGCAAATTTATTTTGTAGAGATGTGAATCAACAAACTAATTAAATGGACATACGGTGAAACAAATAAACAAATGAGGAATCGAATATTTTATAATAACCAAATATTAACTTACCAACAAAATTGTTGAAAATTTTTCCAGATTAGCTTCAGTAATCAAATTTGTATCCTCAGAAATTTTCTTCAAAACTTGTTTTTCCATCACCTTAGGATGTCTTTGCCACAATATTATCAGAATGTAGAAAGTATTCAAATTATACTCAGAGAAATCTTTCTCTAATTCTGGGAGTATACATGGGAGTAAAAGAGATTTAAAAACGTCTTTGCTTATTTTTTCATCCAAATCCAACAGTAATTCATAAGCAGGGTACATTAAATAACTTCTTTCTTTACTGGCTTTTGTAATACAGTCTAGAACTTTTTTCTGATCTTCCTCTGAACTTCTCAGGAATAATCCTGATCTTATGATGGCTGTGCATACTAAAATATGCCCCATGCAAATATCTCCAATCTCCTGAAATGGTATCACAAATTTAATTATAAGGTCGACCAAGTGAATTTAAATCAACTTACGCTTTTAGTACTGCTTTGTGCTTTATGCAATTCCTTTTCAATGATTTCAAATATCTGTCCGACAGTCACTTTGGATAAGTTCAATAATGGCATGAAAACAGAATAGTAACCACATTTAGCAGTTTCTGTTGAAGAACCTAGGCCTCTGATCAATCTCCCTAGCGCATATTGGAACTCCTTTTCGTTCTAGATTGAAGAAAAAACTTAATATAGTACACATAGGCCGAGATACCTCAGCAAAAGAATTATAACAAGATGATGCTTACCTCCTCATTTTCTACTAAATATTTCACTAAATGAGCACCAGCTTTGGTTCTCACTTTTTCCTTGTTTTTAATAAGGTTTCTGAAATTATCAAGAATCGTGTCCTTTATTTTTAAATGGTCATTTGTTTCCATATTTTCGTCGTCAACATGTGTTTCTTCCATGTTTGTAGATTGAGAAGTGTGAAAAAATTATAGGTTAACAACCGGAATATTCGAGGTTAGAATTGTACTCTGCATACCATAGACTACAGATCATAGACTGGGGACCAAAGAACGTTTAATGAATGATCAAGAAACCTTTTATGTTTTGTGCTACAAGTACAGACCATAGAACAATAGTTTCTTCAAATACCCAATCTTTCAGTGGCGTTGGTAAAAGACCTAAAAAGAATTTGTAAACTATTCAAAGAATATTCTGTATATTCAATCACAATTGTTAACACAATATGCAGATCAATGAAAAACAATATTATCACTAATTAGTAATAATTGAATATTAATCACTGTTAATGGCTTATTACGCTAACTTATCTGCTCTTTGTCTAAAACAGAACTGGCGTAGGCCAAACAACAATAATTCGAGCAGGATAGGCAACCCTTGCGCAGAGGGATTATCATGATATTCTATGGATCGATGGGTAGGTTGTCATTTCACGTAGCCTACTGTCAACATACCACAGTAGCGCTTACGTTAACACCCCCTCCCAATCTAACCATCTCGTTGTATTTTCAGTATATTTAATTTTCAGTCCAATATAGGAGCATAACTAGATCTTTTACCAAATACTCAGCAGTATCTTGGAAAGAAAGATGATCTGAATGAAGTAACCCTTCCTTTCAGTATAATGAGTGGGTTGCTTCTAGAATCCACAGATTCTTCCATCACAGCCATTCATAACTACTCTCTGAAGTTTGTTTCTAGAACCGCAAAGATTCTTCCATCACAAACATTCATAACTACTTTCTGAAGTTTGTTTCTAGAATCCAAAGATTCTTCCATCACAAACAGCTACATAATTACTTTCTGAAGTTTGTTTCTAGAATCCAAAGATTCTTCCATCACAAACAGCTACATAATTACTTTCTGAAGTTTGTTTCTAGAATACAAAGATTCTTCCATCACAAACATTCATAACTACTTTCTGAAGTTTGTTTCTAGAATCGCAAAGATTCTTCCATCACAAACAGCTACATAAATACTTTCTGAACTTTGTTTCTAGAATCCAAAGATTCTTCCATCACAAACATTCATAACTACTTTCTGAAGTTTGTTTCTAGAACCTTTCTGAAGTTTGTTTCTAAAGATTCTTCCATCACAAACAGCTACATAATTACTTTCTGAAGTTTGTTTCTAGAACCGCAAAGATTCTTCCATCACAAACATTCATAACTACTTTCTGAAGTTTGTTTCTAGAATTCAAAGATTCTTCCATCACAAACAGCTACATAATTACTTTCTGAAGTTTGTTTCTAGAATCCAAAGATTCTTCCATCACAAACATTCATAACTACTTTCTGAAGTTTGTTTCTAGAATCACAAACATTCAAAGATTCTTCCATCACACAAACAGCTACATAAATACTTTCTGAAGTTTGTTTCTAGAACCCAAAGATTCTTCCATCACAAACATTCATAACTACTTTCTGAAGTTTGTTTCTAGAATCATAAGATTCTTCCATCACAAACAAACTACATAAATACTTTCTGAAGTTTGTTTCTAGAATCCAAAGATTCTTCCATCACAAACATTCATAACTACTTTCTGAAGTTTGTTTCTAGAATCCAAAGATTCTTCCATCACAAACAGCTACATAATTACTTTCTGAAGTTTGTTTCTAGAATCCAAAGATTCTTCCATCACAAACATTCATAACTACTTTCTGAAGTTTGTTTCTAGAATCCAAAGATTCTTCCATCACAAACAGCTACATAATTACTTTCTGAAGTTTGTTTCTAGAACCGCAAAGATTCTTCCATCACAAACATTCATAACTACTTTCTGAAGTTTGTTTCTAGAATCGCAAAGATTCTTCCATCACAAACAGCTACATAATTACTTTCTGAAGTTTGTTTCTAGAACTCAAAGATTCTTCCAACAAACATTCATTCTTCCATCACAAACATTCTTCCATAAAACATACTTTCTGAAGTTTGTTTCTAGAATCCAAAGATTCTTCCATCACAAACAGCTACATAATTACTTTCTGAAGTTTGTTTCTAGAATCCAAAGATTCTTCCATCACAAACATTCATAACTACTTTCTGAAGTTTGTTTCTAGAATCCAAAGATTCTTCCATCACAAACAGCTACATAATTACTTTCTGAAGTTTGTTTCTAGAACCGCAAAGATTCTTCCATCACAAACATTCATAACTACTTTCTGAAGTTTGTTTCTAGAATCCAAAGATTCTTCCATCACAAACAGCTACATAAATACTTTCTGAAGTTTGTTTCTAGAATCCAAAGATTCTTCCATCACAAACATTCATAACTACTTTCTGAAGTTTGTTTCTAGAATCCAAAGATTCTTCCATCACAAACAGCTACATAATTACTTTCTGAAGTTTGTTTCTAGAATCCAAAGATTCTTCCATCACAAACATTCATAACTACTTTCTGAAGTTTGTTTCTAGAACAGCAAAGATTCTTCCATCACAAACAGCTACATAATTACTTTCTGAAGTTTGTTTCTAGAACCAAAGATTCTTCCATCACAAATTCATAACTACTTTCATTTGTTTCTAGAAACAAAGATTCTTCCATCACAAACAGCTACTTTCTTTCTGAAGTTTGTTTCTAGAATCCAAAGATTCTTCCATCACAAACAGCTACATAATTACTTTCTGAAGTTTGTTTCTAGAATCCAAAGATTCTTCCATCACAAACATTCATAACTACTTTCTGAAGTTTGTTTCTAGAATCCAAAGATTCTTCCATCACAAACAGCTACATAATTACTTTCTGAAGTTTGTTTCTAAATCAAAGATTCTTCCATCACAAACAGCTACATAAATACTTTCTGAACTTTGTTTCTAGAATCCAAAGATTCTTCCATCACAAACATTCATATGGCAATTTTTTTATAAAATATTGATTCTTCCATCACAAACATTCATAACTACTTTCTGAAGTTTGTTTCTAGAATCCAAAGATTCTTCCATCACAAACAGCTACATAATTACTTTCTGAAGTTTGTTTCTAGAATCCAAAGATTCTTCCATCACAAACATTCATAACTACTTTCTGAAGTTTGTTTCTAGAATCGCAAAGATTCTTCCATCACAAACAGCTACATAAATACTTTCTGAACTTTGTTTCTAGAATCCAAAGATTCTTCCATCACAAACATTCATATGGCAATTTTTTTATAAAATATTGAACACAAATCGTTAGTTTAGTATTCATGGACTTAGGAGCTATACATTGGAAAAAAAAATAAAATAGAAAGTTTTGTGGGTAGGTTATTCATAAGTCATAGTTTCTCGGATATATACAGATCCGAAGTTTAAATAAAACAACAAAAAATATGTACATATATTTACATCAGTTCAACACATATAAACTTACCAAATTAGATAGCCAATGGCATTAGTTGGTCACGTAAACTACGGAACCTTGGAACCAGTAAAGGTTTTGTAAGGATATCTGCTATCTGCTGAGTAGTATTTATTTTAATAATATCAATTTTCTTCTCTCGTACATGTTGACGAATTAGAAGATATTTTCTTTCTATATATTTTAACCTACTCTTACTTGTGCTTGTAAGGCAATTTTGCCTTGCAGCTTCATTATCTTCATAAACAGGTACTGGGAATACCGTAATATTAACAGTTTCTTTCAATAATTGGGATAAAAACAACACTTCATTAACAGAATTTGTTAATGCAACGAATTCAGCTTCTGCTGAACTTTGCGCTATTGTAGTTTGAAGCTTTGAACACCACACGATAGGATTTCCAAAAGCCAAAATAACAAAACCAGTTGTAGATTTCTGACTCACCTTATCACTTGACTGGGCCAATTTCAACCGTCTACAGTCCTTTCTTTCATGGCCTTTTCTGTGACAGTGAAAACAGTGTCGCCCCTCATTTTTTTTACAGTCCTTCGCCCTATGAAATAGTAGACCGCATTTTTTGCACCTAGAGGATTTTTTTTCTTCAGGTGTCATTCTTTTCAACTTTTCAAATTGCTCTTTGGTATAAGGAAAACTTAAGCCAGTAGATGAAGAAGATGGCCTTACTTTCTTTCTAAGTGGCTCGCCAGAACTTTCTTCCATTCTGACACCTAAACAGAAATCACAATTATTAGCACTACTTTTCTTACATTTCTGGCAGGTAACTGAAACAGATGTATTATTAATGGAATCATTCACTTCAGGAGAATCCAAACAGAAAGAGCAAATAGTGATAATATCACTACCCTTAGTCCTAGAAACAGAATCAATGTTACATTCATAACAGACAACTATGTCTCTATCATTTTTTATCCACTTACTTTTATTCATTTCTATCGCTTGATTATTTCTTGCTACATCAAGGAATGTTTTTCAAACAAAGTCATAATTTCGGGTCTCCTCTGGCAAGGACACTATAGTGGAATAGAAACCCATAAAGGAAGGTATGAGTCTTACTTTATGTAAAAAATAAGCCACAACTAGTTTCCTGTCCAGAGGTGAACCTAGTTCATGAAATTGTTGAACTGCACTTTCAAACCTTGAAACAAATGTTACTGGATTCATCTTGGGTTGCAAGTTTATATTGCCAAAGTTGTCCAGTAACTCCATCATTTGTTGAATGTTATTTTTCCCATACATTTGCTCTAGTTTGCTGAAGGCCCTGGCAGCAGTAGACTCATTAGCTATAAGCGATTTCGGTCCACTATGTAGGGATGCGTCAAGGTACTGTCTGACTTGAGCGTCATACATCTTTTTCTCTTTGTCAGTAAGATGTGACAGTGAACCTCCCAGAGGATATAAAGGAATTCTGATCTACCAAGTGCCATTATCTCCCGTTGAAATCTTTGCTTCCACGAGCGATAATTTGAATGGCCTTGCAACTTATCAGAATTATCTATTATAGGTATATGAAACGTTGGCATCGTTAATTGAGAACTTGATGCAATCGATATCTTGGAGGTGCTTGAACCCTTTCTTCCTCAGTTTCATGATTACTGACCAAAGTGTCTTTGATATTTTTGGCCACAGTGTTCACAAAGTCAGGATTCGTGAACAAACTCAAAATCTGTGCAGTCATGTCGGAATTTTGAGTACTTGGCGAATCCTCTAAGTTGTCTTCTAGAGTTGAGCTAGTCTCAACAGTTTCTTCATATAGAGCTGATGTATTATCAAAATATGTATTTTCCATCTCCCAAATATAAGTAAAAGGCAGAAACTTGAATATGATGCTTTTCTTTCACAAAAATGGCTACCTAGCGTTGGTACTTGAAAAACACTTGAGATTGAAATTAAGACTCCGTGTTCTTTCTAATGCTCTGCTACCATGTAAACTATTCAAAGAATATTCTGTATATTCAATCACAATTGTTAACACAATATGCAGATCAATGAAAAACAATATTATCACTAATTAGTAATAATTGAATATTAATCACTGTTAATGGCTTATTACGCTAACTTATCTGCTCTTTGTCTAAAAAAACAGAACTGGCGTAGGCCAAACAACAATAATTCGAGTAGGATAGGCAACCCTTGCGCAGAGGGATTATCATGATATTCTATGGATCGATGGGTAGGTTGTCATTTCACGTAGCCTACTGTCAACATACCACAGTAGCGCTTACGTTAACAGAATTAGGGCTCGTTTATACTGGCCGATACCTTATGCCGTAAGCTGTTACCTTATTCCGTATTCCCTAAGAATTTCAGTAGGCGTTTATACTGGCCGTTAACTTAACCGTAAACAGAACATAGAGTTTATGGATTTTGCTCTATGCTTGTTAATAATTGTCATTTTGAATTTAAGTTTCAATGTTTTGAAACGTTCTGACCATCTTGAATTATATTTTATTATATTATTTGAAATTACCGCTATCAAAACAGAGATTGATTCTGTATTCAATACTTTGATATAAATAATTGACGTTCTATGGAATAATCTTATACTCTTATAAGATAATCTAATCTAATTATCTAATATCAATATGTAATTTGTCCAAATAATTATATAAATATATATTTCTATTAATTTGTCCCTAGAAGTTGAACATTCTACCGGTACTGGAAAAGGTTACGGAATGAGTATGAACGAAAGCATTGAATTCCTATGGTTCAACTTTTACGGTACCGGTTACGGCATAAGGTACCGGCCAGTATAAACGAGCCCTTATGTTCAATAAGAATTAATCAAGGGTAATTTGAAAATTTATGACATAAAGGACCAGATATTATGAATATTCAAAAGCTTCCTATTCACAACAATAGAATGACATTACAATTAGTCTATAATCTCAACGGATAGTTGATTTTTGTAGAAATCTTCCATAGATTATCACATACCATCCATCACATATTAATACCACATATGATCACGAATGATTAATTTTGATTAATCGATTTCCACAAAATGTCATTGCAACCATAAAAAGATCGGGAGAAAAACTGTTCAATTCTTGAAGTAACTGCCCATTCACAATAATGTTAATGGTAATATTAGTTTTAAGCTTTGATGTTATTACTTGAAGAATTGAGGTATAAAAGCGTTCACAATGATGTTAATGATAATTCTAATGTTAGTGTTGAGCTACGATGTTAGAGCCTCAAGAATAGGGCCATAACGAGACTGTTCACATCGAAGTTAATGGTAATGTTAATGGATGTCTTTACCGACAAAAATACTTCTTAAATTCCTAAGATCGGTGTGAAAACTGCAGCCAGCAGCCAGTTGTGCTGAAAACCGGAGATGTCCGCTGGTAGCGTCAGTCTGTAACGAGACCCCGCGAAATGTTTTGAGTATACGCATGAGTTTAATTTTCAGTATGTACCAACAATTATGTGATTTTCCTTCAGAAAGATTACGTATTATTAGTCATCACTTCCTGAAAATCGTCTTTTTCTCCATTGAATCGCTACAAAATTATACATATCCGTTAGAAAGACAATAAAGTTGATAAATCCTGATCAAACTTTCTACTCAATGATGATGAATCAAGTCATCTTCAATTATTGTACCAAAATCGTTACATACGCTGCAGCCTTTTCGCACCGACGCTACTGGTTGCTCGAGTAGCCTCGGTGATTTCAGTTGCTGACTAATCATGTCATCTTCACATACGTTTTAAATCCGACTACAGTTTAGCTTTGTTTTAAAATTTCATGGTCGTCTTGTAGAATTAAAATCATCAAAATCATTGGATATTTAGTATCCAATCATCCATTTTTTGTACAAATTTCAAATAAATACTTCAAATATTCGGTTTCTCCTTACAATTTTTTCGTAATTTCGTATTTGCCGGGTTGGCGGAAAAAGCCGAACACATCGTTAACTGACTCGAAAATAGCCGATTATTAATCAATGAAGGTGTGTTTCTGTCCAAAAAATTGAGGTAAATGTTTTTCTCTGATAAGATTCAGATAAATATAGAAATTACGGGTTCCTAAGTAAATACCAAAATCGAAAATGAATAGTTAGATTAGCCGAGATTTCAGAAAAACCCCTGTAATTTTATACGACATGTCTTTCCCGAGTACTGGACAGGGACTGTCCAAACTCAAAAAGAAACATTTTCGGGTTAAACATCAAAAAGTCAAGCTTTTTAGAGCTAACGAACCCTTCCTATCGGTATTGATGTGGGGGATAAATCACACGGTAAGTACATTGTCAAATATCTACCATTTCAATTCACATTAACTCTGTATGTTTCCAGATAAATGAATTGATGCACGTTACTATCCCTGTGATGTTGCTTCCAGACGATTTTAGGGCATATTCGAAAATTAAAATCGATAATCATCTCTTCAATAAGTATGTATGACCCCTGTAGCCCCTTCGAATACCTAATTGACCTATTCGTTGTAGGGAGAATATGCCCTCTCATTTCAAGGTGAAGGAATACTGTCCTATGGTGTTCCGCAATATCAGAGAGAGGTTTGGAATTGATGATTTGGATTACAAGGAATCTTTGACCAGGTTTGAATCTCATTTAAATACCAATTCAAAGACTCAATAAAACATGAAGATTCAATAATAAAAATAAGAACCTCTTAACCAATGGCCAATTAAAAAAGTGATTATCTATTGTTGTCACTGACTTGTAAGATTCACTGTATTGCAATCTTTCATTGAGCGTAACTTCTAGGAGGTTCAAGAACTCGATTTAGTTGCTCTTTTGATGATAATTTTCTCATTCAATCCAGATGGTTTAGCAATCATCATTGAAATTTCATATCGTAGTTTGGAACCCTTATTTTGTACTAGCAAACAAATGCGAAAATTCTAGGGTGTTGTAATCATTTATAGAGACCTTACAGTTTGAGATTAAAATGATGAACTGATATCATAATTCTAAGTTTCTGAACATTAATTGCAGATTCTTTCTAGGTCTCAACCCTTACCTGATGATTCTACTGGAAAAAGTGGTGCTAAATTTTACCATACATCAGACAAACTCTTTATTATCAAAACTCTGACATCAGAAGAAGTTGAAAGGATGCATTCTTTTCTCAAGCAATACCATCCTTATATAGTGGAGAGACACGGCAAAACGCTTCTACCTCAGTACCTAGGCATGTACAGACTCACAGTCGATAATGTTGAAAATTACATTGTCGTCACAAGGAATGTATTCTCCAACCATTTACATATCCATAGGAAGTTTGATCTTAAGGGTTCTACTGTCGATAGAGAGGCTTCAGAGAAGGAGAGAGAGAAAGAGCTTCCAACTTACAAAGATAACGACTTTGTCAATGACCAGATGAAGGTAAATATTAAAATAAAAAAATATCATCGTTTATTGCAAATTGAGAAGGTGTTTAGCGGAAAGAATTATTATCTCGGCAATAACCCCCATCTCAAGGCAAAAAATTAGCTTTAAATAAGCTGACAATAATTGAAAATTCTTATTTAGCGTCTAGATTGACAGAACTCTGACACTAGATCAAATTTGTACTTATCTGTGGTCTGAGGACTTCCCCTTATATGTTTTTTTCACATTGGGGAAGAAATAAAAATCACTAGGAGCCATGTCTGGACTGTGGGGTGGGGAATTAGTAATTCGAAGTCATGCTCATGCATGACGCATCAGCGAGCTTCTGCATCTGAAGCGGCATGAGTATTCTTGGAACCCATCTTACACTGATTTTTGTCATACTCAGATGATCATGTACGATTCGCGGAATCTTATTATCTTATTGTTTCTTTTTCAAGTGGATGTTATTCATTTTTTCTACAATGGCTGATGTGGAGGCCTCAACTGGCCTGGCGAACGGTAGTCATCTTCAGTTGATTCCCGACCATGCCATTTGTAAATCATCGATATTCTAGGTACTATTCCCCATAAACAGATTCCATTTCATTACACATGGTCTGAGCGTTTTCTCAGCTTCAGAGAACTTCAATTTATAGTACTTGTTGATTTTGTTCAGTTTATGACCATATTTCAACCTTCGTAAAAAATCTGTAGGTTATTCATGTACGAACAATATACTCTCTGACGAAAAAGTATCCAGAAATTTGAAATGAAACACAAAAATATTAAACTTCTACAATATTCAATGAAGTACCTTTAAAATGTGCGTTTTTTTTAATCACGGAAGCATATTTTATAGACGCTTTCAAGGTTGGCTTTCAGCTTCTTCTGCAAATTTTTTTATAGGGCTTTCCAACGTTCTAACCTCAAATGTGTCAAAATGGCCGCTGTAGGAAAAACAAACGTTTGTTTGCATTGAACGCTGTGTTGTTTTATCATTTTTGTAATGAAAGATTTAAGATAAAACGATCTCATATTCCTTTCGAAGTTTGTTCTTTCGGTGAAATGATTGTTAAAGAATAGTGGACGATTGTTGAATAGATAATTTATAAAGCGAATTATTTGAAATAGAGTGCTTAATAGTCTAATTCCTAACGTATATAATTTCTGTTGTTATACGTAAAATGAGTGAATATTTCCATAAACTTCAGCAAGAGTATCCTGATGTTGCAGCACATTATTTAGAGAAAACAACCCCAGATCATTTATCGTTATAATTTCTTCAATAATGCTGTTATAAAAATTCTAATTATATTTATCTTGGAATGAGTGCAAAATAAATATTTTTTTTATAGTAAGTAGTAATTCTTTATCATTGTTCTTTAATATAAGATCTGAATTCTAATTAATTGTGACTATTTTGATGAAGATATATAATATAATATATTATATTACACACTACATAATTTAGTGAAATGTTTTTATTTATAAAGGAACAACGGATGGGCATAAATTATTCAAAGCACATGAAACATGAACAATCCAAAATCGGTTGCTCATCTTGTGTGCTCAAAAGAGACATCGGGACAACAGTCCCGTATAATACTTTGTACGAGTATCATCACTTTTGAAACTTTCCATCGTGAAGGATGTTTTAATGAACCTCGTTTCCAAATAATGCTGCCGACTTCTCTAGAGTTGCAATCCTATCATCTCTTCACTATCGATATCTGTCTGAACAGCTCTCGAATTCAAATCTTCATCAGGCAATGCTTTCAAAGTATCTTCTTCATAAGATGTTGAAGGCTGGTTATTGCTAGCACAATGTACCTATTCATTCAAAAACTATCAATACAAATTGATTAATACATAAACACTGCCCATTTACCTCTGAAAATTTGATTACGGACAGAAGACAAGAGATTAAATGATTAGAATTATTATAGTAATATACTATAATATACAATGGTAACACTTTTATTTCAACCATATTATCTTACCTTAGTACTACTCGATTCGTGCAATGATTCAATGCCTTACCTCATCTTTTAACATATCTCGATTAAGCTTTTTTTAGCATCTTCTGAACATGTACTACCATGTTTTTCATATTCCAAATTCAGTGAGGGAACCCAGTCTGGGTTTAACATGTCCATTAGATCTGCTGGAGCTCCTTAAACAAATTAAGCTTTCAGTGCATATAAAACAGTCAAACAATCAAATTTTTACCTGAAATAAAATGCTTTGAGCATACTAATGAGTATTTGAGCTTTGTGAGTGTCAGATCACTTCGATGAATAGCATTTATCCAACGATCTCGTCTTAAAACCGACAGTTTGTTCATTTCAATCTTATGCTTAAAGTTCAAAATAGCAGGAATTCGGAAAAATCTAACACTGTCACGGGTCCCTACACTTCCACAGCCAACAATACAACAAAAATTAGGCATATTGTATAAAAAACAATAAAGTATTTCACTAATTTTTATAAATAACACAACTATTTACTTGTAAACAAAGGCTTTGTTTTTCCTACAGCGGCCATTAAACAGCTGATCGTGACAGCAGGTTGGAAAGCCCTATGGTGTCTACGGAGTCAAATCTGGTGTCCCATAGCGGTTATTTCAGTATGAAAAAAATGTCGCACGGATCTAGATCAGGCTAATAAGGTGTCTGGTCGATGTTATCTGCTATATGAAAATAAATAGGATTTTTCTTCTTGACGCGATAATTTCATTGTACAACGTATATGTGTTCAGTAGGTTGAATTATGCTTCTATTGTGTGGACTCCATATTTTAAAACTTATGCTGATCGTCTTGAAAAAATTCAGCGAAAATTCCTGCGTTTTTTGGCCTTCAGATGTGGTTACGTGCTGAACAGAGGAGACCCAAACAATTATAACCTAAGACTTAAATACTTCAGAATGCTCAATCTTAAAGACAGAAGAACTATCGGGGATGTATTATTCATAAAAAAATTAATCAGTAATCAGCTAGAATGCCCCGACATCACACGCAGAATACAATATTATGCTCCCTCTAGGATATTTAGACAGTTTGATACATTTTATCTATCAACCAAGCGCACAAGTAGTGCACTCAACTCCTCTATTTATAGAATGCTTGATCACTGCAATGATTTCAAGGATGGGATTGATTTATTTTTTCATAGTCCTAGTTCCTTGAAGAAAATCATGAAAAATCACTTCCTCGGGACTTATTAATCAGCTACCACCTTGTACATCTAATTAAGACTGTTATTTTTGTCAATGTCATGCACCTGCCCTTACTATATACTGTTGTCGAAATTGTTTAGTTTTAGTTGGAAATAAGAAATGTCTTTTAATTTTAATTTACACTTCTGCAGATGAATTTTGTTTTTTTCTAATTTGTGAACACATTTTTTGGGTATTTGATTACCTGTATGTGATCCATATGGATAATAACTAAATAAACTCCAGAACGCACGAACCGATTTCCACGGTTTTGCATTTGTTGGAAAGGTCTCGGACTCCGTGAGGTTTATAGTAAAGAAAATTGAGGAAAAATTAACAGAAGAAGGTGAAAAATCTTTTTTCACATACAGCGAAATAACAACATCTTTGGCGGCTTGATGATATTGTTGGGAGGCGATTTCAGGCAGACGTTGCCAGTAATTCCCCGCGGAACGCCTGCAGATGAGTTGAATGCTTGCCTGAAGTCATCACCTTTATGGAATAATGTAAAAACATTATCGCTAACCACTAATATGAGAGTTCAACTCCAAAATGATCAAAGTGCTGCACAATTTTCCAAACAATTGTTAGCTGTTGGAAATGGAAAAGTCTAGTTGATGTGTCATCTTGATTATCAGTTATTATGATATTGCGTAATTGGAATCCACCGTGACTTTGCAACAGTACTCGACTTTCGGTAAAAAGACTTATGCCGAATTTGATTGAGACAACCATTATTAACGGAAAGTACGCAGGTGAAAATGTATGTATTCCTCGAATACCAATGATTCCGACTGATCTTCCGTTTGACTTCAAATGATTGCAATTTCCAGTTGGCCTTGCGTTCGCAATGACAATTGACAAGTCGCAAGGCCTATCACTTAGTGTTTGCGGGATAAATTGAAAAAATCTTTGGTTTTCACATGGGCAGTTATACGTTGCGTGTTCACGAGTTGGGAAACCATCCGCTTTGTTTGTGTTAACGTCAGACCAAAAAACAAAAAAAAATTGGTTTACCAAAGAGCACTTCAATGAAATGGATAATTTGCGGACACGTATAACGCTTGGATTCAGTATTTACCTCGGATTTACTTTCATTTAATTAGAAAAGTTCAACTGAATAACACTTCATTTTTGTAATGGAAATGAATTCATAACTGTTGTGATAAATATATATATATTTTTTTCTCAATATTTATTTGTCAATATACAATCTACACATATAGGTATTAAGTAATTGTGTTGGCTATAATGAAAAGGGAGACAACAAAAAAAGAAAAAATTAGTGAAAGGGAGAAGATGAGAGTGAAATGTCCAGTGACACTTCTACTCGATTACTGTTTCAGAGCGGGAGGTCTGCAGGCCACGTCTTTTTTAGTCTTCTGATTCTTGATCCATTATTATAGAGGTTCTCTATTAACTCATTCGAATGAGCTTGTAGTCTTTCCTGGTACTTGGTGGAGGTGGGATTGTATGTCTTCTGTTATGTAGGGTATTTGGAGGTCTTCATGAATTCTCTGGTTCGTGACATACCATGGAGCATTGGCTATCAACCGAAGAGTTTTGGACTGGAACCTTTGGATGGAGTTTCTTAATGATGGTTTTGCACAGCCCCACAGCTCTATACCGTAGGTCCAGACAGGTTTAAGTACCACCTTATACAGGAGCAGCTTGATCTCTTTCCAATAAGCCACTGCATTTTCCGAACTTTCAAGTCTAGCTGTTTTCTTTTAGATTCCATGTGTTTTTGCCACGTGAGTCTCTGGTCCAGGTGCAGTCGAAGGTATTTGACATTTTGCTTGGCGGGTATAGTAATGCCATCCAGTGTTAAGCTGGGACAGGTGTTGTTGCGGTTGGTGAATACAACTTGTGTCGATTTGTTATGATTTAGTGTCATCCTCCAGGTTTTATACCAATTGTTTAGTTTGTCAAGGTGTTTTTGGACCTTTCTAGAGGAGATATCCGGATCTTCATCGGAAGCTAGTATTGCGACGTCATCTGCAAATGCTGCCATGGTTGTATCATGATCTTCTGGCATGTCAGCAGTATAAAGTAGAAACAGGTACGGTCCCAGCACACTTCCTTGTGGTACACCGGATTTAATGCATATAGGTTGACAATGTGTCATTGTATCTGACTTGGAAGTTTCTGTCAAGGAGGTATGATTTCAGGATCAGGTAGTACTTGTCGAATTTTTTTTTATCTTGTATAATAATCCAGCATGCCATACCCTGTCAAATGCCTGGGAAATATCCAGAAAGACACCATTGCAGAAATGCTTTTTTTCCAGTGAAGTTGCAATTGCATTGACTATTCTATGAGTCTAGTGAAGTGTAGACATATGTTGGCGAAAACCAAATTGGTACTGGGGAATGATACTTGTTGATTCGTAATCTTCTTGAATTTTTTTGAGGAGTATTCTCTCGAATATTTTCCCAGTGAGAGGGAGAAGACTTATTGGCCTATATGATGGTGGTTCATGTGGAGGTTTTCCGATTTTATGGATCATTATGATATGTGCGAGTTTCCATTGTATTGGAAAATAGCCCAAGGTCAACATACGGTTATACAAGGTAGTGAGAAAAGCTATTGCTTTTCTCGGCAGATTTTTCAGGATTTGCGCAGATATCAAGTCGTGTCCAGGCGCTTTGTGGTTTTTGAGTCTGCGTATTTCCGCTTTTACTTCTTTGGGTGATACTGGCTCAAAAGGAAGTGACATTTGACAGGGTGCATCTAGGAATTCTTGTATGTCGTTTTCAAAGCCTGGTACTTCCATTGGCTCTTCAAATACTCCAGAAAAGTGTGATGCAAAGGCCTCAGCTTTTTCGTCGTTTGAGCGTGCCCAGCCATTTGGTGTCCTTATGGGTGTAACTGTTTGTATTGGCCTCCTAAGTTTTTTTGTAGCCTTCCATAAACTGTCCTCGGTGGTCAGTTGCTCGGTATGTTGTTCGAAATAAGCGTTTTGGTTGTCTTTTAGTGTCTTTGTTAGGTTACGGGACAGTCTTCTGTATAGATGAAGATCATTTAAGTTGCGTGACCGTTGCCACAATCTTCTAGCCCTCCTTTTTTCAGCTATCAGTTGTCTTATATGTAGGGGTGTACTGAAGGCTTTTGGAATTTCTTCTT
Source organism: Micraspis discolor (assembly GCA_030674115.1). Lineage (NCBI taxonomy): Eukaryota > Metazoa > Arthropoda > Insecta > Coleoptera > Coccinellidae > Micraspis > Micraspis discolor. Next base: position 202,003 of record JARTUT010000444.1, on the reverse strand, counting down.
TTATCCATGGAGTAGAGTGCCAGGCTGCTTGTTGTACTGTTTCCGTAAAGTGTTTGGTGGCTTCATCTATTTCTGGTGATTTTGTAATGACAATGTTGCAGTTGAGTTTTGCATTTATGTATTCTTGGAAGTGGTCCCAGTTAGTGTGTTTTGTGGCGAGTTTTGGTGGGGTGTCAACTTTGACAGGCGAGCTTTTCAGGTTCATGATGACAGGTGAATGGTCAGATGTTAGGTCGTAGTTTGACTCCAATGAGCAGTTTTGCATTGGACTGTTGTGATATGAAATAACATTTTTCCTTTTCAAATATAAGACAAAAAATGAATCTTTTAATCACCAAACGAAATGTTACATAAAACGAAGCCATCTGGTGGCGAAACGGAGTTCGCCAGGTTTGCTAGTTTATCGATAGTTTTGTCTTAAAATTGTTAATAATTATGGCCCGATGAGATGGTGCTTTATCTTCATGCAAAATCCAGAAATTGTTGTACCACAAATCCGACCGTTAATAGCGAATATTTCCACGCAAAAATTTTTTAGATTTATAGTCTTCAAATGAAATCACGATAAGACTACTGCGATACTACTATCAATTTGAAAAAATAGTAATGTAGAGGATAATGATTTTTTCAAAGTTTGATAACTACAGGCAAGTTAATTAAGAACATTATGGCTCCTTCTGCTTTTACTTTTATTTAATTCTGTATTTTGTACGTCAGTTTTCTGAGACCCTTGAGTTCGAAAATTTCAATATTAACCAAGAACAAATCCATTTTATTTCGAATAAAATATTTTATCAGGTGTACAAATAAGTTTCCGCGGTTTTTTATAAAAAATTAGGAATTTATTGTAAAGGAAAAGTACATTACGTTTTATTCAAAGTATTTTCCATCATTTGCCACTACTTTTCCCCATCTTTCTGGCAACATTCGGATACCCCGTCGAAAAAACTCTTCATCTTTTGACGCTATCCACAAATCTACCCAATTTTTGGTGTCTTCATATGATGTGAAGCGCTGCTCAGACAGATCATGTGCCATCGACCGGAACAGATGATAATCAGAAGGGGCTAAGTCTGGTGAATACGGCGGGTGGGGTAAAACTTCCCAGTTGAGTGTTTCCAAGTATGTTTTTACCGGCGCCGCAACATGTGGACGAGCATTATCGTGTAAAAGAATAATTTTGTCGTGTCTGGAGTAGTAATGGGCGCGTTTTTCCTTAAGTGCCCGACTCAATCTCATCAATTGTGTTCGGTAGAGAGCTCCAGTAATGGTTTCGCTTGGTTTCAGCAATTCATAATACACGACACCAAGCTGATCCCACCAAATACACAGTATGAGTTTTTTCCATGAATATTTGGCTTAGCTGTCGATGTTGATGGTTCGCCGGGCTTAACCCATGACTTTCTTTCTTTGGATTATCGTAGTGAATCCATTTTTCGTCACCAGTGACTATACGATGCAAAAACTCCTTTTTAATTCCTGGCAAGCAGCATTTCACTCATGCATAATCGGCGTTCAACGTCTCTCGGCTTTAGTTCATATGGAACCCAATTTCCTTGTTTTTGAATCATTCCTAACGATTTTAAACGATGTGAAATTGCTTGTTGAGTCACTTGTAGAGTAAGTGCAAGTTCTTTTTGCGTTTGGGACGAATCTTCCTCCAATAGTGCTTCTAATTCCATGTCTTCGTACACTTTCGGCCTTCCACTGCGTTCTTTGTCTTTAACGTCAAACTCACCGTTCTTAAACTTTTGAAACCATTCCTGACAACTTCTCTCACTTAAAGCAGCTTCACCATATGCTTCTAGAAGCAATCGATGCGCCTCAGCTGCAGATTTTTTTCACATTAAAGAAGTAAATCAAAAGTTCCCGCAAATGATGCTTATTCGGAATAAAACTTGACATTTTTGCACGAAAAAAATTACGTGATGCTGATACGGAATCACTAGTACTTTAAGGTTATGGTGTTGCCAGATGACTAAACTTGGGATATTACGTTTTACATCTGACAATTTCTCCATAACCTTCTGGTGGGGCCATCTTTTGACAAACCGCGGAAACTTATTTGTACACCTAATAAGATTCTAATACTTTCATAAATCCAAACATAATAACATTAGTATTCAATTTACGATCAATTCGATGATATAAGATTTTTAAATTTGCAGAATGCGGGGTATATAATACAAATAAAATCAAGAAATTATCGGGGAAAAACAATAGGACTTTGTCCTACTAGTTTATTAAACTAGGAGCAAATTTTAAACTACAGACCTATTAGTTTGATAACCTCGTTTGCAAAAATATTTGAAGATTTTGGCAGATTGTATATCATATGTGTGATCATCTTTGTATTTTATCATTTGTTTCAATTTAGATGATAAGAAACTGAATATTTCGCCCTCTGATAATAATAATAACAACTCGTTCAATTTTTCGTCGAATCGACAAAGTAATAAAGACGCCGCCGCGCCATAAAACCCTGTGTAATTCCATAATTAACGGCATCTGTGTAATGTTTACTATGAATCAGTACATCCCCTCAACCCTCATTTACCTCTGTCGTTTTTGTACCGGTGACCAGGACCAGGACTTATCCCCTTTCCCTCTCGCTACCTGGTCCTCATCGAGGCGAAGTGAGACATTTGAAATGAGGTGGTACATTGCATAAAAATGAGACGCTCTTACATTTCCTCGTCGTGTACGGGACAAATGAGCCGCCTCTTATAGGAGGTACCCAACACTTTTGGATGATATTAATATTTTAATATCAATATCAATTTTAATATCATCCATTGACAAAAAAGCCATAACGAACTTGCCCTGAGGAAGACTTGAGATAGAAGTCGAAACTAGTTGGCCTTGTTTGAAGAACTGGTTTTATTTCTACCATATTAGCTCTCTAAAATAGGCAAAAATTTAATGTTTCAGTTTATGATTTGTTATTTTGAATTGTTTTCGTTTATTGTTTTGCTTTTCAATATTTTGAAAATGAATAAATATAATTATTACAAACACACAAAAAAACAATTAATTTTTAATTGTGGTGAGTTAGTTTTGTTTTTGTTTTAGGTTTACATTGGTGATGAGGCAAAGGGTAAATTGATGGAGACTCTGACTGCTGATGTTGAGTTTCTAACTAAACTACATTTGATGGATTACAGCCTATTACTAGGTAAGTGACCTGCTGAGTGATAACTGCTCAAAGGCGGCATTTCTAGACCTCTTAACATCTTTCAACTATGAACAAACAATTTTCAAGCCAACTAGAATAACAGAAACAACAAAATCTCTAATTGACAATATATTTATAAATACAACCAAATTTAGAAACAATAAAAATCTCACATCGGCCTTAACAGATCATTTGGGTCAGCACATAACAGTGGAGACCGTAACAGCAATAGAACTAATCGAGAAAGAGATCATTGAGAAAAGATTCTTCTCAAAATCAAGGCTCCAAGACTTCTTTTATAGCCTTCAAGAGTGCACCTGGGACAACGTTATGTTGCAGATGAATCCAAATAGAGCCTATGGACATTTCTTCGATACATTGAAGTCAAGAATTAACCAAATTTTTCCATTGAAAAAATGCAACCTAAAAAAAGGACTCAAAAGGATGTGGATCACTACGGGCATAAAGAAGTCAAGCAAACATAAAAGAGATCTTTATGAAAAAATGTTGGACGGTTTAATATCACAGGAGTTCTACAAGAAATACTCAAATATATTGAAGCAAGTAGTAAGACAATCCAAAAAAAATGCAGAGATGACCTTCATAGCAAATTCTGAGAATAAGACCAAAGCCACTTGGACATTGATCAACAATACAACCAAAAATGAAAGAGATAAAGACAAATCATTATTCAAGGTGTTTCCAGAAAAATCAGAGGAGGATTTATTAAACGAGATGAATGCTTTCTTTCTGAAGTCTGCTCCAAGACCTGATATGAGCAATAAGACGAATACAGAGACTGTTAGACCACTCGATAGTAGCATTTTTCTGGGGCCAGTATTGGAAGAGGAAATGCTAGGTTATATAAGGCGCTTAAAAAACAAGAAATCAGTTGTATATGATGAGATACCTGTTGACCTATTAAAAACCTGTGCATCAGTACTTGTGAAACCTTTATCTCATATAATCAATCGGATATTGCAAGTAGGTGAATATCCACAGGCACTCAAAGAAGCTTTATCTAATATCAACAAGATTTTCGAGAGAATAATTTTTGATAAGGTCTTACATTTTTTTGAAATAAATAACATCTTGGTTAAGCAGCAATGTGGTTTCAGGCAGGGAGAATCTACAATAAATGCAATGTATCAGGCACTAAATTCCATCATAAAATCATTGAATAATAATCAAGTGACAGCAGCTCTTTGCCTTGATTTGACAAAAGCATTTGACAGTGTGAATCATAACATCCTACTAGAAAAATGGAAAAATATGGAATAAGAGGAGTTGCACTAGATCTCTTCAGATCATATTTAACAAGAAGAACTCAAAGAACCACAGAGAGAGGAAGAAATGGCAAACAGGTAATATCAGATCCCTTACATGTTGAGAGAGGTGTACCGCAAGGCTCAATATTGGGTCCTCTACTCTACATAATCTATACCAATGATTTAATTCATGTAACATCCAATGATATGGTTATGTTTGCTGATGATGTATCAATGATTTTGTCTCGTAAGACTGTGACTGAATGCAAGGATCAGCTTGAATGTGACTTGGAAAATCTTGAAAAGTGGTTTAAAAGAAACGAATTGGTGATAAACATCGATAAAACAAAACTGCTTGTCTTTAGGGAAAGAAATAAAGATGCTATAAGCTTGACATATCATGGTAACACAATCAATATAGAGGATGCAGTACCTTTCCTGGGGATATATATCGATGGGGATTTGAGTTGGAAAACACAAATTGAAAATCTGTCTAGAAGTATTGCAGGATATTGCTATGCTTCGAGGATATTGGCCAATACAATTAGTGAAGAGACGGCCCTGACAGCTTATTATGCCTACGTTCAATCCAAACTCAGATACGGTTTAATTTTCTGGGGTAATTCTGTTGAGGCTGAGAGAATATTCATCATGCAGAAGAGATGCTTGAGAACTATCTTCAAAATGAAATACAATGAGAGCTGTAGAAATATATTTATTGGTAATAATTTATTGACATTGTACAGTCTGTTTATTTATGAATGTGTAATGTATGTAAGCAACAACTTCAATGATTTTAAAGAATTACTGTTAAATCATGAATACAATACCAGAGGAAAAAATTATCTCAGTAGAGAAAAAACAAATTTTAGTTATATACAAAGGAATGCTGTATATTTTATAATCACAGTATGGAATAAATTTCCTCAAAATTTTAAATGCATGCCTATTGCAATTCAAAAAAAAAAGATTAAAAATGTTTTTGGTTAGAAAATGTTATTATAGTGTTGGGGATTTTTTGAGTGAAAGGGATTTTGTTTCATTATAAGTAGTATTTATATGTATTGGTATGTATTGACGTTATATACATCTGTTGATAATTGATCAAATAAAGATTATTATTATTATTAAGAATTAATGAACAGCAATGTGATTCCTCAATCAATATTTCTTCCGTTCAGGAATCCATGAAGTGGAGCGTGGTGAGTTGGAGTTGGCAAGAGAAAGAGAACTAGAGGCTCTTCGACCTTGCGGTGACTCAGACGAGAGTGAGTGCGGTTCAGGTTTTGACCAAAGACGTTTTGAAATGAACACACCCCCGGATTCTCCAAATGCCATCGCTCAGTTTGTGAGGGAGCACAGTTTGCAGTATGAAGGTGAGTGGAAAACTGACAGCTTGGTTCTACTCAGCAAGTTTCAATATACAGGGTGGGTCTTTGACCACTGCGTTAATTTTAACCATAAATTCTTGACGTCAAGAGAAACATTTTTTCCTATAATATTCTTCCAAATTTGGTTGGCCCAATTCAAAAGATATAGGGTGTTGAAATTTCATTGAAAAACTAGCAAATCCGGCGAACTCTGTTTCGCCACAAGATGGATTCGTTTTATGTAACATTTTGTCTAGTGATTAAAAGATTAAGAAAAATTTTTTATTGTTTTATATTAGGTGTACAAATAAGTTTCCGCGGTTTGTCAAAAGATGGCCCCACCAGAAGGTTATGGAGAAATTGTCTGATGTAAAACGTAATATCCCAAGTTTAGTCATCTGGCAACACCATAACCTTAAAGTACTAGTGATTCCGTATCAGCATCACGTAATTTTTTCGTGCAAAAATGTCAAGTTTTATTCCGAATAAGCATCATTTGCGGGAACTTTTGATTTACTTCTTTAATGTGAAAAAATCTGCAGCTGAGGCGCATCGATTGCTTCTAGAAGCATATGGTGAAGCTGCTTTAAGTGAGAGAAGTTGTCAGCAATGGTTTCAAAAGTTTAAGAACGGTGAGTTTGACGTTAAAGACAAAGAACGCAGTGGAAGGCCGAAAGTGTACGAAGACATGGAATTAGAAGCACTATTGGAGGAAGATTCGTCCCAAACGCAAAAAGAACTTGCACTTACTCTACAAGTGACTCAACAAGCAATTTCACATCGTTTAAAATCGTTAGGAATGATTCAAAAACAAGGAAATTGGGTTCCATATGAACTAAAGCCGAGAGACGTTGAATGCCGATTATGCATGAGTGAAATGCTGCTTGCCAGGAAATAAAAAAGAGTTTTTGCATCGTATAGTCACTGGTGACGAAAAATGGATTCACTACGATAATCCAAAGAAGAGAAAGTCATGGGTTAAGCCCGGCGAACCATCAACATCGACAGCTAAGCCCAATATTCATGAAAAAAAACTCATGCTGTGTATTTGGTGGGATCAGCTTGGTGTCTCGTGTATTATGAATTGCTGAAACCAAGCGAAACCATTACTGGAGCTGGAGCGAACAATTGATGAGATTGAGTCGGGCACTTAAGGAAAAACGCGCCCATTACTACTCCAGAAACGTATATATAAAACATCGATGAAAATACCGATGTTTAATATTCTATCCGCGGAAACTTATTTGTACACCTAATATATAAAACGATGTCAGTATCGATGTTGAAAATCAGTTAACATCGATGGTAAAAACATCGACATCGATACTCAAACATCGATGTTTGAAAAACATCGATGATGTCCCATCTATACCCAACACTATATAAATGTGATATATCTCTGGTGTGTAAATAAGTTTGAACAGAGAATAGGTATAATGTAATTTGTTTGTTTATTTCGAGTATTATTCCAGGTGGTATCATCCCAGAACTGGACATCTACGCAATACCCAGTTGTGAGTCAGCCCCCGTGAAAGAAATATACTTTGTGGCCATTATAGATGTCTTAACGCATTATGGTGTCAAAAAACAAGCGGCCAAAGCTGCCAAAACAGTCAAATATGGTTCCAATGTCGATGGCATCAGTACATGCGACCCTGAACAATATGCCAAAAGATTCATTGAATTCATGAATAAAGCAATAGAATAAGATTATCCAATGGAACCGAAGATAATGGTGTGGACCTTTTAATGCGGAATCAATGTTTGTTACGGTTTATGAAAGTTAACGCACCAATTCCAATAAAGATCCGTTTTAAAGGTTTACGCTGTGAAAGAAAAGTGATATTAGTTGTATGCATGTTTATTGAAAAGATGTCTGTTTCAAAATGAAAATGTTGTCTTCAAGTTTTGATATAAACGAAATTATAAGTGTTTTTTTGGCCTAAAGGAAAACAAACAGTTTTTTCAAGGCATTAATCTCAGTGTACCATGAAAGAGATGGATATCCATGCAATCGGAGGTAACTTTGATATTTGCAACTTCAACAATATGTATCGTTACATAAAATCAAACAGTTTTTCGCCACCTTCAACGATTTTGCTTGAAAAATATTAAGCCAATTTTTACTAACTGAAATACACACCAAATGATTTTTCTATGTGCACAGGAAAATTCAGCCGAAATGGATTATTCTCTTTCAAATCGCAAATTTTAAACCGCCGAAATCTATTGAGAGCCTACAATCAAGGTTCTGTTGTATTTGTAACCGTTTTTATACATATTTCCAATTAATCTTTTTAAGATATAGTAGTTACATATTATCGTGTGTAAGGATAGTTAAAATTCGGTACTCTTTCAGTTTGTTTTTGTTACCGTTGGTCTATGGGTATATTCTCAAGAGTACTAAGACAATTTGAATAGTCGACGTATACAAAATGGTATTATTGGAGGTGTATTTGTTATTTTTTTGGACGGACTGAAAATTATGCTTTGGAATTTTCTTGGATGTTGAAATGTATAATTCTACACCAAACGTGATTTGTTTGGCGTTAAGCTGGTAGAATATTTATTGGCAGGGTAAAATTGTATAATTTCATGTGTAAAACTTTGTACAGCCTTATTGTGTCTTAGGATTTTGAAATTAAAAAAAAAAAAACAGGTTTCTTCAGCTAAGGAATGATACTGGAAGTTGAGATGTGTGTATGTGTGTGTGTGGTAATGCAATATGTAAAATATTTTTATGTCGTTACAGAAAGCTTTATATATGTTTTAATTTCATACATTATAAGAATGTTTCAGTTTTTATTCTTTTTGATTATGCCAATATCATCATTTAATCCAACCAACATTTCAGACCATAATACAGCCCAAATCTATAATATAAAAATGGATCGCAAAATGTGTTGGTAAGCGCATAACTCAACAACGCCTGGACCAATTTGGCCAAATCTTTTTTTAAAATGTTCGTTGAAGTTCAAGGATGGTTTTTACGGCGAGAAAAATTAGAATTATTGCTGGAAAAACCCTAAAAATAGCCCTTTTTTTCGCATACAAATGATTTGTAATTAAAACGTAGTCAATTTGAGCTTTATTGCTATGGTATAAAGTTCATATTCGGAAATAATTACTGGTAATGACGGTTATCCATTGTATCGTCGCAGATCGACAGCAGACAATGGAAAATCAACAATTGTCAAATTAAATCAACAAGATATTGAAATAGATAATCGTTGGATTGTTCCATATTCACCCATTTCATCAAAGACATTCAAAGCACACATCAACGTTGAATCTTGCCATTCAGTGAAATCTATTAAATACATTTGCAAATATGTAACCAAAGGGAGTGATATGGCTGTGATTGGAATTGGTGCAGAGAATTCCAATGATGAAGTTACCCAATACCAAATGGGCCGCTATGTCAGTAGTAACGAAGCAGTTTGGCGAATATTTTCTTTTCCTATTCATGAGAGACACCCTTCTGTTGTTCACTTAGCTGTGCATTTAGAAAATGGACAAAGAGTGTATTTTACAGCGCAGAACGCAGTACAAAGAGCTGCTCAGCCACCATCTACTACATTAACCAGTTTTTTTGAGACATGCCAAAACGATGATTTCGCACAAACATTGCTATATTCTGAAATGCCAAAATATTATACCTGGAAGCAATCCTCAAGGAGATTTATACGACGGAAACAAGGAAAACCAGTTCCAGGATATACAGATGTATATTCCACCGATGCGATTGGCATCGGTGCAATGATGAATGTTTTTATTTACGACTGCTATTAGTCAATGTACGTGGCCCAACATCATTCCAGCAGTTACGAACTGTTGATGGTGAATTTGGTGGATCCTACAGAGAAGCCTGTCAACGTTTGCAATTGCTTGAAAATGGCGCTCATTGGGATCAAACTCTCAATGATGCTGTACTATCATCACACGCTAATCAAATACGAACATTGTTTTCTATAATCATATCTACATGCTCCCCATCAAACAAATTGATTTGTGGATCAAGTACAAAGATTATATGTGTGATGATATTTTGTATCAAATACGGAATAGAATGGGAAATCCAAATATACAAATCAGTGAAGAAATTTACAATGAAGCATTGATTTCAATTGAGGTCATGTGCTTGATAATGTCAAACAAACTATTAATTCAATTAGGCCTGACCGCGCCCAATCGTCCAATGCATGATGCTTTTAACCAAGAGTTGCATCGAGAAAAACTGTATGATCTCAACGCTTTGAAAGAATTAATTCAAACAAATCTTCCACTGTTAAATGAACAACAGAAGTATGTATTCGAAACTCTTATGAAAGTAACAAATGATGAAACTGGAGGGATTTACTTCTTAGATGCACCTGGTGGTACAGGAAAAACTTTTTGATTTCATTAATATTAGCAACAATTCGCTCACAAAATAAAATTGCACTTGCACTCGCTTCGTCGGGAATCGCAGCAACTTTGCTTGAAGGTGGTCGAACAGCCCATTCAGCACTAAAATTGCCATTAAATATGCAAAGCAATGAAACTCCAACCTTCAACGTTTCGAAGAACTCTGCAATGGCAAAGGTTTTGCAGCAATGTAAATTGATTGTTTGGGATGAATGCACGATGGCACATAAAAAATCTTTGGAGGCTTTAGACAGAACCTTAAAAGATCTACGGAGCAATAATAACCTATTTGGTGGTGCAATGATTTTATTAGCAGGAGATTTTCGTCAAACATTGCCAGTGATTCCACGATCAACGCCAGCTGATGAACTCAATCAAACTCGATCAAAAGATGAACTTGTTCAGAAGGTGTTTCCAGATGTTTCTCAAAATTACAGAAACCATGATTGGTTGAGCGAACGAGCTATACTGGCTGCTAAAAACATAGATGTAAATGAATTAAATTTCAAAATTCAAGAACAAATTACAGGCGAATTGAGGATATATAAATCAGTTGATTCGGCAACTAATCAAGATGATGTAGTCAACTATCCACCGGAATTTTTGAACTCGCTGGATTTGCCAGGATTGCCACCTCACAATCTTCAATTAAAGGTTGGATCGGTGGTTATAATGTTGCGAAATATCAACCAACCGCGTCTTTGCAACAGTGCACGGTTAGCGATAAAAAAATTACTAAACAATGTGATAGAAGCAACTATACTCAAAGGAAAGTATAAAGGAGAAGATGTTCTCATACCGCGCATCCCAATGATTCCGACTGATGTGCCTTTTGAGTTTAAACGACTACAGTTTCCAGTGCGGCTTGCTTTTGCTATGACTATAAACAAGTCCCAGGGGCAATCATTAAGTGTTTGTGCTATTAATCAAGAAAACCCATGTTTCTCACATGGTCAATTGTATATTGCCTGTTCCTGTGTTGGAAAACCATCAGATTTGTTTATCTATGCGCCAGGTAATCAAACAAAAAACATCGTATACAACAAAGCACTACAATGATAATAATAATAATTATGATTCACATGATTAGCAATAAAGCGATTACATACTTTTAAATCCTTATATATGTTTTATTTAATTATTTTTTATCACCAGGGTGACGGTTCTGTTCAGGAGAATTTTTTAAAATACGTAGGCACAAAAACTGCCACATTTTGCCACTTTTTGACAGGACGAAGTCTGTCGGGTCAGCTAGTTCTAAATACAAATCTTCAAGTACAAGAAAACATTCTGCTACATAAAAGCATGGTACTAGGACTACAAGGTATTCTCACGCGCATATCGGTAGTGACGCCATCAAGAGACCCCTGGTTGGTTGTTAGAACTGATCAGAGATGTCTCTACATGCTGTATATAACCGGAGGTCGTCTATAACGTTGATATTCGTGTTCTGTGTCGAAAAAGGCCAAAAGAAGTGAACGAATATAAAATAGTTCGAGATAGTGCGAGAAAGGTATTTTAGATGGCACTTGCACTTTTGGTAATATACATTAGGAAGTAAAATTATCTACCATCGACAAAATAAGAATATTTCAAACGCCAACTTTCTCAGATATCTACTTTTAGGATTTTCAGAATAACATTTTTTTTGGTTATGCAACGTTACAGACAGCGCTATATTTCTTAAATTACTAATTTTCTTACTTTAAAGTTTAAGTTCTCATAATGATTCAATTCAGTAATAAATCATTCCTGATAGTATTTTATAACATGAATTGAAATCTGATGAGGGAGTAGAAGCTTATTCTTGTTTATTTTCTCTGAAGCTGATTGAAACCAATTTGTTTTTATTTTGCATGAACCTTCATATGTTAATATACAATTAATAAGTACATTTATTTATTTACTGGAATATCTACAACTTCAAAGCAAACCATAATAGCAAACAAAATTTTCATTCAAATAACTTGGATTCATTTTTCATCATATACTATATTTTGTTGTATTGTGAAAGATAAATTATATTCAGATTATTCGGCGAATCCAAGAAAACGACGATTTCGAATAAGCCAATAGGCTTCTTATATCTTGCTGACGTCATGCGCGAAGTTTACAAAACTCGTTCTTCTGGACATTGAAATTAAACTATGCAATGTAAATCTATGCTGGAGACATCTCTGTCTCCTCTAACGAACCAAAGGGGGTCTCTTGATGACGTCATGCGCGAGTTTGTTCAAAACTCGTACCCCAAGTGAGAATACCTTGTAGTCCTAGTACCATGCATAAAAGAATCATGACTTGGGAAAATACAGGGTGGCCATTTGAAAACGAAACAGACGTGATTACAGACGAAATAAGTTTTTTCGATAGAAATGCTCGGACAGGTCGATCTCTGTTTCGAGGGGGACAACTTAAGATGTAGGTTACGGAGGCATAGCGCTTCAACCCTTGCTACTACAACCCCCACCCCCAATTTTTGAATAGGGAAGATGAGGTGAGTGATACCTCATTTCAAAGGTATTTTTATACTGATTTCAGCACAGTAATTGTTTTTTCATTTTATGCATTAGTTCTCGAAATATTCATGCGTTAGTTAATTTTATCACTTAAATTAATTTTTTGCGAATAATTGACATTTCGTGCTTCTGAAACACCAAAATTTCCGTACTTGTATTTGAAATTGCAAAACATCTACCACTGGACAAATGAAGTCATACCGTACGTGTTAATGCTACTAGGGTCAGATGTTCAAAACTATGCCAACTCTTCTGGCACAGACCCTCCACTTTCAAAAACCTTCTCAATAATTATGACAATCCAATCCACATTTCTGGCTACAACTATCTAGCCCTGAAATATTTGACAAACAATAATTCACTCATCAGAGCGATATTCCTAATAACTTCATTCTTTCTAATCAGTCTCTTCTCTTCAAACAGCGCTCTATTTCCATCACTGAGAAACAGGACAAGTAAGCCTACTTGTGTTAGATCTATCACTTCTTATAATATTTCCAGTATTGCAAATCATAGTAAAAATAATTTCAATATATTTCTCATTATCAAATCATTTTGAAAAAAAATCACCAAATCCCAACATCCCAACCTTTTGTTAGATCTATTATTTTCTCATAATATTTCCAGTATTGCAATCATATTAAGAATAATTTCAATATATCTCTCATTATTAAATCATTTCCAAAAAAAAAAAAATTAATTTCCGATATACAAAAAAAAAAAACCTATGCCAACTCTTCTGGCACAGACCCTCCACTCCACACTCAAAAAACCTTCTCAATAACTATGCCAATCCAATCCACATTTCTGGCTACAACTATCTAGACCTGAAATATTTGGCAAACAATGATTCACTTATCAAAAAGATATTCCTAATAAAAACAACTTCATTCTTCTTATCAGTCAATCCAAACAGCGTTTTATCTCCCCCACTGAGAAACAGGGCAAGTCCCTCTCAAGGAAGCCTAAAAATTTTTTTGCCAACCTTCTGGCTATCTATTCTCTAAATTGCTTCCCTCCTATAAAGAGTGAACTATGACCCTATCGGCCCCCGAAAGTGGTCGCGGACACTGGGTAGACCCGAGGAGTAACGTTAGCTCTCTTTGTGGAGTAGTCTCTAACAATATTACCCACTCTCTTCCTTATTCCAAGGGCTCTGGTCAGATGGGATAAACTAGGTAGTTCGTCTGCTCCCTTTCAGAATGGAATTTTCCAGTTGATTCCCTTCGGACTAAGCCATCAAAGAATCTCGAATGACTTAGGGCTTAGCGAGTGGATCCCTAGGACTATCTGGCCCCTGGCATTGACCCTCCGCTGGGTAGACCCAGATAGTATTTATATCCACATGGCGAATCTCTCACTATACTCCTTGGCCCCCTAAACCCAAAGTTTAGGGTAGTCCCAAGGAAGTATATGGAGTTTCACCTCATCGATTCCCTTACCCCAACTGAGGCTGTTAGTTTAATACTGAGGAAGGGCGGGAAGGGATTGAATACCTATGGTTTCTATCCCCTTCTCAGAGCCTCAGGGCTTGGCATAAATCCAAGAAACGCAGCTTCGGTCCCCCTTCAGAACTTTCTGACAGACTCCGCTTTCCCTAAGGTCATTCGTGCATTCGGGGCCACTAAAAAAGTCCCAACTGGGGTGTTCGTATGTCTCCCGGTTGAGATGGCTGAAGAGCCTCCAGAGGATCTATACCTGCTAGAGATCGAGTTCAGTAACCAGATTGCAGGTGAATACTGAACAGGGAAAGTTGATGGTGGCGAAAATGTTCAAATAAGGGCAGATCTGCGGTCCATGCTTTCTAAATATCGGACAATCAAGGCTTGACCCACATCCCAAATTTCCAAGTGGGTGAAGTACTCAAGTGAAATCCGTCACGTTAGAGATTCCTTCTAAAGGAAAGTCCGGTGTCTTAATCCAAGGCCTCACAGAGGAGTCGGTGTCCTTGGGACTCACTGTGTCGGTCAGGAAGAGGAGGGGTTTTAGTGGTGTGAGAGTCCCACACAAATCCGTTAGCACCGCGAGCCCGCTAACGGAGATGGTCATAATGCTTTCCCCAAACCTCTAGGCAAAAAAAAAAAGGTCAGATGTTCGACTAGCTGTTTTATTCACTGAAATCATTCTCCAACTGCAGGGCCGTATCTAGGGTGTGGCCAAGTGTCCCCCGCCATAGGCGCAAGATCCGCAGGGGCGCCAAAAAATATCAAATGAAAAAAAAATTTGAGCGCCAAAAAAATTTAAAGAATAAAATATAGAAGCGCTAACAAAATATTCGAGATAAAATGTTACGGTTTTCATGTATACGCCTAAAATATTTTTTTGGGTAAGGAGCGATGTCGCGACTCCGCCAGGTAGGATGTGAAAACCGACCGCGTGTACATAGATGTGTCCGCTGACAAGCCTAAAAGGGCTCGTCTAGATTCCCTACCGTATTGGACCGATTGAATCGGGCCGTGTGCACCGTGCAACAATCTACGCCAATTTGGGGGCGCTGAAAAAAATCTTGCCACAGGCGCAGTAGTACCTAGATACGGCCCTGTCCAACTGTATGGTATCAGAACGTTTTGAAGTATTGATCTAAGAAATAAGACTTTTCAAAGTAAAGTAAATAATTTATCAAAAACTCACATCAATTAATTAAATATTCGGATTGTTCACCATTAGCTTCCATACAATGAAATAAGTTTTGTTCGAAACGATGGCGCACATTTTGCATCATTTCTGGAGTGATTTGACGACATTCATACGTCTTCTTAAATCTTCTATGGAATCGGGCTGTGTATAGTAAATATTACTTTTCAAGTGGCGCCAAAGAAAGAAATCTAGTGGTGACAGATCTGGCGATCCCTCTGGCCATTCAGTGGGGCCCCTTCCAATCCACCGATTTAGAAATCTTTGATCCAGATATTCTCGAACTGGTAAGGCGTAGTGTGGAGGAGCTCCATCCTACTGAAACACAATCTGATCTTCCACATAATTTCTAGCATTGTTTTCAATAATTTCCGTCAAAATTGGATCATTGTGATTTTCCAATAAGTCCAAATACATATCTCCAGTAAGATTACCAGGTAAAAAGAACGGGCCGACAATGTTGTCACCAAATATTCCAGCCCAAACATTGAGTTTTTCTGGTTGTTGAGTATAAACTTCGTGGAACAATCATTTTGAAGCTCAAAATGTCGATTTTTCACAAAAAAACACTACAAATGCCATGAAAACACCACTTCATTTCCAAATACTTGAGAATATTTTGAGAACTAATGCATAAAATGAAAAAACAATTACTGTACTGAAATCAGTATAAAAATACCTTTGAATTGAGGTATCACTCATCCCATCTTCCCTATTCAAAATTTGGGGGTGAGGGTTGTAGTAGCAAGGGTTGAAGCGCTATGCGTCCGTAACCTACATCTTAAGTTGTCCCCCTCGAAACAGAAATCGACCTGTCCGAGCATTTCTATCAAAAAAATTTATTTCGTCTGACTTAAAAACACAGATTAGGATATATTGGGGAATATTCCAGAATATGAAGTCGACATTCTATGGACAAAGTTCACAAATATCATTAAAACAGAATTGGACTATTCATGTCCCATAAGAAAAATTCGAAGAAAGACCCACAAACAGCCAAAATTAAGAAGTGAGAAACTGGAAAACTGTAAATCAAGACTTGACATTCTACATGCTCGCAAGTTAAACAAACCTGCGTTTAATGAACTTTACAAAAGAACAAAAAGAGAGTATAACATTCTTCGACAAGAAAAAAGCGAAAATTATAAACAGGAAATACTGAAATCAGACAATAAAAATAAATCTCTCTGGAGAATTGTCAAAAAAATCTAGGGTACCACAAATGAAAACACTGAAATATCAGGAAATCCGGAAAAAATAGCAAACTTATTCAATACCTATTATTTATCAATGACGAAAAGCAAAGTAAGTAACAATCAAAACTCACAACCTAAAATCAATATCACAGGAACAAACACCATCTTCAAACTACGCACAGTCATGGAAGAAGAAACATTGAAAACAATCTCTGTTGAAGAATAAAATTAGCTACGGATGTGATGGAATCCCGATGAAATTAGTAAAAGATTGCGCAGAACAAATATTGAAACCCTTAACTTTCCTAATAAATGTTTCCATAAAATATGGTATTGTCCCAGACCTGCTTAATTTGACAAAACCGGTGTACAAGAAAGGCGAACCAGACAAACCACAGAGCTATTCTTCCATTATATTATATTAATATACAGGGTGTCTCAAGTTCGAGTGCCTATTAGACGTTTCTGGAGAACTAGACATATTTGAAATCTGAAAATTGGGATTATGATATTGTTGAAAGTTCTCTACAGAGCTAATATATTTTCGAAGCCCAAAAACGTCCGGTTATACAGGGAGTGAAAATAAATTCGACGAAAAAATTTTTTTTCAAGTTTTCCATTCCTGGTATGAACGAGTATTCAATAGTGAATACATTTCTGTTAAAACCATTGTATTAAGTCGAATAGTTTTCAAAATATCCAAAAAAACTGGAAAAAATGTCAAATATGTTCAGTCAGCAATATGTTCATTATTCTTATTTTAAATATCCTGAGCGTAAACCGTTTTTACAACATCGAAGAGGAAGGATGTGAAAAGGTCATGCATCTTTTTGATTTTGAAAATATCGTTACAGGGTGTTTCAAATTTTGTGTTGAAAATTGTGATATTAAATTGGCCATAACTTCTGTTTTTCAAATTAGAACCCTATTTTTTATAATTGTGTTGGATTCTGCGGTCAAAAATAATGATAGTTTTCTCACATGATTATGCTCCTAAATTCAATAATTTCTGAGTTATTTGAGATTTTCTGGATTTATGTAGTACGTAGAGTCAAATTCTTCGAATCTGATTCATAAGGATATTCTGTGAGCATAGAAGATAAATCATCCCATTTATAATTCACAAGTGTCAGACAGGTCTTATTGTTAGTCGTTATGAAATTTTTTGATTTCACAAAATGAATCGTTGCTATTCTAATAATGAGATTTTGGATTTAGTTCTTATATTGTATTTTTTCAATTGTATACGCAATACGCTTTCCAAATTTTGGAATGTAAGAGCCCCTAAAGAATACAAAAAGAGGGCAGTTGATGGAATTAGTATTTCGACTTATTTCGAAGCGAATGAGAATTCATCTCTTCAATAGGAAACACATTAAATAGATTCGCTACTTCAGTACACCGAATTATGATTATAAATAAATTATGATAATAATTATACGTTTCAAAACTCAAATTAACAAAATAAATGATCAGGTAAGAGTCTCAATATGGTAACCATTTTGTTCCACACACTTTCGAATACGTCTTGAAACACCTCGGTTAGTCGCTCGCTCAATTTCCTCCCCCTTTAGAGAGTGGAAAGCATCCTCCACACGCCGTATCAAATCTTCTTTGCTTTCAATAGGAGATTCATAGACTATGTTTTTTATTTTACCCCATAAATAAAAATCTAAGGGAGTAAGATCGGGAGATCCTGGGGACCAAAATAGTGAAGACGGCGTCCGATTCACCGATTACCAAACATTGCATTCAGTTCTTCAGACACCTCGTGCGAACTATGTGCCGGAGCCCCATCCAATTGATAATATGCGATTCTAATGCATGAACTTTCCCATATTTTTAGTATTGCATGTTGTGTTTTTTCAAAATTCGGTGCACTGAATTTCTGTCTAAATCGATTTCATGAGCTGCACTTCGAATAGATGCATTTTCATTCGCTTCGAAATAAGTCAAAACACTAATTTCTTTTTCCTCATCATCAACTACCCTTCTTTTGTATTCTTTAGGGACTCTTACACATCCAAAACTTTGAAAGTTTGAAACATATTTTCTAAAGATCTTCTCCGTCATGGAAGGTAAATGGGGATATTTCTCGTTAAAGACATTCACCATGCATATAGAATAGATCCAGAATTTCGTAATTAGAATAACGGTTCATTTTGTTAAATCGAGAAATGAAGATAACGAATAACAATAACACCTGACACTTGTGAATTATTAACAAATAATTTATCTTCTATGGGTACATAGTGGTTTCGAAAGAATATTCATTGAATTATTTTAGATGCAATCAATTTGACTCTACGTACACCATAAATCCAGAAAATCTCATATAACTCAGAAATTATTGAATTTAGGAGCATAATCATGTGAGAAAACTATCATTATTTTTGACCGCAGAATCCAACAAAATTATAAAAAAATAGGGTTCTAATTTGAAAAACAGAAGCTATGGCCAATTTAAGATCACAATTTTCAACACAAAATTTGAAACACCCTGTAATGATATTAATGAAATCCAAAAGATGCATGACCTTTTCACATCCTTCCTCTTCGATGTTGTAAAAACGGTTTACTGTCAGGATATTTAAAATAAGAATAATGAACATATTACTGACTGAACATATTTGACTTTTTTTCCAGTATTTTTGGATATTTTGAAAACTATTTAACAGATGGTTTTAACAGAAATGTATTCACTATTGAATACTCGATCATACCAGGAATGGAAAACTTGAAAAAAAATTTTTTCGTCGAATTTATTTCCACTCCCTGTATAACCGGAAGTTTCTGGGATTCGAAAATATTTTAGCTCTGTAGAGAACTTCGAACAATATCATAATCCCAATTTTCAGATTTCAAATATGTCTAGTTCTCCAGAAACGTCTAATAGGCACTCGAACTTGAGACACCCTTTATATCTCTCATACTTATTTAATGGCTCCACTGCGGGCGATGGCACGGTTAAAAGCTAGTGAGTTTATAATCCCAAGGGAAGGAAATGCAGCTTATTTTTTAAGGGTTGTTATGGTCCACTTTCATGCGAGGCTTAGAGCGTCAAAGATGGTGGTAAACAAAGAAAAAAATCTGTACATTTTACAATTTTGCTGAGAATGCAAATCGGAGCCTACAAATATAAGTATTGTTTATGGCCTCATAACTGTAACACCACGCACTGGAAGGCCTGTCGTAAAGAATATTGATGAATTACCTTCTACTTGGCAACAAGTAGCTGAAGAAATAGGTGCATATTTGAACATTAATGAATGATTGTAACAATGTCGAATAAAACCCCAAAAGTTTAAGTAAAAATAATATTTCCCCAACCTAATATGTTTCATGAAAATAAAACAATATTTGGATGCAAGGTAATTGTGTATTTTAGTTCATGTCAGAAATTATAATACATAGCAGCTTTAGCTATAAAAGTCTAAATTTACTCCCCAGGCTTTTCCGTAGTACTTCCCAAGCCAATCGAAGTCAAGAATTTTTCCAATGCTTTTCCAAAATCAAAGTCAAGAACTGCTGAAAAAAAATCGAATATTTTATTTAACACAAATAAAAGAAAAATGATAAGAAATGTATTTTTCTGCACTGATTAAACTGATGCAATTTATGTGATTCCAGTGAAAGATAGCTTTCAATTAGAAAATTTTCATTCACTGAATATTCGAAAAAACTGATTAATTAAGAACTTCTGGTGGAGTGGGAGTTTCTCTTCAGAAAATGAAAACTTCTGCATATTTTCATGATAAGATGATAATTTTCAAATTTAAAATACCAAATACATTAATATGAGAATATGTTTTTTTGATATTTTAATTTCATAGACGGAATGCTCAAACATAAAACGCTTCAAGTGGTGGTATTTCGGTGTGAAAGTTTTAATTGGTAAGGACGTCTGACACGGAACATTCATAAAAGGTGCAACTTTTGCATCGCTGATGCCAAGATAGGGGCCATTTTGTGTGAAGATATGAGCAAGGTGTTTGGCAAATGTATTGAATTTTTCTTCATCTCAGGTACTACCTTCTCCATTATCATTGACATTGGTACATTGTACCTATTCAAATGAGGCGAGGGGGTCTGGCCGTTCATGACGCTATACGATGTCGGGACAAAATTTGTACTAGTATAGACGACGGGTTGTTGAGGCGGTGTAGCGTAGCGAGGGCGAGGTAGGTAGGAACTAGGAACGTTCACGGTCTGTCTCACTTCAAATATGTCGATACAAAAGGAGGGTGACGTTAACTGTCGACAGAATTGAAGTAATATAAGAGGCAAAACTTAGAATGCGAATTAATTGTTGGATTTTGGAACTTTAGGACGGTGAGCGAGTCAGGGGAAGATTTTACTGCATATGAGGGTTTATTCAAAATAATCGAAGCTAACCATGATTATATACAGGGTCTTTCACGAGGAACCTCACCCATATTTATACGGGAAACTACTGAACGTATTTTCATGAAATTCATCACTTATAAGTATTTCACAATGCTGATGAAATCTAAAATATTTTCAAGGCATGAGCACCTCCGGTTTTTCCGGAAATGACGTCAACTTCCGTTTTTCAAATTAGAACACCATTTTTTTATTTCAGAAATTGATTCCTTAGAAAATTTCAAGTTATTTTGATGTAACATTTTTCAGTTTTGGTTGGAAAATTCTCTCTGAGCGGGAAAATTCGAAAAAAATCGAAAAATAGAGCTCCGCTGAAACAAGAATAACTTCGAGGTTTTTGAATGGAAAATTTTCATTTTTTGGATTTTTCAAGATGTAAGATTGATATATCCACTTTGAAAATCGAAATCGCGATTCATGATACAGGGTGAAAAAATCGCTTCCAAAGTTAGGGATGACAAAATCGTGAAAAATCAATTTTTTCAAATTTTTTCATTTTTATTTTTTATGGCAGATATTGAATCTACGTTAAAAAATAATGTGAGTGTATGCATCACACCCTTGCCTTAAAAAGGATATTTTCTGAGTCATTCACAAAAACTGTTTTTCGTCTTGAATTTTCAGCTATTTCTTTTCCCTTCACGCCAATAAGATGAAATTTTCAGGAACTGTTATTTGAACCATGCTGTAGATTTTTCACCCCTTCTTGAAACCGACTTCAAGTTACTATTAGGAGAACCATGGCAAACTCTCGCAGTTATAACTGGAGAAGATGCTCAAAGTTAATTTACAACGTTATTTTCTACATTTATTTATACGCCTCAGGAATGCTTCGTGCGTTGCTCTTCTTATTTCATCGGGAGGAAGAGATCTGCAAAAGTGTTTGAAAACCAAATTGAGTTTCAAAACTATGAATCTAAAAATCTGAACAAACCTGAACGCGTTTCTGACTCGTTCTATGCAGTCCTCTTTATCAGTCAGGGGAGTTGAGTAGACAATATTTTTTATCCTACCCCAAACATAATAGTCTAAAGGAGTTAAATCGGGAGAACGTGGTGGCCAAAGATGTGGACCATTCTTCGCCAACCATCGATCTTCAAATAGCCTGTATAGGATATTTGACACATTGAGTGAATTGTGTGGAGACGCGCCATCTTGTTGATACCATAAGTCATTATGGTTCTGTACTAGCGGCTCAATTATTTGAGTCAATATGTCAGAATATCTATCTCCTAAGGGAGAACATTCTTTAAATAATGCAAACATGTGTAGTGTTCTATCTTACCAGTTAAAGTCCCATCATAAATGTGAACATCCAGAATTGCATTATTTTTGATGGCGCAAAAAATATTGAAACTCCAGGTCTCTTGAAAGTTCCATTGTCTGAAGTGGTAGTTGTTCTCTTCATCCCAATAATGACTGTTCTGCCTATTGAAAGAAGCATTCTTTGTGAATTTAGATTCATCTGTCCAAATTATACAGTCCAAAAAGTTTTCATTCTCTTGAAATCGAATCATCATAGCTTCGCAAAACTCTGTTCTCCTGGCGAAATCAGTTTCCTTCGAATGCTGTACCCTATTGAATTTATATGGGTGCATTTTATGTTTTTTTAATATTCTCCAAACACTCGATTGAGATAATCCCAGAGCAATCTCGGCATCTTTGAGAGAATTTTGAGGATTCACACGAAAATATGCAAGAACTGTAATTTCGTTGTTCTCATCTTCTACTACACTTTTTTCTCTGTGTATAGTTTTGTTAACGAAAGATCCGACATTTCTCAAGTTTGTCATGGTTCTGTTAATGGTATCTCTCGTTGGTCTGGGTCGGTCAGGAAACCTCTCAATGAACAGTCGAATCGTTCTATCTACAACTTTATTACATTCTCCATGAAATAGAATGAGATTTAAATAATCTTCATTGGTAGATTTAGGCATAGTGATCGATTTTATAACTTAATACGAATTATCACCAAATTAATAGTAAACACAAAATGCTACAGAATAAAGAGGAATTTGGCAGATGTAATTAATGATATCTATCATTAAAAAAAGAATGTAAAACATGGTAAGTTTTTGCATATGGTTCATAAGGAATTATTTATTTATGACTGGAGAGAAAACCGATGGCCGATTAGTAGAAATAAAGAGGTTTCCGATACAAATTCGAATCCAAATTCGCCATCTATTTAGGAACAACCTGTAACTTTTTTCTCATCTTTTTGGCGTGAAGGGAAAAGAAATAGCTGAAAATTCAAGACGAAAAACAGTTTTTTGTGAATAACTCAGAAAATATCCACTTTAGGGCAAGGGTGTGATGCATACACTCACATTAATTTTTAACGTAGATTCAATGTCTGCCATAATAAAATGGGGTTCTAATTTGAAAAAATTGATTTTTCACGATTTTGTCATCCCTAACTTTGACAGCGATTTTTTCACCCCCTGTATCGTGAATCGCGATTTCGATTTTCAAAGTGGATAAATTAATCTTACATCTTGAAAAATCCCAAAAATGAAAATTTTCCATCCAAAAACCTCGAAGTTATTCTTGTTTCAGCGGAGCTCTATTTTCGATTTTTTTTTCGAATTCTCCCGCTCAGAGAGAATTTTCCAACCAAAACTGAAAAATGTTACATCAAAATAACTTGAAATTTTCTAAGGAATCTATTTCTGCAATAAAAAGATGGTGTTCTAATTTGAAAAACGGAAGTTGACGTCATTTCCGGAAGAACCGGAGGTGCTCATGCCTTGAAAATATTTTAGATTTCATCAGCATCGTGAAATACTTATAAGTGATGAATTTCATGAAAACACGTTCAGTAGTTTCCCGTATAAATATGGTGAGGTTCCTCGTGAAAGACCCTGTATTCTCATGTAATTAAAAAATTTTAAGTTTCTTTTCACATCATACACGGTTTACCTGTTCGTTTTAGAACAAACTGTTTTTATAAAAATGTATCCAATTACTAGTGATATGGGGCCGAATTCTTTTTGGGAGAATTCATTATGCCGAAAAGATATATTGCTTATTTATGGCTCATCGCAAATCGCAATTTTGACATTTTTAAAGGTCATTTATTGAGTATTACTATTCCCAAAATTTCATCTTTATATTTTATTATTTGTGTTAATTTGGTTGATAAGAAACTGAATATTTCGCCCTTTGATAATAATAATGACTCGTTCAATTTTCGTCCAATCGAATTTTCATGTATTCTCTTGTAAGGGGTACCCAACACTAGTTCAACTGTTATGTGAAATTTGCGTGAAGTGATCCTACGAAATCGTCCGGATTCGTGGAAGGACAAAACTGGTTTTTGCACCGTGATGCACTTATGGTGCATCAGCCACCGTATCCTCCAGATCTGCCTTCTTGTTAATATTTTCTGTTCCCAAAACTGAAGAGGCCCATGAATGGACGACGCTACGCCAGTATTAGTAGGAGATAAAGACAGCATCGACGGATGATCTGAACAACATATTAAAAATTGATTTTTTAAAGTGCTTCGAAGATGGGAAATAACGTTTCAAAGTGAATTATATCAAAGAGGGATTACTTGGAACAGGGCACAAGAGATATTAAATAATAAATGAATACTTTCTGAGAAAAATACAGAATTTTGGATACTTTTTGAATAGAGCTCGTACTTATTTAATGAATTTTATTCATCTTAATTCGTTGTTGAGGGGCGTATCGGTATATTTTCAATAATGGTGTAATGACGTTATTTTAACTTGGTCAATGTCAAAAAATCAGCTTCAAAAATGGCAGATAGTGAAATAGCGATTTATAAAAAAATACACGATTTATTTGTAAAACAGTTAGTTAGGAATTTGTGAAATTTTCATACCATTCATACCATCATTCTTTTCTGCCGCTTCTGTTATTACTGCAAAGGAGATAATGGTGACCAGAAAGATCAGGGCTAGAAAAATAACGGAATTAGTTATGATACAACCGAACAAGTGAAAATATCAAATGTGAAATAATGGGATCGAGAAATTATGAGAATCAGCTATTTCTTGACCGTATAATTAATAAAGGTTTAATCAATTAAGGTTTAAATTTTTAAAAACCACTATATTTTGAAACAATTCATTTTCCTGCCTCATTAAAAAAAACTCTGGATACAAGACAAATTAATAGATTATTTTGTTATTCTCTACACTGTAAAAAATAAAATTCTGCGCTCAAACTCCTCAGGAGTTTGAGAATTTTTTTTTCAATCAAACCATTTTAATTCGAATTAATCTAAAATTGATTACTGAACTTTTTTCTTGATTAAAACAACCTAGTTGATTATATTAAACTTTTTACATTTCAGCGAAATGAAAGAAACAACTGATTCAACATAAACATACAATTACAAGAAATTGTTTATGCATTTTCTCAATATCCATAATTGATTGATACAAATACATTATTCTAAATAGGTTTTAACTTCCTTCGTTTCATTTATTTGTTCAATAAAACGACAATTCATTTGCAACGACTACAGTTTCTTGAGACAAGAATCTCATTATATTAATTTACTTGAAGAAAACTATATATATTTGAACATATAATTGTTGCAATATGAAGTGACATTTGTAAAAAAATATTGCGTAATTGATTTAATAAAACGAATTAATTTTGTTAAATCAAAACTCTATCTCTTTTATATTAAATATATCCCATTTAAATGCAATTATTTGTGCATTTTACTCACAATATTGTTGTATCCGGTGATAAAGATGACATGGAATACATGATGCGCAAGCTAATTAAAGAATACGAGAAGTGGGGCTTGAATGTCAACTTAGAGAAAACCAAATATCTTTGTGTTGGTGGAGAACCGGGTGATCTGGTATTGGATGATGACAGGGATGAGATAATAACCCACTGCCTGGACTATAGCTTTTGTAGCGGCACTCTGTCAGCGGCAGGGGAGTGTATAGGGATCTCTTGGCGGCACTCTATATAGCCACGCATAGCTTAGTTCACAGCGCTTCGGTGGCCTAGAGGTTTGCGCTCAAGTTTCACACCGACTAGGTACTAGGTGCCGGGTTCAACTCCCGGCGGCTCCCTCAAAACTTCTAACCCCTGCGTCTATGGCATGGTGCACACAAGCCATACTGATGAGTCCAAATGTGTGCGCCAGGGACGAAACGCATAAGTAGGGATAAATTCCTTCGATTCTACATTGGTGACCCTGACGTGATGGGAACGGTTGTCTTTACGACGTGTCTTGGAAAAGCAGACGGTTGACGCTTGAGGTATACTCGCTCCTCTCTCTGCAACTACCAACGAAACTCTAGACGCCTTTCCCATTCCGTACAATATTCATGGTCTGCCGCGGTATTGCGGTATTTATTAATATAAAAGAGAAATTATTGTTCTGTGAAGAAAAATAATGATTACATACAAATGTTTTTTTTTGTTTTATCAAATTATTCGGTATTTATTAATATAAAGAGAAATTATTGTTCTGTGAAGAAAATAATGATTACATACCAAAATTTTTTTTGTTTTATCAAATTATTCCTTTGCTAGTGTCAGAAACCCTTCAATTTAGCTCTAATCAATCAGTTTCTTAAAATCAGTTTCTTAAACTTTCACTTGACATAAGAGATATTATCATTTTTATCGACTGAATTCTCGACCCATTCAACTAAGATCCTTTAAATCAACTACAAATCGAGATGAATTTACATGAAACCAAAATTTTTATTCTACGAAAAGTATCAATAGTTACATACTAATTAATATTACCGTTGGATCAAATTTTTTACCACCTGAGTCAAAAACTCTGAGCTTGGTTGAAACTAATCAGTTTCTTAACTCAAGAAACTTTTATTTAGGGTAAACGCCATTCTCAACCGTAGAGGGCGGTAGGGTTAAGTACTTTATGCATTTGGCTGTATTCAAACGTACGGAGTACAAATTAATATGGTTTGAGATGAGGAACTATTTTTTACAGTGTATATTCATCGCTTTTTTTCCTTAGCATTAGTTCTCTAATCCCACCATTTTTTATATTTATCTTACTTACTCCCAAAAAAGTGAACATTAAAGAACGGTGCTCAATTGATAGTCTAAAATTGAATTCTACTATTCTAATAGAAGAAGCGTATAACAAGTATAGCATCTTAAGTATCTAAAAATCCTTACATGTCCAACTAGAGATCCTGGGCTAGAATATTTGCTAGTTTTGTTCTCGAATATCGCAAGAACATAATTCTCTAGCTTTATTAGAGGGGCGCAAACAATAAAACCACCAGTGTGTGAGCGTGGGATGAAACGTGCAAGTGAAAAAATGATAAATATATATAAATCCTAGAGTAATGTACTCACCGGAAACTTTGAGGTTGAATATAGCTTTCATTTTTAAAGAAGAATCGCAGCTTATTACTTTCAGGTTACATTTATATTCTTTTGAAATATCAGCCCTTATCAATGTTGATTGTTCGCAGGTTGAATTTTCATAATTTGATAATACAAAATCCCATATGATAAGGAGTATCATTTTTTATGTCTAATTGTTCGTTGCAGTTAGCATGGAAAATTTCAGAATGTTTTGCAGCATTATGCATGAATAAATTACAAATAACGCATCGTAGATTTCTTCATTATAGATAAGTGGAGCTAATGAATTCCATAAAGATATATGTTAGAAATTACAAAACATCATGGAATTTAATTGATTATTTTTCCGACCCAAATATCGACCAATAGAATTGCACCATTCGACGTCACGTGGTACAACCTACATGGTATTATACTGATAATTTTTTGAAAATTTTCTCTGGTAGTTGCTATATATAAACAAAACATGATCCAGTCAAATTAAGCACACGTCAAACTGACAGGTTGAATTCAATTGTGAAAATTGGAGATTTTGCATGAAAATGAGTCGATTTGGAGTTTGTTCTCTGTCCACCATCGATAAAAAGTCAAAAATGTTCCCATTAATTTGGAACCAATTTACTACTTTTTGTACTGAGAGGAATACACATACATTGAGTGCTGAAACGAGTGAAGCGCAATTGGCAAACATTATGAAAAATTACGCTTACAATATGAAGAAAATGGATGGAGAAGACTATAAGGAAGGTACAATAAAAACAATGTGGAATCAGACTGCCAAATTACTTCAAGAAAAGTATTTGAACGATTTCGACATCAAAATCAACCCATTTTCGGATGCTGCATTCAAGACCGCTCGAGGAGCTCGTGATGCCAAGCGTAAGGCTTTACAATCTATTCCGGAAAAACGGAGGGCAAGTGCAGCAGCGTTGGAGGAAAAAGATTGGGATGCAATGACCACTGTTTGGGACGAGGAAACTCCTGATGGCCTCCAGAAAAAATTATTCATGATAATATCAGTGGAATTGGCTTGGAGAGGTGGTGAGGGCAGCATGGCGTCAATACATCACTTCAAGGCAGAACAGCGAAATGACGGGGAAACAACTGGGAGAATTGAATACAATCCAATTTTCAGCCAGACTACACAAGGTGGTGATAAAAAATTATCAGACAGCAAGTGGCTGGTGGAGAATCAGGAAATCCCTGACAAGTGCCCAGTGAGACTGTTCCAGAAATTGAGAGAGAAGAGAGATGTCAATATCAAGAGCGACAGACTATTCCTGACCCAAAATCCATTCTGGAATAAAGTTCCAGGCGCTAGGTGGTACAAGGATTCCCCAGTAGGCCAAAACACGATTTCAAAGTGGGTTAAGGAGTCAGCACAAAAAGCTGGGCTTGACCTTGGTAACAAAAAAATCACCAATCACTCCAGTCGTGCAACAGCCGTCTCCAATCTAGCGAAATCGGGCCTGGGAGAGCAGCAGATAATCAAAATAACTGGACATGCCAACAGTAACTCCATCAAGCCGTATCTCCAACTCGACCAGGAACACCACGTTTGTCAAGAAACTGCGAAGGAGTGAGCCTACTGCAGAAAATGCCATCAACAGCATAAACCTCATGCCATCTACCTCTTCTGGGACCATTACCGATAACTCTGACTTGAAGAAAACATGCACCAATGTTTACAACAATTGTATTTTTAATTGCACTACCCTGATTCTTAATTAAATGTTGTTTTATTCATTATGAAATTCTTATTTGTTAACTGTACATTTCGTCTCATGGTGCAATTCTATTGGCCGACATTTGGGACAGAAAAATAATCCCCCGAATACCACACGAGCTTCAAAATTATCTGGTATTTCCCGATAGGTTCCCTGCAAACAAATAAAATCGTCAAGTTTTTTAACCTGAAAAACTTGACTCCTTCATTTGTTTGCAACGAACCTATCGGGAAATACCCGATAATTTTGAAGCTCTTGTGGTATTATAAGTGAAAATTATGAGTAAACTGCGTGCCTCCCATGAACCCTATGACTACGCCTATGATTTAGAAAACGAAATGTTGAAATAATTGATCATTGATCTAATGTTCTATGATAAACTAACCTATATATTTCTCGTGAACGTCAGATTCAAATTTATAGGTTAAGTTCGATATAATGCGACTAGGAAGAGTTTTATTTTTACAACAAAAATTGAGTTTCACCGATATTTTACGGAATAATTTTAAAAGAGCCACCCAAGACCCAAGGTATCTCAAAGCTGTAGATACCATTTCATCCAAAATAGATGCCGTAGCTGTAAAAGACAGCGTTTACAAAAATATTTCAAGTATTAATCAATGGTACACTAGGATATTAGGTCTAGATGAAGTTAAACAATTTCAAGATAGGGTTATATTACTACAAGTGAGTGTTCCTCAAACTTTTCAGCAAAATAATTTTTTCATGCACGAGTCACATGATTAGAAAAAAAAATGCTCAAAGTATTGTGGGTAGTGCAGGTTTTCAAAATAAATTTTCTTTCTTAGGAAAAGTTATTAGTTACTCAGGAAAAGAGACGTGAAATTGGTTCACAATTAGGCGAAATAAGAAAAAAATCTTACCAGTTACAAGATGAATTACAAGCAATAAAAAGACAAGAAGAACCTGATAAATACTTTAAATTGATGAAAGAAGAAACAGAGGTAATTGATTTTATTCAAGATTTCAATATTAATACTTCTGTGATATTTCCAGCTATTGAAATTAGAACATGAAGTTAGTTTATCATTTCAAGAATATGATAAAACAGAAAGGGAACTTTTCACAGCATACTCAAATGCTGTTAGAGATTCTCATGAGAAATATAGGTCCCAAATGGATTATACGAAATATTTCGGTATAATTCTTAGTATAACTGGTTCGTTTTTGGCATTTATGTACACCACTCTTCGTAAACATGATCTCAAAAGGTTTATTGATAGTAAATTGGAAAGTTTGTATGGCACATTGGATCCTAATATCTTCAACTCAGTTGCAGAAAAGCAAACACAAATATCTGAAAAGTTAGTGAAGTTACAAGAAGCAAATAAAAAATTGTCTAGTTTCCTGGAGTCCCAAAGCTACAAGCAATCTACAGGAAATAAAAGTCCAGAACAAGTAGCTTTAGTTGTCCATAACAGTCAGGATGGTTTTGATGAAAATAGAACCAAACTGATTATTGCAGTTTCATTCTGTTTGATATTTATAGGTTACGTTTTGGGGAAAATTGACAGGTAGTGATTTAACTGCTTTTGCAGAAGTACTGGAAAATTTATAAAATATATATGATGAAATAATAGTCTTTTAATATTAGATTATTGTAGCTATTCAATTATTTCATAGCATTTTTAATATGATTGGGATTTTAAATTACTTTCTATCCAAAGAAGATGAGAAATATTCAATGACATGTTTATTTTTCGTGACCTACTTTCTGATGCGGCTTTTTTCTATGTTCCATATTTTGTATGTGTTTGTCGAAAGTGGGGTTTAAAATCCACTGTAAGTTTTCGTATTTTTCTCAATGAAACTTATTGGTTTTCACTAAAATGAGTTCACATAAAAATTCAATTCGACGGGCCCATTAAAACCCAAAGTATATTATTAGTATGAAAATCCTTTCGTTAAAATTTACAATTCTCGAAAATGTTACCAAAGACTAAACCCAAAGTAAATTGTTTCTATTTTAATTCTCATTGAATGATAATGTTATTGACCTTTCCTGATCTTAAAGTTTTTGTTTCTTTATCTAGGAAGGCCCTGGTTAACCGCGCAATCATTCAATTAAATATCTAATAGGCTTCTTGAAAAGTGTGCAGCTGTGCAAAATTTGCGAAACCAGTGAGAATTAGCCAGCTCTTCTTTCCTTCATTCATCCACAACCCTCAAAGGTAACCAGTTTCATCAGTACCTCCTCTTATAGTTAGAATAATTGAATATAGAAAATTTGGAAATAAGTTGAGAGAACATTTTTGACTGTTGTACTTATTTAATTTTCAATCAATGAATTCTACATTTCAATAAAAATAATGGACAATTTGGAATACTTGTGAAAAAGTTTCCAAATAAAATATACATGATATGATTTATTTCAATAAAAACTTGGTTCCTCAAGTCATCTGTAGAATAGATATTTCTAGTTAGTGTTCTGTAGGGTCTCCTCCATATACGTCTTCAGATGCATATATTATGTATAAGAACCCATCTTTTTGTGCATAGTACAGATACACCTCGCCCATGGTAAGAGATAAACTTACCATTGATCTATCACTAATTATAAAGAACAATGCCTGTGTTTCACCAAGTTTCAATTTTTTTCTGAAAGAAAGAATGTTGGAATTATATTTTTACATTTCTACAATTTTTTAATATCCTTACCTAACGATGAATTGGAATTGTGACAATGTAAAATCATGTGGAACCAAAAATCTGAATTGGTCTAAGTCTGGGAGGTTTTTTTCTTTAACGAATTTTCTTACAATTACCTGTAAACGAAATCATTTGTTGAAATATTTATAATTTTAGCTTGTTTCGTTTGATGTTGAACATTAAAATGAAACGACATATTCTTCTGATTGTGACAGTATTTCCAGAGCTGGAAGATTGGGATATACTTGAGTGTGTCAGATTAATATGTTGGTAGGTAGCTTCGAAAGCCTATCACGAAAGATTAGATGTTTACATAGGGAAAATGGTTTGGAATAATATGACAGAATAGTGAAAGTTATTGTACATACTAGAGCGTTTCAGATGACGATATATGTAGTTAATAATATGTTGAAAAGTATATATTCTCACATACCAATCTGACTCTGTCAAAAATAACGAAAATAATATCAGTAGAAGATCCAAAACCTGAATCAAGCTTCACCGAGGTGATAAAATATTAAAGCTTATTTTATAATATATTTAGTATATAATGAAAATAATTTTTCAATAAAGTCCTGGACTAAATGTAATACATGAAGGATACAGTGTGTGTCAAAATTATGGAACAAATTAATTTTCTTAGAAGAAAAATATTTGGCAACAACATCTTGAAATAGGTGAATTTTTGTTTCTACTTCTACCAAATTTTTTTTAGACCATGTACCATCAGGGAAAGTGGGTCATGTGGTACTTGATGGAAAGGTTTTTTCATCTTCTCTGGAGGTGTGGAGAAATTTTCAAGGAAAATAAAATCTTTTTGAGAAATTAGCTAGTTGAAAGAAGTTTTCAGTTTGTGCTATTTGTCATGGTTCATTTACTTTGAGAAGATGGTATCTGATAAATCTTGTCACCTAATGAAAGTCGACCATCACAGTTCATGTACAACTTTCAAAACTTACGTACCTTCAATGGAGAAAAAAACTGGAGTGATATTGGACATTTATTCCGTTCTTGCAGTACAACCAGGATAATTAATTTGCATTACAAGATGAGTTAAATTAAATGTTCAAAATGACCACCATCGTTCTGAATGCGATAATCAATGCGCTTAACAGCTTAACAAATTCTTTCTGTAGCTTCTGAGGAGTTTCTGGAGTTATTCTACATATCTGGAATCTCATTCGGTTTTCAAGTCTTTCACATTTTCTGCCCTATTTAAATATTTTTCTTGAAAATTTCTGCACGTCTCCAAAGAAGATACAAAGACCTTGTCATAAAATTACCTCATTTTAGTCCATTGAAATGTTACATTTTTTAGGCTTTACCTTGCGTTTTTTAGAGGACGCAATTTTATTTTTTTGATGTGTAGGGGGTCAGTGTAAAGCTAAAACCAAGTTTGTGGGGTCGCCACCCTTGTCCCACGGCCGCCATCTTGAAAATAGGGGTTGAAATGGTATTTACGATATATCTCTTAAACTATTTATTTTATAAAAAAAATTTATTAACATTTTTTGTTGCAAATTAAATTCTCTACAACTTTGATCCAGTAACTTTTTGTCGTAGAACTATAAATAAAAAAGTTATAAGCGAAAATCTCCGGAAATTTGAGGAAAAAATTTATATTTTTCGATGTAACTTTTTTTTATCATTTTACGAAAAAATAATGTCTGACCATTTTTGTACATCGTTTTTTGAGGAACAACTTTTATTCGCATCATTTTTTCATTAAGTCAATAGCTAAGGTTTTACAGCGCTCCGAAGTGAGTACTATTTTTCAGTACTCAGGTTTTATGTACGGAGATGTCATTGCAAATAACTTGCTGTTTCTTCATGCTTTTTCCGGATGTGACACAACTTCAGCTCCTTACAATATCGGTAAAATGAAATTTGTGAAAACCCTAGAGAAACATTTAGAGTTTGCAAGTGGAACGGCTTTGTTTCTCAATAAGAGAGTTGACCCTGCTTTGCTCACTGTAATTGGTGAACGTTTTTTTATCTCTTTATACGGTGGTAATAAAGATGATAATTCTCTTGACCAGAAAATCTCAAATAACTCAGAAATTATTGAATTTAGGAGCATAATCATGTGAGAAAACTATTATTATTTTTGACCGCAGAGTCCAACACAATTATAAAAAAATAGGGTTCTAATTTGAAAAACAGAAGTTATGGCCAATTTAAGATCACAATTTTCAACCCTTAATTTGAAACACCCTGTAATGATATTTTTGACATCCAAAAGATGCATGACCTTTTCACATCCTTCCTCTTCGATGTTGTAAAAACGGTTTACGCTCAGGATATTTAAAATAAGAATAATGAACATATTACTGACTGAACATATTTGACTTTTCTTCCAGTATTTTTTGAATATTTTGGAAACTATTCGATTCAATACAATGGTTTTAACAGAAATGTATTCACTAATGAATACTCGATCATACCAGGAATGGAAAACTTTTTTTTTTTGGGCTTCGAAAATATTTTAGCTCTGTAGAGAACTTTGAAC
Organism: Micraspis discolor; assembly: GCA_030674115.1. Classification (NCBI taxonomy): domain Eukaryota; kingdom Metazoa; phylum Arthropoda; class Insecta; order Coleoptera; family Coccinellidae; genus Micraspis; species Micraspis discolor. The sequence continues at coordinate 167,779 of JARTUT010000444.1, read as the reverse complement.
AATATCAATTTTCAGATTTCAAATATGTCTATTTCTCCAGAAACGTCTAATAGGCACTCGAACTTGAGACACCCTGTATTCTCATGTAATTAAAAAATTATGCCGAAAAGATATATTACTTATTAATGGCTCATCGCAATTCGCCATTTTAACATTTATTTGGGTCATTTATTGAGTATTACTATTCTGAAAATTTCATCTTTGTATTTTATCATTTGTGTTAATTTGGTTGAAAAGAAACTGAATATTTCTCCCTTTGATAATATAACAACTCGATCAATTTTTCGTCGAATCGACTTTTCATGTCTTCTAATTTTTCTTTATCTATGACGAATCAAATTCCTAATAATAATTAATATTTTTAAATCGGAAAAATTAACACTATGATGTCATGAGATACTGGTACAAAAATAGCAGGTAGTAATCGAGAGCTTAGCGTTTTATTTCTTCTCTGAAGAATCAATATTTTTATACGATCATTGAAAATAAAATTGTTTTTCTGTTCAAAGAAACTCCTATAAAATCCCATAATATTCGGTAAGAGGTGCCAAAGTGACAAAGACGCCGCCGCGCCATAAAACCCTCCGTAATTCCATAATTTACGGCATCTGTGTACTGCCTACTATAAATCAGTACATCTCCTCAGCCCTCATTTAACTCTGTCTCTATCGTTTTTGTACCGGTGACCAGGACTTATCACCTCTCCCTCATTGTATTTATCGCTTGACTCGCTTCATGGTCAAATGAGCCGCCTCTTGTGAGAGGTACCCAACACTAGATGGCACAGGGTGCAACAAACATCCTTCAAAAATGCATAAAAATTTGGTAAAAATGAAACAAAAATTGACCTGTTTCGGGTTTTTACTACCAAGCAGAAGGAGCTGAAGGGCATTCCTTCAACGTTGGAACATGTGTATCGCTTTAAATGGAGCATATTTTGAAGGAGATGATAGATAAAAGTTACATAGGAAACTCTCGCGATATTTTGGAACAGAATTCACCACGCCCTCTATCGGTGTGGTAAGAAGTAAAATAAATCCGAGAGCGGGAAAATCAAAATATCTGAATTTTGAATGCAAAAATGGTGATATTTTGCTTATATTATATCGAAAATGTTCTGATTCTGTCAATTAATTCTTATTTGTAACGATTTTATCTTAAATTTTAACGCTGGCAGTTCTAGGAATAGTTCGATACGAATTGGCTAACTATCAAATTTATCCAAACAATTTTATTAAAAATAGGGCGGCACTAAGCAGTCATTGGTTTAATTTAGTGTCATCTGTTGTCTAAATCTTCAAATAAACTCATTAATTCTTACCACGTTGAAAGAGGGCGTTGAAATTCGGTTCAAAGTCTTATCAACAGAGTTGCCAATCTATATGTATTTATCTATGAAAGAGGTTCAGTAAACATGAAGAAATTGATTTTTTCGTTTGATTTCAAATTTCCTTTTACTTTTTTATATATCGTTTTTTTGAATGCTTTCCCGCAATTTCTTCAGTCAACTAATAAACTTTTTATAAATTTTATACTTACGGGAATTTTATTTGGATATCTATGTCTTATGGCAATCACCTCTTCTCTGTGGCAAGCTGCAAATAAGAAAAAAAAAATTAATAAAACCAAGGAAAAAACAATAAATCTGAGAGGAAAATCCCAGATAAACATGTGGCGTTTTCACACTGTTTGCTTTTAGATCGGGCTGTTACTTATTCTCCAACATATACAGGGTTGGGATATGAAATTTTTTGAAAGATACAGCAGCTGAACAAAATATATCTCAAGTGTAATCTTTTGTTCCTAATATACTTCCGGTTGTAACGGAAAATTCTTCAACTGTTTTAATTTATATTGGACATCCTGTATACAGTTCGGATCGATAAGTACTCGTGTTGGCATTAGGGGGAACTGTAGGTGAAAAATCTATATATCATCTTCCAGCACAGATATAGAAACAATATATCTAACTCTCTCACTAATCGTCTCTGAAAAGTGAGGCATTTAATTGGCTAAACTGACAAAATGGCCGCCGAGTTTTGGTCATAGAGAAATGTTCGAGTGATGATTTAGCTATAGATAAAGAAGGTTTCTATATCTATGTGACTTTACTAAGCTTATCAATCAGATATCTAATGCAGAGAAATGGGTTGAATGAAAAGATTTAATTGTTCGGCCATTATGTTAACTTTTTCAGCGCTTATTTATTCATTTTAATTCTTTTCTACTGTGCAAATAACAAGATACGGTTCGTTCTTTAGTAAAAATTTGTTTTCATAGATGGGATTTGTTAATGAAGGACTTCATAATCAAAATAATAATTTTTATTATAAATGTATACATAAATATTGGAATTACAAATAAAACGGTAGAATGACTTCACCAGTATCTAGGAAATCAATATCAACTTATTGTTCCAAAGTTTCAGAATTATAAATAACCTCTTTTTAGGGCTTCAAATGTTGAATTTCGATCGACTAGGCGCATGACCTCACTTCGAGCGTATGGGTAAGAGTTGTACCATGTATCAATATTAGGTTAAGTTAATTAAGTACATTTCTGCAATACCTTCAAATTTCCCATGTTGCCAGATGTATGGCATCAGTTTGGCAACAGCTTTGTTATTTTAAATGAGACACTCCGTGTTTAATTTAATTGATGAATTATTAGGTGTACAAATAAGTTTCCGCGGTTTTTTATAAAAAATTAGGAATTTATTGTAAAGGAAAAGTACATTACGTTTTATTCAAAGTATTTTCCATCATTTGCCACTACTTTTCCCCATCTTTCTGGCAACATTCGGATACCCCGTCGAAAAAACTCTTCATCTTTTGACGCTATCCACAAATCTACCCAATTTTTGGTGTCTTCATATGATGTGAAGCGCTGCTCAGACAGACCATGTGCCATCGACCGGAACAGATGATAATCAGAAGGGGCTAAGTCTGGTGAATACGGCGGGTGGGGTAAAACTTCCCAGTTGAGTGTTTCCAAGTATGTTTTTTACCGGCGCCGCAACATGTGGACGAGCATTATCGTGTAAAAGAATAATTTTGTCGTGTCTGGAGTAGTAATGGGCGCGTTTTTCCTAAGTGCCCGACTCAATCTCATCAATTGTGTTCGGTAGAGAGCTCCAGTAATGGTTTCGCTTGGTTTCAGCAATTCATAATACACGACACCAAGCTGATCCCACCAAATACACAGCATGAGTTTTTTTCCATGAATATTCGACTGTCGATGTTGATGGTTCGCCGGGCTTAACCCATGACTTTCTCTTCTTTGGATTATCGTAGTGAATCCATTTTTCGTCACCAGTGACTATACGATGCAAAAACTCTTTTTTATTCCTGGCAAGCAGCATTTCACTCATGCATAATCGGCGTTCAACGTCTCTCGGCTTTAGTTCATATGGAACCCAATTTCCTTGTTTTTGAATAATTCCTAACGATTTTAAACCATGTGAAATTGCTTGTTGAGTCACTTGTAGAGTAAGTGCAAGTTCTTTTTGCGTTTGGGACGAACCTTCCTCCAATAGTGCTTCTAATTCCATGTCTTCGTACACTTTCGGCCTTCCACTGCGTTCTTTGTCTTTAACGTCAAACTCACCGTTCTTAAACTTTTGAAACCATTCCTGACAACTTCTCTCACTTAAAGCAGCTTCACCATATGCTTCTAGAAGCAATCGATGCGCCTCAGCTGCAAATGATGCTTATTCGGAATAAAACTTGACATTTTTGCACGAAAAAAATTACGTGATGCTGATACGGAATCACTAGTACTTTAAGGTTATGGTGTTGCCAGATGACTAAACTTGGGATATTTCGTTTTACATCTGACAATTTCTCCATACCCTTCTGGTGGGGCCATCTTTTGACAAACCGCGGAAACTTATTTGTACACCTAATAATTAATTCATTTTACTTACTACTATTTAAAATTAAATTCAAGGGTCACGAAAATGGCTATATTTCGCTCCATATTCGAGAATTAAGTCCGAAATTTTGCATGTCGTTGAATAATGGTTTGATCTGCGCCATTGTTCCGAATCTCAGTTTTATACAGACGGGTAAAAATTCTTTTCAAATTGAACACCCAGTATGGTTTTTCATTTTCAGATTGAGAACAAAACACTCAAAAATTTTTCTTTTAATTTCCCTCTACCTATTTTGTTTGGGTTTTAGGATATCTGTGTTTTTTTAATTTCAGTTTAGTTTTACAAAACCTACTGCAAAATACTTGAAATATTTGTTGTTAGACGTGTAGACTTGAATAATGGTCTTCTGTGGATCGAGTTGAGTCATTGATATGTCGATATACAGGGTGACCACAAGAAATGGAATAAATCTATTGAAGCCAAAATATGCTCGACTGTTATCAAAAACCTTCTACAAGAGATCATTTCAATTGATATTGTCGTTCGAATATTACAGGTGAAAATGTAAATTTTTTATAAAATTTCTACACCCTTTATCTTCACAGCAGGGTCAAATTTGGAAAAATGTTACAGGAAGAAAATGTTTCTGTTGACGTCAAAATTTATGGTTGAAATTAACGCAGTGGTCAAAGACTCACCCGTATACAGGGTGTCTACTATAATAGGTGCCAAACTTCAGTAGGTGATAGTACAAGTCATTTGCAACAAAAAATGTGCTATAACACTTTTTCGAAAAGTTGATGGTTATCAGGTTATTCAACACTTCTTGGTTTTAGTAATTTTTGCTTTCCCCTTTAAAAATAAGAATATCTCTGTTATTCTTACAGCTACATCGAATCTGATCATATCATCAGAAAGAGCAGTAAACACGTTATAAAATAGGTACTAACTAATGTTGAAAAAATGTTTTATACCGGGTGTTGTAAAAGGGTAAATGTGAAAATTGAAAAAAGTGCAAACTTAGTGGTATTTTCTTGTAAGCTGTACCATTGAAAATTGGTGAATAACTAGTTGTTTTTTTCTAGGAAAAACTAGTATATGTAATAGACTTTTAAACGGTATATCAACTTTTCACTTAGCTTTTTGTTTTTCCAACCATATCACTGTTTCATTTCAGAAAAACATAGAAATCAGAAACGCAACATTTATGCTAATCCATTTCAAAACATTGTAGGTTCAAAACAGTCATAAATATTATTAATAGTAACATAAAAACAGCTAGGTTGTAAACAAAGGTTTGAGGAGGAGGCGGGTTGGAGGGTGTGTAGGTGCGTATCTAGCGGCCCACAATATGGCAGAATTTAATCTTGAGCTAAGCAAACTTGACATTTGCATGGGTTCGAAGATATGCAATTAACTTAAATTTGACAAAATTTGTTATTAAGTAAACTTAAGAAAAATATCATTTATTGTATCGAATTAATTCGACTTATACGCATCTACAAAAAAGAATATGACTGTTTTCTCAAGTATTGAATATCGGGATATGCTGTTTATTTACAGGTTCGCTAACGGAAATTCGCGAGCAGCAGTGCGGGAGTAAGCGTAGAGAAGATTCCACTCGGAGTGTTGGTGCCACATTAGGGCTTCACCATTCCACAGTACACAGAGTTTTGATACAAAATAATTTACACCCGTATAATTTAAATAAAGTCCAGAATTTGTTACCTGTGGATGGTGAGATCAGATTAGAATTCTATAGGTAGTACCTAAATAAGTTGAAAGAGTGGGGATATGATCAAATATTATGGACAGATGAGGCACATTCACTAAGAGTGGAATAATAAATTTACGAAATTCCATATATGGAAACGGAAAATCCACATGCGATTGTTATATCTCATAATCAGCATGAATTAAGAGTCCATGTTTGGTTGGGATTCATGAGAGGCCGGCTCTGCGGGCCGGTAATACTTCCCGATCGCCTTAAATCCAATGAATTAACAAATTTACTAAAGTAGTTTACATTCTTGAAAATATTTCCATAGCGAATAGATATGAACTTTATTTCCAACTGGACGGATGCCCTGCCCATAATAGTCGAATTGTGAGGGACTGGATGAATCAATGCTTTGGGAGAAATGGATTGGAAGATATGGTCCCTTGAGATGGCCACCTAGAAGCCTCGATCTTACCCCATTAGAATTTTAAGTTTGGGGCACTTTGAAAGAAAATGTGTAAAAACTCGCGTTAATGATCAAGAAACTAATCAACAGAATTCAGGAATGTTGTGATACAATGCGTCGAAAATGTAATCAACTTTGAAAGGTTGTGTATTCTGTGCGAAAAAGATGTATAAAATGCATTGAGCAAAGCGGTAGGCGATTTAAACAGTGTTTATAGTTTTTAATTGGGTTTTGCAATAACATTGATTTTTACGTTTATTCAGTTTCATACCCTGTATATACAATAGAGAGCACTGAGAAAATATAAATACAAAGAAATTGAGGTATATTCAATCAATCTGAAGTTCAATAAACGCAGATAACTTAGAATCCAAGATATAATCCAGTTAGGTATAGGGAAATGTATAGAAAAATCGAAGAGTGGGTTGTTCTCATTCTGAAATTGAAAAAACATACTGGGTGTATAATTCGAATAAAGTTTTCATAATTCTATGACTTGAAAATTGGTTATTTCTTTTTTGACTACTCTGCTGTATAACTGTCAACTGAAATTCGAAATCGATGGCACAGATCAAACTATTTAGACCAGGGTAGATAATTTTTGAAACAAAAAAAAATTACAGTAGGATTAAACCCATTAGAAAAGGAGGGGAGGGGAACATATGATCAAATTGAAAGGAAAAATAAATTACGGTCGATCCAAGTTCAGGTCGGGAAGTGGGAGGGAGTTTTTAAGGGTAAAAATGGTTTATCTTGATTTCCAGGCAAAATTACAAGTCCTATGGAAAAAGTTAAATGGCAAAGTTGTAGGCAATAAAAAGATCTAACACTTTTGTATTTGCAGATTTTTCACATAACCTCAAAATTTAGGTGAAAAATTAAAAAAACCAAGTTTTTGGTTTTTTATTTATATCTTTTTCAAAAATTTTTTTTTCTACTAAATTTGGTGAAAACTTACCCTATTATGTCCCAAATACACTGTAATTTGTTTGATTAAAAATATTTATTTTTTCGCTTCATTTTAATTTAATATCAAAAAAACACCCTAATTTTCAATCGAAAATTCTGACGTCAAAATATCAGCTTTTTTCAAAAAGTTTGGGGGCTTTTGTTTCTGATGGTGTAAAGAAAAATATACATTACTATAGGAAATATTCTTAGAAAATGCAAAAAATTGAAAAATCCTCAAATTCGAAAATTTTTTTTTATTAGGGTAGTAAAATCTAAAACATGGCTTAAGTAACAGTTCCGGAAAATTTCATCTTTTTGGCGTGAAGGGAAAAGAAATAGCTGAAAATTCAAGACGAAAAACAGTTTTTTGTGAATAACTCAGAAAATATCTACTTTAGGACAAGGGTGTGATGCATACACTCACATTATTTTTTAACGTAGATTCAATATCTGCCATAAAAAAATGGGGTTTTAATTTGAAAAAAATGATTTTTCACGATTTTGTCATCCCTAACTTTGAAAGCGATTTTTTCACCCCCTGTATCATGAATCGCGATTTCGATTTTTAAAGTGGATACATCAATCTTAAATCTTGAAAAATCCCAAAAATGAAAATTTTCCATCCAAAAACCTCGAAGTTGTTCTTGTTTCAGCGGAGCTCTATTTTCGATTTTTTTTCGAATTTTCCCGCTCCGAGAGAATTTTCCAACCAAAACTGAAAAATGTTACATCAAAATAACTTGAAATTTTCTAAGGAATCTATTTCTGCAATAAAAAAATGGTGTTGTAGTTTGAAAAACGGAAGTTGACGTCATTTCCGGAAAAACCGGAGGTGCTCATGCTTTGAAAATATTTTAGATTTCATCAGCATCGTGAAATACTTATAAATGATGAATTTCATGAAAATACGTTCAGTAGTTTCCCGTATAAATATGGGTGACGTTCCTCGTGAAAGACCCTGTATAGGAAAAAACCACATGATGGATCATCGGGCAAGTTTCCTTTATTGTTATCTAACTTTATCCCGAAAATAAAAATGTTCTACCGAGTAGTTTCAGAGATATTGAAAATTGTTATATATACAGGGTAAATCTTTGAGCACTGCGTTAATTTTAAACATAGATTCATGACGTCAAAAGAAACATTTTCTTCCTATAACATTTTTCCAAATTTGGCCCCTTTCAAAAGATATAGGGTGTTGAAATTTCGTAAAAAAACTGCATTTTCACCTGTAATATTCAAACGACAATATCAATTGAAATGATCTCTTGTAGAAGGTTTTTGATAACAGTCGTGCATATTTTGGCGTCAATGATTTATTTCATTTCTTGTGGATTTCTCACTACTACTGTACAGATTGGTTAAATTGCATGAAAAACAACTATCACTTGAACTAAAGGTCCGTATCTTGCACTTCCTAGAATCATTAGTCTTTTTTGCAGATAAAATCATTCGTCATCTTTTTTCCTAAATTCCACCATTTTTGAGATATTTGAAGTTGAAAGGAATTAAATCGATATAATCATCTGATGAAACATGAATGAGTGAATCACTTAGTAGAAGGAAAATAATATTTTTAAACAATTCAGATTCAATAGTGGATGCTGTGGTAATTTTCACTCAAATTAAACTGGATAGTAAATAGTAATATATTTCGTGATTTGGAAAAATAAATCTTTCTTACACAAAAAAAATCCTAACAGTATAAAACTTTTAAAAAGAAAATATAAGCTATGTTAACCATAAATATATAAACATATATCTGAATAAAATGTAAAATATCACACAATCATACATACATAGAACCAGAATAAGCTCACAAAATAGAAATATATATATATAATATATGTAGATGATTCTCGTGGGTTAGCAGTCAAATAAAAAGTAGAAGACTCTTTTATCCTTTACTCGAGCTTTCAAAACAATTTGTTTCTTTTTCAAGAGTGCTGCAAATTATTAAAAATCAATTGGTGAACAGGTTACAGATCTTCAGTACTTACGATAGCGAGATTGATTATGAAATGATGTTCATTAAATCTTAATCTAATTAACATGAATTCAAGACCTTAAATTATGATAGCTCAAAAAATATAATAATGATTGACAATTTTTGGATGTCATTTAAAGACGTGAACATCGAAGTGGAATCTTGAGAGCTAGGCATATGTGATATACAATACAAGCTTTAATTTAGAATCAGATTACTTAGAATAAGAACATATGTTCGGTGTTAAAAGATTTTGTTATTCACTTATATCTAAGTTTGAAACGTTAGTCACATTTCTTGTTTTTCTATAGAAATCAAGTAAGAATACATTGTGCTCAAAGAGTTAATATCCTTCCTAGAGTTCATGGAGTTATCATATTGTGATATTCTCACCATTTCCATAAATGTTCTTTTTTGAAATTAGGTTCTGAATCTAATATTTTTATATTTTCATAATCAGGATGATGATCTTCAGAATTCACATGATTGATAAGAGCACAGGAATTTTTAAGAGTTCTGATATTGCTTTTGTGTAGTGTTATCCTTTGTTGAAGTTTGGTGGAAGTCTGACCTATGTATATTTGATCGCAATCCTTACATGACAACATTAGATTTATTTAAGATCTTATCTCTGTCTTTCAAATTAGTGAATATAGACCTAACTGGTTTTAAGGATTGCGATCAAATATACATAGGTCAGACTTCCACCAAACTTCAACAAAGGATAACACTACACAAAAGCAATATCAGAACTCTTAAAAATTCCTGTGCTCTTACCAATCATGTGAATTCTGAAGATCATCATCCTGATTATGAAAATATAAAAATATTAGATTCAGAACTAATTTCAAAAAAGAACATTTATGGAAATGGTGAGAATATCACAATATGATAACTCCATGAACTCTAGGAAAGATATTAACTCTTTGAGCACAATGTATTCTTACTTGATTTCTATAGAAAAAACAAGAAATGTGACTAACGTTTCAAACTTAGATATAAGTGAATAACAAAATCTTTAACACCGAACATATGTTCTTATTCTAAGTAATCTGATTCCAAATTAAGACTTGTATTGTATATCACATAGGCCTAGCTCTCAAGATTCCACTTCGATGTTCACGTCTTTAAATGACATCCAAAATTGTCAATCATTATTATATTTTTTGAGCTATCATAATTTAAGGTCTTGAATTCATGTTAATTAGATTAAGATTTAATGAACATCATTTCATAATCAATCTCGCTATCGTAAGTACTGAAGATCTGTAACCTGTTCACCAATTGATTTTTAATAATTTGCAGCACTCTTGAAAAAGAAACAAATTGTTTTGAAAGCTCGAGTAAAGGATAAAAGAGTCTTCTACTTTTTATTTGACTGCTAACCCACGAGAATCATCTACATACTTTATATTCAGTCACGAATTTTCTTAAATTAAATTATATAATATATATATATATAAACTAGAAATAGGACTACAGAGGGGTATTTGCCCAATGTGAAAAATTAATATGCTTATAACTTTTTAACCCAGCGGAATATGGAGAAACGGTATGGGTTTCTTTGTCTCTTTTGATCTCAAGAACACGTGGTTAAAATTAACTTACTCTGTATTTGTTATTGGAATGTGACAAATTGTTGCGAACTTTTCAGTATCTTTTTGGGCATTGTTCATGAAGTATAAAGAGGGTGACATGGGTGAAATAACTTTCCTGCGTTTTTATACGAGTTAAAACTACTTGATATCAATATGACACTTACATTCCGTCAATCCTCCCTCAGAGCTTTTCAAATCCTTCTTATATTTAGCTAGCCACTTACTTTTTTCTTTAGCACAAATATCCTTCCTGAGACTGCAAGAATCACAACTTTCTTTTTCGGTAGACATGATGGATTTTATTTGGTACTTCTATCTCGCTGTTACTGGACCTATACTGTTCCAATGGAAACTTCGACAGTTATAATCACCTATCCCTTATCTACCCTTATCTACCTACTGAGCATGTTGCTTCTTTGTGAAAAGATTTGTGTAAATAGTACCGGGGTGGGTTGGACTATGCTACTCAACTCAATACAGACAATAATTGTTTAATTTTTAATTGGTATTTTCATTTTGAACAATGAGTTTATCGTTATATACAGGATGTTTCTGAATGGAAGTGAATGATTTTCAAGCATAAATAAGGGAGGAATCTTTCATGTAACTTTTTGTTCAACAACCTTTTTCCTGGAAGAGCCCTATAACCGAAAAATGTTTCTGCGCTCTTGTTGTAGTTCAGTAAATTAGTTGAATAACGTCCTATCGTTTTGCCCTTAACTGTAATTTTCGAATGACGAGTCGAAAATGGTCTCAGTCGATTGGGTTCGACCCTCGGACTATACAGGGTGTTTTAAAAAAAAAATGTGACCTCCTCTCTAGGATAGATAGAAAACTGAAAAATAATAATCTAATTTCGAACCGAGTAGTCCGATGTTCGGGTTATATCAGGATTTTTTTCTGATTATTTTCTGACGGTTCTGAGACAATCCTCAGGACCATTTTAGGATTTTGCCGTAGTATCGCCTTAGGATGGAGGAGTTAACCCATTTCTTTCGTAATTTGAAATGTTTGGATTTTAACTGCATCCGATAACAGATATAAACAAATCTAAACATAGATGGTTTCAAATCGTGCATAAATTGGTATTAAGTTAAATGATATAAATTAATATTATAAAGGGTTTTCAGGGGCAGGATTCTGAGTTTTCTTTATTTCCTTGAGTTGTCCAATTCAAATTGCAAGAACTAGTACAACTTTATTCATTACAATGATTTACGTTTTCTAAATAATCATTTCGAATTCCTTAACTATTTTTAAGTATGTGAAAAATAGCATTATTGAAAAAAATTTTTTTCAGCTCTCGTCAACAAATCGGCAATATTAAAAATGTGCATTATGATTCATTATTGACATATTCATTAATCTATTTGTTTTTCTTTCAATTTATGGCTTATATGATCAGGATAATTAAATTGAAATTTTCTGCTGTAACCGATTTAAATAGTCCTACGAGTTTGCGCATTTTGCCAAATTCAACTTGTTCGGGTTTTTCTCTGACAAATTTTGGACCAAATCTTCAAATTGGTTCGTTGTTCGGGTTTTTTCAGCACAATCCCAGTACAGTTCCAGTACAGTCAAAATCGGTACCTACTCGAGGGCAGGTATCAGTTCAGGATATTTTGCGGACTACAAATGCTACCAACCCTTAAACAACGATCACTTGAAAACGCAATTTGCGGTAAATTCGTAATTTTACACGAGAAATAAATCAAAATTTCCCTTTACATCAAAGTTTACTACCAATTCCATTAAAAGTTCCTTTTAAATTAACAATTGAAAACCATTATATTCAAAAAGGTAATGTGCGCATGTATCTAGTTATATTTCAAAAATTCAAATTTTTGATGAAAAGAAATGAGAATTGTCACCAAACCCACTCGGATCCAGAGAGTGCACAAAGTACCTCCTCGGCTAGCTCTAGAGCTGAGACTACTTATAAAGGGCGCCACTCTCTTTTATGATAATACAAAGAAAAAAAAAGAGGAAAGTACACTAAAGATCTCAGGGTCGCAAAAGAGAGAAAATAACGAACGCACTCTCAGGATGCCAAACGAGCCCGATCACACAAGCGGGAGGTAGTGGCTGGTAGAAAGAATATAGAGCAATTATTTAATAATACAATGAGCCCAAATGAAATACACAAGGTCCCTCAAACGAGGATATATCTTACAGAAGGTAGATCACTAACTAGTTCTTACTTCACAACCCGAATATTCGATATAATGCTTTATCTCTTACTAAACAAACAGTAATATCACCCCAAGGTATATACATAGAGCCTCGATGGTAATCGTTACAAATAGCTCTTTACTTATATCTAAGCGACCTTCTCGATAGGTCGGGTTTTATGTACTAAACAGTATTCACTGAATTGGGCCTCTTTGATACTAATAAATCTTAACTAAATTCTACAGACTAACCTTCTATAACAGTCTAGGTCGTGGCTTGACTGAAGTACAAAAGGATATAGTTTCTTAACCCATAATTATTCTCACAGTCTCGTAGATGGAAACTGGGCTCAAATATATTCCTGGGCCAACGTAGTACAATTTCTCACAGTAATGCGCCCTGGGTAGACGACAGGTGTGGTATCTTAGATGGCGGAATCTGGTGGAGGTCCCCAAAGACAGCTCCCACGGCAGCTCGACGGTAATTCAAAGACAGCCTAGACAAACAGCTCGAAGACTTCAAAGACAGTTCAGAATCTGCGGTACCTCGCAACGGTACAATAATAATTCCCAATTCGAAGCAGAATGATGCTAAAATACGAACAAAGATCTAAAATACCTCGTGACAAACATAGGTTAACTCACAATCCCACGTCGTTTTTCCAAACAAATACGCCACTCCGCTAAAGCGCAAAAATCTCACCAACGAACAAACCAAACCAACATGATAAGATTTCTCTCAGGGCTTCAGTTAAAATCCTGTTCAGATCCGCAAAATTGCGATTAATTACTCCAGGACATTTCAACCAAATATGCCGGAAGAACGATGTCATTGACAACCTACGTCACATGATGACAGACTAAGACCACCGACAACGGCGTCCATCGAAACGTACGAGATAAGCTGGCAAACTACTGCGACTAACGCCACCAGTTCGGTTTGCAGGTACTAACTGGAGCGGGAATTTTGAAACCGTGACAGAATCCTGTTTATCAATGAAATTCCTAGCGAACTTTTTCTGTTTGAGAGTTTCTACTATAATAGCGCAATTCAAATTACTATTATTATTAAAATTTTCAAAAAATATATAATCCCACCTGATAAATACTGAATAGTGAATCTGTATCAAACAAAACATTTTGATAGATCTAGTTTCTGTGCTTTGTTGCATCACCCATGATGAGTTCTTATTGCTAGATACCAATAATTTGAGAAATCTAACATTCAGTAAGTTATAGAACAAAAAATCTAAAAATTTTATATTGTCTTATCGTTATTGTACTTTTATAGAAGCCCTGAGGATGCATTGAATAAAAATGCGGAAGCTTGGCGTAGAATAAATAGTATTCATTAATTTACCCTCCAAATCTGAGTCGACAAACCCTTATTTTAATTCATAAAATATACCTGAGACTCTTAAAACCTTGCAAATATATATATCAGGTGTACAAATAAGTTTCCGCGGTTTGTCAAAAGATGGCCCCACCAGAAGGTTATGGAGAAATTGTCAGATGTAAAACGTAATATCCCAAGTTTAGTCATCTGGCAACACCATAACCTTAAAGTACTAGTGATTCCGTATCAGCATCACGTAATTTTTTTCGTGCAAAAATGTCAAGTTTTATTCCGAATAAGCATCATTTGCGGGAACTTTTCATTTACTTCTTTAATGTGAAAAAATCTGCAGCTGAGGCGCATCGATTGCTTCTAGAAGCATATGGTGAAGCTGCTTTAAGTGAGAGAAGTTGTCAGGAATGGTTTCAAAAGTTTAAGAACGGTGAGTTTGACGTTAAAGACAAAGAACGCAGTGGAAGGCCGAAAGTGTACGAAGACATGGAATTAGAAGCACTATTGGAGGAAGATTCGTCCCAAACGCAAAAAGAACTTGCACTTACTCTACAAGTGACTCAACAAGCAATTTCACATCGTTTAAAATCGTTAGGAATGATTCAAAAACAAGGAAATTGGGTTCCATATGAACTAAAGCCGAGAGACGTTGAACGTCGATTATGCATGAGTGAAATACTGCTTGCTAGGAATAAAAAAGAGTTTTTGCATCGTATAGTCACTGGTGACGAAAAATGGATTCACTACGATAATCCAAAGAAGAGAAAGTCATGGGTTAAGCCCGGCGAACCATCAACATCGACAGCTAAGCCGAATATTCATGGAAAAAACTCATGCTGTGTATTTGGTGGGATCAGCTTGGTGTCGTGTATTATGAATTGCTGAAACCAAGCGAAACCATTACTGGAGCTCTCTACCGAACACAATTGATGAGATTGAGTCGGGCATTTAAGGAAAAACGCGCCCATTACTACTCCAGACACGACAAAATTATTCTTTTACACGATAATTCTCGTCCACATGTTGCGGCGCCGGTAAAAACATACTTGGAAACACTCAACTGGGAAGTTTTACCCCACCCGCCGTATTCACTAGACTTAGCCCCTTCTGATTATAATCTGTTCCGGTCGATGGCACATGGTCTGTCTGAGCAGCGTTTCACATCATATGAAGACACCAAAATTGGGTAGATTTGTGGATAGCGTCAAAAGATAAGAGTTTTTTCGACGGGGTATCCGAATGTTGCCAGAAAGATGGGGAAAAGTAGTGGCAAATGATGGAAAATACTTTGAATAAAACGTAATGTACTTTTCCTTTACAATAAATTCCTAATTTTGTATAAAAAACCGCGGAAACTTATTTGTACACCTAATATATATATAATAATGTTGTTTTGGGAGAAACTTGTGTTTTTAAAAATTCTACTTTATTTAGAAAACAACCGTACAAGCAATGTACTACGTGAGAAGATCAAATCTATATTTTTAATGCATCATTAGACGTCTCTCCTATTTATAATAGTTTAGAACAATGAGAGCATTGTGGGGCAATGAGAGCATTGTGGAGAGGCGTCGCAAACAACAAATTGACGCGATAACAAATTAATGCGATAAGCAATATGCTGACTGACAAAATACAACATGGTAATATTCATTTCCTAATGGATTAATACATTGTTGCAATAATCAGAATACAGGGTGGATAATATCTAATTATATATATCATTCAAAATGTAAAACCTGATGAAGCCACAGTGTTGGCGAAAGAATTGTTGTAGAAAACAATAAAAATTTGTGGAAATATGAATCTTATTATTTATTACCTTCGGGCAAATCTACAGAGCTTGGGATAAAGTTTGCCACCAAATTTATATCTTTAAAACGAAACGGGCGATGTTTTTGAAATTCGGCAGCTGAGTGTAATGGACCACAATGCATCTGATGAGCATATTTTCATTAATGAGATACTTCTGGTTTAACCGGAAATGACAAAAAAATTTTTATTTAAATGGGAGACCCTGTATATTTCTACAGATTCTGAAAGTGTACCTTGTTTTCGGATCTGTCCATATCGGGTTCCATGTAAAAATTCTCTGTAAAAAGAAGAAGTCTTTTTGTACATTTCAGAAAAAGTTCATTCAAATAAATGAATCGTTTTTAAGAAAGATAATGGGTTAAACCGCAGGAATGCAGAAAATATGGAAACTGGATGGAAGGTACTTGCCGACACGTGTTTCTGCTTATTGGCTTCTTCAGGACAAGGCAACCAAGAAACCTGGATATGGATGGAATTGAATAATAAAATAAAACATAAAATGACAACAGGTGACCACAACAGGAGCGAGCATCCAATTTGTGGCTTCAACCCTAGATACCTCCGGTTTTTTTATTATTCATTTCCATCCATATCCAGGTTTCTTGGTTGCCTTGCCCTGAAGAAGCCAATAAGCAGAAACACGTGTCGGCAAGTACCTTCCATCCAGTTCCCATATTTTCTGCATTCCTGCGGTTTAACCCATTCTTAAATATCTAATTTCACCGCATTATCTTCTCTTTAAATGAATCGTTGTTATTTGTATCAATAGTGAAAAATAAAACGAAATACTTTGTAGTAGATAACTGTTTCTGCTTTTCATGGCGTATTTTTATTAAATCTATAAAAAAAAAGAAATATGGGGCTTTTACTAGTAGAAAAAATTTATTAAAAATAATTAAAAAAAAAATAATTTTAAATGTTCGAAGCGCTTGCCATTCACCTCCTGACAATATGTCAGTCTATTAACAAATTCTTGAGTAACTTGTCTCAAAACTTCTCCATTTATTAATGCACATTCATCAAGAATCCGTTGTCTCAATTTCTGCAAGCATGCTGGTCGATTAAGATAAACATGTGATTTTAGATAACCCCAAAGAAAAAAGTTTAATGGGCTGAAATCTGGAGAACGAGCAGGCTACTCTATACGTCCTCTACGTCCAATCCATCGATTTGGAAAAGTAGCATCTAGAAAATTCCGAACCCGTTTATCATAGTGAGGAGATGCTCCATCTTGTTGAACCAAACGTTCGGTGGTAACTGCCCGTTCTGTTGGAGTGCAGGAATGATTTGATTATTTAGTAAACCTAGATACTTTTCTTCATTAAAGTTCCCGTTTATGAAAAATGGGTCTATTATCCTATTTTGTACAATTCCCATCCAAACATTCAACATTTCTGGTCGCTGGGTTTGTGCTTCATCAATCCAATGAGGATTCCCAGTTGACCAATATCTTGAGTTATGGCGGTTAACCGTTCCATGCAAACAAAAAGTTGCCTCATCAGAAAACACTACATTGAAAGCAAAGAGTTCGTCGTCATTACAGATGTTCATAAGCCGTTCGCAAAATTCGAGCCGTCGATCAAAATCATCCTCTGACAATTCTTGGACTAATCGTACCTTATACGGATAAAAATTTTCCTTTTTTAATATTTTTCCTACGGAACGTCGACTTATGCCGTAGTTCCGCGCCAGATTTTTGGTAGAAGTTTGAGGTGATTCCTCTAAATCAATGGCAATATTTTGCCCCATCGCTTCGTTCGTTACGTCCCTTGGTCTTCCAGATCTTGACAAATCCTTGACCATTCCAGATGCATTAAAACGTTGTTAAGTTCTAGTAACTGTTGATCGTGACATTGGATTTTTTTCGGGATGCATATCATTAAAAATGACACACTTCTTCATGAGTTCTAAGACGATCACTATAACCGATCATCATTAATATTTCAATACGTTCTTTTTCACTCGAATTGACCATTTTCATAAGTATTCACGATATATTTTCACAAACTAAACTTCAAATAACGTGGAGACAGTTACCTACTACAAAATATTTCGTTTTATATATTACTATGGATACGAACAACATCAATTTATTTATTTATCTGAACGTCATTTCCGGTTAAACCGGAAGTATCTCATCAATGAAAATATGCTCATAAAATGCATTGTGGTCCATTACATTCAGCTGCCAAATTACAAAATTTATCTTCCTTTCCGTTTTGAATGTATTAACTTGGTGCCAAACTTTATTCTAACCCTGTATAAGCACTCTGTTCAAAGAACAAGATCGCTAAAAACTACCTGTAAAGTATCATCATTTCAAGATCGTGTCACAAACAGGTATAGGGATAATGAACAATGTTTTTATGGTTCAAATTCCAATTAAGGCCTAAAGCTTGTAAACAAAAGATGATAGTTGAACGCAATAGAAGTTTCTTGACAAAAATAGCTCGAGAAGTTGCCATTTATCTCTTTCTTTGTCGTTTCCAAGGTTTTGTTCAGGTGTCACCAATTTAGTCCAGTAAAGGAAGGACTGAAATCACTTTTTCTCGGAAAGAGCTGCATTTTTGATAAATTGATTGTTATAATGAGAGAAACATATGGTCAAAAATGCAGGTGTTTAAATTTTCAGGAACATTGAAAAATCCTTGAAAATATAGAGAAAAATACGGTTTTTCTGATATTTTCGCGAATTAGAAGGTTTAGTAAGAAAAAGTTTTGAACAAAAGTTGTAGAGCGGAAAATTCTAGTCCAAATTATGTACTTCAACGTTCTCGAAAGTGAATTTGTATACTGATAAACAGCGTATTTCTTTAGTAGCGCAATACCAACGAATTTTAAATTTGGCGCTCGATGAAATGACTACCTAAAGGCTGAACCTTTGTTGAACCAAACATCTGGCAGATATTCGCCAGAGTTGGACTCTACTCGTTTTGTTATTGTATTGCATTTATTACATCGAACCCTAGCATATAATGTTGAGTTGGTTGGAAACGGACAGTTTGGGTAAAACGATGTTCGGTTTTCTAATCTGATATGCTAGCGAAGGCGATATAGATTCTTCAATAGAGGCTAGAAGTAATATGAAAAATATAAAAGTCAAAAAATTGAATTTTAAAAAAAAAAAATTTTGAAATTTGACAAATTCCTAGAAATTGAAATTTTATTAATTCAAAAACTGAAATAGTTTTCAGGCGCAATTATGAACAAATTCCTAGCTGAATTTCCTTAAGATGCATACGATATACGAATAATAATTTACGAAACCCGTCGTGTCGTAGGTTCAAGTCCGGGGCTATAAGTATGCGGCCACCATTCACTGTTGGGTCTAAAATTAACAGTGCTGTGCCTAAGGTGGCGTAAGGACACAGTAACAAAGCCTACACAGAACACACACTGGTTAACCTAACTCGCACAAGCTTTAATTAGCTTCTGGGGTGTACATTGATATATGAATACCTAGGTAAACCAGTATAAACATAAAGTTCATATTAAATTACGAGCACTCACTGTTGTCTAAGCAATGTAGGTGTGTTCCTAACGTTAAAGATCATATCTATCAAAACAATGTGCGTGTGTGCGTTGGAGCAATGCATGACGCTTTTAACCAAGAGTTGCATCGAGAAAAACTGTATGATCTCAACGCTTTGAAAGAATTAATTCAAACAAATCTTCCACTGTTAAATGAACAACAGCAGTATGTATTTGAAACTCTTAAGAAAGTAACAAATGATGAAACTGGAGGGATTTACTTCTTAGATGCACCTGGTGGTACAGGAAAAACTTTTTTGATTTCATTAATATTAGCAACAATTCGCTCACAAAATGAAATTGCACTTGCACTCGCTTCGTCGGGAGTCGCAGCAACTTTGCTTGAAGGTGGTCGAACAGTCCATTCAGCACTAAAATTGCCATTAAATATGCAAAGCAATGAAACTCCAACCTGCAACGTTTCGAAGAACTCTGCAATGGCAAAAGTTTTGCAGCAATGTAAATTGATTGTTTGGGATGAATGCACTATGGCACATAAAAAATCTTTGGAGGCTTTAGACAAAACCTTAAAAGATCTACGGAGCAATAATAACCGATTTGGTAGTGCAATGATTTTATTAGGAGATTATCGTCAAACATTGCCAGTGATTCCACGATCAACGCCAGCTGATGAACTCAATGCATGTCTAAAGTCCTCCAATTTGTGGAAACATGTCAAAGTACTTCATTTAAGCAAGAATATGCGTGTCGAGTTGCAAAATGACCAATCTGGAAACATATTCTTTAAACAACTCATTGACATTGGTAATGGCAAATTTCCTATAGACATGTCGACTGGCTGCATTCACTTTCCTCAAAGTTTTTGTCAGTTAACTCAATCAAAAGATGAACTTATTCAGGTGTTTCCAGATGTTTCTCAAAATTACAGAAACCATGATTGGTTTAGCGAACGTGCTCTACTGGCTGCAAAAAACATAGATGTAAATGAATTAAATTTCAAAATTCAAGAACAAATTACAGGCGAATTGAGGATATATAAATCAGTTGATTCGGCTACTAATCAAGATGATGTAGTCAACTATCCACCGGAATTTTTAAACTCGCTGGGTTTGCCAGGATTGCCACATCACAATCTTCAATTAAAGGTTGGATCGGTGGTTATAATGTTGCGAAATATCAACCAACCGCGTCTTTGCAACGGTACACGGTTAGCGATAAAAAAATTACTAAACAATGTGATAGAAGCAACTATACTCAAAGGAAAGTATAAAGGAGAAGATGTTCTCATACCGCGCATCCCAATGATTCCGACTGATGTGCCATTTGAGTTTAAACGACTACAGTTTCCAGTGCGGCTTGCTTTTGCTATGACTATAAACAAGTCTCAGGGGCAATCATTAAGTGTTTGTTGTATTAATCTAGAAAACCCATGTTTCTCACATGGTCGATTGTATGTTGCCTGTTCCCGTGTTGGAAAACCATCAGATTTGTATATCTATGCGCCAGGTAATCAAACAAATACATCGTATACCACAAAGCACTACAATGATAATAATAATAATTATGATTCACATGATTAACAATAAAGCGATTACTTATTTTTTAATCCTTATATATGTTTTATTACATTATTTTTTATTCACAACGCCCTATCACCAGGGTGACGGTTCTGTTCAGGAGAATTTTTTAAAATACGTATAGGGACAAAAACTGCCACATTACAAATCTTTTTGACAGGACGAAGTCTGTCGGGTCAGCTAGTTTAGAATATAATTTAGGTATGTTTCTGATAGTAAAATAATAGTAATAATAATAAATAAGAAGGAAATTTATTCAGAGTAATGGGACAAAAGAGTTTAATTAAAAAACTGTAGTAATAATTCGAAGAGCAATAGCATTAATGAATAATAATTAAAGTTTCTGCATCGAATAATAGCAGGATAACTTGTTTTTTCATTTTTACTAATAATTCTTCAATTAAATGCATCATCTCCCTCAGCGTCATCTGGATCCCATTCGTCTTCATCGACATCAGAGTTCATTTGAATTTCTGAAACTAATAAAACTAGGGTGTGAATGAATTTGATTCAATAATTCCTGTGGAGCTACTGCTTTAATCATCATTTTAGGAAGTAGCATACAATGTGATCTATGCTAACCCCAATGTTCAGGTTTCAACGACGGTCGTTCTAGCCAAACCTGAATTTGATAATAAACTCGTCTGGTGTGTTCAATCAATGCTAACTCTGTTGCAGGAAGCATTACTAGGGGTGATGTTTTCCTGGTTCCTAAAACTGGGGTTGTGAATATTTTATATCTCAGTTCACCGATGCTCAAATACTTGTGTTGTACAGAGATCTCACAATTTTTTCCGCAATAGGATAAAGCTCTTTCATCTTCTTGATAGAAAATCTGCACTGATTCCTGAAGATCGGGATTTCTCTGTAGTAAACGTATTATTTTATTCTTTCCTTGAGTGTACATAGCACTAGAAGAATCACATCCAGCAAATGTATGGGCGAATAAAATAAATGGATTCAATTCACGGTCCTGATATGTTGAATACAAAGCAATTCCTTTCGATCCTGGAACAACTTAGAGGAAAAATATATTGCTGTGATCTGGTGTAAGAGATCTACGTCACTGGCAACCACAGCAACCAATTCTGGAATGTTCTCTTTCAGAGAGATTGCTGCCATTACTATATCTACGTCATTTACATCTTCTTTTATGTAAATGTATATTTATTCCCAATATTTGACAAAATTTTTTTTGGTTCATTGTAACTATTTTGTCTTCATCAATTTGTACATAGGGGCAACAACTTTTTCTTTTCGGCGGAATTGTTCATACGATTTTATTCCGATGATTTCATCCGAATAACAGCTAAATACAATTTTACAATTCTGTCCCAATTTTTTCAATATGAACGATCTATATATTTCTAATACATCTACGAATCTTTTACCAGAAATATGAATTTTATTCTGGCTATCGCATAAATTTTTAACTTCAAATTTTGATGACAAAGTCATATGCCATAAATTTTTTCCAACGATTGCTTCCATTCCTTTGCGTCCTTGAAATGCCATATGACAGTTAATATGGTCGCGACAAATAACACCTGTAGAAAGAGTCATCAGACAATCTCTTTTCTCAAAATTTAGCCAGAATATAATTTTTTCTATGTCTTCTTTATCTCTCTTCATACGACTTTCAGATAAATCCACGTGCTGTTCACTATTCGCTGTTCTCAAATCAGCCTATTCCTCCAAATATTCCATGACGTCAAATGCCGATGGCATCCCCAGAAAGTAACGCGCAACAACACTGGGTGTGACTGCTCTACCATGCCTTAAATCGGTACCGAAAAATCTATTTAGTGTTTGTTCTATACACATATCACTCCAGACACCACTCCAAGCTTTGTCTGTCCTACGAATAGTGAAATATCCTTCTTTTATGAATCTGTCGAATTCTAATGGATCCATCGTTGTTTCCAAATGCACCATATCCTGTAAGTACCATTGAGCACTTTTGTGCTAACATTTTCATGACACTGCTTAAGTGCAAATCTCAATCTCCAATACATTCTGCTTCGACAAACTGGAGTAAAATAATCACGATCTTCAAATATTGAAGTGTTTCCTCGAATTTCCGAGTTGAACATACTATCATTG
The DNA here is from genome assembly GCA_030674115.1 of Micraspis discolor. NCBI lineage: Eukaryota > Metazoa > Arthropoda > Insecta > Coleoptera > Coccinellidae > Micraspis > Micraspis discolor. Next base: position 144,677 of record JARTUT010000444.1, on the reverse strand, counting down.
GGTCAATATTACAGTCGCCCAAAGTAGGAAAATTTTCCTTCCATTTTTCGAACATCATTTTCACTTGTTTCTCAATTTCATCAGTCACAGTTGTATTTCTTGTTTTCAAAATATGAATTACTATAGCAGTGAAAGTTAATATGTGAGCACGTTAAGCTCTGCTGAAAGCCCTTCAGACATTTTCTTCACTGATTGTGCAGCGTATGAAGTTGCCCAAAGATCTTTCAAACCACTCCCATCCATGATAAAGCTAATAGCGCCCATATATGACATCAATAAATGGAACCCTCCTAATCTCACAGCAATATTCCCAAATTCAGGATTGTCCGACTGCACAATGATAGAGTTAGCTTTGAAATAAAGAGGCTGATCGAATGTTACAAAAGTTGTTCTACTTTTATTTCTCTTCGTTTCTTCAACTGCATAGAGCAAAGTTGTCTGATATATGGTTAAACTGGATGGTGGTGCATTAATGAATGGGAGACAATTAACATGCGACTTCATAATATATGTAACGTCTCGTGATAAAATTTCATGAAAACCCTTCCATGTTGGAATATTTTATATTTCGAGAGATTTCGAACATAAATACGCAACATATGATTTTGGAACTTCAGGTTGTCCTTTTTTTATGAAGTTATGATTTATCAACGAATTCTACACTCTTCAATTCATCAGGATTCGTGTAACTGAATGGTATCAATTATATCTGCTTTTGTGAAGCTAAAATAGAAGCAGGTGGCATTTCCATCAGCCTTTTGGAACCTCCTTCATATTCAACATCATATTCTGGTGTAATGTCTTTAATACCCCCAAACAGTAAAATGTTTCATGACCATCCGACATACTTACATTTTGATCTGTGTTATCAAAAACGAATTTAATGAAAAAGTTTGGATGCGTTAATTTTGCAGGTTACATAATAACGGAAGCTTCATATAATTGAATATTGTGGTATGAAGCCGATACTCCTACTTTACTCATCATGTCAATTTTCAAACGAGAACCTGTTTTTCTGCAGACATAAGTTCCTACAGCTAACAGAAATTTGGAAATGAATATTCTTGAACGAACAATGGAAATTATGGAATGTGCTATTGTATCACGTTTCACATCTTTCCTTGCGCTACATTTTGAATCTAGTAAATGGAATAGGAGAGTTTTCACACTTTCCGGAATTTCAGATATAGTGCTATCCAAGAATTTACTTGAGAGGGGATAAATTTCATAGTTATAATCTTGTTTTTTTTTATATTAGCTACAACGATTTGACCAGCTATCCGTAAAATTAAATTTTTGTGATAATTACTGAGAGAATCGGGATTAAAAGCCAATCTTTACTAAGCTCCATTATATTGGGAGATTTGTAAAAGAAAACCGGTTGCTTCCCACGATGTTGTTCGATGATAATGACATTACTATATTTCTCTTTAAATTTTTTTATGAAAGTATTATTGTTGAGAAAGTTTTCCCCCCATAACTAACTATATAATAATTTGTGTTTGTTGGTATTCAAAATCTCGTCAACGAGTTATTTGAGAAAATGAAATTTTGGTGGGGCAATTATTCATTTCAATGCGTCACTGAAATACCGATTTCAAACTAATGAGTTTAAACCCAATAATTACATGTTATTGATATCCCAAGCGAGCTGTTACTCATTCTAATAGACCAAGAATTTCAAATTACACTCTCCAGACAACTTGTGCTGAATCCTACCCTGTTCTAGAACTTCAGATGTCTAGGACCGCTCGGTTTTGCACTAGGCGCCAAATTTCGAATTCACTGTTATCGCCGCATTAGGGAAATAAAACCTTAATAATCAGTATACAAAATCACTTTCGAGAACGGTAAAATACATAATTTGGACTAAAATTTTCCGCTCTACAACTTTGGTTCTAAACTTTGTCTTCCTTCTCACGTGCGAAAATATCAGAAAACCCGTATTTTTTTCTCTTTTTTCAAAAATTTTTTAATGTTCCTGAAAATTTTAACACCTGCATTTTTGACCATATGTTTCTCTCATTATAACAATCAACATATCAAAAAAGCAGCTCTTTCCGAGAAAAAGTGATTTCAGCCCTTCCTTTACTGGACTAAATTTCGCCAACCCTGAAAAGTAGTCAGCTGATCCTGAAAATCCACCCATAGAATTTCCAAGGTCATTTGTGTTGTGAGACGATGGGATATCAGCTGTTCATCTATTTTGCCTGCTCTCACAATTGCCCAGCCAATTCATATTGTGACGAGCTCTTACCCCATCAGTGTTGCTAGTTTTCTAGTAATTTCTTGAATTTGCAGTAAAAGTGCAGTAATGCAGTTTCATGAGGATTTTTGCCAGGATTTGCTTGTTTATGTGGGGGTTTTGAGAGTATTTGCTAGTATTTTTTTTTCAAATTACACTTCTCGAATGAAATTTCTCTTGTGATGCATCTCTGCCATACAAATACATTGATACCGTTCTTATTCTCGAAGAATTAATACTTCCGGAGATGTGATCTTTCGAAGTATAAATAATCAACCAAAAACATTGAATAAAAAAATAGCCAAATCTCGATGGAGTCCATCACTAAAAAGTAATGAAATCTAGACAAAAGTCGTCCAAGTTTAAGGCTCCTTACTGCGATTTATTTATTTTTGGCGCTCTTGTTCACCCGAACAGAGTGCCTATCATCTTGCCCAAATGTCTGTAATTTTGGAATATCGAGCCGATAATGGTTTCAATCGATTGGGTTCGACTCTCTGATGAAGAATCTGTGGCGAAAGTTGAGTCTGTCCGGCCGGCTGTATCCTCTCTAGTATCCAAACGAGATCAGCTAGAGTTTTCATATTTTCAGAATAGGTTAATTGTCCAAATATCTCGGTCAAGTTGGTTATTGGGCCAAATCTGTTGGATGGTTCAGTAGTTATTAGCATCTGAAATTTTGTTTCCTCAATAACTACTAGAATATTGTAGCATTCTTTGGTTTAAATTACCAGAATACTTACAAAAATTTATAGTGCCCTCCTTTCTCGTTAAGGAGAACACTTGCCCCAGCTCAGTCGGGTTGGGGGTGGATTCTTTTCTTGAGTGGCTAGGTATAATAAACAAATAAGCACGAAATATGCAAACAGGCAATGCCTTATATTATCTCACCAGGATAACAAAATAATAACTAGAGTGAACAAATCACGATAGAAAAACGTAATGTGTAAAAGTATGGCCTACGGAGTTCGAGACCCAGATATATTACAATTATAAATTAATTAAATCGTATGAATATGCGATGGCAACTTCATCATAATCATTGTCCATTCAATCATAAATAATGAGAGAAATATAATAGCGCCTTTTCAGTGTTCACAAGGATCAAAGTTACAATATTTTGAGATAAACAATAAATGGGTTGATACTCAGCCTGGGGTAGAATGTTGCTGTGATTTGGTCTTAAACTCCTGGCAAGAGTAAAGTTGCTCCAAAGTTGAAAGGAGAAGATGGCATGGAAGAGACCAGCAAAGAAGATGGTTCCCTTGACGGTAAAGCCTATTAAGTTAATATAAAAAAATCAATTCGTGATGATACGGAATTGAAATACTGACCTCGGTTGTTGTGTGGCTTTTTTGTATTTAATGTTCGATTGCTCTTATCCCGGATTCCGGAAAATTATTATCAATCCAGATAATAAAATTTCAAGCACCTTGCAGGTAAATGTTATATCCCAAAATTTTGGATTACAATTTGTGGAAACTTCAATATCAAAAAAATAATAATACAAATTTACAAATTGCTTTCTTCATTCGCCTACGCATTAACTCGTACTGAAAATATCATATGTCTTTAATTTCCGATATAAACGCCGGTACATATTTCTTAGATGCGCCGTCTGTCGATTCCGTGATTTCCACATCGGGATGATGGAATGAAATCGGGTGTACAGTACATACACAGGGCATACACAAAAATTAAACTGCAACAATATCCATCCGATAAAGTTGATACTTGAAATATTGTTGAGGAGGCTGCAACAGAACGGATCGCAAAATTTCGCAGAAAACGTCCCTCTGGAAAATTTTCAAAAATTCCCAAAAAAAATTTTTCAATACTCATATCTCATAAGATATTTTTCGGATTTGAATAAAAATTCGTGAATATATGGAGGTGATCGATATCTTACTTATCTTCATATTTCATTGTTGTAGCTCTTTTCCATCTAGAGATATGATCATTTTTTTTATTTACTCAAGAGAAAAGAGAAATTACTTGAAGTCTTTGTGATTTTCTCTGAACGATGGCTATCATAGATCGATATTCGATTGACAAATGCCGGGCTCATTAATCAGTGTCAGTTGGCGTAATATTAATCAAAATTTTTCATAACGGGGAATCATAGAGATAGAATTCAATCTCGGTGGCTGAAATACGTTGTCAAAATTCAGAAAAGCACTGACGTAAGTTTTTAGGGGAAGGGAATTATAGCTTCGAACAAAACTTGGGGAAAATTATGAGTAGTTATTTTTAATTTGAGATATAGGTCTGTTCATTCATTAGGCGTTCATATTTGCATCACATTGTCCCATAGAACGAGAAAAGACTATTGTTCACCTGATCAGAGTGCTTATAGATTTGTTATGGTTTGAATATTTACTCGCAAGTAGCTCAACAAAAGCGCCAAAGCAATCTGACCTCACGTCAGTATTTTATAAATTTTTATACTTAATGAACATGTTCTGACATCCATCAAGATTGAAAGTTCTCGAGAAAATTCTTTATTCATTTCATATTCTGAGGTTTTTTAGATATAGAATGTACGAAACCATTGGTCTGCTATCTCAATTTCGTAAGTTTCGTTTCATCATTTTGTAGTTTTCCAGATGTATTATCAAATGTTCATGTATTTCCAGTTTTCCTGATTAAGATATAAAATATAATATGGAAAGCTCGAGTAGGAAAAAAGAGTTTTTACTAATTTTCACTCATATTTATAAATCCAGCAAATATTTATCATCTTATCAAACATACAGGGTGAGTCTTTTACCACTGCGTTAATTTTAACCACAGGTTCTTGAGATCAAAAGAAACATGTTTTCCATATTCAGCTGTGTTAAAAAGTTATAAGCACTTTAAGTTTTCACATTGGGCAAATACCCCTCTGTAGTCCAGTTTAGTTGAAAATGAAAATTACCTTTAGTCCGGTCAAGTTAGACCAAATAACAGAGGTGAGGTTACCAAAATTCGCATAGAGCTGAAAATTGGTAGAGATGGTCAGGATACCATTAGAAAGAAAGGGTGAAAAGTTCCAAAAAATCCCATTGTTTCTAAAAAAGTTATTCAAGGTCAAAGGTCGCGAAAATGGGTTTTTCGCTTTTTTCAGCCAATCGGTGAGTTTTATCATAAAAATAGCTCAGACATAAATTGTAGATCGTGCAATTATCTACAAAAATTGTCTTCATACTTTTTTTCGGGAGAGTCGCCGTTTCCGAGATATGACCGAAGAAAGTTGTATGCTCCATAAAATGCACACGTTTCCACGTCACCTTTGAGGGAGTGTACTTGACGCGTTTTTTTAACGTGGTTTCCCCGTTAGGCCTATTCCACGAACCGATATGTACTAATAAATAATAAAAAAAATTGTCGTTAGTTGTAAAGAATGTGATAAAATTATTGGTCCGAATTATAATCATTTATTACATCTGTTTCTTCTTGTTCTCCGTCTTCTAATTCGAGCTGAGTGTAAATAAACTCGTCCAAAAGCGATGGACCGGATGTCTCGTCGTTTATATGAAATGAGTCCTCTTCTAATGGAGATTCGGCATTAGAACAATGCTGGCCTTGACAACTTGTACAGGCTAAGGAACAAAACAACCCAACTTTTTGCAGCCACATTTTCATTACATCCTTTTTTACAATTGCAAAAAATGGTGTTGAGGAGTTTTTCCGGTGCAGGTGGAAGTAAAGTTTGGACAGGTTTTAATGCATTATCAATCAACATCCAACCCCAGTCTTTTGGGTCTAATTGATTACCAAGCCACACTTGAACTTGATAATATACCCGAAGAAGATGTTGTGCAGAAGCCGAGGTTGGAGGAAGAGAAGCCAATTGCACTTGCTTTTTGTTACGAGTATTTTTGACAAAAGACACGTAACGGAACTTATCAATGCAGGTAATTTTTTTGGAGCTCCGTACATGGCAAGAAGAAAGCGAATTCCATGAATAATTATGTCTTTTGGAGTAGACTTATTATTTTTAAAAACTTCGGCACAATCAAGTAAATCTTGTTTCTCAAACATTTTAAAAACAGACGTCAAGGTTGCACTGGCGTAGAAGGCAATGGACTTAGTTTCTTTTGAGTTAATATTGATTTTTTTTAAGTTAATATACCGAAAGAAAAAGAATTCAACTCGCATTACGTCGCCAGTGACGAATGAACGTGGCGTACTTATGCATTTTATGGAGCATACAACTTTCTACGCTCATATCTCGGAAACGGCGACTCTCCCGAAAAAAAGTATGAAGACAATTTTTGTAGATAATTGCACGATCTACAATTTATGTCTGAGCTATTTTTAATATGAAACTCACCGATTGGCTGAAAAAAGCGAAAAACCCATTTTCGCGACCTTTGACCTTGAATAACTTTTTTAGCAACAATGGGATTTTTGGGGATTTTTCACCCTTTCTTTCTAATGGTATCCTGACCATCTCTACCAATTTTCAGCTCTATGCGAATTTTGGTAACCTGGTATGTATACTTTGACCGGACTACTTCCACAGCATCCACTGAATCTATCTGAATTGTTTTAAAACATTATTTTCCCTCTAAGAAATGATTGACTCACTCATGTATCATCAGATGATTATATCGATTTAATTCCTTTCAACTTCGAATATCTCAAATATGGTACAATTTAGGAAGAAAGATGACGTATGATTTTATCTACAAAAAAGACTAATGATTCCAGGAAGTACAAGATAAGGACCTTTAGTTCAAGTGATATTTGTTTTTCATGCAATTTAACAAATCTGTACAGTTATAGTAGAAACCCACAAGAAATGGAATAAATCTATTGAAGCCAAAATATGCATGACTGTTATCAAAAACCTTCTACAAGAGATCATTTCAATTGATATTCCCGTTCGAATATTACAGGTGAAAATGCAATTTTTTTTATGAAATTTCAACACCCTATATCTTTTGAACGAGGCCAAATTTGGAAAAATGTTGTGAGGATCTTTAGAACAATGCGAATAAAATGCCTGTAATCCGTTGCAGGCTCTTTAGTTTTTCGCCAATTCCGACTGGCAACACTGTACCTACCCTAGAGCATGGGGCTGCTCAGTAAGTCAAAAGTGATGGTGTAGGTAATTCATAGGTAGTTGGTTATTGCAGTTCTTGTGAATTTTGCTTTATCAGTTCATAAAATGTGCCATTAAAAATTTGTTCACACCCCATTTCTGTTTTTTAAAATAACAACAGTTTACTTTTTTAAATAGGTAAGTTCTAAATATTATGAGTGAAAAACTATTATGTGAACACAAGAAAGCTAAACTCGAACGATACAATGTTAAAATGCAGAAAGGCACTGAGCTAGAGGCTTTTACGAGCTTATTCTGAAGTCTTTTACCGGACTCTGAAACAGTGTGATAATAAAAGAAATCGCCACAATGAATGTGAAAGAATCAACACACCTATGTCTTGAATGAAACATAACCACTGCTTTGCTCTAGTTATATTTGAGGCTCAAATACCCTTCTCTTAATTAGGGGTGAAATTATACTTGAAACAGTATAGATATTTAATCGGTATCGACCGGAAAGTATCGATGTTTACTTTTATCGAATGGTATCGATTAATTTTTGATAGTTAATCTTTCGTATTTATTATCCTTATTCATATAAAAATATGTAAAAATAGGTTCGATCGATATTTAATAGTAAAATTTGGGAAAAAAATGAAATAAACATGAATATTTCAGATATACCGGTTTGAAATGAGCGTTTTTTAAAATAAAACATTAATTACACAGGCCTACAAAAAAAAAAAATTCTGGTGCCTAGAATTTTTGATTTAATTTTAACTATATTTTTATGGCTGAATCTAAATATGATAGCAGTTATTCTGTATCAGCTCTAGATTTTTAGATAAATTCACTTATCTAACCATGCTTTTTACTATTTAATACTTTTAAGTATGAGTGTTGTAAAATTTATACAAGAGATAGATTCTTGTATATTTTCCTTATTGTCAGTCTTCATTCGTAACAAATTGAATTTAAAATAATAATATTTATTATAATTATTATTTTAATTCATTTATTACAAATAGAAGACTAAAAATATGAGATATTAATTGATTGATTGACAAACAGTTAACAAGTGGGATTTTATCCTATTTAGTGTCATCCAGTTAGTTCCATGGAAATCCGATATATGGAGCTGTCCAGTCTGACGTGAACTTCAACTGCAGTTGAGAGTTAAGGTTAGTTTGTGAATTCCCGCGGTGCAGATAGATAGAACTTAGAGTCATTTGAAATTTCTCTTAAGTAACGAGTTGTTGAAAAGTAAATCTAAAAAGTAGATTGTTAATGTGAATTGTTGTATTTGTGTTGTTGAATAGAAAGGAATTCAAGAGAAGAAGCTGTGTACACCATCCTGATATTTTTTGCTACATATGCGGAGAATACACGTTCTTGGAAAACAAAAAGACTATTAGTGACTTCGTAGAGAGGGCTTATCTTGGATATTTTGGTGTTAAGCTTGGTGATCAGGATAAAACATAAGCACCACATATTGTCTGTAAAACAAGGGAGAAAGATCTGCTACCTTTTTACTCTGAAGAACAAAATCTTGTATTTTGCCATGCTATTAGAGAACTCCTGATAAAAATGGGTCAGGTTGAATCCCATATTTTTATTGGATTTTAAAACAAATATATTTGAAATGACCATTATTTTAATCTGCTGAAGATTGTCACAATTTCAATAAAAAAATATCATAATCAATTTACAAAAATTTCAATATCGAGGGAAAGAATAAACGAACCAACACAAATTATGCAACAATTACTCATGAAATTAAGAAAAATACATTAAAAGAATAAATTAAAATATTAGTGACAAATATATCAATTTAAGCATGAAATGCATTAGGTTTATACAGAAATAATTTCTTAAAGTCTATTTTCTTTTAGATACTTTTTCGGATGCCATCTTCATTATTGGATCATAAGATCTTATTGTTTTTTTTCCCGATAAAATTTTATTAATATTTCTGTCATAAAAGTACAGAATTAATTTCATGGCAAAATCAATAAACTTATTAACTGAAATTCCATGAATTTGGCGTTTCAACGGTAAATCTCATATGCCCGTTGAAGTATTCTAGGAATCTTCTGATAAACGATTTTTATGAAACCCACTATTAGTGGAATACCCAAAACTATAATCAATGACCATGAGCAGTTCACTTATATATAAATACCTTGTTGCCTCAAAGTTTCTTCAGGAGGAAGGTAGAAAAAATATGTCATCATTATGAGGGCAGCTTACATAATCTGAAAGATTATTGAAATTACAAAAATGATAATCATAGGGTGTAGAATGAATTACTTGGCAAATTAAGTGTTGGTAGAGCAAATCTTTTCAGCTTTCCATGTGGGTCTATACAATCCATATGAAAATGCTTTATGCAAATAACGCTTTTGGATGAATGAAGAAATGGATTTCCAATTCTTTCCAACCAAACATTTTTAACACCCTCAACTTGTGTAATGAAAAATCTAGAAAGAAAACAGTGTTAGAAACTGTCCCAAATTTTTACTAATCAGAAATTACTACACGAATATGAAATTGCTACAGAATATATTAATTCGCAGTACATTTTTAGTTAGTTATAAGTTAATCCAAAACCACTACTTATATGAATGCAACACATACCTTTTGACATTACTATCACTGTAGCAATTGGGAACACAGCAAGAATAAACCAATTCAAATAAATTGTATTGAATAAGTTGAAAATGAATACATCTCTAGCTGAATAACACTACTTTTTGAATAAAAAAATAAGTAGTCTATGTTTGGAATAGACCTAGAACACGACATGGGAGAAAAAAATGGCGTTGGCAGATAACATGAAAGTTCATGCTCGTCAAAGAATAGTTTCTTATTCGTCATAAAGTCCATCAAGACCGAGATCCGATAAAATCCGTTTTTACCGATCATTAGGTACTGAGAATTCCTAATTTACCGATACGAGCTTTGGGAATAACTAAAGATGTCTCTGCCGTTCGTTGAAGAAAAACGTGACCACCTTTGTAGTGAGCCAGTTCCCACCCCCTGCGAATTTAAAATTTCTGTTGGGTAATTGACAACTTCATCTTCATTAGTAATGGAATCAACTGATTTGTAATTCTTTAATTCGCCAGCTATTTTTTCTCGAATCTGAAAATTCATTTCATACACATCAACATTTTTTGCGGCCAATATAATACGTTCGCATAGCCAAACGTGATATACGTAATTTTCAGCAATGTTTGGGAATACCATCTTCCGTTTTCATGTTATGTCGTGAAAACGAAAAACTGATTTCATTTTTATATACATATAAAGAATATAAAAAAGATGGTAAATGGCATCTTCTTCAATTTCTACTTGATTCGGTGAATGACAAAAATTTCTTGGCGCATGAGGTGATCGAACCCGCGACCTTCGAGTTATTAGCACGGCCTTCTAACCAACTGAGCTAATGGACCATTTGATCTACAGCTAATTTCAAGTTTATATCAGTGAAAGCAATGACGATTAAACAATTAAAATGTAATTTTTTAATTTTCCGAGAGATTTTCTTAATATTTTTTTCCGTAACAACCATGTTCGGCGTATTAGAAAGCCACAAAAAAAAACCCATCCAAATCGGTCAAGCCGTTTTCATGTTATGCCGTGACAATGAGAAACGGGTTTCATTTTTATATATAAAGATGACTATTTCTCAGTTAGTCACTTCTAATATCCTCATTGAAATTTAGTGGCAATGAAAATTTAGGAACGAGTAATAAATCTATAATGGAAAAATTTATTATCACATATCAAAGAAGTAAAACAGCATTTTGATATTGTTGTGTTCTATCCCCTCTTTAGTCAAATTAATAAGTCTTTAGGTCAATAAATATGTTTAAATAATTAAGTGATAGATTGAAACGAGCAGGTATAACTCAACATAACACAATAATGATTATCTTAATTATTAAAAATTCACACATGAAGCAGACGGGGTTTGAAACTTTCTATTGTTCCATTTAGTTTGGGTATTGTTCATAAATCACTGTTTAGTAATAATTTCTACTCTAATGATATAGCAATCACAATTTAATTAATACAATCATGAGGGTATCAAAGTTATAGTAAATCAGTACAATAATAAAACTATAATTTCACAATGGAATTCATCGAAAAAACTTACAAATAGATTAATACGAATATTTCAGTTAGTTATTTTATTTTTATCAGATTTTCTTGTTCATTGTTTGTATTCGTTTTTTTTCCGGGTTGGTACCACCGAAGATTTCTTGGGATGCGTAAGTTACGTATAAAAATCCATCATTCTGTGCGTATTCACAGTATACTTCAGCTATAGTTGTTGATAGGCTGATCATGGATTTTTCATTGACGAGAAGATACAGCGCTCTATTTGGATGAAGCTCCATTTGATTCCTGTGGAATCAAATTATCATAATTTTTTTTTGTAATTGATGGAAAGAAGAGTCTGTATCATCACACTGTTTCAATATGCTCTAGTTGTTCTCTTTGAAAAATTTAATGTTATTCATTATTTTTAATTTGATAACATTATTGAATATCTGCATTAATACCTACCTAAGAAGCGTTTGAAACTGGGACATTGTAACTTCTTGCGGAACCAAATATTTAGGTTTGTCTAACTCCGGTAAATATTTCTCTTTTGACCATCTTTTTATTATTACCTGTAAAATTTTGTGGATTAATATCAGGTATATCGGTAAATCGGTGAAAATAAAACACTAATTACACTGGTCATCAGTGGTTTTGTGCCGAAGATTTTGGAGGTGATTTCATATGAATTTGATGCCCTGAATTCAAATATGCTATCAGTTTTTGCCTGTCAGCTCGAATTTTTAAGATATCAACATTTTTGTGAATTATACATTAAAAGAAAAACCATGGTTTAAAGAAACAAATTAATAAAGGAATTTTTATTATATTACACAGATATTACAGATATTATTCATTATATGCTATCTCATTGACTAATTCAACATAGATTTCAGCTTTGTGCTTACCCAGAAAATTTTGGACAACTGAAACAAATGAATTCCAGGCATTTTGTTCAATCTAAATCATTGAATTTATGAAGTCAGGGTCTTTAATCAGCTGTCTTATCCGTGGGCCATCAAATATTCCTTCTTTACTTTACAAAGCATGATCCATTCTCATTAAGAGCCTTTACAAACTGCTTCACTAGACCCAGCTTGATATGCAGGGGTGGAAACATGATTTTCTCTCGCGGAACTAAAGGATCATTGATGATTATTATTATTATTACAGTTTGAGAAGAGTTGAGAAATAAATTCTATAAATTCACAAAATAACTTAACAATGAAATATATGTCACAGTACTGAATACAACTAAAAAGTAAAGAACAATTAACGAGAAACTAAACCAGCGAACCATCGGTCCAGAGAACTCTTGAACCCATTCACCGACGCAGCGTTCACCACAACTTCTGTTTGGTAAAAAGTGCTCTCTTCCAGAGGTGTTGAACTTCTCCTTCGCCAACTTCAGATTGTGACCTCGCAAGTAACTCAGTGGATTACGGCTGAATAGGTATGACAAATCCACACCGAACAAGCCATGGAAGGCTCTGTATGCCGTGATCAGGTCCCCCCGCAGACGGCGGGCCTCGAATGACGTGAGGTGCATCACGGATAGTCTTTCCTCGTAGGGAGGTCTCACAAATCCGTACGACATCCTAGTAGCCCCACGCTGGACAGATTCGAGTAAACGGGCATCTCTGCGCAAAACAGGTGCCCACACGGGACCGGCGTATTCGAGGATTGGTCGAATGAAAGTAGTATAAAGGATTCTGCAGGTCTGAGGGTAACATCTTCCAAAACTCTTACGGATCATGTAGAGCATTCGTTTGGCTTTGCTGGTAATAGCCACAATATGTTCTGACCACGACAGGTCCTCAGTGATAACTACTCCAAGATCACAGTGGGAGGATACAGATTCGATGACATGATTGGACAAATGGTATATCTGTCGTGGGTTATTTTTACCCATGTGGAGAACTCTACACTTGTCCATATTGAGTGGAATCAACCACGTATTGGACCATCTCGTGATTGCGTTGAGATCATCCTGTAAAACATGGAACTGGGTGAAGGGATTCCCGTAGATTTTGGCATCGTCGGCAAACAACGAGCAAGCCGACTTTACCACTGAAGGCAGGTCTGACGTGTACAATAAAAAGAGGAGCGGGCCCAGAACGGAACCCTGCGGGACGCCACTCACCACCCTCCTTGCAGAAGACAGTGAGCCACCGACGCGGACCCGAAAAGTCCTATCGGAAAGAAAAGCCTCGATCCATCGGAGCAAATCACCACGAATCCCAAGGTTCTCAAGCTTGAAGAGAAGACGTCGGTGGGGCACATGGTCAAAGGCCCTTGAGAAGTCGAGATACAAAACACCCACCGGTACACGAGCATCAAGCATCCTGCTCCAATCGTTGGTACACGACAGCATGTTGGTGATCACGGACCGACCTGGCAGGAACCCATGCTGGCAATCTGGTATGGTTCCATTGGACAGAGAAAATTCAAGAATCTTTTCATGGATAATTTTCTCGCAGATTTTTGATATTATCGGAACCAGGCTTATTGGTCTGTAGTTGTTTGGATCGAGCTTGTCGCCTTTTTTGAAGATTGGAGTGACCAGAGCCTCCCTCCAGCTTTTCGGCAGGGAACTCGTAGCAAACGATTTCGTGAAAATCATCGATAGTGGGAAGGACAATGGAGCAGCACAGTTTTTGAGAATGATGATATTCTTTCCCCCAACATCCATGTTTTCTCTTTAGGTCACTCTTTTCTAACCCAGTGTTGCGTTTTGTCTCTGCTATCCCAGAGGCACACAAGGATACTTGGTGTGGCCACTTTGCTGTCCAAGGAGAAAAATTACCATTTTTAAGTCTACACAAATCGCCCATTGGTGTTCATGATACTTTATTTTTTCCAAAACCAAAGCTATGTTATTGCTATTTCATTTTCGTTGAGTGAGCAATTGGTATTGAGCCATATTTGTTCCCATTATGTAGAAGAATACATTTCAAACTTCTCTTTGAGCTGTCAATAAATAGGCGCCAATCATCCGGAAAATATTCAGGAAGACCCATTTTTACCAGGAGTTCTCTAATAGCATGGCAAAATACAAGATTTTGTTCTTCAGAGAAAATAGGTAGCAGATCTTTCTCCCTTGTGCGATAAAATGTAATTTTCGTTCCTGGTTCAAGTAAATTTTTTTCCTTCAACCTGGAAGCTAGTAATTCAGAAGCTTCTTTCGACAGGTTGAGATCTCTAGTGAGGTCATTTAACTCATCTTGGTTGAAACATTGGGGAATTGATGACATCGTTTCAAAATCACTGTCACCTTCAGTAGTGTCAGAATTCTGATCAAAGAGACATGTGTCCTCACAGAGTTCTGGTAGCTGCTGAAAAGTTGGAATTGGCACTTCTTCTGAGTGAGGGATAGGGCGTCTTGCAGAGACTAAATCTGCATAAGTTCACTTGTTACGGTTATATCTATTGATTCCAGTAATATTTACTAGGCAGAGGCAGAAATAACAGTCATCGAAGTGATTTTTTGATTCTCTCCAAACCATTGGTACTCCGAATTTCAGACTTTTCCCGGTAGTCCACTGTCGTAAATGCTCTGTACAAGTTTTACAGACAATATGTGGTGCCCAGGTTTTATCCTGATCACCAAGCTTAACACCAAAATATCCAAGATAAGTCCTCTTTACAAAGTCACTAATAGTTTTTCTGTTTTCCAAGAACGTGTATTCTCCGCATATGTAGCAAAAAATATCAGGATGATGTACACAGCTTCTTCTACTCGAACTCATTTCTATTCAACAACACAAATACAACAATTCACATTAACAATCTACTTTTTAGATTTACTTTTCAACAACTCGTTACTAAAGAGAAATTTCATATGACGCTTAGTTCTATCCATCTGCACCGCGGGAATTCACAAACTAACCTCAACTCTCAACTGCAGTTGAAGTTCACTTCAAAGTGGACAGCTCCATATATCGGATTTCTATGGAACTAACTGGATCACCAAATAGCATTGAATCCCACTTGTTAACAGTTTGTCACCCAATCAGTTATATATCTCATATTGTTAGTCTTCTATTTGTAATAAATGAATTAAAATAATAATTATAATAAATATAATATTATTATTTTAAAATCAATTTATGTTCTATCTGAATCCGAGGGATCTCCTACATTCTCCCGGATACCCTGTATGTACTTCAACTTCTGTGATTGCTCGCTGCTCAGTGAATGAAAAAATAATTCAACTATTCAGCTTTATTTATCCCAATGAATTATTCACTTCTATACTTTACTATATTTAGGGATTCATCAATTGAAAAATCTATATTTCTGATCAAAAGATCGTACTGATTTATTCGTCAACAACGTTTCGGGCTGTGCCCTTTATCAAGTTGACTGAAATATAAAACATCAACATTATATGATAATCACACTTATCACGATCGAATTCCTATTTCATGATACATATATTTAAAATAAACTGAACAGAGACCCATTACCTGTTTTCTTTAAGTTTCGAGTTGTCAAATTATGAATTTTATTTTGTCATCTGTTGACGGTTGACTCAGTGTACCGAAATTATTTGTTCTTTTTCTTTATTTTCTTATGTGTTCTCATTATTTGTTTTCTGAGTTAGTGTCGAGTAAATTTTGTTTAGTCCTTGAATGTCTGTTCTGTCATTGATTGCTCTCTGGTTTTATTTACTATAAATCATTTCTAAAAATTCTCTGGTCTTTTATTTTGCTCCTTGTCTAATCTTTTTATGTTTTCGAAGTTGAAGGTATGGTTATTTTCAATTTTATGTTAATACAGAGCTGTTTGGGATTTGAATATTTATGACCTTTTATTCTGTCGTTAAGTCTTTGTTTGGTCTGTCCTATGTATACTCTCTCGCAATCATTGCATGGAATTTCGTAGATGACGTGTGATTCTTGAGATATTGGTTTTCGCGATTTTAACTTTAAGAAGAGCTGCTTGACCTGCGTATAAGGATTGTGCGCTATTTTTATATTTGTATAAGGTTTAACGATATTTTCAATTTTTTCGGATAATATGGGTATATATGGTTGTGGTATATACGTAGTCGGTTCCTTTCTTTCATTTGAAATTGGTGTGTTGTAAAATTTATGAACGCGTTGCCTTTTAATTTCGTTTATTAATGAGGGTAGATAGTTATTTTCGATTAATAATTTGCTTACTTGATTTAAAATGAAGGATCTGTATCTTGGTGAGGTAAGTTTAATTGCTCTATCTAAATAGTTTATAATAATGGCTTTTTTTTGTTTAAAGTGTTGTTCATTGTTTTTATCGAACTACTACAATTTTTACGTTCAACCTTAGCATTTATCCAAAAACAATCTACAAGATATTCCGGATCATGATTTTCAATGAATAAAAAAATGGTTTCGAGCTCTTCTCTCGGGAAATGTTGAAAAATCGAAATGAAATATTCTTCCGGAACGATATTTCGAAGTATTCTGTATATCAAACTGACGTACAGGTCACAGAGCTACTAAAAAACTGTTGTCAGAATAACATATGTATTCTTTCGTTCCAATGACATTGTGTTTGTTTATTATCAAAACTGTTTTGGGATTTAGAACGATTGATAGGAGATTAGGAAAATCATTTAGCGAATTCTTGTTTCATTTACAAAATAATGTATCTATTGTTTCGGGGAACGCAGTGAATACTAATGCAATTATTAGATTCAATCGGGTACTTACATTGTGTGATTCCTCTCGCTACGCTTTTAAAATCCTTCTTGTATTCAGATCCACATTTATTAGCTCTTTCGGTAGACATATTAGATTTTTTTTTTTGGCAATTTTATTTCGATATTGGTGCTCTTATAGAAGCTTTTAGATGGTAACATCGCTTTCCTCTTATTTACCTTCATATACAGAGCTATTTCCTTCAGTAGGAAGATCAAAACAAAGAAGAGAGTGAAGGGGGGACTATGCTACTGCGACTATTAAAAATAATCAGTGGCGGCAGACAAAGATGGTATTGTACAGAGTTGTGATAAAATACGAAATCAGTTTTTAAAATTTTTTTTTATAGTTTCACAAAGCACAATGACTTCTTCAGGTGTTACATTTCAAATGAGAGTTTTGCTGAAGTGCATTCTATATTTATGCATTAAAAATTTTTTGGAATGCCACCCTGAATGGGGTGATGAATATCAAAGTGTGTTGGGTTTTTTCAGGGATCGGTCAACATCTTTTCGTTCATTTAAAAGGATGTGAGAATTATACAGGGTGGGTCTTTGACCACTGCGTTAATTTTAACGTCAAAAGAAACATTTTCTTTCTATAACATTTTTCCAAATTTGGCCCCGTTCAAAGGATATAGGGTGTTGAAATTTCATAAAAAAATTGCATTTTCACCTGTAATATTCAAACGACAATATCAATTGAAATGATCTCTTGTAGTTTTTGATAACAGTCATGCCTATTTTGGCATCAATAGATTTATTCCATTTATTGTGGGTTTCTCACTGCTACGGTACACATTGGTTAAATTGCACGAAAAACAAATATCACTTGAACTGAAGGTCCATATCTTGTACTTCCTAGAATCATTAGTCTTTTTTGTAGATAAAATCATTATTTATCTTTTTTCCTAAATTGCATCATTTTTGAGATATCTAAAGTTGAAAAGAATTAAATCGATATAATCATCTGATGAAACATGAGTGAGTGAATCCTTTCTCAGAGAAAAAATAATGTTTTTAAACAATTCAGATTCAATAGTGGATGCTGTGGAAGGTAATTTTCATTCAAACTGAACTGGACTACAGAGGGGCATTTGCCCAATGTGAAAACTTGAAATGCTTATAACTTTTTAACGCAGCTGAATATGGAAAATCGGTATGAAAAAGAAGTGTTTTTTTAATCTTAACTTATGATTAAAATTAACGTTCCCTTTGTATGTTTATTTCTAGGGCTTCTGAATGTGTTAATCTGAAACTTTTAAAGGGTCCGCCATCTAAGGTTTTTTTTTTCAACTAGTGCTTATTTCATGAATGGCAACACTTAGATTATGTCTGATTTGACAGTTAATTAATTTTATCCTTCCGCTGAACGAATATGGTTGTGTATACGCTTGAACAACGCTGGGAAATATTGCGGCATTATTTTGAAAATCATGGTAATGTTGCAGAATGTGTACGAAAATTGCGTACGGATATTGGAAGAAATGAAGCACCGTCAGCTCCGTATGTTCGTTATCTTGTGAAAAAAGTGAAAGAAACTGGCATTCTCATCGATAAACCAACGCGTGAAAAGCCAAAAACAGTGCGTATACCCGAGTATATTGCTGCTGTGGCCGAAAGTGTGCGTGAAACGCCATCAACATCAGTTCACCGTCGTTCTCAACAATTGGACATTCCGGAGACATCATTGAGACGAATTTTGCTTAAAGACCTTGGTATGACGCCGTACAAAGTCCAATTGGTTCAGGAGTTGAAGCCAACTGACCATCCAATGCGTTTTCGCTTCGCTAAGTGGGCCTGTGATCGACTTGCAGAAGATGCCGATTTTTCCAAAAAAATCATTTTTTCAGATGAAGCTCATTTCGATCTTGTAGGGTATGTAAACAAGCAAAATTGTCGCATTTGGGGCACAGAAAACCCGCACGCATTCACTGAAAAACCGATACATCCAAAACGAGTCACTGTTTGGTGCGGATTTGGTCCAGAGGCATAATTGGGCCATTTTTCTTCGAAAATGAGCAAGGACCAGTCTATGGTTCCACCACTAAACACTATAGATGAAATTAACCACTCAACAATTGTTGTGTTACATTCATTACAAAATCTAAATTGCCATTTGCTGTATTCATTATTAATGATGTCTAGCACCTTGTTTAATATTGAATCCAGAGTCATATTCTATAATAAATAGAGGAAAGGATTTCCATCACTCACATAGGTACTTCGGTATATTTTCATGATGACCGTTGAAATAGGTAATGTTTTTTCGGTCAGGACCTGTTAAATTGAAGACCTGCCTTCATGAAGAGCTGGTTCTTTATAGCTTCAGACTTTCAGGGTTCATCAAATTATATCTATGCTAACATAGGAATGCTTCAAATTAAGCTCATATGAGTTTTAAAAACTTCGAACCCAGTCTCATAGATTTGTTTTGTACCTTTAAAGAAATTTTTTCACATCTTTATTTCATACATCGATTCATCTTGGTTCATAAACTTAGGAGATAATAGAATTTGATTTAGTTTTAATATTTCTGAATGTTTGTTAAGATGCATTATTAATTAAAAGTCTATCAATATTGAAACTGGAAGCTATAGGCTCATAAACAAGAAAGATTAGAATAGAATGCATTTTCTGACCATAATCATTTCATACTGAATTGAATAATTTCAAACTATCGAAATTATCCCTAGAATATTTTCCACTTTTTTTTTTTGAAGATACGAATAACTGTTGACAGTTTCAAACAGAATCAAAACAACAAGGAACCACAGAACACTATTTTATTGGGAACTACCCACTAGAGAGACGTTATAATAACATTTTAATGTGATAATAATGCACTCTAGTTATTCTGAGAAAAATTATAACTAAAGATCAATAATGGTTACAGGATATTATCTTTCATTTAAAAAAATTTTGCAATTATTAATTTTTTTCTCTCCTGGGGCTCGGTAATAAATTAATATTCTATGGTAAGGTATTAAAATTTGACATAATCTATGAATAACCATTATTAAATATTTATGTTTTGGTTTACATGATTAAAACAGATACTCTGATTATAAAATACAAAAATTCACGCATATTCAGTAATTAATTAGTCTAAACAGAATAGATTCATATTAATGATCTAACATGATGATTTATTATAGAAACCTAGTTGGTTTTTTTCAGAAGCAAATTTAGGTGTTCAAACTCAATTTCTTCAAGCAAGTATAATTGCACATCTAAATCTGGGAATACTTGTAATCTATCCAAGTAAATTGTTATTGGGATTGAGTAGAGAAAATAATCATCAAGCAAAGTAACATCACGTTAAAATAATTATACGTAGTGACATTATTCATTGTTGTTGAAGATTTCGAAAAAGATTCTCATATTTTTAACAGTGTGATAACAAGAGACTTCATACACCTGTTCACTAGTCTCTGTCAAGGAGAAGAAACTTCAGAAATATCAGTGTTTGGAAAATCATAGATGATTTTTTCTGGCTTTGAGTAAAAAAAAAAAAGCAAAGTGACAACCTCTTGCCTTGGAAGTTTTCATAGAAATGATGGTTTTCATGATTTGGAAATTTTAAGAAGAAAATTACAAATGTATGATGATAACAACCAATAATTCTGAGGTTTTTTTTTGGAATTTCTCACTAGAAAGGGATGGTTTATAATCTTGAAGTAGCAAGAAATTATGGTAGAACAACAAAAATTTATGTTTATGGTGTTGAATTTTTTTTACCAGTAAATTAGTATTTCGTATCATCCTTCTGAATATGGAGCTCATCGGATGAAACACGAGTGAGTGAATTATTTCTTAGAGGAAAAATAATGTTTTTAAACAATTCAGATTCAATAGTGGATGATGTGGAAGGTAATTTTCATTCAAACTAAACTGGACTATAGAAAAACCGTAATGGAAAAAGTGTTTCTTCTGATCTCAAGAACCTATGGTTAAAATGAACGCAGTGGTCGAAGACTCAACCCTGTATATGATAGACAAAGCATTCCTTTGTGAAATGTCGATTTGTTTTGACTATTTCATTGAAAGTCTAAACCTCTTGACCTTCCCAACAGCGAAGCCCAAATTCTTCTTTTTTTATCGTCATCTGGGAACCTTCTTCATTCAAGAAAACCTCATTTTATCTTTTAATAATCTCATTGAAAACTTCCCTATTAAAACGCTACTGAATGTGTTAATAACTAAATACTTCGGTTCTAATAATTCACTGATCTATGTCTCTGTCTTTACTAAAACTTTCACACTTACGAACCATTTTTAGTGCTATGAAAAGTAATAAACAATAAAAAATATGAAAAACCTAATATTGACTCTCACAAATTTTCTTCAATTTGCGTATTTATTTTCGATACAGAGGTGGCTACGTGTGTCTGTTAGAACATGTGACCTTCAAATTGTCAAGCAGAGAATGGAGCAGCGTTGTCTTGATTTTCACCTGAATTTTTTTCCATGTGTGATCTCTGATTGCAGAATCAACTGAAATTTTCCTTTTACTTCTAGCTAATATATCCAATGAGACAGTTTCAATTCAAAATATAAAATTTTATACAATGTTTTGAATGCAAATTGGAGAAAAAGTTTTTATCCACAATTATAGGGGATTAGAGAAACCTACTATTTTATGATTGTTTGGGCTATTACCATCATCTATTGTGGATGTAATGACGTTTCGATAGACATCTTCTATCTTTATCAAGGAGAAAAGTAAGAAACCTTTTGAAAATTATCAATTTTCAAAAAGTCAATTGACAGAAGTCATGAAAGAAAATGAACGATGTTATATACTCATCTGTGATATGATGATCTTTTTAAGTTGGATCGAACTATCGGCGTCCAAACTTCTGGCAGATCTATAGATGGAGCACTTATGGAATCTGGTGTTATTTTCATAAATGCTGCTTCTTTGATTTTTCTTCTTGCAAGTTTTTCTTCTTTGGATATTATTGATGCTTCATCCCATTTTATACGATGATTCTCATCTACTCGTAGAAGCTTCTGATGTTCTTTTATTCGTACATTCAGAGGGGGTTTAGTTTCTCCGATGTAAGATCTTCCGCACTCGCAAGGTAATTCATATATGCAGTTCTTTCTCCTTTGTGTCTCATTATTAGGCTTAACTTTTGTAAGTTTAGCTCTCATAGTGTCTTGAGTTTTGAATGCAGTCGTTATGTTGTATCTATTTCCAATTCTTCTCATTTTCTCCGACAAACCTTTTACATAAGGAATTACAGCTTTAATGGTCTGATTTATATCTGTTGGTTCTGGTTCACTTTCTCTTGTTCGTCTAGCTTTTTCTAATATATTTTTGGGGTAGCCATTGCTTCTAAGAGTTTTCGAGATGTTATTTATTTCTTCATTTTGGTCTTCTTCAGTGCAACAAATATTTATTGCTCTATCAAATAAACATTTTGCTACTCCCAATTTAGTGTTTAGTTGGTGGTTTGAATCAAAATGTAGATATTGTCCTGTGTTCGTTGGCTTTTTATACACAGTGGTTCTTGGGATTCCATTTTGTTTATGTACGAGTACATCTAAGAATGGAAGTTGTCTGTC
Organism: Micraspis discolor; assembly: GCA_030674115.1. NCBI lineage: Eukaryota > Metazoa > Arthropoda > Insecta > Coleoptera > Coccinellidae > Micraspis > Micraspis discolor. The sequence goes on along the minus strand of JARTUT010000444.1, from coordinate 122,034 downwards.
TTTCTCGATTTCAATTGTGAATTTAATTGATTCCTCTTGATTGTTTAGATATTGAAGGAATTCATCTATAGTGTCTCTTCCATGTTGCCAAATAATGAAAGTATCATCTACATATCTTTTCCACAGTTTGGGTTTAAGTGCATATTTTTCTAATGCCTTCTGTTCGAAAATTTCCATATATAAATCAGCTAAAATTGGTGATAGTGGTGAACCCATGGCCATTCCAAACTTTTGTTGATAAAAGATGTCTTCAAATTGGAAATACGTTGTTTCAATACAAATGGAAGAAGACGTTATGGTCAGCTTCGTTATTACCAGTTTGTTCACTAATATTCCAACAGATAAAACACTTATCATAGTTAGGAAAAAGCTTGAAGAAGATCAAACCCTTAGTGAAAGAACTACACTAAGCGTAATGCAATTATGGAAATGCTTTCTATTTGTATTGAAACAACGTATTTCCAATTTGAAGACATCTTTTATCAACAAGAATTTGGAATGGCCATGGGATCACCAATTTTAGCTGATTTATATATGGAAATTTTCGAACAGAAGGCATTAGAAAAATATGCACTTAAACCCAAACTGTGGAAAAGTTATGTAGATGATACTTTCATTATTTGGCAACATGGAAGAGACACTATAGATGAATTCCTTCCATATCTAAACAATCAAGAGGAATCAATTAAATTCACAATTGAAATCGAGAAGGACAGACAACTTCCGTTCTTAGATGTACTCGTACATAAACAAAATGGAATCCCAAGAACCACTGTGTATAAAAAGCCAACGAACACAGGACAATATCTACATTTTGATTCAAACCACCAACTAAACACTAAATTGGGAGTAGCAAAATGTTTATTTGATAGAGCAATAAATATTTGTTGCACTGAAGAAGACCAAAATGAAGAAATAAATAACATCTCGAAAATTCTTAGAAGCAATGGCTACCCCAAAAAGATATTAGAAAAAGCTAGACAAACAAGAGAAAGTCAACCAGAACCAACAGATATAAATCAGACCATTAAAACTGTAATTCCTTATGTAAAAGGTTTGTCGGAGAAAATGAGAAGAATTGGAAATAGATACAACATAACGACTGCATTCAAAACTCAAGACACTATCAGAGCTAAACTTACAAAAGTTAAGCCTAATAATGAGACACAAAGGAGAAAGAACTGCATATATGAATTACCTTGCGAGTGCGGAAGATCTTACATCGGAGAAACTAAACGCCCTCTGAATGTACGAATAAAAGAACATCAGAAGCTTCTACGAGTACTAGACAGCGACAAATCCAGGTTGGTCTAACATGCTGTAGATGAGAATCATCGTATAAAATGGGATGAAGCATCAATAATATCCAAAGAAGAAAAAATTGCAAGAAGAAAAATCAAAGAAGCAGCATTTATGAAAATAACACCTGATTCCATAAGTGCTCCATCTATAGATCTGCCAGAAGTTTGGACGCCGATAGTTCGATCCAACTTAAAAAGATCATCATATCACAGATGGGTATATAACATCGTTCACTTTTTTTAATGACTTCTGTCAATTGACCTTTTGAAAATTGATAATTTTCAAAAGGTTTCTTACTTTTCTCCTTGATAAAGATAGAAGATGTCTATCGAAACGTCTGAAATCATTACATCCACAATAGATGATGGTAATAGCCCAAACAATCATTCAACACGAGCTCCATCATCAACAATATCTCGTCATCAAAACCTACTATTTGTAGGTGTTTGTGATTTCTGCGTGATGGCATGGTTTCAGTAATTATGAATTATATCTGTGTAGGTGGGTTTCCGAAATCTACTAAATTCATGCTGATTTTTTAATTTACTCGACTTTTGCATCTGTTTTTTTCTTCAAATGTAAATTTTATGTCAGGGTTCACAATATTCTTCAACTGCATAATAGAATCCACTTGTTTTACTCAGTATCTAAGACTTGAATAGACAAGTTCTTTAATTTACCAGATTTTTCCATAGAGCTGTACGATTTTAATGAATTTTTCTAACCTTTCAAGTCTTCTTAGTTATGCGAAAAAAATTATATTAATTCGAATTCCTTTTATTAATAAGTCACCCTTATTATTAAGAGTACGAATAACTTGATCGTTTTTGTATAATCTTACTAAAAAATAGGTTCAGCTAAGAATTAAATTTCTTGAACGTGGAATTTAATCGAAAATGTGTATGTGACTGCAGGGAATCATCGGATTTAGAATTTGCCATAATTCTGTCGTTACAATAGGTATCAATTCGACACAAAATCAAGAAGAATTTATAAACCAGTAAGAAATCGATTAGTAAAAATTTATTATAACATAATATTCATGGGATAAAACTCAATCACATCAACAAGTTGAATAGCATTTTGATATCGCAGTGTTTTACCAACTTGTTAGTCAAGCTATAAATTTAGATCAATAAATAAAGTATAAAGAATAAAGTGATAGAATGAAACGAGCTGGTAAAACTCTTAACAATATAAAAAAATAAATATCTTAACAATTAACAATTTATACCTAAAGCAGACGTGGTTTGAAACTCTGTTATTAATTTCTGTTTTCCTAATTTTTTTGGGTATGATTCATGAATCTCGGATTCGAACAGAAATCAGTCTTCAATAATAATTTCCACTCTGATAATATAGCAATCACAATTTAATTAATTTAATAATTAGCCTATCAAAGTTATAGTAAATCAGTACAATAATAAAACTATACTTTCACAAAGAAATTCATCACAAAAACTTACAAATAACAGTCTTAATACTCATATTGTCATAAAATTTCATTTAGTCATTCTTTTTTCCTTTGTTCAGTCAGGTTTTTTCTTTTTCATTGGTTGTAATCAATTTCCTTCGAGTTGGCACCACCGAAGACTTCTTGGGATGCGTATGTTACATATAAATATCCATCATTCTGGGCGTATTCATAGTATACTTCAGCTATAGTCGTTGACAGACTGAGCATGGATCTGTCATTCACGAGAAGATACATCGATCTATTTGGATGAAGCTGCATTTTATTTCTGGAAAAAACAGTGTTGAAGTGTGGAAAAGCCATATTGAAAGAATTTGAGAAGGGGAGAATTCATGATGTTAGGAAAAACGATTGGTAATTTTCTATTTTAAATGAAATTATGTTTAGGGTTCATTGAAAGGCTGCACAAAAGTTAATTGTCGTAATTGATTCCTCGCTTATCCCATGGTGAAACATAGTTTGATATTAATTAACAAAAATTGAATAAAAACACTTGACTGTACGTTTCACAAATTTTATTTAAAGCATCGTTGACATGCATGTTTCGGGTTTCATCCCATTTTCAAAACTGAATATAAAACAATATCGGTTAATACAGTACACATCTACATAACATATCAAGTAACACATGTTAAAATTGGTGATAGACGGAAATCTAACTGATCATTTACAATGGGAAGATTTTGTTTAAAAGCTGATGTTATTTCTAAGTATTCTAAAAGGTCCATGCGTTTACCTTTATGGCATTTGTGCAATATTTTGGTTTTTTCAAAATCAATAAAATGGTTTGAGGTGATACAGTGACTAGATAAACCAGTAGTGGGTTTGTTTTGGAGGATTGATTTTTGTGATCATCAATTCTTTTTGCTAGTGAACGACCAGTTTGACCTATGTAAAATGCAGGGCATTCATTACAGTGAAGCTTATATACACCGCTTAATTGTGTGTTGTTCGCTCGATCCTTACCATTAAAGAACATTGATCTCAGATTTTTCTTATTAGTACAACTAATGTTAATATTATAATGTCTGAGTCTTTTGCAAATTTTATCACTCAGAGATGGGATGTAGTCGATATATGCGTATTTTTTGGTTTCAGTTTCATTATTTGGTGGATAAATTGAATGTAACAATTTCTTCTGCCGCTTTCTGAAAAGGAGTTGATCTATTATATCCGGAGAGTAGCCATTATTCCCAGCTAAAAATTTCAGTGTGCAAACCTCCTTGTCATAGTTAATTTTGGCATTGGAATTGAGACTAATCTATGAGTTAGTGCGTAAAATGCTGACATTTTGATTTTATAAGGATGTGAACTACTATTTGGTATTAAAATATCAGAGAAGGTGGATTTTCTGTATATATCAAATTCAAGGTGTTCATTTTTTCTTTTAATCTGTATATCTAGGAAGTTCAGACATCTATTATCATCCTCTATTTCTAATGTGAATTTGATGGAATCATGGATGGAGTTCAACAATTCCAAAAATGCCGTCAATTCCGATATCGACCCAGTCCATACGCAAAAACATCATCCACATATCGCTTCCAAAACCCGTCAAGCCAATGTCTTCTGAGGAAAATATTTTTTTTTCACTGTCATAAATATCTCACTGAATCAATTAGATGATGGGGATCCATAGGTGCCATTTAGTTGTTGGTAAATTTTATCATTGAATTTGAAGTAGCTCTGTCCCAGACATATTTTAAGAAGTCTCATTACCTCTTCTTTCGTTTCAATGGTGACTGAGGGGTTTTCATCAAGTTGTTGTTCCACTAGTGATTCGACTACTGTGGTTGGAATGGACGGAAATAAATTTACTACATCGAACGAAACCATTAGTGCGTTGGTTGGAACTTTGAGTGTTTTTAATTCATTAGTTAATTGAATGGTATTTTTGATAGAATATTTAGCGTTATTGATTGAAGGAAGAAGTATCGAACTTCGTTGACACCAAGAGATAGGTAAGTTATCGGGTTTTTAAGTTCAAAGGGCTCTTGTTACGTAGACTCTTTATTAATTACAATTCCAAGCTTTCGGCTACATTCCAGCCTTCTTCAGGGACTACAAATTTAAAATTGATCGATTACTATTTTGAATTTTGAAAAAAAGGAAACAAAAATATATTCTAATGAAAAGAATAAAAATAATTCAAAGAGATTTTACTTACTATCAATGTGAGGTTTAAAATAGATCTGTCCCTGTTACACATCAAAACCAAAAGGTAAACATACAATTTCTTTTATAACGATGGTACTTTGTAGAAAACAATACTGGTACATTTAGAACTTCGACTTATTTATGACAGCCCTTGAAAAAAGAAAATATTTTCCTCAGAAGACATTGGCTTGACGGGTTTTGTGCTACTCTGGAAGCGATATGTGGATGATGTTTTTTGCGTATGGACTGGGTCGATATCGGAATTGACGGCATTTTTGGAATTGTTGAACTCCATCCATGATTCCATCAAATTCACATTAGAAATAGAGGATGATAATAGATGTCTGAACTTCCTAGATATACAGATTAAAAGAAAAAATGAACACCTTGAATTTGATATATACAGAAAATCCACCTTCTCTGATATTTTAATACCAAATAGTAGTTCACATCCTTATAAAATCAAAATGTCAGCATTTCACGCACTAACTCATAGATTAGTCTCAATTCCAATGCCAAAATTAACTACGACAAGGAGGTTCGCACACTGAAATTTTTAGCTGGGAATAATGGCTACTCTCCGGATATAATAGATCAACTCCTTTTCAGAAAGCGGCAGAAGAAATTGTTACATTCAATTTATCCACCAAATAATGAAACTGAAACCAAAAAATACGCATATATCGACTACATCCCATCTCTGAGTGATAAAATTTGCAAAAGACTCAGACATTATAATATTAACATTAGTTGTACTAATAAGAAACATCTGAGATCAATGTTCTTTAATGGTAAGGATCGAGCGAACAACACACAATTAAGCGGTGTATATAAGCTTCACTGTAATGAATGCCCTGCATTTTACATAGGTCAAACTGGTCGTTCACTAGCAAAAAGAATTGATGAACACAAAAAATCAATCCTCCAAAACAAACCCACTACTGGTTTCTCTAGTCACTGTATCACCTCAAACCATTTTATTGATTTTGAAAAAACAAGATATTGCACAAATGCCATAAAGGTAAACGCATGGATCTTTTAGAATACTTAGAAATAACATCAGCTTTTAAACAAAATCTTCCCATTGTAAATGATCAGTTAGATTTCCGTCTATCACCAATTTTAACATGTGTTACTTGATATGTTATGTAGATGTGTACTGTATTAACCGATATTGTTTTATATTCAGTTTTGAAAATGGGATGAAACCCGAAACATGCATGTCAACGATGCTTTAAATAAAATTTGTTAAACGTACAGTCAAGTGTTTTTATTCAATTTTTGTTAATTAAAAGTTAATAGGTTGCCGAATATCTCCTTTCCGCCTTTTTGTCTTTTGAATTTCGTGGCTATGTACAAAGCGCTACAAAGCTCGTAACTGGCAATACTATATATAGCTTAGAAGGTCTTTACATAACCTACAAAACGACGCTATGCATGATTGGTTTGGATATTGCGTTCAACAGTTAGAGACGTGTAAACATGGAGTTCACTAACGCCGAAATTCGCGCTATTTTAAAGTTTTCCTTCGTTAAAGGCAAATCCGCTAGAGAAACGTTTCGTAAGATTAATGGTGTTTTGGGGAATGGTACTCTATCAGTTCGAACCGCGGAAGAATGGTTTCGACGGTGAAAACGACACCATGGATATGCCAAACGGCGGAAGACCTGTGACAACATCGAGTTAGACCGGCATGTGTCATCTCGTGACATCACCCAGGAGAAGGGAGTTAGTCACCAAACCATTTTAAACCATCTGCAGAAGGCTGTATACAAAAAAAACGCTTGATGTTTGGGTGCCGCATGTTCTGACGTAAAAAACCTTCTGGATCAAATCAACACTTGCGATATGGATACGACAATATCAAGCGAAAACGGTCGTGTTCGAAGGCAGGTGAATCGTTCCAAACAGTGGCCAAGCCAGGATTGACGGCCAGGAAGGTTTTGCTGTGTGTTAGGTGGGATTGGAAGGAAATTATCCACTGTGAGCTGCTCCCATATGACCAGACGCTTAATTCTACCATCTACTGCGAACAACTGGACCGCTTGAAACATCGAACAGAAGCGTCCAGAATTGGCCAACAGGAAGGGTGTAGTGTTCCACCAGGACAACACACTTGGTTGATGACTCGTCAGAAGCTACGGGCGCTCGGATGGGAGGTTTTATCGCATCCGCCATATAGTCCGGACATAGCGCCAAGTGATTACCACCTGTTCCTGTCCATGGCGAACGCCCTTGGTGGTGTAAAGTTGAACTCAAAAGAGGCTTGTGAAGAGTGGCTGTCCGAGTTCTTTTCAAATAAGGAGGGGGCTTCTACGAGGGAGGTAACACATGGATCAATAAGTCCCGAGACTAACAATGAAAATAAAATGTATTTTGTAATTTTTTTTTTATTTATCAACATAATCACCTTCTAGAGTGAAACAATCGTTTCAACGCTTTTCCAATTTTTCAATACCGTGTTTCTAAAAAGGTTATCTTTCGCTTCAAAGTAAGCTTCCGTTTCAGCGATAACCTCCCCATTTGAGCCAAATCTTTTTTTGTTGCGAGTAAATAGCGATAAAGAGCTTTATGAATCATCGACTCGTTGCTGTTTTGTTCCATTCGCAAGCAATCGCGGCACCCACTTTAAAAAAACACTTTTCATGCTCAATTTTTCTTGAAGGATAGTAAAGAGACTTCCATATGATATCTGTCCCATCTCAGCAATCTCACGGAGCTTCACTTTACGATCTTTCATTTTAATTTTTGTCACTTTTAACCACGTTTAAACTCGGCAAACCACCGACAAAAACTTTTGATGGACAAGAGTCCGGGTAACATTTTCAATCCATTGTTTCTGTTGCACGGTGTTTTTACCAGAGACATAGAGTGGGGAGAATGATCTACGAGATGCGCGAAGTGGCTAATTTTTCGTCCGCCATTTTTATACTTTCGGTTCATTGGCGTAGAAAGCAGTGTATCTGAGGGATAGTTGGTATAAAATTAAATTGAAATGAAATGTATAGAGTATATCAATTTCTTAGATAAATCTATAGTTTCAGAATCTATACTCAGAATATCAGTCCAAACTGTCCTCATATCAACTGATTTGGGAAACTAAAAAGAATCATATTACTGAGGAAAGTAAACAACACGCCACTGAGCAGATAAACAATGCCATGCGGTATGATCAGTCGGATAATTTCAATAAAAACTAACAAAATGATATTCCCTCGACCTTCTTTGTTTTATAGTGTTTACACGTTTTAACAATACAAGACATGTTGAAAGTATCGAAGTATCTATCAGCACAATGTAAAATTCGAGCAATTTCTACCTCACCTGACAAGTATGTCATCCTAGAACAGCTGACTACGAAAGTATAAAAATGGTCGAAATTTGACATAAGAATTTAGCCACCAATTTTGGATGCGCAGAAGCGTATTCTCCCCACTCTATATCTCAGGTTTTTACCCTTTAAAAAATAATGTTTCATCAGAACACGAAACTCGGTTTTTTCCAAACTATAAAACGACTTTACTCCAACCTCGATAACTCAGCTGTTTCTGGTCCGATCGACTTAAAATTTTGACACGTTCAAGCAAAGGTTAGTACTCTAGGAAGACGTGGTTACTGGTTTACTGCGAGCGCCATGTAGTATTATGAAGTTGCCGTTTAGAAGGAAACAGATTAGAACTAAATTCGATCACTGTAACACTTTTTATAAAGCATTAAATAAAGAACAAAAAAGCGGAAGGGAGATATTAACTCAACATCATTGCTTTCAAAATTTTGTTTAATAATTAGGAAGAAACTGTACAAACTACAACAAAAAATTGTAATGCACAATTTTCATCTACCAAAATAAATGAATCAAAGAGATATTATGACCATTTCCTGTATTCAAAGTACATAATAAATTTTTCAGTATTTTTTGTTTGATAGAAATTGTAAAAAACAAGGTATTCTATCTAGAACGAGATGATTTTGTTTGGGGGTTATCTTCTAACCTATAAAGGGTCATCCAAATGTGACGCCCAGATATCAGCACTATATAATTTTTACACGTGACATCTTTTTGAATGACATAAGTCATTTTGTTTTATTAGAAGGTAGTACAGTTTTAACCATGAACAGGCACACATTGCAACAACGCGTTTACATCATTCAAAGTAATTATGAAAATGGGTGTTCTTTGAAACATATCCATCACAAAATTCGTGATTTTTTTCGTGTAAATAATCGGCCAAATCAATCTTCAATTCAAAGATTAGTAAAAAATTCGAAGTAAATGGTTGTGTTACTGATAAACCAAAAAGTGGAAGACCAAAAACTGTACCTACAAATGAAAATATTGCAGCAGTTAGTGAAAGTGTTGAAAATGAACCGACAACATCAATTTCGCGTCGTTCGCAAGAATTGGGCATATCTTATGTCTCCTTATGGAGAATTTTGCATAAAGATTTGCATTTACACGCTTATAAAATTCAATTAACCCAGAAATTGAAGAAAGAGACCATTTGAAACGCCGTAATTTCGCTAGTTGGATTATTAAACAACGAACGACAGATCCATTGTTTTCAAACAAAATTTTGTTTAGTGACGATGCTCATTTCACAATGGATGGATTCGTCAAGAAGCAAAATTGTCGTATCTGTTGATGAAAATCCTCGTGTTATTCATGAAAAATCTCTACACCCACAAAAAACTACTGTTTGGTGTGCATTTTATGCAAATGGAATCATTAGGCCATTTTTCTACGAAGATGCTGTAAATGCTGGGCGATACCAATCATATTGAGAGACCTTTTATGGACACGGTTGAGTCATATTAATAAGTCTGACGTCTATTTGCAGCAAGACGGTGCTACATGACACACAACTCGAGAAAAATTACGTTTTTTGCGATCAAAATTTCCTCAACGTGTAATTTCCCGAAACGCAGATTTCAAATGGCGTCGAAGGTCATGTGATCTAACACCATTAGATTTTTTTGTGGGGTTTTTTGAAAAGTCGAGTGTATGCTTACAAGCCACAAACAATTGATGATCTAAAGAACAACATTCAAGTTGCAATTCGTGAAATAACACCAGCAACATGTCGGAAAATCATTGAAAATTTTGATATTCGGATTGATGCCTGCAGTCATGGTGGATATTTGAATGACCTTCTATTCCACTTATAATTGTAATGGATCATACTTTTAATAACAAAAAACAGCTTGAAAAAATTGCAAATACTTTGTGTTTTATTTCAAAGAAACATGTAGGCGCGTTTTTTGGATGACCCATTATTATAGGCTTGACAGATCGACCCTCTAAGAGGGGGCGCTTGGACCCACCCCCCCAATTGAATAGGGAATGGGTGACACTTCATTTCAAAGGTTCTGGAAGCCTCTTAAATGGTATATCGATTGATCGTTTTCGCCAAAAATTTTTTAGCTTATATGAGTAATCATGAATTGAACGCGAAATAGCGGCCGTTTCGACTGAAATATGTGGCTCAGTTTTTGAAATATGAAGTGGTTTGTATTTTATTTAGATACTAAGTTGTCAAATCACTATTGGAAAACCCATTATATGGGGTAGCTTGTCTGAGAATGAACACCCTGTGTATCCCTTAATGCTTACCTGAGAATCATTTGAAACTGGGACATAGTAACTTCCTGCGGAACTAAATATTTCGTTTTGTCCAATTGCGGTAAATATTTCTCCTTTGAATATTTTTTCACTATAACCTGTAAAAAATTTTGTATTATAAGAGAGTTTATAAAAATTATCGATTTGAATGAAAATTTTCATTGATAGTAAAAAAATCGTTACAAAATGACAATATTCAAGGAATGCTATGGAGACGATATCCACGTTTAAACTTACATAAATGTAGAGGAAAATACAGGGTGGTCCGATGAGTGGCGTCAACAAATTTTTTTTCGCATCTGGGGGCTACGAATATACACTAAGTATGTTATGCGATTCTTTTTAAGTTTTTGTGTGTATTTTTCATGATTTCTGCCAGAAAAATTTCAAAAATTTAATACAAAAAAAAGTTTTTTGTGACATGGTTGTCTTCAATGTCATTTAAAAAAAATATCTTCCTGAAATTATTTAAAACAATTTTGGCTTAGTTTAAAAACTCTTGATAGTTCTGAACTACCATAATCATAAAAGAAAATTATTATTTAATCAGCAATCTCTTTTTCAATTGGCCTTCGAAGGCGGATAGGCTAAAAATTGAAATTATTATAAAATAACACATGCTATACTTATTTCACAAGAATCTTCATCAAATGTTATTCAAAATTACATTTTTGAGTTTAATTTACCAAAACAATTATAAAAAGTTCTTATATCCCTCATCCGAACACCCTGTATAGTAAAGCGTATGAAATGGCTTTATAATCTAGTCAACAAGTTTACTTGAGTCAATATTTGTATGAAAATCCTGAAATATTGTAATGAATAAAAACTTATACTCACAGGTACTTTTGTGGGAAATCTACTTTTTATTGCTAGTATTTCGTCCTTTTTGGTTTCTGCAACAAAGGAATAACAAGTCAAAATATTTCCTCAAATTTTGTATTATTCAATTTTTAATTTGATATGTCAGGTTTTATTTTTAATTTTCTTTGTGCTTAGAGTTTGAGTTGAGACATTTTCATCTGTAAAAATAAACTCAAAATGACAATAGTGTTCAATTAATTAAAAAAATAACAATTTCCACATTATTGCGAATTTTGATAGTATTGTTTTGCTTCATGTCCTAGCTTAGTTTTGATAATCTAAAAACAACACATATTATAAAATTCAACAATAAATAAATCTACTGATACACAAAGCAGAGTGTTTTTATTTTTGTGATGAGTATAACAGGGATAAAGATAGCATGTATAGAACTTTCCACTTCAATATCACCCCCTTATATTTTGTTGTATCTAATTATTTTTCTTAAAAATTCTTAGCATAATCACGAAAAAATTTTAAATTATTCTTAGAGGTGAGATAATTTACTTACTTTAATTTGTTTGCTTGAATAATAATTTTAATATTTTTCCTAATGAGCTGTGAGCTTATTTTGATCTTCATCATATACAGCGTGGAAATCACTTATGGAATAAAATCATTATATTTTTATTTTAGAAAATTATAAGCAATACTGTCAACTTTTGTTTCAGATGAGAGTTATTTGAACATAAATTCAATCACAGGGTGATTCGCCCAACTCTGTCATACTCTGATTGTTTGGGCTTTTACCATCATCTATTGTGGATGTAATGGGACGTAAGATAGATATTTTTATTTCTTTATCTTTAAGGAGAAAAGTAAGAAACCTTTGAAATTATCAATTTTCAAAAAGTCAATATAATATCAAGAACCACTGTGTATAAAAAGCCAACGAACACAGGACAATATCTACATTTCAAACCACCAAAAACACTAAATTGGGAGTAGCAAAATTTTATTTTGATCAGTTTCTAAGACTCTTAGATGTGAAAAAGCTAGACGAAAAAGTCAACCTGAACTTGGTCGACCATTAAAACTAATTCCTTATTTTTATCGGAATTTCGAAATAGATTAACGACTGCATTCAAAACTCAAGACACTATCGTCTTACAAAAGATAATAATGAGACAGACTTTCAATTGCATATGAATTACAAGTATAAGATCTTATCGGAGAAACTAAACGCCCTCTGAATGTACTAATAAAAGAACATCATCAAAAAGACAGCGACAAATCCAGGTTGGTCCAACATGCTTAGATGAGAATCATCGTATAAAGTGTTATCATTAATATCCAAAAAGAAAAAACTTGCACCTTATTTATAAAATAACACCTGATTCATAAGTATCTATAGATCTGCATTTTGGACGCCGATAGTTCGATCCAACTTAAAAAAGATCATCATATCACAATGAGTATATAACATCGTTCATTTTCTTTCATGACTTCTGTCAATATTGACTTCTTGAAAATTGATAATTTTCAAAGGTTTCTTACTTTTCTCCTTGATAAAGATAGAAGATGTCTATCGACTCCACAATAGATGATGGTAACAGCCCAAACAATCATTCAACACGAGCTCATCAACGACTCATTCTGTCATACTCTGAGAAGATTCCTGAATATTTTTATATATAAGGAACATTTCAAAACAAAATGTTGTCAGTTTCGATTAAAATTCTTGGTCTTACTAAGTTTTATTTAATTTCTGAATTTTTCCAAAATACGTCTGATACATTCTCAGAATATAAACACCGATTCACCCTGTATATTTGAATATATACATTTATATAACGACACCGGAATTAAAAATTGAGGTGTCCCAGCATTTTTATATAATTTTCATAAAAATGATATAAAATGTTTCATTTTATAAGAGTTCTTCAGACTGTTTATTTTAATTTGTTTAAATTCTGTTTTTATTATTTTTCATCACTTAAAATTAATAGCTGGAAAGCGTTTTATTAATGATTTATTTTATCTTTCGATATTAATTTGAAGTGTTTATTAAGCCTCATATTTTATTTCTGACAATGATAAGCTGTTTAACTTTTGTTTTTATTTCATTCCAAATTATTTGAGTCACAACTTTACATACAAAAAATTACGGTGAAAGGTGTAGTATGAACATCTCAAGAAAATAGGTAAAATGTTTACAAAACTGCTCATGATTGATGTTATTATTCACAATAAATGGAATATTAGAAAATAAAAATTTAGGAAGTATTAAAAATAAATAATTTTAATAAATTACATATCTTTATATGAATTAATTGAACGTTTAGAATTTATTGTTAATTAATAAATGAATTTTTCGGCAGAAAATTCTTCGGGTAATAATTTTTAAACAATCATTGCATTAGATTATGGAAAAATGGAATGTTTTTCTAAATATTTCAATTAACCCATTATTTAACTGATATTGTTCAGAATTCGGAAATACTAATGTTTAGATATATGCAAAAAAGGGTTATTGAAAATATGTCAAAAAATGAATTTTTGTTTTTCTGATTATTTGAAGCACAAATCGTTCAAAAATTGCAATAAAATATTCACAAATGTTATGAATTTATACTTTGCAAGATTTCAAGAGGTACTAATTATTAAAATGACCTAACATGAAAATTGACATCATCGAATTATTGCTGACTCAAACATTTACATAATAAGGCAACAGAAATTTTTATCAAGAAAATGTCTGCAATATTTATTGAGTAGGATTTAGTTTTTGATAAATTCAAACAACCGTATAATGAAAAAGTAGGACCATAATTATGTTTGAATATTTGATACTATTTTTTTTCGTAGAAGGCAAACGTTATCATAAACAAATTAGATTCGATTCTTAATTCAATAGCAACGGTTATGGAAATTTTCTTATCACAATTGGGGCAATATTTGAGAGACCCGGTCTAAAATTTTAACCAGATTGCATTTAAGTTTATTGTTCGAATAATGAGAAAAATTTGTCTCAAAATCAACTACAGGTAGTTGAGAATAAAATATATGCATTTCATTCATTTTATGGGTATTTATTTATTAAAAAGTTTCACTAAACCATATTACGATATTTCAGTGAATATCAGGATAGTTAACTCTGGAACTTTGCTTATTTTTTTAAAATTTAATTATTTGTTTGAAAAATTTAAAATAATTTTAAATAAGGGTTGATCTAAAAACAGTTGTTGGTTTGAAAAAAATAATGCCAGAATTGAAGAAAAAAAAATGAAATTGATATTTGAAAACAAACAAAACTTTTTTTAGATTTGCAATTTTTTTATTATGTTTAGTACGGTTAAGTTCAGTAATAACAAGAAACGATGTCAAAATTTTGCCATTTCAAATAAAGGAACATGGAAAAAAAATTTTTGCAAAAAAAATTTTTCTCGGAAAATTATCATTAATAATTGATTATTGCAGTTTGAAGACTCACCGCATTCTTTATGGTTTTGCAAATTTAGGGTGCTTCAGTAGACAATCTAAAGCAACAATAAATTATAATATTTCGAGAAAATTTTTTTTTCCATGTTCCACTGTTTGGAATGGCAAAAAATAAATTTTGACATCGTTTTTGTTATTACTGAACTTAATGGTACATAAAATAATAAAGAAATAGCAAATCTAAAAATAATTTTTTTTTATTCAAATATTAATTTAATTTTTTTTCTTTATTTTTGGCATTGTTTTTTAAACCTAACTTAAACTAACCTAACCAGCAATTATGTAAATTATAGGAAGGGTCCTTAAACTGCAAATTAACCTTTTGACAAATAGTATTTCCCGCAAGGCGTTTATTGGCAAAATTAATTTATTAATCGATAACTAATTCAGGCAGAGATTACACGTCTTAATGTTTAAAATATTTGAAATAATATACCCTTCATAAATACCTTGTTCCTTCTGGTTGTTGTTACTATTGCTATTATAATCTTTGACATATTTTCCTAGGCCCATCTCGCTAGATTCCAACAAGCACTCTTTTCTCGAATCGCAACAGTGAAGTTTTTGACCAAATTCCGAATACATGGATTACTCGACACGAAATTTCGAAATTTTTTTTTCGGTCACTGATCTGCGATCACAGTTCGCGCCGTAAAACTTGAAAACTACTGAAACTCGAAGAAATAGATTGTTGTGTTGGTTTATCGATTGTGTTTTTTTTTGCTCTGACCGACCGGGCTGTTGACCAGAATATAGTCGATGGTTGTAGTGGGGAGCCTGTAATCTTCTTTGCCGATAACAGACCTTGTTGTAATTAAAGCGATCGAGTTAAAATTGTTATTATATTTTGATTATTTGAAATCATAGAAAATATACTGCTCGAACATTGAAATATTCATTTAGGAAAACGTTAGATAGCGATAATTGCTATAGGTGTAATATTAATTAATAATAATATTCATAGATACGAGCAAGATGGAGCTACCATGTTCTATGATACTTCATAGAATATAGAAACTAGATGTCTAACTCTAAGATGTCTAAAATACTGGTGTGTGCACTTGTCAAATTTTGAAACGTCATTTTACTTTTTGGGACATGGCGACTGTTTAGTTTTATACTCACATGAGGGAGCCACAAGGCGATTCATTCATAAATTTACATTACAAACGCTTGACATTTGTTGAAATTTTAGATCAAATTAACCTCAAAAATGAAAGAAATTTATTTCATTCCCCTGAAAAATTAACTAGACAAATATTTTATGGATTTCACCGATTAACTGGCTTTCAAATAAAGATTCTTGTGATGCGAGTTCTGAACACGTAATGCTTTCAATTAGTAAGGTTTATCCATTTTTTCCTAATACATTGAAGTATGATTTTTTTACTAATAGATGGTCTCTTGCTCAAACATAAATGTTTTCAGTATTATTCTATAAAGATTTTACAAGCCTGATTTATGGTTAGTTGATGCTCATTTATGTATGTTTTATTAATTTCTGATCTCATCATTTTGGATAAGCAGGTAAAGGTTTGTAATATCAGTAGGAATGTTTTCTATTGGACTTGGGAAGGAATTATATGGGAGGTCCGGTTCAAAGTAGTTACTACGGGCCGGCATGGGTGATTTGGGAGCTCTCTTTCTGTAATGATGAAAAAATATGTATTCTCATTCTCAAAAAGTTTTAATTCAACATATAAAGTAAATAATTTCAATGTATGTATATATAATATTCTTTTAAAATTTTGGCTCACAATATTTGGTTAGCAAACAATAAAGCATATAGAGCAGGGGTTAGTGACGGGGTATGACATAAAAGCCTACGGAAAAAACCTCAGTAAAAATCCTGGCTCCTGCCAAAGTGTGAAAGTACAAAATAAGCGGAAATATAATTGAGGGACCTCTTTCTTCAAGAGTGGTCTTCTACTGATGGACACAGAGGCTTCTTCAAGTTGTCCACATCGAATCTGGAAATGAAAAGACAAAAGCAGAAAAAGAACTTTTCTACTCACATTTGGCACACTGAAAGTTCGTGATTTTTCATCCGCAGCACTAGACTGTCCACATAAAATACAAAAACGCATTATAAAAATGGATAATCACTTTTCACACACTTTTATACAAAAATTCCGAATAACGCAATAAATAATTTATTCTAATCAGAAACTGACATTCTAATAAATTTGAGTGGCGCTACCTGGCGGAGAGAAAATGAAAGAATCCCCATGTCGCCAAACCTGTAAAACAAAATCGTAGGAGTGCACACACCAGTATTTTAGACATCTTATCTAACTCTCTCACTAATCGTCCCTGAAAAGTGAGACATTTAATTGTCAAAACTGACAAAATGACCGCCGAGTTTTGGTCATAGAGAAATGAATACATCTATGTTTGAGTGATGATTTTGTCATAGATAAGGAAGGTTTCTATATCTATGTGACTTTATTGAGCTTATCAATAGTAAATCAGATATTTAATGTAGAGAAATGGGTTGAATAATAGTTATTTATACAGGAAGTGAGTTAAATGAATGTTTATTCATTACAAAAAATACAAAATTTTAACCCATTTTGATGAAATTTCAAATAATGAATACTTTTTAGAGGAAATACTAGGTTTAATTCAAATTCATAACGAGATTTCCCTTCGATCGATGGTTGCTAGGGCACTAACTATGTAATTAATTTTTTGCAAGTGTCAATGAAAATTATAGAACCGTCAAAGAATTTTTATTTCGAAAAAATGTTGAGCGGTGACGACGAGGTTGTAGTTCCTGTAGTCCAGTAAAGGAAGGGCTGAAATCATTTTTCTCGGAAAGAGCTGCTGTTATAATGAGAGAAACATATGGTCAAAAATGCAGGTGTTGAAATTTTCAGGAACATTGAAAAATTCTTGAAAAAAATGCGGTTTTTTTGATATTTTCGCACATGAGACGGTTTAGTGAGAAAAAGTTTCAAACAAAAGTTGTAGAGCGGAAAATTCTATTCCAAATTATGTACTTTACCGTTCTCGAAAGTGATTTTGTATACTGATTATTAAGGTATTTCTCTAATGCGGCGATAACAGTGAATTCGAAATTTGGCGCCTAGTGCAAAACCGAGCGGTCCTAGACATCTGAAGTTCTAGAACAGGGTAGGATAAAGCACAAATTGTCTGGAGAGTGTGATTTGAAATTCTTGGTCTATTAGAATGAATAACAGCTCGTTTGGGATATCAATAACATGTAATTATTGGGTTTAAACTCATTAGTTTGAAATCGGTATTTCAGTGACGCATTGAAATGAATAATTGCCCCACCAAAATTTCATTTTCTCAAATAACTCGTTGACGGGATTTTGAATAATTACAAGAATAGATTATTATATAGTTAGTTATGGGGGGAAAACTTTCTCAACAATAATACTTTCATAAAAAAATTTAAAGAGAAATATAGTAATGTCATTATCATCGAACAACATCGTGGGAAGCAACCGATTTTCTTTTACAAATCTCCCAATATAATGGACCTTAGTGCTATGTACACTCAAGGAAAGAATAAAATAATACGTTTACTACAGAGAAATCCCGATCTTCAGGAATCAGTGCAGATTTTCTATCAAGAAGATGAAAGTATTAGAGAGCTTTATCCTATTGCGGAAAAAATAGTGAGATATCTGTACAACACAAGTGGGGAAAATTTGAGCATAGGTGAACTGAGATATAAAATATTCACAACCCCAGTTTTAGGAACCAGGAAAACATCACCCCTAATAATGCTTCCTCCAATTGAGTTTTTGAAACTCAATTTGGTTTTTAAACACTTTTGCAGATCTCTTCCTCCCGATGAAATAAGAAGAGCAACGCACGAAGCATTCCTGAGGCGTATAAATAAATGTCTAGAAATTAACGGTCAAAACTTTGAGCATCTTCTCTAGTTATAACTGCGAGAGTTTGCCATGGTTCTCTAATAGTAACTTGAAGTCGGTTTCAAGAAGGGGTGAAAAATCTACAGCTTGGTTCAAATAACAGTTCCTGAAAATTTCATCTTTTTGGCATAAAGGGAAAAGAAATAGCTGAAAATTCAAGACGAAAAACAGTTTTTGTGAATAACTCCGAAAATATCCACTTTAGGGCAAGGGTGTGATGCATACACTCACATTATTTCTTAACGTAAATTCAATATCTGCCATAAGAAAATGGGGTTCTTATTTGAAAAATTGATTTTTCATGATTTTGTCATCCCTAACTTTGAAAGCGATTTTTTCAACCCCTGTATCATGAATCGTGATTTCGATTTTTAAAGTGGATACATCAATCTTACATCTTGAAAATCCCAAAATGAAAGTTTTCCATCCAAAATCATCGAAGTTATTCTTGTTTCAGCGGAGCTCTATTTTCGATTTTTTCGAATTTTCCCGCTCAGAGAAAATTTTCCCACCAAAACTGAAAAATGTTACATCAAAATAACTTGAAATTTTCTGAGCAATCTATTTCTGCAATAAAAAAATGGTGTTGTAATTTGATAAACGGAAGATGACGTCATTTCCGGAAAAACCGGAGGTGCTCATGAAACTCCTCGTGAAACACCCTGTATACAGGGCACAGTTTGAGGTGTTCTTCTGCGACACTCAAATTCTGGGGCAGGTTTGACAGTTTTGAAAAGACATGGTGGATGGTGCTCAAGTTCTGTTGCAGAAGGATATATTGAAGATTCTCTACAAAACAAAATAAAATTTCTGAAGAAATACTTGGTAGGGTCACAAACACATATAACGACGGAGCGTGTTTCCTTTGGAGGAGGTGCAGGTTTCCAGTTCCATTTTCAAAATCTAAATAAATGTAATTTTTACTTTAAAGATAGAAATGACTGTTAATGTAGAATTTTCGATAAATTTCAAGAGATATACTTTAAAATGAGTTTTACGTGCATTGTGTGAAAAGAATAATTTTTCAGAAAGTGAGTGGTGAACATTTTATTCCACTAGTGAATTAAAAAATTTAATCCACTCAGAGGATAAACGTCAACTTCTTGTTACCATGGGTTGAACATTGTCATCTTTAAACGTCAAATGGGATAAAATTAAAGGAAACAAACGATTTCATTTTTTTGTTGACCAGTGTTATCCAAAGTTATTTGGACTTTAGGGAGAATAATAATTAGGTATTTATTTGTTTACATAATTTGCTTCTGTATCTTCTTCGGTAATTAAGAGAGAGAATGAATAGCATCAATTCCACTCCATGCACTAAAGAATATCCAATAAATCATTTGAAAAAGACATAAAACACTTTCAATGTGGAAATTAATAACATTTTTTCCATCATTTGTAAATTATTTTGATCCAACGTTATCGTAAAATAACACCCGACATTGATATGAATATTGGTCGACAATGGTTAAAGACCAAGAATAAATTTATCTTTCTTCGATTCAATACTATACAGGGTGACTCTTTGACTATCAATTTTAACCATAGAGTCACACTTTTAAACCCAAAAAAGTATTTTCAATACCATCTCTTGAAATTAGTCTCCGTCTTAATAATAACCTATAATTTGCAAGCTATGAATAGACGACATCACCATCATTGACCAAGTAATATGCTTCGACTACCTCGGAGTCTGAATTTTAGCGACGGTAATATCAAAGAAGTGAGACATCAAGTCGACATCAAGACACCTAGATCAAATAATTTTGAATACCAAATCTCTTAGGATGGAACGTTAGATTAGAATACATAAGACGTGCGTCCGCTTTCATATTATGGGACATACAGATAAATACCCACATCAGAGAATAATGCGGAGTCAGTCATGTGGTAAGTTGGTTAGAAGAACGAGCATAGCATGAAATGAACATGTCGACAGATAAATGGATACATGGCTTACAAAAATAGCAGGAAATGAACCGCTGTTAGGAAGATCAATGAATTTAATAACCCAGAATAAACATTGAATGGTTGAGGTCCTCATTTGATAGAAATCCATTTTCATTTAATTTGAATATGATTAAATAAAAACTTATTTAATAAAATCTCCACATTTATTGTGTTTCAACAGTATTGTAACACATTTTACAACAATTGTTTTGCCAATTTCTTCATTCTATTAAATTTTGATATTGTTAAATCAAAAAAATTTATTTTGCCATTTTTTCTTCTTCAAACGTAAAATTTATATGAGGTGAATGTATATTGATGAAATCTAAAAACATGGTCAACTGTCTATTGTTAGATTTCATCAATAAACTCTCACCTCATATAAATTTCACGTATGAAGAAGAAAAAAATGGCAAAATATAATTTTTTTAGATTTAACAATATCAAAAATCAATAGTAAACACGATTCTGCAATTTGTCGCAAATCAACCAACACCGACATAAGGATCCATTCAATGTCACATCATCCATATTCACAAAAACTAGCAGCATTCAATAGTATGGGACATAGACTAATCAAAAAACCTATGAAGAAACAGAATTTTGACTGTGAGCTCGATACTATGAAACTATAAATATAAATCTATGTTAAAAATGGTTTCAAACCTGACATTGTGGACCAAATATTGAATAAATTCTTATTAAATCAAGTTTTAACATTAATATACCCCAAAAACGAAAAAATAGAACAGAATAGATATATAACACTAAATTACACACCTAAAAAATCAATAGAAGTAGCAAATTTTTTGAAAAACAAAAAGAATTACAATATAGCATTCAAAACCAATAATACTTCAAGTAATTTAATCAAAAATAATAAAGACAAATTAGATAAAAACAAAACATCGGGAGTATATAAGTTGAATTGTGGTTCATGCAGGAAAGTATACAGGGTTATGATAAAGTAATGCACAAAATTCATAAAACGTACACTAGGGAAAAATAGTTGAAGTAGAGCTAACATAAGAAAAAAAACGAGAAAATGAATAAAAAACTAAATAAACGTAAGTTTCATAATAACTTTTCAATTAACTAAACAGTCCATTAAACAAAAACTATTTCTTATAGGAATTGTTTAAACTGTGTCCCGTTTACTAACTGACATAGGCCAAGACGATGGTAGACCGAGTTTTCGATCATCTGCGGAGTTATAAGAGTAGTCATTTCGTGTCTAATTCGTTCCATTAAGTCTTCTAAATTGTCTGGCCGGTTAATGTAAACCCGACTTTTCAAATGTCCCCACAGAAAAAAGTCAAGGGGGGTAAGATCAGGTGACTAAGGTGGCCACTCCATTGATCCACGTCTCCCAATCCACCGTCCTTCAAACTGGTTATCCAGAAACCTTCGAACAGTAAGACCATAATGTGGTGGTGCACCATCTTGTTGGAACCAAATACTGGGATCCAAGTTTTCCCATTATTTGGATCCGGAAATGCCGCAAGTAGGTCCGAAAGAACTCCCATACGAAGATGTTCCAAATATCGTTCAGCTGTTAAATTCCCGCGAAAGTAATAACCAATAAATCTTCCCCTGAGGATTCCTACCCAAACATTAATTTTTGGGGACGCTGGGTGTGTTTTGTCTGCATCCAGTGGGGATTTTTCCAAGCCCAGTAGCGACAATTGTGTCGATTAATAGGACCACCTAGACAAAACGTTGCGTCGTCGGAAAATACTACACTATTAAGAAAATTTGGATTTTCGTCACGATGTCGCATGAAGATTTCACAAATTTCCAAACGTTTGTCCGGATCATGTTCTGAGAGTTCGTGAACAAGTTGAACTTTGTATGTGTGTAGTTTTTCTTTTTTTAACATCTTTACTACAAACGACTGACTAACATTTTCTTGTAAGGCAATTTCTGTTGTAGTTGCGTGAGGGTTGTCTTCTACTGACAGCAAAATATCTAACTTCACATCGTCGCCTATTCCTGGTCGTCCAGATTTTGGAGCATCCCTCACGCTTCCCGTTGCATTAAATTTTGCAACAATTCTACTTACTGTGCTTTTAGCAATTGGAGGTCTTTCCAAATGTGTTGCGTTAAATAAAGCACATGCTTCTTCATGACTTCGAAGGCGATCGACGTAACCTACCATCATTAGAATTTTTATCCTTTCTCTTTTGTTTAAACGAGCCATAATAATAAAACTGGTGTCACACTAATTGTACGACTGACACTGACACTCCTTTGTTTTAGTAAATCAATAGAAAAAATTGATAAGAACAGACGTTCTTACTAGATAAGTTTTAAGTTTGATCTCTTTTTATGATTGGTTTTGTTATTTCGCTTTTTATTCATTTTCTCGTTTTCTTCTTATGTTAGCTCTACTGCAACTATTTTTCTCTAGTGTAAAAAAACAAGCTTTATCACATAATGTAATACAAATCTCAGCTTCCCATTAAAAAAATATGTTGATAACGTCATAACTTTGACAAATTTGACTTGTTATTTTTGTAAGTTATGTCAAGAGATGCGGAATATAAAACACCATTTGACGTGTTTTTGCATTTTTTAAAAAGTGATCGTTGTACGTTTTATGAATTTTATGCATTACTTAATCATAACCCTGTATAATAGAAAAAACCCAAGTAACCCTTCTAATGGTGTTTGTTATCCATTGTCAAAAATATCACGCTTCTACTCTGACAATTTGGATCCATATTGAATTTTAATGACCATGAAGTTTTTATGATAATATTCTGAAGCTTTCGAAGAATCATTCTCTGGTATTACTAGCAAGAATGACGACAAAGATGATTAAGTGTTGAAACATTTTGAAATGGGCCATCTTCAGAAAAAATCATGGGTTGGCGGCTGCCAGAGTTTTAATGAGCCTTGAGTCGGTATGGAACGTAAATTTCAATGTAATTTATTATCATTAGCTTCTGTGATTTCTTGTTTTTAGGTAAATAAAAAAATTATTATATCTTCTGGTGAATGGCAGTAACGACGATGAAATTTGAGAATATGTAAGATATGACTATCGTCCATTCATGCAGGAAATTTTGTTTAAATACGAAGAATATTTTATAGGTATACAGTATAAAAAAAAATTATTTGGGATTTGTTAAAAAATTGTGAACCGTGTCGAACTTATTCGTTTCAATCTAATTCAAATATCAATAACAATATTGTAACACTACATTTTACAACAATTGTTTGGCCAAATTCGTTATTCTATTGATTTTTGCTATTGTTAAATCTAAAAAATTTATTTTACCATTTTTTTCTTCTTCATACATGAAATTTATATAAGGGGAAAGTTTATTGATGAAATCTAAAAACATGATCAACTGTCTATCGTTAGATTTCATCAATAAACTTTGACCTCATATAAATTTCATATATGAAGAAGAAAAAAATGGTAAAATAATTTTTTTTTATTTAACAATATCAAAAATCAATAATAATCACGATTTTGCAATTTATCGCAAACCAACCTACACTGATATAAGGATCCATTCAAATAGCACGGTACATAGGCTAATCAAAACATCCATGAAGAAACATAATTTTGACTGTGAGCTCTCTGTTAATAATGGTTTCAAACCTGACATTGTGGACCAAATATTGAATAAATTCTTGTTGAATCAAGCTTTAACATTAATATACCCAAAAAAAGAAAAAAATAGAACAGAATAGATATATAACACTAAATCACACAGGTAAAAAATCAATAGAAGTAGCAAATATTTTAAAAAACAAAAAGAATTTCAATAGAGCATTTAAAACCAATAATACTTAAAGTAATTCAATCAAAAATAATGAAGACAAATCAGATAAAAACAAAAATCAGGAGTATATAAGTTGAATTGTGTTTCATGCCAGAAACTATACATTGGACAAACAGGAAGGAACTTCGATAAGAGGATTGTGGAACATTTGAGTAGTTACCGGAATAAATAACAGAACTCTACTTATGCGAACCATCTTTTAGACGAGAGACATATGTTTGATTCAAACTACAAAATTTTGCACGTAAAAAACAAAATCAGAAGACTTAATATTCTAGAAGCAATGGACATTAACAGATATAACTGGTAAAATATCTTACTTAATCACCAAACAAATGTCAATAGATCACCATTAATAAACATGCCCAAAAAATTTCAGAAGCATTTAGAATACCGTTCCCCCTCTTCCATCTTGTGAAATAGACAGGGTGAGTCTTTGACCACTGCGTTAATTTTAACCATAGGTTCTTGAGATCAAAAGAAACACTTTTTCCATTACGGTTTTTCTATATTCAGCTGCGTTGAAAAGTTATAAGCATTTTAAGTTTTCACATTGGGCAAATACTCTCTGTAGTCCAGTATATTTTGAATGAAAAATACTTTCCACAGCTCCACTATTCAATCTGAATTGTTTAAAAACATTATGTTCCCTCTAAAGTAATGATTCACTCACTCATGTTTCATCCGATGAGCTCCATATTCAGAAGAATGATACGAAATACTAATTTTCTGGTAAAAAAATTCAACACCATAAACATAAATTTTTGTTGTTCTACCATAATTTCTTTCTACTTCAAGATTATAATCCATCCCTTTCTAGTGAGAAATTCCAAAAAACCTCAGAATTATTGGGTGTTATCATCATACATAATTTTCTTCATTATTTCCAAATCATGAAAACCATCATTTCTATGAAAACTTCCAAGGCAAGAGGTTGTCACTGTGCTTTTTTTTCACTCAAAGCCAGAAAAAATCTACTATGATTTTCCAAACACTGATATTTCTGAAGTTTCTTCTCCTTGACAGAGACCAGTGAACAGGTCTATGAGGTCTCTTGATATCATACTGTTAAAAATATGAAAATCTTTTTCGAAATCTTCAACAACAACGAATGATGTCACTACGAATAATAATAATTTTAAAGTGATGTTACTTTGCTTGATGATTATTTTCTGTACTGAATCCCAATAACAATTTACCTGTATAGATTACAAGTATTTCCAGATTTAGGTGTGCAATTATACTTTATTGAAGAAATACCTAAATTTGATTTTGAAAAATCAACTAGGTGTTCTTTGATAAAAAATTTTTTGTTTAATTATTAATATGAATCTATTCTGTTTAGACTATAATTACTGATTACTTATTTTTTTAATCAGAGTATCTGTTTTAATTACTTAAACAAGAACATAAATATTGAATAATGGTTATTCATAGATTATGTCAAATTTTAATACCTTACCATAGAATATTAATTTATTACCGAACCCCAGGAGCGAAAAAATTTATATTTGCAATGTTTTTTTAAATGAAAGATAATATCTGTAACTATAATTGATCTTTAGTTATAATTTTCCTCAGAATAATTAGAGTGAATTATTATCACATTAAAATATTATAACGTCTCTGTGGTGATTAGTTCCAAATAAAAAAATGTTCTGTGGTTCCTTGTTGTTTTGATTCTGTTTTAAACTGTCAACAGTTATTTGTAGCTTTCTTTCAGAAAAATGTGGAAAATATTGGAAGGATAATATCGATAGTTGTAAATTATTCAATTCAGTATGAAATGATTATGGTCAGAAAATGCCTTCTATTCTAATCTTTCTTGTTTATGAGCTTATAGCTTCCAGTATCAATATTGATTGAATTTTAATTAACCATGCATCATAACAAACATTCAGAAATATTAAAACTAAGTCAAATTCTATTATCTCTTAAGTTTGTGAACAAGGTTGAATCGGTGTATGAAATAAAGATAATAAAGGTATAAAACAAATCTAGGAGTCTGGGTTCAGAAGTTTTTAAAACTCATATGAGCTCAATTTGCAGCATTCCTATGTTAGAATAGATATAATTTGATGAACCCTGAAAGTCTGAAACTATAAAAAACCAGCTCTTCATGAAGACAAGTCTTCAATTTAACAGGTCCTGACAGAAAAACTTTTCCTATTTCAACGGTCAAAATATACCGAAGAGTGATGGAAAACTTTTTCTCTATTTATTATGGAATATTATTCTGGATTAAATATTAAACAAGGTGCTAGACATCATTAACAATGGATACAGCAAATGGCAATTTAGATTTTGTGGTGAATGTAAGACAAAAATTGTTCAGTGGTTAATTTCATCTATAATGTTTAGTGGTGGAACCATAGACTGGAGAGATTTCCCCAACCTTTTGTGGAAATATTTAATAAAGACAAAAAATATGGCAACATTGAACAAATCTGATTATTGAATCATTCCAGCACAGAGTTGGATTTGGGAAAATCAGAAAATTTGGTCAAAATTATATAGATTTAATTCCTTTCAACTTCAAATATCTCAAGAATGGTGCAATTTAGGAGACAGATGAGGAATGATTTTATATGCAAAAAAGACTAATGATTCCAGGAAGTACGAGATACGGACCTTAGGTTCAAGCGATATTTGTTTTTCATGCAATTTAACCAATCTGTAGAGTAGTAGTGAGAAACCCACAAGAAGTGGAATAAATCTATTGATGCCAAAATATGCACGAGTGTTATCAAAAACCTTCTACAAGAGATCATTTCAATTGATATTGTCGTTTGAATATTACAGGTGAAAATGCAATTTTTTTTATGGAATTTCAACACCCTATATCTTTTGAACGGGGCCAAATTTGGAAAAATGTTATAGGAAGAAAATATTTCTTTTGACGTCAAGAATCTATGGTTAAAATCAACGCAGTGGTCAAAGACTCACCCTGTATAAGGAAGACTCAATTTTTTTGGAGATGTTTAACATCGAACTCGCCTGAAGACGCCAAGAATTTGGCGAAACAATTGTTGTAAAATGTAGTGTTACAATATTGTTGAAACACAATGAATGTGGAAATTTTATTAAATAAGTTTTCATTTAATCACATTCAAATTAAACCATAAAAAATATACAACACATATTACTAAAGCAGAAGAAGATGAAATGCCTCGGTAATCGCTTCACGTGAAGTGGTGATTTTTTACTTATTTGATTCATAATGGATGAACCTTGGGCAAGAGGCCAGGTTATCTATCGTTGATTTCGGAGCACCCTGTATAAATTGAAACTAGCTGTATTTTGTATTTTCATTTTTCTATCATTAAAAGAACGTTAGAAGACGTTAAAGATACAATATACAAGGCTGCTGTTACCGAGGTAATTATATTTAACCAAGCAAGATATCGTGTTGTTAGGGACACTTAATGGAATTTAACCAATCGATGACCTATCAAGCAATCTGTTTGCATTAAGTTGAACCAATTCTCCTATTCATTACGAAGAATCAGCGTGAAACGAAAGAAAACATACAAATATAGTTATCGTTATTGTTTAAATGAATTGTATCATCAGTATTGAGAAAAGAAAAAATATCTTTGCCAGTTCTAGAAATTTCAAATTGAAAAGCCACTATAAATCATGACTGATAGAAACTTATTAGTCTCATTAAAGATAAATAGTGAGAGATTTTTGATTGTGGGGTCCTTAATTGGACGAATTTGTTACTTTTTGCATAATAAATTTTCGAAAGAGTCAAAACAAACATTGAACGTTGGCATTATGATGGAATTCAAAATATTACATCTAAGCATAAATGTAACGAAGTTAAAGGACAATTGATTGAATTGAACACAAAGAAATGGTAATATATAATAATCAGAATTACCAGAAAGAAGTTACTAAACTCGAACAACTGATTGACAAAACAGAAATTGAGAGAGAAAATACATCCTCTGGCTTTTATTTTCGAGTTCGATCAGTTATAATTTTCCTCCCCAATAATTGTTTGAAATATTATACTCAACCAGAGCTGTGCTAAGCACCGAAAAAAAGTGCTTCGAGCACTAAGCCCTAAGCACTCGAAAAAAAAGGCTTCGAGTCTCGAGTTCTAAGCACCGCTTTCGACAGAAGGCTCCGGATTACCGAGCACTTTTGCAAAAGTAATTGAATATTTCGAGCACTAAGCACTAAGCACTTTAGTGGGAACTATTTTATGTAATGATGTTTGATTGAAATGAGAACTCTTTAGCTTCATCGACATATCTAAAATTATGATTTCGAGACTGGGAAAAACTCAAAAGCCATTTTATTTGTTTTGTGAAACGCATGCATTCTCTGAATCTGAATGGCTGTTCCTAATCAATGCATAAAGTTGCATTAATAATCGAGGACCAATTATTTTATAAGCGAGAACACATTACTGAAAAAATGTGGAAAGCACTGACGTGAGATCAGGAGCTTTTACGCGCTTGTTCTAAAGTCTTCTCTCAGACTTAAAAAGAGTGCGATTCAAAATCAGCCAGCACAATGAGTGTGAAAGAATCAATAAACATATATCTTAAATGGAAGTTGAGTGAACTTACAGTTCAGCAAATTCTTCGATCTGGCATTCTTTCCACATTTCTATACCATATATAAGTTGTTGTAGTTGAGTGTCATCAATTATAACCGAATTTCAGATTCATAATTGCTGAGCTATCGGACAGGTCTGGCCCAATAACTAACTTGACTTATATTTGGATAATAAACTAATTCTATTAATATGGAATCTCTATCTCATCTTTTTCGGAAGATAGAGAATATTCAGCCAAACATTTTCAAATGGACCACAGTTTCTTCATCACGAGTCAAATCCAACCGATGGCGATCATTTTCAGCTCGATATTCAGAAATTACAGACATTTGGGAAAAAATAGTCCTCTTGTCGCAAAATTCATAATGACGTTTCCATTCAAAATATGACAACTGCACACACCAGTATTTTAGACATGTTTGTCATAAAAATGAACCCACAGAATTAGTTTCATTTTCGGCTCAATATTCACTCATTATGACAACTTGTCACAAAATTAAACCACCTCATAGAGATTTATAGTTGATGTGATGTGAATTCATAGATAGAAATATAATCTGTGACTTCATTTTCAGAAAACTCTTATATCTTCTGGAGATTGTACGCTATGATGATGAAATTTTAAAATATTTTAGGTACCTATACCCTGCATAAATGCCCTAAATTGTTGTGATCTGACGAATAACTTATGAGATATCGTGTATTGAAAAAACATTTTGGGAATTTTTAAAAATTTTCTCTCGTGACGATTTTCTCGAAATTTGGCACACTCCTTCCTTTAACGCTATCTAGATATTCTCTAAGTTACGAATTGATAGGATGAATATTCAAGAAATTAATGTTATTAACTGCTAAACTATTCGATGGATTTGGCCCAATAACGAACTTGACCGAGATATTTGAACGATCAACTTATTCTGAAAAAATGAAAACTCTAGGTCATCTCCTTCGGAAAATAGAGAGTATACGATCGGAGGGCCGGCCAGCCTGACCTACTTAAATTTGACCAAGGTTTCTCCATCAAGAAGTCGAACCCAATGGATTGAAACCATTTTCGGCTCGATATTCGGAAATTACAGACATTTGGACAGAACGATAGCCCGCCTGTTCCACTAGTAACAAGCGCGCAAAAACAAAAAATTTTCTGGCCTTCATAACCATAAAGTCAAATCAATGGTGACTGAAGAAATACTGAATATTAATTCAAAACGATCATATTATCTTTGCGCACATAAAAATCAAATACCGTACCTGCTTATATTGACCCTACTTCAAGAATTCGAAAGGCTTAGTGCTTAGCGGATTACTAAGCACTAAGATTTTCGCGAGTGCTCCGAAAAACAAGCACTAAGCACTAGCCTTTGAAAAGTGCTCGGAGCAGCACTAAAGTGCTGAGAGTGCTTCACGAGCACTAAGCACAATGCTTTGGCACAGCTCTGTACTCAACATATCGGATTCTCGAAATGGGTGGCCTATTAAATTATTATGCAGACTATTTCTCAAATCTTGCAAATTTCTAGTGTTGCCAGATGCACGCAAATTTTGCAACAGCTTTATTATTTCTATTTTTATTGTAATTTGTATTTCTTAGAATCTTCATAAAAATTTCAATCGATCTTCAACGGTTTTTGAGTTATATTCTTAAAAATTTTATTTGTTTCTCATTTGTAAACGTCAGTTTCCAAAAACACAATATTAATCAAGAAAGTATATTTTATCAAGTCACTTGTAAAACTGACAGTTAACTTGCCAAATTTTTCACAAGTTAGTACACTGTAAAAAATAAAATTCTGCGCTCAATCAAACCATTTTAATTTGAATTAATCTAAAATTGATTACGCCAAATGAACTATTTTTCTTGATTAAAACAACCTAATTGATTATAGAGAACAGCTAAAACATTCGCCTGAAACTTTTTACATTTCAGCGAAATGAAAGAAACAACTGATTCAACATAAACATACAATTACAAGAAATTGTTTATGCACTTGTCTCAATATCCATAATTGATTGATACAAATACATTATTCTAAATAGGTTTTAACAGAAACCATTCGTTCGTTTCATTTTTATTTGTTCAATAGAACGAAGGTACGGTTGTCGTAAATTCTGTCCAGTTGATGCAACGACTACAGTTTCTTGAGACAAGAATCTCGTGAAGTTATATTATTCGCCTCATTTACTTGAAGAAAACTATAAATATTTGAATAAAATTGAACATATAATTGTTGCAATATGAAGTGACATTTGTAAAAAAATATTGCGTAATTGATTTAATAAAACGAATTAATTGTAGCAATTTTTATATTGGCTGCAATTAAATCAAAACTCTATCACTTTTATACTAAATATATCCCATTCAAATGCAATTATTTGTGCATTTTACTCACAATATTGTTGTATCCGGCGATAAAGATGACATGGAATACATGATGCGCAAGCTAATTAAAGAATACGAGAAGTGGGGCTTAAATGTCAACTTAGAGAAAACCAAATATCTTTGTGTTGGTGGAGAACCGGGTGATCTGGTATTGGATGATGACAGGGATGAGATGATAACCCACTGCCTGGACTATAGCTTTTGTAGCGGCACTCTGTCAGCGGCAGGGGGGGAGTGTATAGGGATCTCTTGACGGCACTCTATATTTTTACAAGTTAGTAGTATTATTTACATTAGACAATTTTGTTTTAACGTCATATATGTTGAAAATCATGGTACAATTGTTATTTTCAGTAACACAGATTTGTGATCAGTAAAGAGTTGATACTGATGATGATGAACCATTTGTTGACTCAGAAACTGCTGAACTCGAGGACTGCAGAACATTTGTATTCTCCTTACTACCAAATAATTTGCTAGAAATTTCGAGTTTTTTGTTGACCTAATCATCAACATAAATTATCGCAATTTCGGTGCTCTTCCTTTTGCACACTTTAGTGCTGAAATATCTCCACCCGAATCCACAACCATAGTGGCTCCAGTTCTGCGAAAAGAGTGGCCGGTGTAAAACTCTGGGTCTTTTAAACCTAATTTCGCTATTTGCTTTGGGTAACCACCAATAGTGTGCTGGCCAGCATTAAGCAAAATGCACTTTTTCCATGTCGGTATGTCAAAAAAAATCTTAGGCCTTCTGTTCCAGAAGGCCGAAGATTTACATATTTTCTGTATAACATGCAGAGCTTGAAGCTGCAGCCATCATAGGTTATGTTGAATCTTCTTGTTTTTAAATTTTTTGTTTGCCGCAATGTCACAATAACGTATTATCCCATATCTTCTACATCATTCATGTTTAAGGAGAGAATTTCGTCACATCGACAACATCCAAAAATCCCAAATATTGTTACAATTGACGCCAGCAACCACTAGTCATCAGGAGCATGTAAAAAAATTGTTCAGCCTCTTCTTTACTTCATACTTTGGCCTTTTTGGCATATAACGCTCATTTTTTCGTTTCAGAAACGCTGTTACCTTTTGAAATCTGTTAATGACAACTAAACGTCATATTTTTCAATGAATTTTTTAAGGAAAACAAACCATAAACCCATAAAGTATCAGGGCTGAATTTAGCTGATAGTTGTTTCAAGTAGACCAAGAAAACATCTTCAGTTACCCCAAGCACACTATTTTTTTTTGCCACTTTTTGATTTTGAAGTCGTCATATTCTCGCTCGTACCTTGAAGCTGATTTTGCAAGTAGTAAACTTGAAGATACACTGGTGGCTACCTCAATAATTTCTTTTGGTACATTCATTTTCGCTTTCGCCAAAACAAATGTAGAGAAAAATAAACAGACATGTTCATGGCAACGCACCCATAGCTTATGAGATTTGCCACAAATTATTGAGATTTTTTTGGAATTTATCTAACCTTTGATGAGAAACAAATAAAATATAAAAGAATACACGCAAGGTAACGGGTTTTACTGGCTCAAGCAGGTAACCGACTCGCCTGGGGCTTGTCAGTTTTATCCTCCATTCCCCAGTAAAAACTCTCTTACCTTGCTAGTAATGTTATTTATTGAGAAGTACAAACGTCTTCGGTACTCACCTCCTAAAGTTCTACAGGAAATAAATAGTAACAAAGTTCATAATATAAAGTTGCGCAAAAGAATTATAATGAATAACATTGCTTTGGAATTTAACTTCAAGGAACTCATATTCTATATTTGTTCATTGAACAAAAACCTAAGGAATACTGAATGCAAGTGCATCTATTACTTGTATTTCGATAGATGTAGTTAATGATACAAATTAAAGAGAAATTTCATCACCCATATTGAAAATAATCCCAAATGATGTCCTAACAGATTCGTTGTAAATATGGGTAATACTCCGTGTGCCTTTCAAATGAGTTTATGTTAGGAGGAATATCCGTGGCATATTAAGGGTTTGCCAATAGGGACTTGACAACTTTGAATCTAAATAAAACAAAAACCATTTGAGATATTTCAAAAACTTTATTATTGCCTTGAAGTACAAACATAACATTTATGAATGGAACTCGACTTCCACAGGTCCGTTTGCAGCGGTCAATTCTTTGACTGATGTGAAAACAGCCGAGTAAGATAGTCCAGTTTTGTACAGAATTTTTCGTACGCCACTGAAATATTGGCCGGATAGCGATGCAAACAATTTTGATTTGCCGTGATAATTTGAGATTTTTCTATTTTCACGTTGGAATCTGGATACGGTACGTTCTCTACGACGACGGCCCATGAAAATCCATCACCAGCACTCATTCCACAGCACCCCCGGGTCTAATATGCCGTATGACGGACGAGTTTTCAATAAAAAAATTCTTATCTGGCAAACTAGACATAGGATTGATTTTAAATTTGGCAATAGCGTCCAGGACGATTAACTGACAATTACTTCTTATGCCACATTTACTTACACCCCTCAGGCGGGTCAGTAGGTACTCTGCCTGATTATTAAAAATTCATAAAAACTCAACCGAACGTGAGAATGCTATTATACTCCTGCAGAATTATCTATATATTGACAAAAAAATATTCCCGTTGTTATCTCTGACTTGCAACCTCATGAGGGGGTAAAATAATGGTTCGATGATTATTCAAGCAGATACAAATATCTCGAGAACCAGACATAGAATCGACATCAAAATTTGCATTTATTCGTCTCTCTATATACACAGAATAACTTTATGACTCACTTCGACTTGGACCCCCTGGTGGGGGCGGGGGGTGGTACTTCCACCCACCAGGGTGTCAGTAGGTACTCAGCCTAATTATTAAAAATTCATAATAAATCAACAATACATCAGAATGCCCTCATACTCCTGCAGAATTATCTACATATTGACAAAAAAATATTTCAGTAGGTATCTTTGACTTGCACCCCTATGGGGGGCTTAAATAACGACCTGTTGATAATTGAAGTAGATACAAATATCTCGAGAACTAGACATAGAATCGACTAGAAATTTTGTATTTATTCGTCTGTCTATATACACAGAATAATTTTATAACTCACTTCCACTTGCACCCCCTGTGAGGGGGCTAGCCGAGTTCCAGTCGAGTTTTCTGTGAGTAATTCATACCTGGGAAACTAGACAAAGGATTGATGACAAATTAGACAATAACATCCAGAAGCATCAATTCATAATTTCTGCATATGCAACATTCACTTGCACCCACCAGGGGGGTCAGTAGGTACTTAGCCTAATTATTAAAAATTCTTAAAAAATCAACCATACATGAGAATGCCCTCTTACTCCTGCAGAATTATCTACATATTGACAAAAAAATATTTCAGTAGGTATCTTTGACTTGCACCCCTATGGGGGGCCTAAATAATGACCTGTTGATAATTCAAATAGATACAAATATCTCGAGAACTAGACATAGAATCGACTAGAAATTTCATATTTATTCTACTGTCTATATACACAGAATAATTTTATTACTCACTTCCACTTGCACCCCCTGGGGGGGGGGGGGGTCTAGCCGAGTTCCAGTCGAGTTATTCATACCAGGGAAACTAAACAAAGGATTGATGCCAAATTAGACAATAAAATCCAGAAGCATCAACTCATAATTTCTCCATATGCAACATTTACTTGCACCCACCAGGGGGTCAGTAGGTACTCAGCCTAATTATTAAAAATTCATAATAAATCAACAATACATGAGAATGCCCTCATACTCCTGCAGAATTATCTACATATTGACAAAAAAATATTTCAGTAGGTATCTTTGACTTGCACCCCTATGGGGGGCTTAAATAACGACCTGTTGATAATTCAAGTAGATAAAAATATCTCGAGAACTAGACATAGAATCGACTAGAAATTTTGTATTTATTCGCTTTTCTATATACACAGAATAATTTTATAACTCACTTCCACTTGCACCCCCTGTGGGGGGTCTAGCCGAGTTCCAGTCGAGTTTTCTGTGAGTAATTCATACCTGGGAAACTAGACAAAGGATTGATGACAAATTAGACAATAACATCCAGAAGCATCAACTCATAATTTCTGCATATGCAACATTCACTTGCACCCACCAGGGGGTCAGTAGGTACTCAGCCTAATTATTAAAAATTCATAAAAAATCAACCATACATGAGAATGCCCTCATACTCCTGCAGAATTATCTACATATTGACAAAAAAATATTTCAGTAGGTATCTCTGACTTGCACCTATATGGGGGGCTTAAATAACGGCCTATTGATAAATCAAGTAGATACAAATATCTCAGGAACTAGACATAGAATCGACTAGAAATTTTGTATTTATTCGTCTCTCTATATACACAGAATAATTTTATGACTCACTTCTACTTGCACCCCTGGGGGGTCTAGCCGAGTAAGCCGAGTAGCCGAGTAATTCATACCTGGGAAACTAGACATAGGATTGAGGTCAAATTACACAATAACATCCAGAATCATCAACTTATAATTTTTGCAAAACTTTTAGTCTTATTATTTTTTTACCATTTAAAAATTTATTTCCGATAGCCTGTTTCATTCTAAACAAAAAATGTTTTTTTTTTTCAAAATAAACCAGTTCGCAGCAAAAATTATTTTACGAACAACTACAGAAATAGATATATCGTCATAAATGCGAACTGGATTTATTATTATTCTGTTGTTAGTACCTGCGTTTTCCACCCTTACAACCATGGGGTAAACCAAATAAATAACTGGATAAGTGCCATTTTGCTAGTAGGAAACGTTAGGTTAATTTCAATATCGTAACTTTTTTGGTGCTAGTGACAAAAATTGTTATACAAATTTTATGTACTCCCTTTGAGGGGCTGTATCTTAACAAGGGATGCTCCAATGAAGTTCCTATCTTTTTTTTTTCGATGAGGAATCACCTCCTTAAATATTTTACACTTATTTACACCCTGTATAATCTAAGCTATCGAATAAATTTTCTAGGGTGTCATATTCTTCCAAACTTTATAAGCATGTTTGTCTCAACCAAATATCTTCCAAGTTACAACTTGATTCGATGGATATTTACGGAGCTATGGAGGAAACCAAATTTCAGGTTCTCATAACTCCTGAACCATTGCACGGATCTGGCCCAAAAATGAAAAAAACCTATTCTGAAAATATGAAAACTCGCTTATCTCTTTCGAAAGATAGCCGGCATACGGGCGGCCGGACACACTCAAGTTTGACCCAGTATTCTCCATCAGGAGTTAAAACCCAATCGACTGAGAACATTTTCGGCCTGATATTCGAAAATAACAGACTTTGAGGCAAAAATAACTCCCGATCTATATTATGAAAGAATTTAAATTGATAACGCTTGAAAAAATGCGATTTAAAGGAACTCCAGTCAGATCGATGAATATGTGGAATTGTGCCAAGGATTTGCGTATGAAAGTCACGTTCAAAACATCAACAAGCCGATAGAAAAATTTCTTCGTTATTGGTCTTGTCCAATATGGTGCAATATTTGATTGTTGTTTAGGATTTAATACATTCTGCGAATTTTATCAATGTTTATGCGTACATTCAGATAATTGGAAATTTATTGGTCATATGATTTGATTGATATTGTGGCGCCATTCAGAAGAAATCTACTTTCTAGTTAGGTTCTTTTTTATTACTCGAATCTTTCTAGTGGAACACAGTGTACAGGGTTATGATAAAGTAATGCACAAAATTCATAAAACGTACAACGGTCACTTTTGAAAAAAAATCTCTTGACATAAGTTACAAAAAATAACAAGTCAAATTTGTCAAAATTATGACGTCATCAGCATATTTTTTTAATGGGAAGCTAAGATTTTTATTACATTATGTGATAAAGCTTGTTTTTCACAGTAGGGAAAAATAGTTGCAGTAGAGCTAACATAAGAAAAAAAACGAGAAAATGAATAAAAAACGAAATAAACGTAAGTTTCATAATAACTTTTCAATTAACTAAACAGTCCATAACGTAACACCAGAGATTAGAAGCTCACCAAAACCACCTGATGCAACCTATGCTGAACCCAGTAACCAACAAAAGATTGAAGAAGATGTGGCCAATAGAATTGTTGAATTCAAACAGGTAATGCCATGGGGCATCAACCTGCAAAAGTTTTTTCTTTTTCATTTGTTTCAAATTTTGTATCAACACTTTAGCTTATAGATTCTGTGTATACAGGGTGAGTCTTTGACCACTGCGTTAATTTTAACCACAGATTCTTGACGTCAAAAGAAACATTTTCTTCCTATAACATTTTTCCAAATTTGGCCCCGTTCAAAAGATATAGGGTGTTGAAATTTCATAAAAAAAATTGCATTTTCACCTGTAATATTCAAACGACAATATCCTCATCTTTCCTCCTAAATTGCACCATTCTTGAGATATTTGAAGTTGAAAGGAATTGGATCGATATAATTTTGTCCAAATTTTCTGATTTTCCCAAATCCAACTCTGTGCTGAAATGATTCAATAATCAGATTTGTTCAATGTTGCCATATTTTATGTCTTTATTAAATATTTCTACAAAAGGTTGGGGAAATCTCTCCAGTCTATGGTTCCACCACTAAACACTATAGATGAAATTAACCACTGAACAATTTTTGTCTTACATTCACCACAAAATCTAAATTGCCATTTGCTGTATTCATTGTTAATGATGTCTAGCACCTTGTTTAATATTTAATCCAGAATAATATTCCATAATAAATAGAGAAAAAGTTTTCCATCACTCTTCGGTATATTTTGACCGTTGAAATAGGTAAAGTATTTTCTGTCAGGACCTGTTAGATTGAAGATTTGTCTTTATGGAGAGCTGGTTTTTATAGCTTCAGACTTTCAGGGTTCATCAAATTATATCTATTCTAACATAGGAATGCTTCAAATTGAGCTCATATGAGTTTTAAAAACTTCGAACACAGTCTCCTAGATTTGTTTTGTACCTTTATAGAAGTTTTTTCACATCTTTTTTTCATACACCGATTCAACCTGGTTCACAAACTTAGGAGACAATAGAATTTGATTTAGTTTTAATATTTCTGAATGTTTGTTATGATGCATGGTTAATTAAAATTCAATCAATATTGAAACTGGAAGCTATAAGCTCATAAACAAGAAAGATTAGAAAAGAATGCCTAGAGAAAAAGATTTCCATCACTCACATAGGTACTTCGGCATATTTTCATGATGACCGTTGAAATAGGTAATGAAATTTCTCTCAGGATCTGTTAAATTGAAGACTTGTCTTTATGAAGAGCTGGTTCTTTATAGCTTCAGACTTTCAGGGTTTATCAAATTATATCTATTCTAACATAGGAATGCTTCAAATTAAGCTCATATGAGTTTCATAAACTTTGAATCCAGTCTCTAGATTTGTTTTGTACCTTTATAGAAGTTTTTTCACATCTTTATTTCATCCACCGATTCACTTAGTTCTCAAACTTAGGAGATAATAGAAATTGACTTAGTTTTAATATTTCTGAATGTTTGTTATGATGCATGGTTAATTAAAATTCAATCAATATTGAAACTGGAAGCTATAGGCTCATAAACAAGAAAGATTAGAATAGAATGCCTCTTCTGACCATAATCATTTCATACTGAATTGAATAATATCAAACCGTCGAAATTTTCCTTACAATATTTTCCACATTTTTTTAAAGAAAGCTACAAACAACTGTTAACAGTTTCAAACAGAATCAAAACAACAAGAAACCACAGTACACTATTTTATTGGAAACTACCCACCACAGAGAAGTTAAAATAACATTTTAATGGAGGAAAATTATAACTAGAGATCAATAATGGTAACAGATATTATCTTTCATTTAAAAACAACTTTGCAATTATTAATTTTTTCTCTCCTGGGGTTCGGTAATAAATTTATATTCTATGGTAAAGTATTAAAATTTGACATAATCTATGAATAACTATTATTCAATATTCATGTTTTTTACGTAATTAAAACAGATAATTTGATTATAAAAACCAAAAATTCACGCATGTTCATTAATCAGTAATTATAGTCTAAACAGAAAAGATTCATATTAATGATTTAACAAAAAATTTTTTATTAAAGAACACCTATTTGATCTTTCAGAATCAAATTTAGGTGATCAAACTCAATTTCTTCAAGCAAGTATAATTGCACACCTAAATCTGGGAATACTTGTAATCTATCCAAGTAAATTGTTATTGAGATTCAGTACAGAAAATAATCATCAGGCAAACACCACTTTAAAATAATTATTCGTAGTGACATCATTCATTGTTGTTGAAGATTTCGAAAAAGATTTTCATATTTTTAACAGTATGATATCAAGAGACCTCATAGACCTGTTCACTGGTCTCTGTCAAGGATAAGAAACTTCAGAAATATCACTGTTTGGAAAAGTGACAACCTCTTGCCTTGGAAGTTTTCATAGAAATGATGGTTTTCATGATTTGGAAATTTTAAGGAGA
This sequence comes from Micraspis discolor, assembly GCA_030674115.1. NCBI lineage: Eukaryota > Metazoa > Arthropoda > Insecta > Coleoptera > Coccinellidae > Micraspis > Micraspis discolor. The sequence goes on along the minus strand of JARTUT010000444.1, from coordinate 82,038 downwards.
AAATTACAAATGTATGATGATAACATCCAATAATTCTCAGATTTTTTTGGAATATCTCACTAGTAAGAGATGGTTATAAACTTTATAATCTTAAACTAGAAAGAAATTATAGTAAAACAACAAAAATCTGTGTTTATGGTGTTGAATTTATTTTATTAGAAAATTAAGCGAGATGAAGCGCGCAAGATCTCCCGACCTCCAGCTTTTCCACATCTTTTTGACAAATGGCTTTACATAAATAAATCTTACGTAACTTATTCATTTAGTAAAAATTCAATGAATCGGGCTATTCATGAAATAATTCCCTGATTACGTATTTAATCGTATGACAGTGGAAGATAAGTCAAAACTATTGACCCGAAACAAAACATAATTAATTGCAGTAAAAAGACATACCTCTTATCAGAAATTCGATTAGGAATACGAAATTCCTGCGACAAATATGATATACTCCATATGATTTTGCGCACTAATGTTACCAATGGAACATTGAGCTGTTGTTTCAATCAAATGTCTGCAATTTTCATATACAGTGCGCGTCAAAATTATGGAAGAAATTAATTTTCTCTGAAGAAAAATATTTGGCAACAAAATCTGGAACAGGCCAATTTTGTTTCACTTTTACAGAGTTTTTAAGGATTTTTGTGGCACCCTGTGCCATCCCCATCAACCCTCTGAATTTTTCTGATAGGGAAAGTAGGTTATGTTGTACTGTTTTGGCCAGATCTTTGTATCTTATTTACAGGCGTGTAGACATTTTCGGGATTTTTTTTTATTTGTTCCTCATGCATATAGGTGTTATACACTGAACAAATTCCTAAATTCCTTCAACATTAGCAGCGATATACAGGATGCCTCAAATAAATAGTAGAATCTTGAATGGTTGAGGTCCTCACTTGATGGAAATCCCTTTCCATTTAATTTGAATGTGATTAAACAAAAACTTATTTAATAAAATTTCCACATTTATTGTGTTTCAACCTTATTGTAACACTACATTTGCAACTATTGTTTCTTCATGCAAGTTCGATGTTAAACTACTCCAAAAAAATTGAGTCTTCTTTATACAGGGTCTTTGACCACTGCGTTGATTTTAACCATAGGTTCTTGAGATCAAAAGAAATACTTTTTCCATTACGGTTTTTCCATATTCAGCTGCGTTAAAAAGTTATAAGCATTTTAAGTTTTCACATTGGGCAAATACCCCTCTGTAGTCCAGTTTAGTTTGAATGAAAAATACTTTCCACAGCATCCACTATTGAATCTGAATTGTTTATAAACATTATTTTTCCTCTATGAAATTATTCACTCACTCATGTTTCATCCGATCAGGTCCATATCCAGAAGGAAGATACAAAATACTAATTTTCTGGTAAAAAAAATTCAACACCATAAACATAGATTTTTGTTGTTCTACCATATTTTCTTTCTACTTCAAGATTATAAACCATGCCTTTCTAGTGAGAAATTCCAAAAAAACCTCAGAATTATTGGGTGTTATCATCATACATTTGTAATTTTCTTCTTAAAATTTCCAAATCATGAAAACCATCATTTCTATGAAAACTCCCAAGGCAAGAGGTTGTCACTGTGCTTTTTTTCTCGCTCCAGAAAAAATCATCTATGATTTTCCAAACACTGATATTTCTGAAGTTTCTTCTCCTTGACAGAGACACCAGTCTATGAGGTCTCTTGATACATACTGTTAAAAATATGAAAATCTTTTTCGAAATCTTCAACGACAATGAATGATGTCTCTACGAATAATCAATTCAAAGTGATGTTACTTTGCTTGATGATTATTTCCTGTACTGAATCCCAGTAACAATTTACCTGGATAGATTATAAGTATTTCCAGATTCAGGTGTGCAATTATACTTTCTTAAAGAAATACCTAAATTTGATTTTGAAAAATCAAGTAGATGTTCTTTAATAAAAAATTTTTTGTCAAATCATTAATATGAATCTATTCTGTTTAGACTATAATTACTGATTACTGATTTTTATAATCAGAGTATCTGTACTCGAACAAGAACATAAATATTGAATAATGGTTATTCATAGATTATGTCAAATTTCAATACCTTACCATAGAATATTAATTTATTACCAAACACCAGGAGAGAAAAAATTAATATTTGCAATGTTTTTTTTAAATGAAACATAATCTGTATCTGTAACTATTATTGATCTTAGTTATAATTTTCCTCAGAATAATTAGAGTGAATTACTATCACATTAAAATATTATAACGTCTCTGTGGTGGGTATTTCTAAAAAAAAGTGTTCTGTGGTTCTTTGTTGTTTTGATTCTGATTGAAACTGTCATTTGTAGTTATTTGTAGCTTTCTTTCAGAAAATGTGGAAAATATTGGAAGGATAATATCGATAGTTTTAAATTATTCAATTCAGTATGAAATGATTATTGTCAGAAAATGCATTCTATTCTAATCTTTCTTGTTTATGAGCTTATAGCTTCCAGTTTCAATATTGATTGAATTTTAATTAACTATGCATCATAACAAACATTCAGAAATATCAAAACTAAGTCAAATTCTATTATCTCCTAAGTTTGTGAACAAGGTTGAATCGGTGTATGAAATAAAGATAATAAAGGTATAAAAAACAAATCTAGGAGACTGGGTTCGAAGTTTTTAAAACTCATATGAGCTCAATTTGCAGCATTCCTATGTTAGAATAGATATAATTTGATGAACCCTGAAAGCCTGAAGCTATAAAAAACCAGCTCTTCATAAAGACAAGTCTTCAATTTAACAGGTCCTGACAGAAAATACATTACCTATTTCAACGGTCATGAAATATACCGAAGTACCTATGTGAGTGATTGAAATTTTATTCTAGATTATGCTGAAAAGTTTTCTCGAAGAAACTTTCCAAGTAAAAAATACATTTAGAGCAATTGAACGACGTTGTCGAAAACTGGGAGTGTGAGGCATATAATAATAAATGCTGGTAGGCCAAGAACAACAATAAAAAGATATAATATAATAAAGAAAATATGATTTTAAATTTAGTTGATCAAAATCCAACAGTTAGCGTAAGGGATGTGGCAAGACAAACAGATACGTCTTCTTCAAGATACTTAAAGAAGCAGCTACATCCTCATCATTACAGACAAGTCCAAGAGCTCTTGCCAGACGATCTACCGGTTAAAATGGATTTTTGTCAAACATTACAAGAAAGGACAGCCCTCAATCCAAATTTTTTTAAATGTATTCTTTTTACAGACAAGGCCACTTTTACGCTACAAGGTATGTTTAACTCCCATAATGCACACTGCTGGAGTGATTAGAATCCACATGTTTAACATGACCAACACTCATTTAAACTTAATGTTTGGGCAGCAACTTTAGGCAACAAATTAATAGGTTATCACATTCTACCTGGAAATTTAAATGGTGATATCTACCTGGACTTTTTATGTAATCACTTATTCGAGATATTAGAAAATTTAACGGTAAACGAGCGAAGATATCTATTTTTTATGCACGATGAAGTTCCACCGCTCTTTGATAGACGGTGTCGTAATTGGTTGAGTAACCATTTTCCGAATCCATGGATTGGTGCAGAAGCTCCGATTCATTGTTGTCATGTGATTTTAATCCCTTGGATTACACAGTTTGGTCGTATCTTAGAGAAAAAGTTTATGCTGCAGAGGTAAATTCACCGCAAGATTTGAAAGATAGAATACAACGTCACTTTAATGATCTCACAGCTGACTCCCAACCATTTAGAAGAATAATGGATTCTTTAGAAAAAAGGATAGCCTTATGTATTCGTGAAAACGGAGGAAATTTTGAACACCTCCTCTAATTGAAATCATATTTATGTTATTAGCCTTTTTTTGAATTTTCTGATTTTTTGTTTGATAAATACAATTTTTATCATTACTTCATACGAACATCGGTTATCACTTCCTAATTTTTAAATCAAAATACTCCGAAAACGGTACAAAGTATCGAGTTTTACCAAGAGTACCTTTTTTGTGTGAAATTGAATGATGTTTAAGTACGATTGAAATTTTGCTCAGTAAATATAATACTAAAAAAGTTATGTTCAATACTACTTGGTACTAACCGTGTAACTAGCGCCCTCTACGAGAGTCAGACATGAAAACGAATTCATTGGATGTATCAGTTTCCAAAACATATTCGTATAAAATTTCATTACAATGTAGAGAGTAGAGTGGGGTCACCTTTTTTTGAAACACCCTGTATATCTATTCTGTTTTGGGGTGTATTAATGTTATAGCTTAAATGTGCCCTGGTTTATTTCTGAAGGCTTTTTTGGTATACCTTAATTACCATTTTTTAATTTATCTCTAAAGATTTTATTTCATCCAAATATTAGGTCTGCAGTTGAAGAAAACGAACCTGTTGGTGATTAAATAATATTTTCGAATTTCTCATTGTAAAATTTGAGATAATGAAAAAAATCAGACTGTTACGGATTTCCCTCTCTAATTTACGGATATTTCTACCAATATAGTGTTCGGGATTTTGGCAACGTTGATCATAAGACATGACAATGTTGACGGAGACTTGGCTGAAAATTCCTAACCGATGAGTCGCTCGAAGTTCATAGAATCGAGAGCTCTATAGTATGAGATTTCCATGGCCTCCAAGATGATCAATAAAAACTTAATGTCGTCAACTATTTGTTTACCTTTATCTATCGCTTCGGCCATCACTCTCTTTATTTTCACAAACAGGAATCCGCACAGTCACTACACCCTTGACGCAAATCAACACTTAATTAAATGTTTACTAATTTTGGAAACTGTTGAAATACAGTCTTATCACTATTCCGTTTCAGAAGACTTCTTAGGATTCCCTTACTTGAGCGGTGATATCAAAGAAATGGGATCTAATTGAGGCGTATCTCTCCTCGTAAAAATTATCTGACCTGCCTAATGAAATGGTTAGTTGATTTTGAAAGTGTTTGTATGAAACGAGCTATTTATTTCGTCATTCGGTTCAGGAATTAGGAATGGGCTCAGGAATACAGCGAACCACTCCGTTATTGGAAATATTTCTCTCAATTCGTTTTATGATTGGTTTTGAGGACAATGTGCAAGAGGGCTCTCTATATTTCTGATGCAACAATTAAAACATAAAAAATTTTCGGAGATAATACCACGGGTGCTTAAAAATTTTCTGAATAATTTTAAAGCACCAATGGTATTTGGGGACAATATTCTATAAATAAAAATTTATTATACAGGGTGAGTCTTTGACCACTGCATTAATTTTAACCATAGGTTCTTCAGATCAAAAGAATAGTTATTTATTATACAAGGGTAAAAGTATTAGATTTTAGCTCGTGGTTATGACAACAAACCGAGAGCTGAAATCTAGTATTTTTCCCGTGTATAATACACTATTTTTTTCTGTGACAGGAAAAACGACGATGTCGAATGTTATCGATATGAAATTTGAATTATTGAACTAGTAAGCTATTAGACCTGCGTTGCTAAGGACTTCAATGTAATCAAATATTTGCCAATTTAATTTTGTGATTTGATTCAAAAATTACGAACTCAGTAATTGTATAGCAGTTATTTTGAATACTATAAAGTTAAAAATGCTTGATTCTGAGTTTTCTCTTACTCCACCGGAGTTGATAGAAGCAGCGCAAGTAGCGTCATGAAAATTATTGCCAGCTAAATCGCAGAAAATTTACGAAACCGCGTATTCAAGATTTATGGAATGGAACATGAAAAGACATGCAGTTCTTTCTCGGAGATAGTGTTATTGGCTTATTTTTCGGAACTGGCACAACAACAAAAGCCATCAACAGTGTGGTCGAATCAATCAATGATTAAAAGTACACTGTAAAAATATAAATTCTGCGCTCAAACTCCTCAGGAGTTTGAGAATTTTTTTCAATCAAACCATTTTAATTTGAATTAATCTAAAATTGATTACACCAAATGAACTATTTTTCTTGATTAAAACAACCTAGTTGATTATAGAGAACAGCTAAAACATTCGCCTGAAACTTTTTACATTTCAGCGAAATGAAAGAAACAACTGATTCAACATAAACATACAATTACAAGAAATTGTTTATGCATTTGTCTCAATATCCATAATTGATTGATACAAATACATTATTCTAAATAGGTTTTAACGAAACCATTCGTTCGTTTCATTTTTATTTGTTCAATAGAACGAAGGTACGGTTGTCGTAAATTCTGTCAGTTGATGCAACGACTACAGTTTCTTGAGACAAGAATCTCGTGAGATTATATTATTCGCCTCATTTACTACTGAAGAAAACTATAAATATTTGAATAAAATTGAACATATAATTGTTGCAATATGAAGTGACATTTGTAAAAAAAATATTGCGTAATTGATTTAATAAAACGAATTAATTGTAGCAATTTTTTTATATTGGCTGCAATTAAATCAAAACTTTATCTCTTTTATATTAAATATATCCCATTTAAATGCAATTATTTGTGCATTTTACTCACAATATTGTTGTATCCGGTGATAAAGATGACATGGAATACATGATGCGCAAGCTAATTAAAGAATACGAGAAGTGGGGCTTAAATGTCAACTTAGAGAAAACCAAAAATATCTTTGTGTTGGTGGAGAACCGGGTGATCCCTCAAAACTTCTAACCCCTGCGTCTATGGCATGGCGCACACAAGCCATACTGATGAGTCCAAATGTGTGCGCCAGGGACGAAAAGCATAAGTAGGGATAAATTCCTTCGATTCTCCATTGGTGACCCCGACGTGATGGGAACGGTTGTCTTTACGACGTGTCTTGGAAAAGCAGACGGTTGATGCTTGAGGTATATTCGCTTCCTCTCTGCAACTACCAACGAAACTCTAGACGCCTTTCCCATTTCGTACAATATTCATGGTCTGCCGCGGTATTGCGGTATTTATTAATATAAAAGAGAAATTATTGTTCTGTGAAGAAGAATAATGATTACATACAAATGTTTTTTTGTTTTATCAAATTATTCCTTTGCTAGTGTCAAAAACCCTTCAATTTAGCTCAAATCAACCAGTTTTTAACCCAAGAAACTTTCACTTGACATAAGAGATATTATCATTTTTATCGACTGAATTCTCGACCCATTCAACTAAGATCCTTTAAATCAACTACAAATCGAGTTTCAGTGAAATGTAATATTTTTACATGAAACCAAAATTTTTATTCTACGAAAAGTATCAATAGTTACATACTAATTAATATTACCGTTGGATCAAATTTTTACCACCTGAGTCAAAAACTCTGAGCTTGGTTGAAACTAATCAGTTTCTTAACTCAAGAAACTTTTATTTAGGGTAAACGCCATTCTCAACCGTAGAGGGCGGTAGGCATTTGGCTGTATTCAAACGTACGGAGTACTTGAGACAAATTAATATGGTTTGAGATGAGGAACTATTTTTTACAGTGTATGTTACGATCCAATAATAATGTAGACATGTACACAAATTAGTGATTTTTAAATAATGCACCCGATGGTGGGGTGAGCAGGTAGAGGAGGCAATCATTGATAAGAGACAGAACTATCACAAATTCTTGACATCTAAAGAAGAAAACGATATAATAGTTTACAAAAGATCACCAGCTGTAGTAACAAAATTGATTACACAAAACAAGAACGAAATGTGGGAAAAGAACTGCCATAAAATAAACACCTACATCGGAGGAAGGAAAAGTACAGAGAGCTGGAGAATAATTAAAAATATGAGAACAAATAGAAAAAAAAACCTATAACAACAGAGTAGTGGGAAAAGTACTTCAAGGACCTATTAACCGAACAAAGACCAGAGTTTTCCAACGAGGATAGCACAAAAGAAATAATATCACTTCATCACCCTTGAAAGTTACAATAACAAAAATTGAAGAAATAGTCAAATCTCTGAAAAATGGAAAATCCCTGGCCCAGGTGATATCTACGCCGAATTAGTCAAAGCTGGAACGAAAAAATTATATGAACACCTTAGGAAACTATTTGCTGACCTCATAAATGGTGCACAGGTACCAAGTGAATTGAAGACTTCTATTATGTCAGCTATCCACAAGAAGGGCAGCAAGGATCTTTGCATGAGAATTACTGAGTAATTGCTGTGACCGGTACAGTCAGCAGAATGTATGGTAAACTCCTGAGAAATAAATTAGATCAAGAATACCAAGATTATGGGAAGAAGAATAAGCTGGCTTCAGAGTAGGACGATCCACAGTTGACCATTTATTTTGCATAATGCAAGTTATTGAGAAGATGACAGCAACCAACCAAGAAGTGCATTTACTTTATGTGGACCTACAGAAGGCATTTGATAGTGTCACTCACAGTAAGCTATGGCCAACATTACAGCAAACGAATATTCGATATGGACTTATCAAAGCAGTTCAAAATTTATACACGGACGCAAGGACAAGGATCAAAGTAGGAAACAAAATTTCTCAGGGATTTATTCCTACCAAGGGACTGAAACAGGGTGCTGCCTGTCGCCGACGCTTTTCAGAATATACTTAGAGCAAGATCTCAAAGTGTGGAAGAAAAAATGTAGTGGCATGGGAATCCCTCTCAATGATGAAACAACATTAAACACACTTTGCTTTGCAGACGATCAAATCCTGATAGCACAAGATCAAGACGAGAAAAAATAGTAGAGGAATACAAGAAATGGGGCCTCAAAGTTAATGTTAAAAAGACGGAATGTGTATAAAGGATGTTCAAGGGAGAAAGACGATATCCATGATGAATGGCATCCTGTGGGATCAATCGATATCCAAAAGCAACAAATATCGCATATACAATACCATATTAAAGAGCATAGTGACTTATGGAAGCGAGGTCTGGCAACATAGATCTGAACATATGTTGCTGGCAACAGAAATGGATTTCTGGCGACGATCTGCGGGCATATCTAGAAGGGATCGTGTGCGGAATAGTGGGATCAAAGCATACAATAACTGATGACATTAGGACGAAGCAGTTGATATGGTATGGCCACGTACAGAGGATGCCTGATAACAGATTACCCAAACAGATTTTAACATGCACGCCAAGGGGCAGAAGGAGATGAGGTCGACCAAGGCAGAGCTGGAGAGAGGGAATCGAAAAGGAAATGGAGAAAAGAGAGCTCCCGAAACCTATGGTTGAGTAGAGAGGAATGGCGGTTAGGAGTCGGAAAGCGTAGGAGAACGCTCTAAGACCGATATATATATATATACCGATGAAGTTCATTTTATGGCCAAGGTTGTTGTTGTATTTGGGATTGCAGGAGCTTGTCGAATTTGTGAAATCAGCCAGGTAATATTACATAATATTGAAGATTCGGGAAAGTTATTGATTGTGAAAAATGATGTAAACAGGAAATTTCTAGTTACTGAAGAATATATTAAATATTACCGAATGCACATTTTTCCCGGGAAAAAGTAATTTCCTGAAAAGTTACATTTTGTTACCTGTCAACAGAGATGAATTTTTTCCGGTCCACAGAAAAAACACTTTAATAATGATGTCATTTCTCGATTGATAGGATCATCGAAAAGTTCTATTTCTCCGTCAAGGAGGAGAAGTGTTAGTACGCAACACTTTTCCGGCCGGCGACAGGAAAAGTGTTACTATGCAAAAGATGAATTGGGCACCACGAACAAAAAATTCTCCAATTCAAATGTCATTTTAATTCATTGAAGTTATATTGAATGTACAATTAGTCAATGTTGCATTTTGAAAATTAAAACTATGTAGTAATGAACTGATAGGATTCTGTCTCATATTCTGTTCAAATGCTGATGACTCAATAGAGTAATTTGAGTTGCTGGTTTCAGGGAGTTCGATGACGCTCAATATCCTACCAGCAATCTCATTCTTATTTCGCAGCGAATCCTCGATATAGCCTTCTGCTACACTACTTGACTTGCAACCTCCATGTCGTTTCAAAGACTCAATGTTGGCTCCCCATCTATAAGTAGTGTAGCAGAAGTTCGCCTCAATGAATTACCTGTGTATTCGTTTGTTGACTCAATTGCAATAAAGAGGCAACCTTTCTTGGAACACTTCCAATAGTATGTATTCCCATCATAGCCCTGTAGCATTTTCCCGATTGATATTTCAAAAAATCTATTTCCGACGCAATCTGTTGGTCTTAACGCAGTGTATCTCCGATAAATCTTTAGATTATACTCCCCAATAACTGTCAATGATCGAAATTTTCTCGTTTTGCTATCAGGAATATTGACTATTATAATATTATATATCCCTTGTCCTCGATATCCGTAGATTTCATTTACCATTTCATCACATCTGCAGGCACCAGCTACTCCGAATAATATAACAATCTGAAACAAGCACGAGATCAAAAATACAAAATTAAAATTAATTGACATGTGATAGTTACCTTCAATCCTAAATATGAATCATACTATGCTTCGAAGAGAAAACGATCGAACTCTTCCTTAGAAAGAAAAAAAGATTTTTTTGCAGAATACCCTTCATTGGATTTTTTCAAAATGCGCGCTCAACTTCAGGTATTTATCAATATCTATTCCATGATTTCCATTTTTCATCTCTAGCCATTGAGTTGAAATATGCTAGAAGCACATTCTCTTGATAAACTGTGACATTTTTCGAATTGCACCAATTCACAAGGTGATCATATGCTGCAGAATATTTTTCAATAGACTTCGATGGTCCAAGAGAAGAGAATGCTTCATTGGCCAAAACCTCAATTTCTGAAGACATTTTCACTTTCAACCACTTCTCACCATCTTGCAAATTTTAACTATCAATTATGTTACTTCATATCTATCAGAATCAATTTTGCGTGGCAACCGTAACTAGGCGAATGTCCCATATTTCATTCAATTACATCAATCGTAAATAATGATAATCAATCCAAAAGTGGATATTTAGATATTCATGAATTTCGAAACGTTTGAAAATAATAGTATACTATATAATATAGTATATTATATACCATGGGACTGAAGTAGTACATTTAATCCTGAAGGTAAAGTTTAAGTAATAATTTACCTGAAGGATTAAATATACTTCAGTCGCAAGGTATATACGATACTTTTCGTACTTCCGGTATGATTTTATTAATTATTTCAATAATTTCAATCAGTTTTTTCTCTTCAACTCATTTAATAAACTGTCTTTAAAATAAGTTACCATAGTAACATTGCGTTGTGAAAATTATAATTTAGAAACATTGTCATTACTAGTGTCATTGTAAAGGAACATTGTTATTGATAATTATTGGTATCATGAGTGAAGAAGGTGTATCTGATATTGATAAAAGAGCAGATGAAGTAGGTGAAGAATTGTTACCACCGAAATCTAGAAAACTATACGAGCAGCAGTACGATGCTTTTAAAAAGTGGAGCCGCTTAAAAAATGTGAGACAACCTACTGAAAATGCGCTGTTAGTCTACTTCAATGATAAATCAAAAGCGGTTTGTGCCTCAACTCTCTGGGCACATTACTCAATGCTGAAATCGGTTATTAACATTAGAGCAGATATTGATATAAGTAAATTTCCAAAATTATTAGCTTTTTTGAAGAGAAGAAATGAGGGATTTAAGCCGAAGAAGTCAAGAATTCTCACGTCTGAGCAGGAGATCAGTTCTTACGGGAGGCTCCGGATGATAAATATTTAATGCTTAAGGTAAATTTGGAAATGTGTTTATATTCAGAAATTTTAAGAAATCAATTTTTTGTAGGTTGCACTTATTTTGGGCGTTGCGGGAGCTTGTCGTGGAAAAGAGTTGGTTGATTTAGAAATCGACGATGTGAGAGATTTGGGCGATTCCTTCCTAATTGCGATTATAAACACCAAAAATAAAATTGACCGAAATTTTGTGATCAAAAATTCAGAAAACAGTGCCATCAGTTTTGTGGCGATATTTCGAAAATGTGTGGCATTGCGAAAGACAGGGACACCTCATTCAAAATTTTTTGTTCAAAACATCAACAAAGAATGTACTACGCGAGTAGTAGGAAAAACATGTTTGGTACATTTCCACGGCAAATAGCAGCTTTCTTTAAATTAGAAAATGCGACGTCTTATACGGGACATTGTTTTAGACGCACATCTGCGTCCTTGTTAGCTGATTTGGGAGCAACAATAGACGTGCTGAAGAGACATGGAGGATGGAAATCCTCCAACGTGGCCGAGGATATATTGAATCGTCTATTAAAAATAAACAAAAAATGTCAGATAAAATAATTGGTCAAGTCGCCGATTCGTCCACTATAGTTATGCCACAGTCCTCATTCTCGCTTCCTGTTTCCGCAGGATCTTCGAAACAAACACCAGTTCAATATGATAAGGACCTATCTGTTACTCGTCAGTTACCTGCTGCATTAACCCAGGAAAGACTGGTCAATATGACGAACTGTCACAATATTAATTTGAATATTAACGTTAATTACCATTCTAATTAATTGTATTTTTCAATAAAATATCCCTTAAATTCGTTTGTTTGTGATTTAATCGTTCCGGGAGTTTCGTCAATATTTAATCTCGGAGGGATTAAATGTGACACTTTAGTACCTGTCACAAGGGAGTGAAGTTGTCACTTTAGGCTTGGAAGTACGAAAAATAACGTATTTCATTCGGAGTAGAACTGACTTTTCATGGCTCGCTTTCTCGCAGTGAGGCGGGTAAACTCAAGCTCTCCCTGAAAAGTGACACTTCTCCTTATGAAATAATATACTATTTTCCCAAACGGTTTTTCCATATTCAGCTGCGTTAAAAAGTTAGAAGCATTTTGAGTTTTCACATTGGGCAAATACCCCTCTGTAGTCCAATTTAGTTTGAATGAAAATTACCACAGCATCCACTATTGAATCTGAATTGTTTAAAAACATTATTTTCCCTCTAAGAAATGATTCACTCACTCATGGTTCATCAGATGATTACATCGATTTAATTTATTTCAATTTCAAATATCTCAAAAATGGTACAATTTAGGAAAAAAGATGATGAATGATTTTATCTACAAAAAGACTTTTTAATGAAATTTCAACACCCTATATCTTTTGAACAGCGCCAAATTTGGAAAAATGTTATAGGAAGAAAATATTTCGGTTGACGTCAAGCTTCTATGATTAAAATTAACGCAGTGTTCAAAGACTCATCCTGTATATTGGTTAGCAAAAGTCAAATAATACAAACAAATTAACATTGATCTATGATTGATCTATTATTGACATTAAAAAAAGAAATTGTCTAGAATATTCACTTAGTATTATTGATTCTATATTAAGAATTAAATTTTGGTAATTAATGGGTTTTCCAATAGGGACTTGACAACTTTGAATCTTAATAAAACACAAACAATTCGAGATATTTCAAAAACTTGATTATTGCCTTGAAGTACAAACATAACATTCATGAATGGAACTGGACTTCGCCACCACGGGCCCGTTTGCAGCGGTCGATGCTTTTGGACCCAATTTTCGATGAATCGGCCACACATTTCAGCCGAAAGGGCCGCTATTACGAGTTCAATGTTGTCTCTGAGCTCTTGCAATGTCGTCGGCTTGTTGGCATAGACCAGTGACTTGATGTAGCCCCTAAGAAAATAGTCCAGAGGCGTTAAATCGCACGAACGAGGCGGCCAATCTAAGGAGCCGTTTCTCGAAATTACACGCTCATCAAATGTCTGCTTCAATAAACCGATTGTTACGTGTGCTGTGTGGCTAGTGGTACCGTCCTGTTGTGATTTAGGCCGAAAAATATTTGTTATCATGGCGTGGTTGCCATCGCCATAGACTTTAACGTGACGATTGTTGGCATCAGCGAAAAAATACGGTCTAATGATGCCGCTGGCGTGAAGACCGCACCAAACCACGACTATTTGGGGATGCAATTGAGTCTCGGGAATCACGTATAGATTGCTGCCTGTCCAATAACGCATATTCTGCTTATTGACAAAGCCATTGAGATGAAAATGATGATCGTGGCGCAGCTTTTCCAGAGCCCAATCGGAGAATGTACATCGCTTCAAATGGTCCAACGGCTTCGATTCTTGAGTCAGCTTGATCTTGTACGGGTGTAAACTAAAATTCTTACACAAAATTCGCCATAGAGTCGTCTGACGGATGCCCAATTCTTGAGAACGCCGTGGACAGTAGTGGCGTAAAGGGAGGGCGGTAGGGGCGGTCCGCCCCGGGTGCCAAGCATCAAGGGGTGACAACACGGTGACAAAGAAATGGGGAGAGAAGTGAAGAATAACATTTTGGACGACATAAAGAAAGCTAAATATTTTGGAATTATTTTCGATAGTACACCAGACAGATCACATGTTGATCAGATGAGTTATGTAATCAGATATGTTCATATTGAAGGCGATCAACTTGAAGTGAAGGAATCATTTCTAGGTTTCTTCCCTATAGCTGGAAAGACTGCAATCGAACTTACGGAAAATATCCTTACGCAGTTAAAGAGTGATAACTTGGACATTCATCTATGTCGGGCTCAAGGATATGATAACGCTGCAACCATGGCAGGAGTTCATGGTGGTGTGCAATCTATCATTAAGGAACACAATCCTAAAGCTTTGTTTATGCTTTGTGCCAATCATTCGCTAAATCTATGTGGGGTGCACTCTTTCATGAGTGTTAGTTCAAGTGTAACATTTTTTGGAACAGTAGAAAGAGTTTACACGTTCTTTTCGTCGTCCACACATAGCTGGGAAATTCTAATGAAAAGTGTAGGCGTATCGGTCAAAAGACTAGTAGAGACAAGATGGAGTGCTCATCACGATGCTGTTAAGTCATTGAAGAATAATTTTGAGAAACTTGTATCAACACTCGAAGAGATGTGTGATCTCAGAAGCAGCAGAGAAAACGTCGATACAAGAGAAGCAGCATCCACACTCTTACCAGCTTTATGTGACTTCAGTTTTTATGCTACCTCTCTTTTTTTGGTGTGAAATCCTAGAAGAAGTTAATCAGACACAAAAGTATATCCAAACATCTGGACTATAGCTGGAAAAGTGTGTTATAAAAAAATTAAAGCCCTAAAAATTTTTCTTCAAACTCAACGTATACAAATAGTGGAAAGAGCTATTTCCTACGCAACTGAGAAATGTGAGAACTTGGATATCTCCGTTGAAAGAAGAGGAAGGAGGAGATTCTGAAAACGAATGCTAGGAGAAATGTCCCAAGATGTTGGACTAACATTGCCAGAAGAGTTGCATAGAGCTATGTTAGAATGTCTTGATAGATTTTACGAAGAACTAGAGCATCGCTACAAAGCAATGGATGATATTCTCATAACATTTGGTGTTGTTCAGTCTGAAACTCTACTTACGTCAACAGAAGAAGAACTTCGTGATAAAGTTCCAAATCTTACAAAAATCTATGATGAATTTTCTGCAGAGGACATTATTTTGGAGATTTTATGACTGAGGCGCCACTTGGAAGCCGCCAGCATTTCTCTTCAAGAAGCCATCCAATGGAATACCTTGGAGCTTCTGAAATTTATTGTAAAATGGGACTATTCTGAGTCTGTTCCAAGTCTAGCTCTATGTCTAAGATTTTTTTTTAACCATTTGTGTTTCGGTGGCTACTTGTGAGAGAAGTTTCTCAAAATTAAAGTTAATAAAATCTGACTTAAGATCTACAATGAGCCAAACACGACTTTCCAGTCTATCCATATTGTCCATTGAAAAGGAGAGGAAAGTAAATTTTGATAATGTCATTGAGTATTTTAGCAAAATAAAGTCACGTAAACACGTTTAATATTTGTCGTTTTATTTTGAGGGTGCTCGATAGAAAGTCGCCCCGGGTGCCAACCTATGCTACGCCGCCACTGGCCGTGGAATTGACTGATTTGAGTCGTCGGCTACGGAGTCCCGAACGGCAGCTATATTTTCGTTACTGCGACCGCTCCTTCGTCTCACTGGCACGACAACATCCAACAGCGAACGTGTAGACTCAAATTTTTGCACCAAACTTGTGATTGCCTGTTTACTAGGGCGCTAATTATGACCGAAAATTTGAGTTAAAGCTCTTAAAGTTGCGATCACTAACTCCGAATTTCGGTAGTAAATTTTTATAACCTGCAAACATTGTTCGTTCGTGTACTTCACCATGATGAAAATGTTCACTCAACTGAATGAATTGACGTTGACAGTTCGATGATTGGTCTAAGGGTATATTCACAAATTAAAGTAGTCAAGTCCCCATTGGAAAACACGATATGTTTATGATCCAGTCGAACATGATTTTTATTATTCACTAGCTGACCCGACAGACTTCGTCCTGTCAAAAAGATTTGTAATGTGGCAGTTTTTGTGCCTACGTATTTTAAAAAATTTTGCTGAACAGAACCGTCACCCTGGTGATAGGGCGTTGTGAATAAAAAATAATTAAATAAAACATATATAAAGATTTAAAAGTAAGTAATCGCTTTATTGTTAATCATGTGAATCATAATTATTATTATTATCATTGTAGTGCTTTGTGGTATACGATGTTTTTTGTTTGATTACCTGGCGCATAGATAAACAAATCTGATGGTTTTCCAACACGGGAACAGGCAACATACAATTGACCATGTGAGAAACATGGGTTTTCTAGATTAATACCACAAACACTTAATGATTGCCCCTGGGACTTGTTTATAGTCATAGCAAAAGCAAGCCGCACTGGAAACTGTAGTCGTTTAAACTCAAATGGCACATCAGTCGGAATCATTGGGATGCGCAGTATGAAAACGTCTTCTCCTTTATACTTTTCTTTGAGTATAGTTGCTTCTATCACATTGTTTAGTAATTTTTTTATCGCTAACCGTGTACCGTTGCAAAGACGCGGTTGGTTGATATTTCGCAACATTATAACCACCGATCCAACCTTTAATTGAAGATTGTGAGGTGGCAATCCTGGCAAATCCAGCGAGTTTAAAAATTCCGGTGGATAGTTGACTACATCATCTTGATTAATAGCCGAATCAACTGATTTATATATCCTCAATTCGCCTGTAATTTGTTCTTGAATTTTGAAATTTAATTCATTTACATCTATGTTTTTTGCAGCCAGTATAGCTCGTTCGCTCAACCAATCATGGTTTCTGTAATTTTGAGAAACATCTGGAAACACCTTCTGAATAAGTTCATCTTTTGATCGAGTTAACTGACAAAACTTTGAGGAAAGTTAATGCAGCCAGTCAATATGTCTATAGGAAATTTGCCATTACCAATGTCAATGAGTTGTTTAGAGAATATGTTTCCAGATTGGTCATTTTGCAACTCGACACGCATATTCTTGCTTAAATGAAGTACTTTGACATGTTTCCACAAATTGAAGGACTTTAGACATGCATTGAGTTCATCAGCTGGCGTTGATCGTGGAATCACTGGCAATGTTTGACGAAAATCTCCTGCTAATAAAATCATTGCACCACCAAATCGGTTATTATTGCTCCGTAGATCTTTTAAGGTTCTGTCTGAAGCCTCCAAAGAGTTTTTATGTGCCATCGTGCATTCATCCCAAACAATCAATTTACATTGCTGCAAAACCTTTGCCATTGCAGAGTTCTTCGAAACGTTGCAGGTTGGAGTTTCATTCCTTTGCATATTTAATGGCAATTTTAGTGCTGAATGGGCTGTTCGACCACCTTCAAGCAAAGTTGCTGCGATTCCCGACGAAGCGAGTGCAAGTGCAATTTTATTTTGTGAGCGAATTGTTGCTAATATTAATGAAATCAAAAAGTTTTTCCTGTACCACCAGGTGCATCTGAGAAGTATATCCCTCCAGTTTCATCATTTGTTACTTTCATAAGAGTTTCAAATACATACTTCTGTTGTTCATTTAACAGTGGAAGATTTGTTTGAATTAATTTTTTCAAAGCGTTGAGATCATACAGTTTTTCTCGATGCAACTCTTGGTTAAAAGCGTCATGCATTGGACGATTGGACGCGGTCAAGCCTAATTGAATTAATAGTTTGTTTGACATTATCAAGCACATGTCCTCAATTGAAATCAATGCTTCATTGTAAATTTCTTCATTGATTTGTATATTTGGATTTCCCATTCTATTCCGTATTTGATACAAAATATCATCACACATATAATCTTTGTACTTGATCCACAAATCAATTGGCTGATGCATTTTATCTCGCGTGCCGAAACTAATACAAAAGAAACGCGAGTTTCGGAACGCGACATTAAACTCCTCCAACTATGTATTCTGTGTTCCAACGCACACACTCACATTGTTTTGATAGATATGATCTTTGACGTTAGGAACACACCTACATTGCTTAGACAACAGTGAGTGCTTGTAATTTAATATGAACTTTATACCATAGCAATAAAGCTCAAATTGACTACGTTTTAGTTACAAATCATTTGTATGGGAAAAAGAAAAGGGCTATTTTTAGGGTTTTTCCAGCAATAATTCTAATTTTTCTCGCCGTAAAAACCATCCTTGAACTTCAACGAACATTAAAAAAAAAGATTTGGCCAAATAGGTCCAGGCGTTGTTGAGTTATGCGCTTACCAACACATTTTGCGATTCATTTTTATATTATAGATTTATTACGCTCCTAAATTTATTTATTGTTATTATTCCTCTCTACTTTTCTGAATCGCTCGATAGCCAATTTTCGAAATAATTAAATCCCCTGTGGTTACTCAGTTTCACAGATACATGCATTCTGTCTCCTGAACTTGGATAAAAACGCCAATTTCTAAACATACCGTTCTATGACGGCATATGTTTGAAAATCCATAAACAATTGAAAATCGTTTCTTCCAGAACCAATAAACTGTTTCGATAATAAAGAAAGGTCAGCATTGTATCGTCTTGTCTTTAACTGGTGACCTTATTTTATTTAAATCCTCTTAATAATTCTCAATTTGTTTACAGTTGTCTGAAATGGAACCGCAATAACCTACAATGGTGTTCATCACGAGCATCTACTACTTTGTCCTCTCCATGTGGCAATTGTGGCGACAGAAAAACATCAAGAATACCCTGCAATGTCTCTGGAGCTCTAAAAATGCCTTTTTGCTCAGCAGATGTGATGCAATCCATACTGAGACCAGACGAAAATGTATCGACACCATGATGTTTTTCGACAACGACAGAATCGCTTGTACTCTAAAGACTATTGTGAGTATTGATATCTATTGTTGATTAGCTACTACAAAATAGATTTTACAAAAATTCTGTATTACTACTATACGAAATGAAAACATTTTTGCCTGTTTCAATAACGTTTGAATAAAGCAATGTTCAAAATTTGTAAATAACAAATTACACTGGTCAACAAAATTCTGTAACAAGGAAGGTGCTGACTAATTTTAAATTACCTACCTACCCTAATTTTATAACCATATTTATTTTGAGTCCATCAGATCTAGTTTTCGTGTTACAGCTATTACCCACAAAATTAAAAATTAACTGTTTTGTTTTACTTTCGAATTTAGAGAATTTGGTTATTTGAAGAGTGCAGTGGTTTGTGCTGTCTTTAAAGTGAAGGGATTCTTAAATAATGTCAAGAAAATCTGCACTTATAAGTATTTCACGATGCTGATGAAATCTAAAATATTTTCAAGGCATGAGCACCTCCGGTTTTTCCGGAAATGACGTCAACTTCCGTTTTTCAAATTAGAACACCATTTTTTATTGCAGAATATATTCCTTAGAAAATTTCAAGTTATTTTGATGTAACATTTTTCAGTTTTGGTTGGAAAATTCTCTCTGAGCGGGAAAATTCGAAAAAAAATCGAAAATAGAGCTCCGCTGAAACAAGAATAACTTCGAGGTTTTTGGATGGAAAATTTTCATTTTTGGGATTTTTCAAGGTGTAAGATTGATGTATCCACTTTAAAAATCGAAATCGCGATTCATGATACAGGGGGTGAATGTTCAAAGTTAGGGATGACAAAATCGTGAAAAATCAATTTTTTCAAATTAGAACCCTATTTTTTTATGGCAGATATTGAATTTACTTTAAAAAATAACGTGAGTGTATGCATCACACCCTTACCCTAAAGTGGATATTTTCTGAGTTATTCACAAAAAACTGTTTATCGTCTTGAATTTTCAGCTATTTCTTTTCCCTTCACGCCAAAAAGATGAAATTTTCAGGAACTGTTACTTAAACCATGTTTTAGATTTTACTACCCTAATGTGCAAGAGAAAAAAAGTTACAGTTAGTTCCTAAATAGATGGCGAATTTGGATTCGAATTTGTATCGGAAACCTCTTTATTTCAACTAATCGGCCATCGGTTTTCTCTCCAGTGATAAGTAAATAATTCCTTACGAACCATATGCAAAAACTTACCATGTTTAACATTCTTTTTTTTAATGATAGATATCATTAATTACATCTGCCAAATTCCTCTTTATTCAGTAGCATTTTGTGTTTACTATTAATTTGGTGATAATTCGTATTAAGTTATAAAATCGATCACTATGCCTAATTTTACCAATGAAGATTATTCAAATCTCATTCATGGAGTAATGTAATAAAGTTGTAGATAGAACGATTCGACTGTTCATTGAGAGGTTTCCTGACCGACCCAGACCAACGAGAGATACCATTAACAGAACCATGACAAACTTGAGAAATGTCGGATCTTTCGTTAAGAAAACTATACACAGAGAAAAAAGTGTAGTAGAAGATGAGAACAACGAAATTACAGTTCTTGCATATTTTCGTGTGAATCCTCAAAATTCTCTCAAAATGCCGAGATTGCTCTGGGATTATCTCAATCGAGTGTTTGGAGAATATTAAAAAACATAAAATGCACTCATATAAATTCAATAGGGTACAGCATTTGAAGGAAACTGATTTCGTCAGGAGAACAGAGTTTTGCGAAGCTATGATGATTCGATTTCAAGAGAATGAAAACTTTTTGGACTGTATAATTTGGACAGATGAATCTAAATTCACAAAGAATGGTTCTTTCAATAGGTATAACAGTCATTATTGGGATGAAGAGAACAATCACCACTTCAGACAATGGAACTTTCAAGAGACCTGGAGTTTCAATGTTTTTGCTCCATCAAAAATAATGCAATTCTTCACATTTATGATGGGACTTTAACTGGTAAGATAGAACACTACACATGTTTGCATTATTTAAAGAATGTTTCTCCCTTAGGAGATAGATATTCTGACATATTGACTCAAATAATTGAGCCGCTAGTACAGAACCATAATGACTTATGGTATCAACAAGATGGCGCGCCTCCACACAATTCACTCAATGTGTCAAATATCCTATACAGACTATTTGAAGATCGATGGTTGGCGAACAATGGTCCACATCTTTGGCCACCACGTTCTCCCGATTTAACTCCTTTAGACTATTATATTTGGGGTAGGATAAAAAATATTGTCTACTCAACTCCCTGACTAATAAAGAGGACTGCATAGAACGAGTCAGAAATGCGTTCAGGTTTGTTTAGATTTTTAGATTCATAGTTTTGAAACTCAATTTAGTTTTTAAACACTTTTGCAGATCTCTTCCTCCCGATGAAATAAGAAGAGCAACGCACGAAGCATTCCTGAGACGTATAAATAAATGTCTAGAAATTAACGGTCAAAACTTTGAGCATCTTCTCTAGTTATAACTGCGAGAGTTTTCCATGGTTCTCCTAATAGTAACTTGAAGTCGGTTTCAAGAATGGGTGAAAAATCTACAGCATGGTTCAAATAACAGTTCCTGAAAATTTCATCTTTTTGGCGTGAAGGGAAAAGAAATAGCTGAAAATTCAAGACGAAAAACAGTTTTTTGTGAATAACTCAGAAAATATCCACTTTAGGGCAAGGGTGTGATGCATACACTCACATTATTTTTTAACGTAGATTCAATATCTGCCATAAAAAAATGGGGTTCTAATTTGAAAAAATTTATTTTTAACGATTTTCTCATCCCTAACTTTGAAAGCGATTTTTCACCCACTGTATCATGAATCGCGATTTCGATTTTTAAAGTGGAAGCATCAATCTAACATCTTGAAAAATCCCAAAATGAAAATTTTCCATCCAAAAACCTCGAAGTTATTCTTGTTTCAGCGGTGCTCTATTTTCGATTTTTTTTTTCGAATTTTCCCACTCAGAGAGAATTTTCCAACCAAAACTGAAAAATGTTACATCAAAATAACTTGAAATTTTCTAAGGAATCTATTTCTGCAATAAAAAAATTGTGTTCTAATTTGAAAAACGGAAGTTGACGTCATTTCCGGAAAAACCGGAGGTGCTCATGCCTTGAAAATATTTTAGATTTCATCAGCATCGTGATATACTTATAAGTGATGAATTTCATGAAAATACGTTCAGTAGTTTCCCGTATAAATATGGGTGAGGTTCCTCGTGAAAGACCCTGTATTTCGAAGCAATTTTTCTACAGTGCTGCCATCGCGGCTCTTGTGAAGAGGCGCATTATCGTGTAGAAGAAGGACACCATTGGTAAATTTCACACTCCTTTTTTCTCTGATGGCTTCTTTCAACCGCTCTAGAATTGAAGCGTAGTATTCTCCAGTTATGGAGACACCTTTGTCTTTCTAATCGATTAACAGAATGCCTTCGGAGTCCCAAAAGACTGTTGCCATGATTTTTCCCGCCGACTGTGATACTTTAAACTTCTTGAGTGGTGGTGTGCCCTTTTTGTGCCACTGCATAGAGTCCTGTTTGGATTCAGGTTCATAATAATGAATCCAAGTATCCCCAGTAACAATCCGAGTCAATACTTCACCTATGTCTTCAGTACAGAGTACCAAAAACTAGCTAGAACAATACGCGCTGTTGGTTTTGAGGCGACGTCAGCATTCTCGACACCCATACTAACTTTGGTCAGGCCAAGATGATCGTGAGGAATTTTAAAAATGGTTTTTTTTTTATATTCCACCCATTTCTGCGAGTAGTTTTTCTTCAGACCGGCATCTTCCAATATTGTTTTTTCCACTTTTTGATTAATTACGGGAGAGGTCGCTTCAATCCGCTGTCATGGGCGCTGGTTTTCTCCAAGTGAGTCCCTGCCTTGCTTTAAGATGTTATGACATTGTAAATCATAGTTTTACCAGCCAAGAGTCTCCGTAAACGAATGACATCTCTTCCAATATGGTTTGAACATATTTTCCTTGCTTGGTTAGGAACTTAATGACAGCGCGGAATTCTATTTTCTCCGTACTTCACAATTTCTTCCCGATTGAAAATTTTGGTGAGTAGCCTCTCTTACTATCTTCCTACCGATTCCGCGAACTTAGAAACCCCCCCTCGTATTTGTTCAAAACTTATTTTGCTAGATATCTCATAAGATATTCTTCCGTTTTTTATAATATTTATAGATTTGTATGAGTATTTGATCAAAGAATTATTTTTTCAGCAAACCATACACCTGACAAATTGGGTTAAATTTCCAACCAATCTGGACTATTTTCCTTTTCTTATTCAGTGTCAGCATGTAGAGCTGAAACGATCTGACATCTTTTTCTTGGTGAAGTGTTCTCTTCAATATATGGAGCATGAAGTTAATGAACTACAGGTAAGGATATGAATATTAAATCCTGTACATTGGGCTATTTGACAATTCCTAGAAAATATTTCCATTTTATTCACCGAATCCGGAAATTATTATTTGAATTGTCCGCGTTAAGTATTTTCAAGTAAAGGGTGAATCATTTAAATTAATTTTAAATAAAAAAAAACACCGGTAGCACTCTAGGAGTGCCGGCAGAAGTGAAAACTTCAATATTAACGCTGTGCATTTTTGATATTTTGGAATGGTTAGAGAATAATTTTGTATGAATTGCTTTCATTATCAGTATAAAAGTGCTATTATTTATGTGGTGGAATACAATATTCATTTATTGCGCTATCGTACACAAAAATGACAATAGGTTTGTTCGGGTGGCAGTTCCCAGTTGTACTGGGGTCACAGAGAACCAGGTTCTGTAACTCTTGGAATCGTCGCAACTTGTTCTATGACACGAACGGGTGAGAACAGGTGGGAACAGATAATTTCAAAACGATTTCGTTAAGTGCATAGATAAGTGAAAGTAAGGTTATGTTGTATTATCATGGACATTGAACTCTAAATACCATATAGGTATTCATATAGAGTTCAATGATCATGGATCATATCATGGATAGTGTTAAAAAGATATTGAATAAGTTATTGTGTTATTAATACGGTGGAAATACTTTAGAAATTACAAATATTAAAATTGAACAATTTTTTTTGTCATAAATAAATAAACATAAACATATCCATATAAATAACTGTAAATATAATTTATATGTAATGAAATATTTAAATAAATGATTTAATTTAATTATAATTTGAAATTTCAATATATGTAGTAGTGGTCATCAGTGGAGAAATTATTTTTGTTAGTTCATATCTGGATAAACTGTGAATTTTTCTGTTATTTCATTGTAATTTTGGTGGAAGCTGTGTACAGAAAATTTTATATAATAGAATTAGGTAATTGTATATGGAACTGGTGGCATTTGGGAAATAAATAAAAATATTTTCTAAAAATGTTCATAGCTTTGTAATTATTTTTTAGATAAGAATTGTTTTAACAAGTCGTTGTGTTCTTGAAAGAGGTCATTCCTCCGTTTCCTTCCTAAATTTTCAATACATTTTGAGTGGTTAAAAAATAAAGATACTACAATCACAAATAAATAATAAAATAATAATAAATAATATAAAATAATTATCTTACATACTTTGATCAACAAAAATGCAATGATTTTATTCATCTATTGCAAATGATCCTTCCTCTTCTTTGAGATAACAAAAATTTTTAGAAGCTATTATAACGAATTGATTAAAAATTTATACTCACACAACATCAAATATACTCAAAAACAGCTATGCGAATATCCTAGTCACCAAATATATAACTTAATTGCCAATTAGAACTACTGAAAATTTTAATCACCGATGATTTGAATTTACCGCTTCTTCTGTTGTACCTTGTACCATCTCTAGATCAGGAACCGTAAGAACAGTAACGAACAGTTCCGCAATCAAGTGTTCCGACCACACGAACGACAAGGAACTCCTGTTCCGTCCCAGACGAACGGGTGGGAACCACAAATTACCAAAAATTACAGTTCCGAACTGCCATGCGAACAATCCTAATTTATATTACATTAACATACACAAACATTCGCACAAGCGCCCTGCACCGCCTAAACGAAACAGCACACGCAGGCACGGTAGAAAGAGTGTGGGATATTATTCCTTCTCCTACTCCTCGATGTTACGCTTTTTCGATGACAATCACGTGACCCTGACGCGAGTTTGGATGTTTTTACCCATACAAGAGAGTGTTCAGCGCAGCTAAAGAAGTTTTCACTTCAAAAAATTAATAAAAACAATTATATTTTATAATATTTATTAACAAATAAAAGAACCATTCTTTACAATTATTTTATAAAGATAATTGCTTACGAATGCTGACATCGACTACAGTTAACAACATCTATTCGATAGTTCCAATTTTCCATGATGCGTGTGAGTATTTCTGGTGATATTTCTCCAATGACTCGAGTAATATTGGCCTCCAATACCTCAATCGTAGCCGGCTTGTCCATGTAGAATTTGGACTTCACATAGCCCCAAAGGAAAAAATCAAGAGGTGTGATGTCACCTGATCTAGCCGGCCAATTCACTGGTCCGAAGCGTGAAATGATCTGCGCATCGAAATGCTCTCGCAGTAAAGCCATGGTTTCACGGGCTATATAACATCTGGAACCATCGTGTTGGAACCACATTTTGTCGAGACCATGGGCTTCAATTAAGGGCAACAAATAGTCTGTTATCATGGTTCGATAACTGTCACCATTCACAGTAGCATTCCGGCCGTCCTCTGTTTTAAAGAAATATGAACCGATTATCCCACCGGCCCATAAACCACACCAAAATTGTTTTTTCTGGATTTAACGGCAATTCTTGAGACTTTTCGGGTTGTTGATTACCCCAGATTCGGGCATTTTGTTTGTTCACGAACCCATTAAGCCAAAAATGTGCCTCATCAATGAAAAAAACTTTTGTCGAAAAGAGTGGAAAACTCAAACGATTTGGTAGGTCGGTCGGCTTCAGTTCTTGAACTAATTGGAATTTGTGAGCTCTCAAGAAAGAATCTTACGTAAAATCCGTCAAGTCGTTGAATACGAAAGGCCAAGCTGTTGAGAACGAATCGACACTTCAGGGTCATCACGTACACTCTCCCCCACCGCCGCTATATTCTCTTCACTACGAGCTGAATGTTATCTATTTGGTCGAGTATTATCCAATAACGAATATTGAGTCTCAAACCTGATGATGGTATGGCAAATTGTGCGTTCGGTTGGCCGATTATGTGGATCGGAACTCGCTCTAAGTGCCCGATACACATTAATCGGCAACGTCCATTTTTGTAATAAGGCTGAACAATTTGTAGACGCTGTGCCGGGCTAAGTCGTTCCATTATGAAATGTCAGACCACAGTATAGGGACCAAGCAGTAGTCGCACTCCGTGGATTTTTAACTGAAATCGCTTACACCAAAGGGAACTCGCGCATTCCTCCCTGCGCATCTAATCTAATCGACCACGAATTAAAAAATTGATTGGAAAAGGTTATTTGCGTAATCTGAAAACTTAAATATTTTGATTTAAGGCTGTACATCACCTTCTTGGTGCCTATACTATTTCAATGCTAATTTACTTCAAGAATAACGCATAAATCGTTTGTCGGATTTCATTCAAAATTTGAGTGAGCGCATGTTATTGGAAATACTGTAAATTATATCGAAGATAATTTAGATTGAGTTTCAGCAAGATTGAACTCCTTCGCAATACGCTTTGTTTGTTCGACATCTTGATTAAAGATTTCTATGTCAGTGGATTGGAGGAAGGAAGCCACAGTCATGGTTGTTTTGAAGCTCAAAATGTCGATTTTTCACAAAAAAACACTACAAGTGCCATGAAAACACCACTTCATTTTCAAATACTTAGTTAAGAATATTTCGAGAACTAATGCATAAAATGAAAAAACAATTACTGTGCTGAAATCAGTATAAAAATACCTTTCAAATGAGGTATCACTCACCCCATCTTCCCTATTCAAAATTTGGGGGTGAGGGTTGAAGCGCTATGCGTCCGTAACCTACATCTTAAGTTGTCCCCCTCGAAACAGAAATCGACCTGTCCTAGCATTTCTATCGAAAAAATTTATTTCGTCTGTAATCTCGTCTGTTTCATTTTAAAATGACCACCCTGTATATTTAGGAAATGGAAAGAAATTCATGAAATGACTCACAGTTCCGCAAACATTTTTTCTACATATTTTCCATTTCAGAATTTAATTTTCTTTTTAAACTTTTTAACCTTATTGTGTCTATTAAATCCCACTATTGAAATTAATCAATTTCTATAGAGGAAGAAACTTCATGTCGTTCTTTCTGACCACTTCAACATTTATCCAGCGTCTCTGATAATTCTCCAACTCAGTTCAGCATTGCGGAGTATTTCCCCCACAAGCATGTCACTGAAAGAGCATGCGATGAAGGCTAACTGTCAAAATCGAGATGAGTTTTGACATATTTGTAAACAATCAGGAATTAGGTTAGGATTGTTATTGAGATAAATAAACTAATCTAGTTTTGAATGAAATTTATTCAATTTTTCACTTTTTCAAACAACTATTGGATTGAGGAAATCATTAATTTCTGTCAAGTCAAAAGTTAGCTTCTTGTTGAAGTCGAAGAGATGTGAATTCCTCAGTGGGAAGATACATTTGGACATAGCACTCTTCTAGGTCTGATTTAATTGAAAAGAATTCATTTTAATTTAATTATGAACTGGAACGAATAGTCCATGTCTAATGAAATATCCACTTTTGAAGATTATATCATCTACAATGTGCAAACGATAAAAATGAAATATTCTTTTTTTTTGTGACATTATTTATTCAATATTTGTTTCTTGGTTGACTTATATGTTTCACCTCAATATACAAAAATTAATTCAAGTAGCTAAATGTCATTTGTAACGGTAGAGGATTATCACGAAAATTATTTTCAAACTTTGACATGAAGTGGAACTCACTACCAGAATGTGTCGTACCAGCATGTGAACAAATGATAAAAATCTACAATGACCTTATGTAGTTCCAGATTAGCAAAGGAATTATACATTTGGGTTTTTTATGATACCAGTATTAAGTGTAATTTTTTCAAAATAGTCAAATAGCCTGTTTTACTCTTGAACCATCTGCATTAGCATCTGTAACAACTAACTCATATAATTCCAGATTGAAGATTACGGAGAGCTCATGGCCTGGAGAGTGACCCTCATAGGTTCAAGTCATTGTCAAATCAGACTTAGAGAAATTGGCAAACTTAATTTTCCTCTATTTTCAAAACACCATTCACATGAACAGCGTTTTGGAATTTATCGAATTAGAAAGTGAGTAAAACAAAATTGATTGTTAAAGCTTGTTGCTAAAAAAGTTGAAATTGAAGACAATGAAATCGGCTAGAGAAATCTCGAATTTAAAGTAAATTGTATTGTCTGTATAAAAATTATCCGTATGGTAAGCCGGTTTCAAGCTTATAAGCCATCATCGGTACAGCATAGCTCAGTCGATAATGCTGATAAAATGAAATACGGAGCTTGTATTGCCAACCAGATGAGACACTGGTGTTGAAACATTAGGTGTGATCTTACGGATGAATGTCTATGCTTACGTAGGAAAGGTATATCGGTGAATCCACAAGTAGCAGAAGGAAATCAATGAAGATGGTACTTGCCGACACGTGTTTCTGCTGATTGGCTTCGTCAGGGCAAGGTAACCTTAGGAATAAGGAGATGGTAAGAAGACAAAATAGACAATAGGAATACACAAACAGGAGCGAGCGACCAATTTACGTCTTCAACACTAGGACCTCTCATTTTGGAGGAAAATCTAACGCATTTTCTTCTACTGAATTCTGATTGCTCATAAAAAAAATACTATAAATTCACCCATTTAAACGTTTTCGTACTACCGATATTAACCCAGATAGCTATAGGGTGAAATATAAACGATCATCCAATGCAGTGAATTAATTTTGTCTTCAAGAAATTTATTTCACAGTCGGTAGAACCAAAAATGTTCTTCAGAACAACATCATATTGTCAATTTTCAGTGTTCAAATAGGTCCAGTTTTTTAGAAACCCCCACACGTACATGAAAACCCCTCTGATTTGAGAATGTTTGCACACCTAACATTAAACATATAAGGGTATTTCAAGCGAATAACCCAGAGTAACCAGGTTATTATTTTGGTCCATCTAGCAGTTATTGCTGGTTCTTCTTGGTTATTCCTCTGAAATCCAGAAAGAATAACCAGAAATTATCGCTTGAATGCTCGGGTTTGGTTATCCGAGCTGTCATTCTTTTGATTCGCGTTTATTTATGCTCATAGGTTATCTGAGCATTTATCTGATTCAGATAAAAAGGGCCCATTCCCGAAGCTCTTATAATCAAAAAGACATTTTTATAAGCAATTTTTTATTAGCCAATATATCCTTATAATGGAATTACTGAAACTACAATAAATTTAACAAGGAAAAAATACCAAATTAGACTCGTATAATATCTATACATGTAAAAAAATGATCATAAAAAAATTATTTTGTGAGTAACTAGGAATGAAGAAAATGACAAGAAATAATTAAAATGAAAAATATCAATATTAACAGCTAGTAAAAGGAAGAAAATTAAGTCAAAGAGACAGAATGGGAATGTTTTAATTTTAAAGTCAATGACGAATTTTTTTCCAGAGTTAGAAATTAAATCTATTTTTCCATTATTTCAAGATTATACTTGATGAAAATTTAAAACAAACACAAAAAGGCAATGAAAGAACTTCTTAATCTCTTAACTTTAGGAACGACAATGACAAATCTCATAATGGTTTTAACAAACAATATTTTGAATTTGTATATTTCAGTTTCTTCCAATTTTAAAAAAGATAGTTATTTGGTCACTTTTACTGGTTCTTCTTTCCATTTAATGATCTACCTTAAAATTTCTCCTCATTGCTACCATATTGTGCATTCTCAGAACACCCAAACTATTGATACAATGCTTTGCAGATACTCTCTGTATTGCACACATAACATAAATTTGAAGCAACCTGAAAATTTATCTTTTCATAGTTTCATTAACAGAATTCTCAATGGATTTTTATTGATTTCTTGTGGCTATAATTTTCAGGTTCTTCTTGTAATTTTCAAATCATTATCAATCTAGATTGCTTCACACAAATGACATTTGCTCTTTGAACCTTTTATTTCTTCTCTTATAGAGTTATCCTGAAATTTGAAATAGAATTTAATATTATCTTTATAACAAATTCAATAAGAATAGATGGTTTTTCTGTGTTACTTCAACGTACTTTCAGTTGATGACTGGTTAAGTTTCTCACTGCATTCAATGTTTGCAGCTGCTGATAAAATTTTTGATTACTGCAGCTAACAAAATACACAAGGAATTCTGTTTTTCTTTAATGAAAAGCAAACCTAATCTGTACATTCTACAATTCTTCTAATGGTTTCCAAATATTTTTTTTTTACCTAGGTGACTTATAGAAATGAAATTTTTCTCCATTAAATGTACAGTTTCTGCTTCCAATTTTATTTATTGAGTTTTCCTAAAATTTAAATTGTGATCAAATACCTACAGCCCTCAAAGTTAAAATTCAAGAAAATCATTGGATTTATAAGTTTCATTTCAACGCACCTTCAGTTGACAGACCAGTTGTATTACTGATCTGTAATTTACAATTTCCACAGGATTTTCAGCAACATTATTCAGAAGCATATGATTATATTAGATCCTGAGTATTTCCTTCTTTCAAGAACTGTATTTCATAATTGCTCTGGTTTTTATTATGTTGAAAAACCCTACATTCTTCTTATTTGATATCAGGGGTATTGTGGTCCCATTTTTGATGAGTTCTTTCAATCTAAACGACACAACTTTTCACCCACGTTCTTTAAGTTTTCTTTTGAACCTGTGAATTTAGGGAGAGCATATTATTTTTAATTTGATCTTAAATTGCCTTAGTTCCTACCTGGAGTTGAACTTCCTGTTCTCGAGCAGGGTTATGATTTTGGTTATTCTTGACATTTCTCGATCAAATTGAGGTTAACTCATGACGTTACGGATCTATAACCCAAGCCGCTTGAATGCAAAAGGTATTTACCACAAAAGACCAAAGATAACCGGTTACTCTTGGTTATTCGCTTGAAATACCTTATAGTATCATGAAACCAATTGAATTTCATTATCTACTTACAGCCGTTAACGTAAGGGGCCAAGCATCTGAGATCTTTTACTACAAAAAATACACAGAATCCGAAAGATTGCGGATTACTAACTCCACTGGGCAATGGAGGAGATTCACAAGGGAGCTGACGGAACTGTACGAACAAACACCCCATCATTCCAAGTGAGACTGTTTTTTTTTTAATTACCCACCTACCTAAAATTCTATATTTTTTTCAGTCCCGAAATTAAAATAGAAAGTGGATATAGCAGACTTGATGAGCATAGGAGAGTAGCAGGGTATGAAGCCAGGTTTATCGAAAATAAGAAGAACGAGGATAGAAATACTTTGGAGGTGAGCGGAACCAGACCCAGGCGCTCTAAACCCATTGACATTATTAAGGATAGAAATCATAAACATAAGCCTGAAACATCAAAGAAAAACATTGAGGTAGCTGTTACACGTGAATCTCTTGAATACAAAGTAGAACCTGAAACGTCTGGGGCTTCCATTGTCGAGAAGAACAAATCTATATCGGTGAACCCATCGTGTAGTAGAGACATTAAAAGTGAAGCTAAAGTGAAGAACAAACAAACTGTTAAGATTTCCAATGGTGACTGGAAAACAGCAGCAAAAACCAGCAATGGCGTCTTCAGAGTTGATCGAGGGAGGAACGAATCATCAATAAGTAATGTTAAGAACACACCAGAAGTCGCTGTTAAACGTGAAGATCTCGAACATAAAATTAAACCTGAAAAAAAGACTTCATCGTTGAACCAATTGTCAAGTAAAGAAAGCAAAACCAAAAGTGAAGCGAAGAAGACAGTACTTGCAACGGTTAACTCTCTTGACTGGAATGCAGAAGACAAAAGGACCGATGGCTTCTTCAGAGTTGATCATTATAGATCTCCTCGAGCTATGGCTATTACGAGAACTAATATACCTGGAGTAATTCTTATAGATGAAGATTTTGAAAATAAAGTAAAACCTGAAAAATCTGAGGCTTCCATTGTTGAAAAGAATGAAACATCTCCTAACACATCATGTAGTAATGCAATTAAAAACGAAGTTGAAGTGGAGAACACACAAGCAGTTACTTGTGAAGATAATGAATATAAAACAGAACCCAAAGAGTCTGTTGATAAGAACAAAACTCCATCACTTAACACATCTAAAGAACTTAAAGATGAGGGTAAAGGTGCAGAGTTGAGTAGTAATGGAGAAGTAGATAAAGATAACTTAAATAGTGTTAGTGAAGTACAAATATGTGATGAAAAGATGAGCATATCGACCTTAGAAGATAAGAAACCTGGTTATTGTGATAAAGATGGTGCTTGTGCTTTAAGTATTTTGGTACCTGATACAGAATCTGCGATGCAGAACAAATCGGGTGTTTTGGATGTTCCAAATTCTGATTCGTCAAAGAAAATTAGAACGCCTTCAACTCCTGGGAAAATCAATACGTTTGCTAACATAGACAGTAGAATGACTTCCACACAAGTAGCTAAGCCTCCCAATATCTTGGTCTATGGTGATACTATCACAGCCAAGGAAAACGTTAAGGCTGTACTTAATTCTGTAATAAATGGAGAAAAGTAAGTTCAGCATTTTTTGAAAAAATTAATTTGAACAGGTAACGAAAACAATTTGAAGAACATAGCATTTGGACTTAACAGTTTTCTACATAGGGGTACAAATAGAAAACCGCCAAATCGATCCAATTTTTGGCTTCTTCGTAAGAACGAAAGTGCTGGTTGGCGAGGTCATGCGTCATCAATCGGAATAGGTAGAAATCAGAAGGGGCGATGTCAAGAGATTACGGCGGGTGGTGTAGGATGTCCCATTTCAATGTTTCCAGGTATGTTTTCACGACCTTGGAAACATGTGGCCGAGCGTTGTCATGCAGAAGTATTATCTTGTCGTGTCTTCCCGCGTATTACGGGCGTTTTTCCTTCAACGCTCGACTCAAACGTATTAGTTGCGTCCGATAGAGGGCTCCTGTAATCGTTTCGCCTGGTTGCAAGAGTTCATAGTACACTACGCCAAGCTGGTCCCACCAAATACACAGCATCATAGACAAAAATCAATTTCAAGCGACACTTTGGTCATTATGTTACTTTGTCTCTCCATATCCATCTGGTGTAGGCCTGAACACTCCTGTAGGCCCCACTACGGCAAGGCTTCTCCCACCTGTCCAGAATCTCGTACATGCACTGGCATAACCCTACTTCTTCTAATGACCAGAATCTTAACACAGCTCCAGAGCTGTGTTAATATTCTGGTCATCCCCACCCCAACAAAGTCAAGGATTATGGCCAAAGCCGCTTGAATGCGGTCCGTCATGACCAACAATGATCAGAGATGACCGGTTATCTGCGGTCAACCTTGGTCTTTGCTTGAAATTGATTAAAGTACCTTTATACACTGCCAACGCACGTGTTGAGGACTTGTCACGCTAACAAAGCGACACCATGCGTTTGGTCGCTCGAACTAATTTCCTTATTTGGCGGGAAAGCGGCTCGTTTAAATTGATACCTCTTATGAACTATTATTTTCAAGCTAATTCGAGCCAAAACTGAAGTCAAGTAAATGATATCTGATTTGGATCATTTACTCAACTTCAAAATGGTTCGAATCATATAATGCTTATTTCATACAGAAGGGAATTTGGTGGAGAAAAGCAGAAACTTTTAGTAATTTTTTTTTAAAGAACTAAAATTGTTCAGGGATGAATTCAGTCAAAATATCTGTAGAGGTTAGAGATATATTATCCTATTTATCATATATAAAAATTAATCAGGGACATTATCAACACTACTTGCAGATTCGAGGTAAGCATAACCTACAGAAGGTTGGATTGAATTTATTTCATTGAAATCGAACTAAGAAACTACATCTTGAAAGCATTCAAACAAAGTCACTCAAGTTATGACTTATAATTGAACTATATTATATAATTTCTGTAAATTATAGGCTGAAGGACCAAAAGTCGATGGCCATTAAAGTACTCTTTCTCTCTCTCTCTCAAGATTATACTTGATAAAAATTTGAAACAAACACAAAAAGGCAATGAAAGAACTTCTTAATCTCTTAACTTCAGGAACGACAATGACAAATCTCATGATGGTTTTAACAAACAATATTTTGAATTTGTATATTTCAGTTTATTCCAATTTAAAAAAAAAGAGTTATTTGGTCACTTTTACTGGTTCTTCTTTCAATTTAATGATCTACCTTAAAATTTTTCCTCATTGCTACCATATTGTGCATTCTCAGAACATCAGAACACCCAAACTATTGATACGATGCTTTGCAGATACTCTCAGTATTGCACACATAACATAAATTTGAATCAACCTGAAAATTTATCTCTTCATAGTTTCATTAACAGAATTCTCAATGGATTTTTATTGATTTCTTGTGGCTATAATTTTCAGGTTCTTCTTGTAATTTTCAAATCATTATCAATCTAGATTGTTCACACAAATGACATTTGCTCTTTGAACCTTTTATTTCTTCTCTTATAGAGTTATCCTGAAATTTGAAATAGAATTTAATATTATCTTTATAACAAATTCAATAAGAATAGATGGTTTTTCTGTGTTACTTCAACGTACTTTCTGTTGATGACTGGTTAAGTTTCTCACTGCATTCAATGTTTGCAGCTGCTGATAAAATTTTTGATTACTGCAGCTAACAAAATACACAAGGAATTCTGTTTTTCTCTAATGAAAAGCAAACCTAATCTGTACATTCTACAATGCTTCTAATGGTTTCCAAATAATTTTTTTTTACCTAGGTGATTTATAGAAATGAAATTTTTCTCCATTGAATGTACAGTTTCTGCTTCCAATTTTATTTTTGAGTTTTCCTAAAATTTAAATTGTGATTAAATACCTACAGCCCTCAAAGTCAAAATTCAAGAAAATCATTGGATTTATAAGTTTCATTTCAACGCACCTTCAGTTGACAGACCAGTTGTATTACTGATCTGTAATTTACAATTTCCACAGGATTTTCAGCAACATTATTCAGAAGCACATGATTATATTAGATCCTGAGTATTTCCTTCTTTCGAGAACTGTATTTCATAATTGCTCTGGTTTTTATTATGTTGAAAAACCCTACATTCTTCTTATTTGATATCAGGGGTATTGTGGTCCCATTTTTGATGAGTTCTTTCAATCTAAACGACACAACTTTTCACCCACGTTCTTTAAGTTTTCTTTTGAACCTGTGAATTTAGGAAGAGCGTATTATTTTTAATTTGATCTTAAATTGCCTTAGTTCCTACCTGGAGTTGAACTTCCTGTTCTCGAGCAGGGTTATGATTTTGGTTATTCTTGACATTTCTCGATCAAATTGAGGTCATGCGTCATCAATCGGAATAGGTAGAAATCAGAAGGGGCGATGTCAAGAGATTGCGGCGGGTGGTGTAGGATGTCCCATTTCAATGTTTCCAGGTATGTTTTCACGACCTTGGAAACATGTGGCCGAGCGTTGTCATGCAGAAGTATTATTTTGTCGTGTCTTCCCGCGTATTACGGGCGTTTTTCCTTCAACGCTCGACTCAAACGTATTAGTTGCGTCCGATAGAAGGCTCCTGTAATCGTTT
Organism: Micraspis discolor; assembly: GCA_030674115.1. Taxonomy (NCBI): domain Eukaryota; kingdom Metazoa; phylum Arthropoda; class Insecta; order Coleoptera; family Coccinellidae; genus Micraspis; species Micraspis discolor. The sequence continues at coordinate 46,136 of JARTUT010000444.1, read as the reverse complement.
CGCCTGGTTGCAAGAGTTCATAGTACACTACGCCAAGCTGGTCCCACCAAATACACAGCATCATAGACAAAAATTAATTTCAAGCGACACTTTGGTCATTATGTTACTTGTCTCTCCATATTCATCTTGTGTAGGCCTGAACACTCCTGTAGGCCCCCACTACGGCAAGGCTTCTCCCACCTGTCCAGAATCTCGTACATGCACTGGCATAACCCTACTTCTTCTAATGACCAGAATCTTAACACAGCTCCAGAGCTGTGTTAATATTCTGGTCATCCCCACCCCAACAAAGTCACGGATTAAGGCCAAAGCTGCTTGAATGCGGTCCGTCATGACCAACAATGATTGAGATGACCGGTTATCTGCGGTCAACCTTGGTCTTTTGCTTGAAATTTATTAAAGTACCTTTATACACTGCCAAGGCACGTGTTAAGGACTTGTCACGCTAACAAAGCGACACCATGCGTTTGGTCGCTCGAACTAATTTCCTTATTTGGCGGGAAAGCGGCTCATTTAAATTCATACCTCTTATGAACTATTATTTTCAAGCTAATTCGAGCCAAAACTGAAGTCAAGTAAATGATATCTGATTTGGATCATTTACTCAACTTCAAAATGGTTCGAATCAACTAATGCTTATTTCATACAGAAGGGAATTTGGTGGAGAAAAGCAGAAACTTTTAGCAAATTTTTTTTTAAAGAACTAAAATTGTTCAGGGGATGAATTCAGTCAAAATATCTGTAGAGGTTAGAGATATATTATCCTATTTATCATATATAAAAATTAATCAGGGACATTATCAGTACTACTTGCAGATTCGAGGTAAGCATAACCTACAGAAGATTGGATTGAATTTATTTCATTAAAATCGAACTAATAAACTACATTTTGAAAGCATTCAAACAAAGTCACTCAAGTTATGACTTATAATTGAACTATATTATATAATTTCTGTAAATTATAGGCTGAAGGACCAAAGGTCGATGGCCATTAAAGTACTCTTTCTCTCTCTCTCTCAAGATTATACTTGATAAAAATTTGAAACAAACACAAAAAGGCAATGAAAGAACTTCTTAATCTCTTAACTTCAGGAACGACAATGACAAATCTCATGATGGTTTTAACAAACAATATTTTGAATTTGTATATTTCAGTTTATTCCAATTTAAAAAAAAAAGAGTTATTTGGTCACTTTTACTGGTTCTTCTTTCAATTTAATGATCTACCTTAAAATTTTTCCTCATTGCTACCATATTGTGTATTCTCAGAACATCATAACACCCAAACTATTGATACGATGCTTTGCAGATACTCTCAGTATTGCACACATAACATAAATTTGAATCAACCTGAAAATTTATCTCTTCATAGTTTCATTAACAGAATTCTCAATGGATTTTTATTGATTTCTTGTGGCTATAATTTTCAGGTTCTTCTTGTAATTTTCAAATCATTATCAATCTAGATTGTTCACACAAATGACATTTGCTCTTTGAACCTTTTATTTCTTCTCTTATAGAGTTATCCTGAAATTTGAAATAGAATTTAATATTATCTTTATAACAAATTCAATAAGAATAGGTGGTTTTTCTGTGTTACTTCAACGTACTTTCAGTTGATGACTGGTTAAGTTTCTCACTGCATTCAATGTTTGCAGCTGCTGATAAAATTTTTGATTACTGCAGCTAACAAAATACACAAGGAATTCTGTTTTTCTCTAATGAAAAGCAAACCTAATCTGTACATTCTACAATGCTTCTAATGGTTTCCAAATAATTTTTTTTTACCTAGGTGATTTATAGAAATGAAATTTTTCTCCATTGAATATACAGTTTCTGCTTCCAATTTTATTTTTGAGTTTTCCTAAAATTTAAATTGTGATCAAATACCTACAGCCCTCAAAGTTAAAATTCAAGAAAATCATTGGATTTATAAGTTTCATTTCAATGCACCTTCAGTTGACAGACCAGTTGTATTACTGATCTGTAATTTACAATTTCCACAGGATTTTCAGCAACATTATTCAGAAGCACATGATTATATTAGATCCTGAGTATTTCCTTTTTTTAGAACTGTATTTCATAATTGCTCTGGTTTTTATTATGTTGAAAAACCCTACATTCTTCTTATTTGATATCAGGGTATTGTGGTCCCATTTTTGATGAGTTCTTTCAATCTAAACGACACAACTTTTCACCCACGTTCTTTAAGTTTTCTTTTGAACCTGTGAATTTAGGAAGAGCGTATTATTTTTAATTTGACCTTAAATTGCCTTAGTTCCTACCTGGAGTTGAACTTCCTGTTCTCGAGCAGGGTTATGATTTTGGTTATTCTTGACATTTCTCGATCAAATTGAGGTCATGCGTCATCAATCGGAATAGGTAGAAATCAGAAGGGGCGATGTCAAGAGATTACGGTGGGTGGTGTAGGATGTCCCATTTCAATGTTTCCAGGTATGTTTTCACGAACTGGAAACATGTGGCCGAGCGTTGTCATGCAGAAGTATTATTTTGTCGTGTCTTCCCGCGTATTACGGGCGTTTTTTCTTCAACGCTCGACTCAAACGTATTAATTGCGTCCGATAGAAGGCTCCTGTAATCGTTTCGCCTGATTGCAAGAGTTCATAGTACACTACGCCAAGCTGGTCCCACCAAATACACAGCATCATAGACAAAAATTAATTTCAAGCGACACTTTGGTCATTATGTTACTTTGTCTCTCCATATTCATCTTGTGTAGGCCTGAACACTCCTGTAGGCCCCCACTACGGCAAGGCTTCTCCCACCTGTCCAGAATCTCGTACATGCACTGGCATAACCCTACTTCTTCTAATGACCAGAATCTTAACACAGCTCCAGAGCTGTGTTAATATTCTGGTCATCCCCACCCCAACAAAGTCACGGATTATGGCCAAAGCCGCTTGAATGCGGTCCGTCATGACCAACAATGATCAGAGATGACCGGTTATCTGCGGTCAACCTTGGTCTTTTGCTTGAAATTGATTAAAGTACCTTTATACACTGCCAACGCACGTGTTAAGGACTTGTCACGCTAACAAAGCGACACCATGCGTTTGGTCGCTCGAACTAATTTCCTTATTTGGCAGGAAAGCGGCTCATTTAAATTCATACCTCTTATGAACTATTATTTTCAAGCTAATTCGAGCCAAAACTGAAGTCAAGTAAATGATATCTGATTTGGATCATTTACTCAACTTCAAAATGGTTCGAATCAACTAATGCTTATTTCATACAGAAGGGAATTTGGTGGAGAAAAGCAGAAACTTTTAGCAAATTTTTTTTTAAAGAACTAAAATTGTTCAGGGGATGAATTCAGTCAAAATATCTGTAGAGGTTAGAGATATATTATCCTATTTATCATATATAAAAATTAATCAGGGACATTATCAATACTACTTGCAGATTCGAGGTAAGCATAACCTACAGAAGATTGGATTGAATTTATTTCATTAAAATCGAACTAATAAACTACATCTTGAAAGCATTCAAACAAAGTCACTGTGTAATGTTTTACAATCTTTTCTTCGTTCAATGACACAATAGTGATCAGTTGGATCAGTACAAAGGAACACTGCTAATACGTTCATTATATTCTAATGTCTAATATTATTTGAGAAGGTGATTCATCAACATCGTGAAATGTCGAGGAGTTTGTGTCTGGATGCATCGAGAGGTTAAATTCCCTAGTTCTGAAAATAAAGAATATATATTAGAAATTTCTACAATGAGAAAATAAGGAAATATAAATGGTATGATTAATAATTTACATCTTACATCTCTCATCTGGGACCTCAAATCCAGATTGAGCTTCACTCAGATCTACTCATTCCATATCCTCACTACCTGCAAAATAAAATGATAATAAGACAATTAAATAGTCAACATTCAACTTATTAATGTGAAATTCAGAATTTTATAGCATTTAATACATTATTAAAAGTTTAAAATAGAGAAATCACCACAAACCTGTTGCATCAGTCTCATTTCTGGAAAGAGTTGGTAATACATTAGGCGTCAGCCTTCTGGTATCAGATAAGATGTATTTCTCATCAAAATGATAGTGGCAGACTCTTTTCTTATAAACGTCCCTCTGTGGCATTGCTTTCAGTTCTGAATTCTGTAGTATATCTAGCCACATATGAAATCTGACCAATTCTGTTTTAAAATTTGGGAAACGATGTCCTTGGGGAGTGTTAATTTTGCAACCACTTATTGAAAATACTTTAACTCACTCAAAAACTTAGCTCAACTTCCAACTTACACTGAACAACACGAAAAGAATTATTTTACCTGTGCTGTTCTCTTATATTAGTGATTCCCAATCACGTGACGGATGTTGATGTTGAACGAAAACAATTTTATTTCAAACATAAAAATTGAGTTCTGTTGTCTGTTTACTATAATAATCTACGACGACAAACGATTATTATAAAAGATTATAATTTCTAGAGTTTTAGCCAAACAATTCAAGATGGTAAAAACATGATAAACAGTTAAATATATGGTTATGAGATTGCAGTTTTCTTCGGAAATAGCGACTGACCTGTCAAAAATTGATAGCGTTTTGTCGCTCGAACTAAAAGAGCCGTGACCAGTATGTTCTATTAAGTTGACGGTCTATAGAGATACTTTGTCTATGCACAGCATCAACTTCGAGCCATGAATGTTTGGTTTCGCTGTCGAAGTTGATGCATGGCCAGGGAGGCCCCACGATTTTTTCCGATTAGGGTTGTCATAGTGTATCCACTCTTCATCTTCGGTCACGATACGATGCAAAAACCCTTTCTGTTTTGCCGCTGGAGGAGTTGTTCGCACGTGAAAAGGCGCCGTTCGATGTCCCTCGGCTTCAACTCGTACGGCACCGCTTGCTGAGTCACGCCTAATAGATTTGAAAGTTCCTGTTGCATTCTACAAGAATCTTCATCCAGCAAAGCTCCAAATCTGCATCCTCGAACTTTTACACGGGTCCAGGACGTTTCTTGTCTTTCACGTAATATTCGCCATTTTTTAACTTATTTAACCTTTTCCGACACGTTCTTTCACTAATACAACATTCACCATAAGTTCCTACAATCATTTGACGCGCCTGAGCTGCATTTTTTTTCGAATGAAATGCAGAAAGCAGCACTTCCCGCAAATGACGCTTGCTCGGCTCGAATTTCGCCATTTTCGGCACAAACAAAACAAAGCACAGTAAAAATAGACTAGCAAGATTTTGTAGAGTTGTTGACTGATGCCTCAGCTGACTATGTAATGTTTCTGTTGGTACTTATCGACCGATTTGCAATGCTAGTGCAACCTATGGTAAATCGGCGGTTTTCTATTTGTAGGCCTTATACATCAGATCCACTCTTCTTGAACTTGAATATGAAGGGTGATTCACGCTGATGGTCCATCAGACGTTTATAGATAACTGTTCTGAACTCCGAGCCCGAAATTTGTGCAATGGGGTTTGAGATTACATAATAAATATTTTCATACCTGTACAGCTTCCGGTTATACCGGAAACTGACTACTGATTTTTTAATTCAAATTGCACACACAGTATATCATGGGATCATAAGATACCTCATTTGATGACAATTTAAGTAATGTGCCATAACTTGGACAAATACTCAGGAGTTTTTTAGTTAATTGCAGACAATTCTGCCAAAAAGTCCTATTATGAGACTGTTTGCTGATTGGATCTAATATGTAGTAATGACATCCACAAATCTTGGTTTTTCTCGACCTTGTGATGAGGTAGCAACAATAGTCTAGATTAATGGCAACCATCCAGAAAATTCAATGAAAATTTATTGATTAAATGTCATTATACTTGTTCTGGAGAACTAGGAATACAAATACATTGATATATTCCTATGTTGGCCAAATCTTTTTCGTTATCTGTATGTATTTAGTTTCTGAGCACATTCATTGAAAAATATATATATGCAAACAATTGTGCTGTTTCGTGCCATAAATGTTTTCAAGAAATTAGCTCAATTATCTGGAGGATCAAGAAAATGTATAAGTAAGCTATCCCAGCTTCTTTGAGTCTGTTTAAAAAATTGTATGATGAGTACTATAAATGGCGCCCTAATTTTTTTTCTAATTCTCTTATAACTTCAGGAAAATATTCACCATGTGAAATCATATCTTCAAAATAAAAAAATGACAAATCGGTATATGGTTTGATAAACAAAAGGTGTTTGTTAGAGGTATGCAACTTTAAGTTGGCAACACTGTTTCTAACTGGCGGCCATTTTATTAGCTGTCCAGTGATATGTGTTTAGTTCTGGCATTTCAACATAAAAAGATTGACACCTGAACAATGCTTGAAAAAAGTGCAAATTTATTTCAAAAATAATGGTTCTGTTCCAAGTACCGCAGTTTTTTCTTAGCCCTTAAATTTACCAAAGAATCTCTTAACAAACATGACATTAATACGACTCAGATGATTATAGATATTTCGTGTAAATGAAATAAGACATCGTACCAATGTCCAGACTAGTGTTGGGTAGTACACGTCTTAAAATTGAGTTTGTAAGAGGTGCCTCATTTTTGTACTGAAGCTGTACATTGTACCACTTCAAAAGAGGCGAGGGGGTCTGGCCGTTTATGACGCGATACGATATCGGGACAAAATTTGTACTAATATTGATGACGGGTTGTTGAGGCGGCGTAGCGAGGGCGAGGTAGGTAAGAACTAGGAACGTTTATGGTCTGTCTCACTTCAAATATGTCGATGCAAAAGAAGGGTACCGTTAATTGTCGACAGAAGTGAAGTAATCAAAGAGGCAAAATTTAGAGTGCAAATTAATTGTTGGATTCTGAAAGTTTACGACGGTGAGCAAGTGAGGGGAAGATTTTACTGAATATCGCAATTTCAACATTTATTAGGGTCATTTATTGAGTATTACTATTCCGAAAATTTCATCTTTGTAGTTTATCATTTGTGTTAATTTGGTTGATAAGAAACTGAATACTTCGCCCTTTGATAATAATAACAACTCGTTCATTTTTCGTCGAATCGACTTTTCATGTCTTCTAATTTTTCTTTATCTATGACGAACAGAATTCCTAATAATAATATTAATAATTTTTTTTTTCATTTCATTTATTCATTAGCAATCAGAATACAATAAACTAATCAGATGTCTGTAGAGCATGAGGCTCTGAAGTGGGTTTATAGGGTCTTCTCCAATGAAAAGACCCCTTCTGTCCTACTTAAGGTCTGCTGGCCAATTCCTTTTGAGTCTTCGGGTGGTGTGTGGTTCTAGCAATGGCTGTAGAAGGTCGTTTATGTGTCCGTGTAGTTTGTCGTGGTGTTTCTGGCTCTTTTCCTTTATGACGTCCATAACATAAGGTATTTTTAGATCTTCGTGCAATGTTTGATTGGTCACATACCATGGTGCATTTGCTATCATTCTTAGTATTTTCGATTGGCTTCTCTGTACTATAGATACGTTGGACTTAGAAGTACATCCCCACAGTTCAATACCATATGTCCAAATAGGCTTTATGACTGCTTTGTATATGAGAAGTTTGTTTTCCATCGACAATTTAGATTTCCTGCCTATGAGCCAATACAGCTCTTTAACTTTCAGGTCTATTTGCTTCCTTTTTTTAACCACGTGTTCCTTCCATGTTAATTTGTTATTTAAGTGAATTCCCAAATACTTTGTATTATTTGATACTGGTAACTGAATGTTATTTAACTGAACAGGAGGGCATTGTCCTTTTCGAAGCGTAAAATTGATTTGCAATGATTTTTTCTCATTGATCCTGATTTTCCATTTGTTGAGCCATTCTTGTATTTTATCAAGGTGCGTTTGTAAAATATTGGATGCTTTTTCAGGATTTTTGTTGGTTGCAAATATTGCAGCATCATCTGCAAATGTTCCGATTGTTGTGTTAGCACATGTGGGCAGGTCTGCTGTATACACCAAATATAGAAACGGACCAATAACACTCCCTTGAGGAACGACTGTATGGGATAAAGATCGGATACTTTATCGTTGACCCTTATTCTGAAGCTTCTTCCGGTAAGATAAGATTGCATCAGTAGGAAATAGTATAGCGGTAGACACTTTTTGATCTTGTATAACAGTCCTTTGTGCCAGACTTTATCAAAGGCCTGACTGACATCCAAAAAAGCAGATGTACAGTATTTTTTGTCTTCCAGGGCTTTGCTGATTTCACGGCTTACTCTGTGAATCTGTTGTGTGCTGGAGTGAAGAGCTCTAAAGCCCAACTGGTGTTGAGGATTTATTTCTTGGTTGTTGGTATCTGACTTTATTCTCAACAGCAATAACTTTTCCAATATTTTAGACAGAATCGGCAGTAAGCTGATTGGTCGATATGAGGAGACATCATTTGGATTTTTGCCTGGTTTTCGAAAGAGAATTATTTCAGCATTTTTCAGTTGATCAGGCCAATAGTTTTGTCTTAGAATAGCGTTGTATATTTGCGTCATTAAAGATACTCCAATCTTTGGGAGTTCTTTGATCATTTTTGGTGTGATCTTATCCATTCCTGCTGCTTTCCTTGGATTCAAATATTTGATTTCGTTTTGGACTTCTTTCAATGTGAGTTTTTTTTTTTTTAATCGGAAAAATTAACACTATAATGTCATGAGATACTGCTACAAAAATAGCCGGTAGTAATCGAGAGCTAAGCGTTTTATTCCTTCTCTGAAGAATCAATATTTTCATACAATCATCGAAAATAAAATTGTTTTTCTGTTGAGTTCAAAGAAACTCCTATAAAATCCCATCATATTTGGTAAGAGGTGCCAAAGTGACAAAGACGCCGCCGCGCCATAGAACCCTCCGTAATTCCATTATTTACGGTATCTGTGTACTGTCTACTATGAATCAGTACATCCCCTCTGCCTCTGTCGTTTTTGTACCGGTGATCAGGACCAGGACTTATCCCCTCTCCCTCTTTGTATTTGTCGCGTGGCTCCGTCGCTTCCTGGTCCTCATCGAGGCGAAGTGGGACATTTGAAGTGAGGTGGTACATAGTATAAAAATGAGCCGCTCTTACATTTCCTCGTCGTGTACGGGACAAATGAGCCGCCTCTTTTAAGAGGTACCCAACACTAGTCCAGACTAATATTTATTCAGTTAAGATCGAATCAGGGAAAATTCAAATGGCACAAAGCAGCACATCAATATTTTTTTTTGTAATAAAAAATGCTGGTCTCTATAAAATTTTCATCTACATTTTTCTTGTTTCAGGTATATTATCTATGATCTTCCTACGACTGTTTCATCCTATCCTGTCTGGTCTGATTCAACGGCTTTAGTAGTCATCTGCGGGGCCACAACTCCAGAGTTAAAATCTAATCTTCTTCAATACCTTATTAGTGGGGGTCAGTTGCTTTGTTTATGTAGCGATTTGCTACATAGCATATTAACTGTTTTCTCTACCGCTGAAGTGAGTAATATGATGTCAAGGTACAGTGTATGCAAAATAGAGAATCAAGATGATATTAGTTGTTCGGTCAGAAATTTCCTCAAGTTTACCAAAAATATAAGTGAGGACACCCTTTTCTTTCTGAGGTCAAAAGTGTTCATTGCAAGGGAAGACATGGCGCCAAGAGATTTGTTTCCGAAACTTCCAGAAGCTATTAGGTGTACAAATAAGTTTCCGCGGTTTGTCAAAAGATGGCCCCACCAGAAGGTTATGGAGAAATTGTCAGATGTAAAACGTAATATCCCAAGTTTAGTCATCTGGCAACACCATAACCTTAAAGTACTAGTGATTCCGTATCAGCATCACGTAATTTTTTCGTGCAAAAATGTCAAGTTTTATTCCGAATAAGCATCATTTGCAGCTGAGGCGCATCGATTGCTTCTAGAAGCATATGGTGAAGCTGCTTTAAGTGAGAGAAGTTGTCAGGAATGGTTTCAAAAGTTTAAGAACGGTGAGTTTGACGTTAAAGACAAAGAACGCAGTGGAAGGCCGAAAGTGTACGAAGACATGGAATTAGAAGCACTATTGGAGGAAGATTCGTCCCAAACGCAAAAGAACTTGCACTTACTCTACAAGTGACTCAACAAGCAATTTCACATCGTTAAAAATCGTTAGGAATGATTCAAAAACAAGGAAATTGGGTTCCATATGAACTAAAGCCGAGAAACGTTGAACGCCGATTATGCATGAGTGAAATGCTGCTTGCCAGGAATAAAAAAGAGTTTTTGCATCGTATAGTCACTGATGACGAAAAATGGATTCACTACGATAATCCAAAGAAGAGAAAGTCATGGGTTAAGCCCGGCGAACCATCAACATCGACAGCTAAGCCGAATATTCATGGAAAAAAACTCATGCTGTGTATTTGGTGGGATCAGCTTGGTGTCGTGTAATATGAATTGCTGAAACCAAGGAAACCATTACTGGAGCTCTCTACCGAACACAATTGATGAGATTGAGTCGGGCATTTAAGGAAGAACGCGCCCATTACTACTCCAGACACGACAAAATTATTCTTTTACACGATAATGCTCGTCCACATGTTGCGACGCCGGTAAAAACATACTTGGAAACACTCAACTGGGAAGTTTTACCCCACCCGCCGTATACACCAGACTTAGCCCCTTCTGATTATCATCTGTTCCGGTCGATGGCACATGGTCTGTCTGAGCAGCGCTTCACATCATATGAAGACACCAAAAATTGGGTAGTGGTGTGGATAGCGTCAAAAGATGAAGAGTTTTTTTCGACGGGGTATCCGAATGTTGCCAGAAAGATGGGGAAAAGTAGTGGCAAATGATGGAAAATACTTTGAATAAATCGTAATGTACTTTTCCTTTACAATAAATTCCTAATTTTTTATAAAAAACCGCGGAAACTTATTTGTACACCTAATACATAAGAAGTTTCATCTACTTAAAAGAGCAGTTATACTTCTGAATGATCACATTTGCTCTATCTGTAGGAGAGAGGACACCCAATTTAGTCGATTCCATCAATGATTTATTGCATAATTCATCTCTTGATTTTCACGCACAGGTACACATAGACCTAACTGATGTAAAAAGCATACTGTGCTTGACAAACCAAGGATGTATATCATCGATGTTGCCTCCCTATACATTTGTTGATTGTTTATTTCGATGTTCTTTCACATATTGAAAAGTGTAACGTTTCCATTCCTTCAGTTTCATCTACTTAAAAGAGCAGTTATACTTCTGAATGCCCCCATTTGCTCTACTATTTTTCAATCCATTGTTTCTCTTGCACGGTGTTTTTACCCATTAAAAAACAATGTTTTATCAGAACACGAAACTCGGTTTTTTCCAAACTACAAAACGACTTCACTCCAACCTCGATAAGCAAAGGTGAGTACTCTAGAAAGACGTGGTTACTGGTTTACTACGAGCGCCATCTCTGGGTTAGTATCGGGACTTATTGATCCATGTAGTATGTAATTTTCGCATATCGAGCTAAAAAGATCTCTATCGATTGGATTTGACCTACTGATAAAGAATACGGAGTCAAACTTGAGAATGTTCCTCCGGTTGTGTACTCTCTATCATTCAAGTTCGTTTTTGGGCCAAATCAGTCCAATGGTTTAGGAGTTATGAGCATCTGAAATTTGGTTTTCTTATATCTCCTAGAATATTTTTTTTATTGATAATTTATTTCAGGTCAGGGAACATGAATTGGTTAGATTTTCTTATGAAGATTGGAAAAGAGTAAAGATGATGCATCATATTTTCTGCTACCAGGCTTCACCGGCAAAAAAGCAGTTTTCCCAAGGATCTACTGAGTCCACTAATCACAGGTAACAAACTATAAATATTTGTTTCGAGATATACTTCAAGGAAGTTGAGTACTTCTTCAAGTTGGTAGCAATCTTAGACTATATAAGATAGACAAATCATTCCTTTGTAAAATATCGATTTGTTTTGGCTCTCTCATTGAAAGTCTTATCCTCATTGAAAGTTTCTTGTGAAACCTCACCCGGCAACACCGCATTTCATTTGCTTGTATCACATTATCTTCAGGGTCAAAATTATCTGAACAAATGAAAATTGCTTTCTTTGGGCAAATACTTGACCATCTCAACAGCGAAGCCAAATCTACAATTCTTCTATTTTATCGTCATCAGGAACCTTAATTCAAGAAAACCCCATTTTATCTTATAATAATCTTTTCAGAAATTTATAGGGATTATCTCCAATCATTCAATTATAAACTGATATGAAGAAATCAAATATGGTAAAGGACTTATCTTAAAAGTCAAGATGAATTCTTCTCACAACGATTAGCGTCAGAAATGAACAAAGTATGGAAAGGTACCGTCAAAATATCTCCAGATACAGCAATCCAATTTCTAAACCAATTGATCCCAGAAGGTTTGTATCGTTCACCCAAAATTTCCGTGTAATATGTAGAGTGAGAATTACCGTAGGAAATAAAAAAAAATCCTCTTTATCAATAGATTTTCACTTAATTGCAGCCTTGAAATATGGAATAAAATCTGACCAGGCTATCCAAATTCAATTGATTAATGCCTCAACAGCAAAATTAATTCAGCTCCCAAAAATTACGAATTCGAAAATAATTGCTGGTTTTAAACTCTACTGTTCGTCAGAATTTCAATTCACAACTCTTCAATGTCTGCGATGGATAAAGAATAAAAACCGATATTAATTTCCTGAAGACCACGAAGTGAGAGATAAGAAAAAAATGAGAAAAAAAACTCTTCGTGTTTATATCAGCTACGATGGTTTGAATGCAAAATTTATGTATCGAATCTCGCAATAAGACATCGAACGGCGATGCAACAATACAAACCCTCCGTTACAGAATTCATTTATGAATCTAAAATATATGATGAGAAAACTGTAATCAATGGAATGATAAAATTAATAATCAAAATGAATTCAAACTGTATCAACTTTTCTATGGAACGATAAATTCGAATTAAAATTCATTTCTTTACTACAACTTTCACACTTACGAACCATTTTTAGTCCGATGAAAAGTAATAAACAATAAAAAATATGAAAAACTTGATACTGACTCTCACAAATTTTCTTCAATTTGCGTATTTATTTTCGATAGAGAGGTGGCAACGTGTGTCTGTTAGAACATGTGACCTTCAAATTGTCAAGCAGAGAATGGAGCAGCGTTGTTTTGACTTTCACCTGAATATCTTTCCATCTGTGGTCTCTGACATAAGATTAAAAATTAAAAAAATATAAACTTTTATACAATGTTTCGAATGCAGATTGGAGAAAAAATTTTTATTCACAATTATAGGGGATAGAGAAATCTACTATTTGCTCAGTTTGGTAACATGAAAATTTTTATGACCTGAGAGGACCAGCTCAATACGTTACAAAAGACCAGCTCTAAGTTTCAGATGAGACACTTTTCAATGTAAATAAAGGAGTCTATTCTTATATAGTTTATGATAGCAATTCATTTACAAAAAGAAATTTGATGGAGATTTGAGTGTGTTTGTTATAAGATTGTCAAAAATAATTTAAATTGACCTACAGGGTGTCCCAGAAATCAACGTCAAGCCGAAAACGGGCGATGGGCGAAGTCATGATAGTTAACAGAACAATATAAAAAAAAAAATGCTGTCATGCACCCTTCGAATTATGTCTATTAAAAAAAAAAATTAGAAAATTGACACCCTGTGATGATCTTTCAAGTCCTGTGGCTACAAATATTAACTTTTCGTAAAAAGATTGTGCATTTAGTCAAGAATCCAAAATGGTATAATACTTGCTAGAGTACTTCTTAATTTAGGAAAACAAAATTTTTTCTAATTAAGCCGGATTTCATGACAATTTTATTTAATTAGATAAATTATTTGCAATACAGCCAAGGCGTTTTTAGGTCCACAATTTACAGGCACAAGTACATACCATTTCGAATATGTAAGTGAGACAGAGCCGCCATCTTGTCGTAAGAGTAATAACCATGGGTTAATAAGGAATTTGTTAGGTTTAGGTGCAAGTTTAAAATAAAATTCAGTTATTAGATTTCCTCAGTAATGATTTTAATTTACAATAATTGCATTAAGAATTTACATCAAATGTTCAAACTGTTTGCCTTCAGCCGCAATGCAAGCTCTGCATCTCCTTAAAAACGACCGTGTAATAAGACGAGCGTATCTTCTCGAGTTAATGTTTTCAGCGGCTTCCGTAATTCCTTGTCGTAGCTCGTCTAAATCTTCAATGGGTTTAGAGTACACTTTTTTCTTTATCGTTCCTGAGTGAAAGAAATCTATGGGATTTAAATCGGGCGAGCGGGCAGGCCACGAAATTGTACCACCTCGCCCGATCCACCTATCGGGGTATTCTCGATCGAGAAACTCGCGTACCGTGCGCGCATAATGCGCTGGGCAGCCATCTTGTTGGTACCACATACTACCGTAAATGTTTAGTGGCACTTCTTCCAATAAATCTGGTAATTCGTTCTGTAATAATAATAATAATAAAATTGTCATGAAATCCGGTTTAATTAAAAAAATTGTTTTCCTAAATTAAGGAGTACTCTAGCAAGTATTATACCATTTTGGATTCTTGACTAAATGTACCATCTTTTAAAGTTACTTGCCGAAATAGTGTAGTACATTTTTTATGGCACAGTCGGTTAAAGTTGGGTGATGTAATTATATTAAATTAAGTGGTGGCCAAAAATCCAACATTTAATTTAAAATTGAGGCAGTTATGGCCTGTATACGATGACAGGTGATGCCAATAGTATGCTTCCACTCAAAATTGGAAAGAATTTGGGATTGTATAAATAATTTGAAGAAAAAAATAAGTATTTCTGAACTCATCCCAACCATTCGACAAGGACTTTTATACAAGCTCAAATAACTTTTCCCACAGATAATTGTACGATTCTGAAGTCTCATCTAGCAGACTGAAAAATGAGGAAGCAATAACCACTCATTTCAGAATCAAATCCGGAATCCTAAAGGGCAGTGTATTGGGACCACTTTTATATATCGTCTATACTACATTATTATTATATCAGGCCTACGAATAGAAAACCGCCTATTTACCATAGGTTGCACTAGCATTGCAAATCGGTCGATAAGTACCAACAGAAACGTTACATACTCAGCTGAGGCATCAGTCAACAACTCTACAAAATCTTGCTCGTCTATTTTTACTGTGCTTTGTTTTGTTTGTGCGCGAAAATGGCGAAATTCGAGCCGAGCAAACGTCATTTGCGGGAAATGTTGCTTTTTGCATTTCATTTGAAAAAAAATGCAGGTTAGGCACGTTAAATGATTGTAGAAACTTATGGTGAATGTTGTATTAGTGAAAGAACGTATCGGTAATGGTTTCATAAATGGCGAATATGACCTGGAAGACAAGAAACGTCCTGGACCCGTGAAAAAGTTCGAGGATGCAGATTTGGAGACTTTGCTGGATGAAGATTCTTATAGAACGCAACAGGAACTTGCAAATTTATTAAGCGTGGCTCAGCAAGCGGTTTCTCCTCGCTTAAAATGCTTAGAAATGATCCAGAAACTGGGACTTTGGGTGCCATACGAGTTGAAGCCGAGGGACATCGAACGGCGCCTTTTCACGTGCGAACAACTCCTCCAGCGACAAAAAGAAATGGTTTTTTGCATCGTATCGTGACCGAAGATGAAAAGTGGAGATACACTGTGACAACCCAAAGCGGAAAAAATCGTGGAGCTTCCCTAGCTATGCATCAACTTCCACAGCGAAATCAAACATTTATGGCTAGAAGTTGATGCTGTGTATTTGGTGGAACCAGCTTGGCGTAGTGTAGTATGAACTCTTGCAACCAAGCGAAACCATTACAGGAGCTCTCTATCGGACGCAACTAATACGTTTGAGTCGAACGTTGAAGAAAAAACGACAAGATACTTCTGCACGGCAACGCTCGGCCACATCTTTCCAAGGTCATGAAAACATACCTGGAAACATTGAAATGGGACATTCTACCCCACCCGGCGTACTCTCCTGACATCGCCCCTTCTGATTTCTACCTATTCCGATTGATGACACATGACCTCGCCGACCAGCACTTTTGTTCTTACTAAGAAGCCAAAAATTGGATCGATTCGTGGATCGCGTCTAAAGACGAACAATTTTTTTGACGAGGAATTCAGAAGCTGCCACAGAGATGGGAGAAAGTTATGGCTAGCGATGGAAAATATTTTGAAGAATGAGTATGTAACGAGTTTTTTATAGTAAAACCTCAAATTATGAAATAAAACGGCGGTTTTCTATTTGTACGCCTATCTAAAAATATTTAATATTTATTTATATTGTTTATTGTTTCTGCTGTACATCAAAGAGTATAAATGCATTCAGGAAATAACCTCAACTTCAATCATATACTTTGTCATAGAGTTGGTCTGTCATCCGAAAACACGTTTCTATAGTTCTTCAGTTCGAATCACATTTATATAACTTGTTTGGACAAGTAACCATGTATTACGTGAACTAGTTAAATATGTGTAAACGAATTATGTTTCCGTGTATGAAATAAAGGTCAAACAAAAATCGTTTTTCACTTGGTGTTATGTTGATTTTTTTTATCTCTGGTCTAGCAGCGGATCCAGCCCTATAGCCCCCAAAACTCCGTCAGTGGCCGAAATTAATCATAACGGCAAAAGATACACTCTTCAGGTACAAGTGTTGGGTACTGAAGAAACATGGCAATCTCCAAGCCTTTTGCTAGCAAACATGAAGAATTCTGAGGGAAGAGCTATATTTTCTCAGGTAACATATATCTTTAGAATTAATGTTGATCATAACTGTCTTATTTTAATGTCATGATCATTGAAGACGTTATATAACAATCAAATACTCCAAGTTTTTACATTGAAGCAACGTCCCAAATGGAGATCAGCCTGTATATTTCTTCATCTCCAAATGTTGATGTAAAATGATGTGCACGCCTTCGTATGAAATGTTTAGCACATTGATTGTCGACCCCATTTGAATTCATTGACATAGACTACCTATAGACAGGCAACTCTGGCATGAATTTTGGTCCCGATTTCGAGAGCTCAACTTACAGCGCCATCTTTAGTTATTCCCTAGTTGATTACAGATTTCATTCGCACAACGTTCCGTCTCGTGGCGCCCTCTAGTGCATTTTATATGAGTTATCATAGGATTCCACGCAAGCGCAGATTGAATCCCATATTTTTATTGGATTTTAAAACAAATACATTTAAAATGACCATTATTTTAATCTGCTGTAGATTGTCGCAATTTCAATAAAAAAATATCATTTGATCAGAAAATTGTGACAATTTGCAGCAGATTAAAAGAATTATGGTCATTTCAAATATATCTGCCTTCAAATCGAAGAACACACTAATCTTTAGAGGATGAAAGGAAATAAACAAAAAATAAACTTTGGAAATATATATATTGCAGTAAATAATCAATTTACAAAAATTTCAATATCGAGGGAAAGATTAAACGAACCAACAATAATTATGCAACAATTACTCATCAAGTTATGAAAAATACATTAAAAGAATAAATTAGAATATTAGTGACAAATACATCAATTTAAGCATGAAATATATTATATTTATACTTTTATGACAGAAACAATTTCTTAAAGTCTATTTTCTTTTTCTTTTAGATACTTTTTCGGATGCCATCTTCATTATTGGATCATAAGATCTTATTGTTTTTTTCCCGATAAAATTTCTTTAATAGTTCTGTCATAAAAGTACAGAATGAATTTCATGGCAAAATCAATAGACTTATCACTAATTTTCTTATGTTCTGTACAGAACAGAGCTCTTATATCTTCTATCTCTATATTGCTCATAATTTTTTTCTGAAATTCATTTGATTTACCTGCTCTGGTATATGTAGCAGAACATTTTTAGAAAATTCATGGAAGATATTATTATATATTCTTGATGATACAATTTTACGATTTTTATGTAACCCACTATTAGTGGAATACCCAAAACTATAATCAATGACCATGAGCAGTTCACTTATATATAAATATCTTGTTGCCTCAAAGTTTCTTCAGGAGTTCTGAATGGTAGAAAAAATATGTCATCATTATGAGGGCGGCTTACATGATCTGAAAGATTATTGAAATTACAAAACTGATAATCATATGGAGTAGAATGAATTACTTGGCAAATTAAGTGTTGGTAGAGCAAATCTTTTCAGCTTTCCATGTGGGTCTATACAGTCCATATGAAAATGCTTTATGCAAATAACGCTTTTGGATGAATGAAGACATGGATTTCCGATTCTTTCCAACCAAACATTTCTAACACCCTCAACTTGTGTAATGAAAAACCTAAAAAAACATAATGACAGCAAGAAAACAGAATTAACTGAACAAAAGCTCTCTCATCACTCGATACAACATTATGGCGCTACACACAAAGGGCTACGTCCATTACTTTGTATCAAATTATCCATGAAAAGATTCTTGAATTTTCTCTGTCCAATGGAACCATACCAGATTGCCAGCATGGGTTCCTGCCAGGTCGGTCCGTGATCACCAACATGCTGTCGTGTACCAACGATTGGAGCAGGATGCTTGATGCTCGTGTACCGGTGGATGTTTTGTATCTCGACTTCTCAAAGGCCTTTGACCATGTGCCCCACCGACGTCTTCTCTTCAAGCTTGAGAACCTTGGGATTCGTGGTGATTTGCTCCGATGGATCGAGGCTTTTCTTTCCGATAGGACTTTTCGGGTCCGCGTCGGTGGCTCACTGTCTTCTGCAAGGAGGGTGGTGAGTGGCGTCCCGCAGGGTTCCGTTCTGGGCCCGCTCCTCTTTTTATTGTACACGTCAGACCTGCCTTCAGTGGTAAAGTCGGCTTGCTCGTTGTTTGCCGACGATGCCAAAATCTACGGGAATCCCTTCACCCAGTTCCATGTTTTACAGGATGATCTCAACGCAATTACGAGATGGTCCAATACGTGGTTGATTCCACTCAATATGGACAAGTGTAGAGTTCTCCACATGGGTAAAAATAACCCACGACAGATATACCATTTGTCCAATCATGTCATCGAATCTGTATCCTCCCACTGTGATCTTGGAGTAGTTATCACTGAGGACCTGTCGTGGTCAGAACATATTGTGGCTATTACCAGCAAAGCCAAACGAATGCTCTACATGATTCGAAAGAGTTTTGGAAGATGTGACCCTCAGACCTGCAGAATCCTTTATACTACTTTCATTCGACCAATTCTCGAATACGCCGGTCCCGTGTGGGCACCTGTTTTGCGCAGAGATGCCCGTTTACTCGAATCTGTCCAGCGTGGGGCTACTAGGATGTCGTACGGATTTGTGAGACCTCCTACGAGGAAAGACTATCCGTAATGCACCTCACGTCATTCGAGGCCCGCCGTCTGCGGGGGGACCTGATCTCCGGCATACAGAGCCTTTCATGGCTTGTTCGGAGTGGATTTGTCATACCTATTCAGCCGTAATCCACTGAATTACTTGCGAGGTCACAATCTGAAGTTGGCGAAGGAGAAGTTCAACACCTCTGGAAGAGAGCACTTTTTACCAAACAGGTGCGTGGAATGCTCTGCCAGAAGTTGTGGTGAACGCTGCATCGGTGAATGGGTTCAAGAGTTCTCTGGACCGATGGTTCGCTGGTTTAGTTTCTCGTTAATTGTTCTTTACTTTTTAGTTGTATTCAGTACTGTGACATATATTTCATTGTTAAGTTATTTTGTGAGTTTATAGAATTTATTTCTCAACTCTTCTCAAACTGTAATAATAATAATAATAATAAACATACTAGTAACACTACTAGTCGATGATTTCAGACGTTATCATACGTTCCTGTAGTTCAACAACAGATCGTGGTCCATGTGAACTCTAAGATTTGTAGTCTGAAATTGATTAAACTACATGACTAGGAAATATAGTTCATGTTCTAGGTAACAAGCAGTGTAATACAACTTGAATGCAGCATTACATGCACAAAGAAAGCAGGGTTATCCAAATGAACAAACCATGACATTCACAAAGAAAGTGTGCTTCACCTTGGTAGAAATAACCCTCGGCGATGTTATAATATCAACGGTGTACTGCTCCGGCCGGTAGCTCAACATAGTGACCTGGGCGTTATTATGACGTCTGATTTATCGTGGTCAGCGCATATAGATAGTGTCGTGGGAAAAGCTCGACGATTGATCTATTTGATCCGGAGGTCGTTTCCACGATGTACAGTTGAGATAGCCAGAATACTTTACACCACTTACGTGCTCCCTCTTTGGAGTTTGCTGGTCCGGTTTGGACGCCTTCGCTCGTGAGAGATCAGGAGCGACTTGAGTTGGTTCAGAGATGTGCGACACGTTTGCCGTACGGTAGAGTGCGTCCCAGGGGGTGAAAAGTCAGTTCAAAACGACTGTACCTCGTTTTGGGCTTATTTTGGTCAAGTTGGATTCACTACACGTATGCAAATCTGGATCGACCAATCAGAAAATAGAATGAAAATTGTGGAAGGGATCGAAGGAATTTCTGGGGATTTCCTACCGTAATGGCGGACCAGAAGAAAGCATGAATAATAAATGTCATTTTAATAATTTAATCATTTAATAATTCGTCGCATGGCTATAAATACGGACTCTCTCAAATTTCCGTTCTTTCTGGCTTTGGCGATATTGTAGAGTGAATCTTTTGGACTTTCAGTATCGAATCGTGAATTTTAAAATAGGTTTCAATTGTTGTGTTGCAAGATGTTCAACCAAATATGGTAAAATGCGTGGATACCATTTCCGTAGATTTCCGCAAAGTAGAGAGGTGAGTGTAACAAATGATTACAAATTATTTATCCTCGTATATTTATTTTTATTCAAAACTTTTTAGGTATTGGAGAAGTGGTTAACAAAAATTGGGAGAGAAGACTTGAAGGCAAAATCTTCAAGAGAACTTTATGACAATTACAGGGTTTGTGATAAGCATTTTACGCCTGACGATTATATTCCTGCTAATAACAAAGCAGGAAGTATCCTTAAACTAGATGTTGAACCCTCATTATTTCTAAATCTTGCTGATAGAAACTCAGGTTTGTTTCTTGTTTTATTAATTGCAATTATCATACATAAAAGTCTTACTTGGCTATATTATAAACAAGACATTATTTGAGAATCTTTTATAGATGAATTAACATGGAATCATGAAACGTACACAATATTTCATAAGTCTACTCTTTTCAGAAGCCACTGAACAAATATTGGAACCTAGGGTAGTGGCCTCAGAGATAGAAATACATATAGTGTCAAAGAACCAGGTACTTCGGAAATGGAAACCGAGGCAGTAGGTCAGCTATCTCCTGTGGAATATCTGTTAGAAGGAAGTATGTTGTAATTTTATGCCATTGATTATTGTTGTAGAAATTTGTTATGTATTATTTAAGAACTGAAACTGTTTTAGCCCATCGAAGAAATTTTGAAATTTTTCAAGCTTGCACAAAGCTTTCGTATACATACTTTGCCAAAAAAATTTTCACTATTTATATTACGATTTCTCATTATAATGGCCTCAGAGATAGAAATACCCAGTGTGGAAGAGCCAGGTACTTTGGAAATAGAAACTGAGGCAGTAGGTCAGCTGTCTCCTGTGGAAGATCTGGTAGTAAGAAGTATGTTGAAATTTTATGCCATTGATATTGTAGCAATTTGTTATGTGGATTCTTCACAATTCTTTGAGGTTAATTATTAACAATTAGTGTTTCATGTACCAGGTTATTGGTCTCTTTACCAGATCCTCGAAAGTTTGTTCGATTAATCAAGAAAACATAATAATTTTTTTAAATGCATTTTTTTCTAGTATGTTTGTAGATGCCAAATTATTTTTCATATCTCATTAATTTTAATGTAACCATGTCTTAATGAAAGTATAACACAGTATTTTTGGAATCGATAACATTCACTGTGTTATGAAATAATTGTGTATTATCCATATTTTCAGATTTATTTGCTGTAATCGTATTGTATGATCTCAGGCCTACCAATATTTGTTTTCGTTGATTTAATTTTTTTCCTTATTTATATGTGAATTCTTCACAATTCTAATTCTTTGAGTTAAAATTGATTATTAACAATTAGTGTTTCATGTACCTGGTTTTTGGTCTCTTTATCATATCCTTGAAAGTGTGTTCGATTAATTAAGAAAACATAATTATTTTGTTAAATGAATTTTTTCTAGTATGTTTGTAGATGCCAAATTATTTTTCTTATCCTATTAATTGTAATATAACCATGTCTTAATGAAAATATCACACATAATTTTTGGAATCGATAACGTTCACTGTGTTTTGAATTAATTGTGTTTTATCCATATTTTCAATTTATTTTGCTGTAATCTCATTGTAATTGATTGTAAACCCAGAAATTACGCTAATGTTAATAAAATTCAGAATATAGCTTTAATTTGTCCTCTTTTCACGATAAAATCTAATTTTAATTGCATTTTCTCTGAATTTGAATTGATAGAAACTCTTTAATTTCCAACTTGATTCAAATCAGGTTGGAAATGACTTGGTTTCTATCAGTCCAATTTCAGCGAAAAATGCGATTAACATTTCTCAATTTCGAATAGCCCGCCAATACCCCCTCTTTTACCCCCACCACAATTTCTACCTCCCCTGCCCTTTTAGTTCGCTTTGCGCATTCACAAAAATCTGTTAGAGTTGCCGATCTTTATACTTTTATTTATCTATGGTGCGTCC
This sequence comes from Micraspis discolor, assembly GCA_030674115.1. Lineage (NCBI taxonomy): Eukaryota > Metazoa > Arthropoda > Insecta > Coleoptera > Coccinellidae > Micraspis > Micraspis discolor. The sequence continues at coordinate 23,423 of JARTUT010000444.1, read as the reverse complement.
CTGTTATGATGACAGGCTCCGTCTATTTGGTCTCCGATCTTTTATGGATCGTCGCGAGCGAGGTGACCTTATCATAACTTATAGGGCCTTGCACGGCTTCATCGGATGCGACTTGCGAGATCTTTTCGCTCTCAACACCGGCAATTTGCGAGGCCATTCGTTGAAGTTGTACCATGAGAAGTATAGAACTTCGCAGAGACAGCATTTCCTCTGTAACAGGATCTTCGACGCGTGGAATTCCCTTCCGGGACGCATCGTTGGAGCACCGAGTGTGAATGCTTTCAAGAACCTGTTGGATGAACTGAAGTCTTAATTGTGATAGTTGTTTTACAATTTTTTTTTCTCTTTTTCTTGTATCACATGTAACGCATGACTTTTTTTCTTGACGGATTATAGGCCTAGCCTCCCCTCTTATTTATGTTTTAATAATAATAATCAAGTAGGGTTATCCAAAACAACAAAGCATTACATTCAGAAACATAATAGAAAAGTAATAAATTCACTGAACCAATCAAGTTCCCAATGCTATTCATCAACAAAGGTTAATAAAATGGACAAGCAACTAATAACATTTAAAATAGTCTGAATTATACTTGCAAAATAGATTCTACATTCACTCAACGTAAGATGGCTTCGTTTTCGAACTCGCACAAAGGTACTAACTAAAACTTTTCGGGTCTCACTTCTCTGACAACTCAACCGATAATCGCCATCATTCATCTTGCATTTTTTCTTCACACCGACGCACTTGCGCAGCTAGACGTTGACACCATGCAATTTATTTCCAGCTTGGTAACTGCCAGTGGCGTATCAGCAGTGGGTGGAACGAGACTACGATTTTTGTATTGAAAAAACCTAGGATATAACAATGCTAAAGTGTCAAAGTTAGCTGATAAGTTTTTGAACCCTAACTTAATTCATTTCACTCCGTTCGAAATGATATTACTTTGATTATTGTTAAATGCAACTGATAGCACTTTCATTTGAGATTACATCACTAATGGGCCTACCACACGCTCATGCTTTACGACAAACTTGCTTGCGCAAGCCGGATTGAACACTGAACACTGAGCGTGTGGTTGGGAAAACTGTATACCGCGCAAACCCCACGCCTTGGCTTGTGCAAATTTCGACGTGTTTGAAATTTTACTTGCGCAAGCCGCAATAGTTCGTGCGGAGGCATTGTTATCGCGCTGACGACTTCGACATGAATGAGGCTTGCGCGTACTTACTTGTGCCGTGTGGAGGCAACTGTTGTGTTCAGTTTTAGTGAATGAGATGCTTGCGCAAGCAAGTTTGTCGTAAAGCATGAGCGTGTGGTAGGCACTTAAGAGAATCACTGCAAAATAATGAAAATTGTAATGAGTTATTTGAAATGCGACTGGATGTATCAAATTTTAAACTTTTTTATTATATCATGCATAGCTGATGGAACTTGGTCTCTGCTTGTTTATCATTAAGTTTCAGACATCTTATATACTTACGCGTGAAGACCTCAACAGAACACTTGATTCATTGATTGCAGCAGACAGAAAAAAGTTTTCATCCCCTTGCATTTTCAGGTTCACCTGGAAATCGATCCATTGCAGTACGAAGGCGACGAGGACAAGTTTGTAGCCCTGAAAGAAAGTAACAAAGACAGGTTGGCTATTCTCACACACATACTGACGAATCAGTTGGGCATAGATTGCTCCAAAACATCTAACGAGGTGGTTTACACCCTTGGATATTTCTTGGGTAGGCATGAGGTGAGAACGATATGAATTAATTTCTTCTTTCTTTTCAAACTGACATTGTTTTTCAGTCTGTGAACGAGCTTTTGAAGAATTGCTCCGAGTTGGTGGATAACAAAATAGATTGTGGACATGTGACCATGGAATTTTGTGAACACGGTGCAGATCCTGGTGTCGCTTCATCATCCAGACTGCCCATTATGAAATATACTAATCCTCCCAATTTTTCTACATCACATTATTTTGATGTGAGTATCTTGTCACGTTTCACATGAAGTACAGTGAAAAAAAAATAACGTCCGGTATTTATGATTTTTCTTGAAGCATGCCTCTATAATTATAGCTATGCTGTCATATACCTTTTTTTCCGCCTAGGCAGGGGGAACGCCTCATGCCTTCCCCGGCCACTTGGGATTAGTGACTGACAGGTTCGTGTGGGACCTGCACCCACTAAAAACCCCCTTCCTATTTTCCTACCACAACCCTCTCCAGTTAGAGTCCCAAGGACACCGACTCATACTGGCGTGTTGCAATTAGGGGCGGAACATTCACTGCGCGAGCAGTATACGTGCCACCCACGCACTCACTCAAACACTCACTGGGAATTTGGGGATGTGAGGAAGAGCTTGTATTGCGCGCCGGAACGGTTCCGTTGTCTTCACGAAGAACTCGTGAAGGGTCAAGTAACTCGTTCCGTGTTCACCTGGCTCTGGTTACGGAACTGGTAGAGCCCAGGTATAGATCCTCGGAAGGTCCTGGCCCCGTCTGGCCTTCGGCCATGCGGCTCCCGGCAGTACGGTTGTGTGGCCCTGTTGACTCGAAGACTTGGCTACGAGGCAACTTCGCTTGCTGGCTCTGTCTCCAGCGTCTCTAGGTGGCGAGCCTAGGATGGTGGCAAAGGTATACACGGACCTTTGCCTCGTGTAGACAGAGCCCTTGGATGGGAGGAAGTAGGTACAAGATGTCTGAAAGTGAAGAAGATGTGGAGATTTGCTCCGGTAGATCAGAGAGAATTAGCGTGTGCATATTGCAGGAAAAGAGTTTTAGAAGTTGCTAGGTGCTACGGATGCGAAGATCTTCGATGATAGTTGTATGATAAGATCGGCAGATCGAGATCAGGGTATCTGAGGACGTGTAAGGGGGGGTGAATCTAGAGAGGAGGGTACCGGAGCAGAATCTTAAGTGTGAGAGATGCCCATCTGAAGGAGTTGCTCCTGAAGGAGTTGCTCAAAGCATGTAGAGAGGAGAATCAGATTCTCAAGTGTATAACTAGTTGCTATCAGAAAGGATTAGATCATTGAATGAAATTTGATTCTAAAGCGATAAGAGCACAGAGGGCCAGAATTTGGACAGCAAGGATAATAATCAAGAGAAGATAATACAAGTAGATTCATAAACGAATCTAGTTATGACGTTGGAATAATAGAGATCTACTGTGTTGACGTCAGGTGACAGAGCAGATGTGAGATCGAATGTCGGAACATCGGATTTAACACTAAAGCCTAACCTAGTCGCAAGGGTAATGGAAGATACAAGCAAGAAAACACTGAAGCGCATGAGTCGACTGAGTACGTTCAATCTTGGAAAAAATGAGGAATTTGGACTAGTAGTAACCAGAGGACAGTCAAGAGCAAGGGGTTAGTGTCTGAACTGTTAATTGCAAAGTGAGTTAAATAAAAGGTTTCAGTCTGTCACCCTGGGTGAATGAAACTATGGCACTTCATTTCTAGAGTAGAAGGTACTGCTGAAGAGTCCGATCTACATGTATCCATGTATCTGAAACAAATAGTCAGACAGGAACTGGGGAATATTGTGAGATCCACGAATATAAAGAACATTTGGTGTGGATGGGATATCCTATCCTTTTGGTAAAGCAGACCGTATAAGAGATTGGAGAACCCTTACTGTGTATATTCAACGGATCACTGGAACTTGGAACTTTCCACACAGACTGCGGAAAAAGATAATAGAACCCATTTTCAGAAGGGGGACCCGCTAGATAGTAATAATCAACATATGGCGAAGAACTGTTCTGAGAGCATATTAATGAAAATGAATACCTGGTATAGGTGAAGCCATATAGGCTTGAGAATTAATTAATTTTTTAAGTGTGTAAAGTATGAAGTTTATGTAATGTGTATATTGACACAGTTTCCCTTGTTTTCTGTAAGAGATTTATTTGGGTTAGACGTAGTATATTACTATTTTAACTATTCTACTACTTATTTTAATTAATTAAAAATTTGATTCTAAAGCGACAAGAGATGCTGTCATATACCTAACTTTTTTTACATAACTGTAGATGTTGGATTAATTCATGCAGATTTTTTTCGAATGTTGATTGAAAATTTTTTAAGCGTTGCGATTGAAAAGAAAAAAAAAATTATTACATTGAAGGAAACTGCTTAGGGTGTTTTGTTTTTGTAGACATTAAGCACCGAAATTATTGGAAGACTGGTTATATATGCAGATATTCTTAAGAGCTCTCAATATCTACTGAGCAAACCAATACAACATGGCTTAGTTGTCATACCAAGGCAACAAACAGCTGGCGTTGGTAAGTGTTATTTAATTTTTTTTTGTGCATTGCCTCACAATGCTAAATTTTTTGTTACATCATCTCCATGGAACCCAGTATTCGGAAATCGTTAGTTCACCTTAATCTCAATTTTTCACCACTAATGTTCAATATTAGAATTTCACTGCCATATGTGGTATGTGGTTAAACGGGGCCACAGTATATTTCCTACGATATTTTACATCAATATTTAGAGATGAAGGTATTAGCAAGATTCCCCGTTTGCCGACAGTGGATCAAAAACAAAACCGTTGAGGTGCGTTCATAAGACTATATAAGATAGACAAAGCATTCCGTTGTAAAATGTCGATTTGTTTTGGCTCTCTCATTGAAAGTCTTAACCTCATTGGATGTCTCTTGTGAAACAAGGCAACACCGCATAAAATCTTTTTCCATTTACTCGGATCACATTATCTTCAGGGTCAAAATGATCTGAACAAATGAAAATTGCTTTCTCTAGGCAAATACTTGACCATCCCAACAGCGAAGCCCAAATTCCTCTTTTTTCATCCTCATCTGGGAACCTTAAGGCTGTACACCACCTTGCGGCGAAACTCGAATTCCGCTAGATGGCACCAAGCGAAAATTTCAAGGAACTGAAAACAGGCACGCCCATTGTACGAAATAGGACGGTCTGTACGGTATTTATGACCCCTAATAAACTTTCTAGGTACTGTCGCCGGTGGGTAGGATCGAAACGGAACGTAAATTTGTGTTTATGGATTTTTGTGGGTTTCAGAAGGGAATGGTAAATACAGAGTTCATTCTATTTAGACCGGTCAATTGAGACCAAATAACAAGGGTGAAGTTACATAAATTCCCTACAAGCTGAGAGTCGGTGAAATTGTTCAAAACATAATTATGAATAAAATATTAGTTTCCCTGTATGGAAAAATTTTATTCAAGGAGGCCAAAAAATTCGGTTTTCTCGATTTTCTGCAAAACTTCAAGTTTTATGTTAAAATTACTCCAGACAAATATTGTAGAACATATAATTATCTATAAAATGTGTATCAATATTTTGTTCCAAAGAGTCACCGTTTTTGAGATATAACGGTTCAAAAAATTATGAAAGTTGTAATCGTCATAATATACGTGATTTGGCCACGTATACAGGGTGAGTCAAAATTGTGTATCGAGCTATCTGGGGTACATTGAAAAATAAGTATAGTATGATGGATAAACTCATATCCCAGAATGCATATTATGACGATTACAACTTTTATAACTTTTTGAAACGTTGTATCTCAAAAACAGTGGCTCTTAGGAAAAAGGTTGATACATATTTTATAGATAATATATGTTCTACAATTTTTCTGGAGTAATTTTAATGATAAAACTTGCCTTTTTGCTGAAAATCGCGAAAAACGCATTCTTGACCTTTGACCTTGACTTGAATATTTCCGTACAGCAGAATAATGAAAAACTTTCAAATTTTATTCATAATTAGGTTCTGAACAATTGCACCAAACTTTCAGCTTGTTGGGAATTAATGTAACCCTGAATGGATGTACAGTTGAGATGGCCAGAATACTTTACACCACTTACGTGCGCCCTCTTTGGAGTTTGCTGGTCCGGTTTGACGCCTTCGCTCGTGAGAGATCAGGAGCGACTTGAGTTGGTTCAGAGATGTGCGACACGTTTGCCGTACGGTAGAGTGCGTCCCTGTTATGATGACAGGCTCCGTCTATTTGGTCTCCGATCTTTTATGGACCGTCGCGAGCGAGGTGACCTTATCATAACTTATAGGGTCTTGCACGGCTTCATCGGATGCGACTTGCGAGATCTTTTTCGCTCTCAACACCGGCAATTTGCGAGGCCATTCGTTGAAGTTGTACCATGAGAAGTATAGAACTTCGCAGAGACAGCATTTCCTCTGTAACAGGATCTTCGACGCGTGGAATTCCCTTCCGGGACGCATCGTTGGAGCACCGAGTGTGAATGCTTTCAAGAGCCTGTTGGATGAACTGAAGTGTTAATTGTGATAGTTGTTTTACAATTTTTTTCTCTTTTTCTTGTATCACATGTAACGCAAGACTTTTTTTTTCTTGAGGGATTATAGGCCTAGCCTCCCCTCTTATTCATGTTTTAATAATAATACCTAATAATAAAGTAGGGTTATCCAAAACAACAAAGCATTACATTCAGAAACATAATAGAAAAGTAATAAATTCACTGAACCAATCAAGTTCCCAATGCTATTCATCAACAAAGGTTAATAAAATGGACAAGCAACTAATAACATTTAAAATAGTCTGAATTATACTTGCAAAATAGATTCTACATTCACTCAACGTAAGATGGCTTCGTTTTCGAACTCGCACAAAGGTACTAACTAAAACTTTTCGGGTCTCACTTCTCTGACAACTCAACCGATAATCGCCTTCATTCATCTTGCATTTTTTTCTTCACACCGACGCACTTGCGCAGCTAGACGTTGACACCATGCAATTTATTTCCAGCTTGGTAACTGCCAGTGGCGTATCAGCAGTGGGTGGAACGAGACTACGATTTTTTGTATTGAAAAAACCCTAGGATATAACAATGCTAAAGTGTCAAAGTTAGCTGATAAGTTTTTGAACCCCTAACTTAATTCATTTCACTCCGTTCGAAATGATTTTACTTTGATTATTGTTAAATGCAACTGGTAGCACTTTCATTTGAGATTACATCACCAATGGGCCTACCACACGCTCATGCTTTACGACAAACTTGCTTGCGCAAGCCGGATTGAACACTGAACACTGAGCGTGTGGTTGGGAAAACTGTATACCGCGCAAACCCCACGCCTTGGCTTTTTGCAAAATTTCGACGTGTTTGAAATTTTACTTCTGCGCAAGCCGCAATAGTTCGTGCGGAGGCATTGTTATCGCGCTGACGACTTCGACATGAATGAGGCTTGCGCGTACTTACTTGTGCCGTGTGGAGGCAACTGTTGTGTTCAGTTTTAGTGAACGAGATGCTTGCGCGCAAGCAAGTTTGTCGTAAAGCATGAGCGTGTGGTAGGCACTTAAGAGAATCACTGCAAAATAATGAAAATTGTAATGAGTTATTTGAAATGCGACTGGATGTATCAAATTTTAAACTTTTTATTATATCATGCATAGCTGATGGAACTTGGTCTCTGCTTGTTTATCATTAAGTTTCAGACATCTTATATACTTACGCGTGAAGACCTCAACAGAACACTTGATTCATTGATTGCAGCAGACAGAAAAAAAGTTTTCATCCCCTTGCATTTTTCAGGTTCACCTGAAATCGATCCATTGCAGTACGAAGGCGACGAGGACAAGTTTGTAGCCCTGAAAGAAAGTAACAAAGACAGGTTGGCTATTCTCACACACATACTGACGAATCAGTTGGGCATAGATTGCTCCAAAACATCTAACGAGGTGGTTTACACCCTTGGATATTTCTTGGGTAGGCATGAGGTGAGAACGATATGGATTAATTTCTTCTTTCTTTTCAAACTGACATTGTTTTTCAGTCTGTGAACGAGCTTTTTGAAGAATTGCTCCGAGTTGGTGGATAACAAAATAGATTGTGGACATGTGACCATGGAATTTTGTGAACACGGTGCAGATCCTGGTGTCGCTTCATCATCCAGACTGCCCATTATGAAATATACTAATCCTCCCAATTTTTTCTACATCACATTATTTTGATGTGAGTATCTTGTCACGTTTCACATGAAGTACAGTGAAAAAAAAATAACGTCCGGTATTTATGATTTTTCTTGAAGCATGCCTCTATAATTATAGCTATGCTGTCATATACCTTTTTTTCCCGCCTGGGCAGGGGGAACGCCTCATGCCTTCCCCGGCAGCCACTTGGGATTAGTGACTGACAGGTTCGTGTGGACCTGCACTCACTAAAACCCCTTCCTATTTTCCTACCACAACCCTCTCCAGTTAGAGTCCCAAGGACACCGACTCATACTGGCGTGTTGCAATTAGGGGCGGATACTGCGCGAGCAGTATACGTGCCACCCACGCACTCACTCAAACACTCACTGGGAATTTGGGGATGTGAGGAAGAGCTTGTATTGCGCGCCGGAACGGTTCCCGTTGTCTTCACGAAGAACTCGTGAAGAGTCAACTAACTCTGTTCGGTGTTCACCTGGCTCTGGTTACGGAACTGGTAGAGCCCAGGTATAAATCCTCGGAAGGTCCTGGCCCCGTCTAGCCTTCGGCCATGCGGCTCCCGGCAGTACGGTTGTGTGGCCCTGTTGACTCGAAGACTTGGCTACGTCTCCAGCGTCTCTAGGTGGCGAGCCTAGGATGGTGGCAAAGGTATACACGGACCTATGCCTCTGTCTAGACAGAGCCCTTGGATGGGAGGAAGTATGTACAAGATGAAGAAGATGTGGAGATTTGCTCCGGTAGATCAGAGAGAATTAGCGCGAACAAGTGTGCATATTGCAGGAAAAGAGTTTTAGAAGTTGCTAGGTGCTACGGATGCGAAAATCTTCGATGATAGTTGTATGATAAGATCGGCAGATCGAGATCAGGGTATCTGCAGACGTGTAGGGGGGGGGGTGAATCTAGAGAGGAGGGTACCGGAGCAGAATCTTAAGTGTGAGAGATGCCCATCTGAAGGAGTTGCTCAAAGCATGTAGAGAGGAGAATCAGATTCTCAAGTGTATAACTAGTTGCTATCAGAAAGGATTAGATCATTGAATGAAATTTGATTCTAAAGCGATAAGAGCACAGAGGGCCAGAATTTGGACAGCAAGGATAATAATCAAGAGAAGATATGACAAGTAGAACTATAAACGAATCTAGTTATGACGTTGGAATAATAGAGATCTACTGTGTTGACGTCAGGTGACAGAGCAGATGTGAGATCGAATGTCGGAACATCGGATTTAACACTAAAGCCTAACCTAGTCGCAAGGGTAATGGAAGATACAAGCAAGAAAACACTGAAGCGCATGAGTCGACTGAGTACGTTCAATCTTGGAAAGAATGAGGAATTTGGACTAGTAGTAACCAGAGGACAGTCAAGAGCAAGGGGTTAGTGTCTGAACTGTTAATTGCAAAGTGAGTTAAATAAAAGGTTTCAGTCTGTCATCCTGGGCGAATGAAACTATGGCACTAGAGTAGAAGGTACTGCTGAAGAGTCCGATCTACATGTATCCATGTATATGAAACAAATAGTCAGACAGGAACTGGGGAATATTGTGAGATCCACGAATATAAAGAACATTTGGTGTGGATGGGATATCCTATCCTTTTTGGTAAAGCAGACCGTATAAGAGATTGGAGAACCCTTACTGTGTATATTCAACGGATCACTGAACTTGGAACTTTCCACACAGATTGCGGAAAAAGATAATAGAACCTATTTTCAGAAGGGGGCCCGCTAGATAGTAATAATCAACATATGGCGAAGACCTGTTCTGAGAGCATATTAATGAAAATGAATACCTGGTATAGGTGAAGCCATATATAGGCTTGATTTTTAAGTGTGTAAAGTATGAAGTTTATGTAATGTGTATATTGACACCGTTTCCTTGTTTTCTGTAAGAGATTTATTTTGGGTTAGACGTAGTATATTACTATTTTAACTATTTTACTACTTATTTTAATTAGTTAAAAATTTGATTCTAAAGCGACAAGAGATGCTGTCATATACCTAACTTTTCTTACATAACTGTTAATGTTGGATTAATTCATGCAGATTTTTTCGAATGTTGATTGAAAATTTTTTAAGCGTTGCGATTGAAAAGAAAAAAATATTACATTGAAGGAAACTGCTTAGGGTGTTTTGTTTTGTAGACATTAAGCACCGAAATTATTGGAAGACTGGTTATATATGCAGATATTCTTAAGAGCTCTCAATATCTACTGAGCAAACCAATACAACATGGCTTAGTTGTCATACCAAGGCAACAAACAGCTGGCGTTGGTAAGTGTTATTTAATTTTTTTGTGCATTGCCTCACAATGCTAAATTTTTTGTTAAATCATCTCCATGGAACCCAGTATTCTGAAATCGTTAGTTCACCTTAATCTCAATTTTTCACTACTAATGTTCAATATTAGAATTTCACTGCCATATGTGGTATGTGGTTAATCGGTATATTTCCTACAATATTTTACATCAATATTTAGAGATGAAGGTATTAGCAAGATTCCCCCGTTTGCCGACAGTGGATCAAAAAACAAAACCGTTGAGATGCGTTCATAAGACTATATAAGATAGGCAAAGCATTCGTTGTAAAATGTCGACTTGTTTTGGCTCTCTCATTGAAAGTCTTAACCTCATTGGATGTCTCTTGTGAAACAAGGCAACACCGCATAAAATCTTTTTCCATTTACTCGGATCACATTATCTTCATGGTCAAAATGATCTGAACAAATGAAAATTGCTTTCTCTAGGCAAATACTTGACCATCCCAACAGCGAAGCCCAAATTCCTCTTTTTCATCCTCATCTGGGAACCTTAAGGCTGTACACCACCTTGCGGCGAAACTCGAATTCCGCTAGATGGCACCAAGCGAAAATTTCAAGGAACTGAAAACAGGCACGCCCATTGTACGAAATAGGACGGTCTGTACGGTATTTATGACCCCTAATAAACTTTCTAGGTACTGTCGCCGGTGGGTAGGATCGAAACGGAACGTAAATTTGTGTTTATGGATTTTGTGGGTTTCGAAGGGAATGGTAAATACAGAGTTTATTCTATTTAGACCGGCCAATTGAGACCAAATAACAAGGGTGAAGTTACATAAATTTCCTACAAGCTGAGAGTCGGTGAAATTGTTCAAAACATAATTATGAATAAATATTAGTTTCCCTGTATGGAAAAATTTTATTCAAGGAGGCCACAAAATTCGGTTTTCTCGATTTTCTGCATAACTTCAAGTTTTATGTTAAAATTACTCCAGACAAATATTGTAGAACATATAATTATCTATAAAATGTGTATCAATATTTTGTTCCAAAGAGTCACCGTTTTTGAGATATAACGGTTCAAAAAATTATGAAAGTTGTAATCGTCATAATATACATGATTTGGCCACGTATACAGGGTGAGTCAAAATTGTGTATCGAGCTACCTGGGGGTACATTGAAAAATAAGTATAGTATGATGGATAAACTCATATCCCAGAATGCATATTATGACGATTACAACTTTATAACTTTTTGAAACGTTGTATCTCAAAAACGGTGGTCTTAGGAAAAAAAGTTGATACATATTTTATAGATAATATATGTTCTACAATTTTTCTGGAGTAATTTTGTGATAAAACTTGCCTATTTGCTGAAAATCGCGAAAAACGGATTCTTGACCTTTGACCTTGACTTGAATATTTCCGTACAGCGGAATAATGAAAACTTTCAAATTTTATTCATAATTAGGTTCTGAACAATTGCACCAACTTTCAGCTTGTTGGGAATTAATGTAACCCTGAATGTTTTATTATTTGTATGTATATTCTGTTGATTCATTATTTTTTGAATGAATTTATAACAAGGGTATTTCAAGCGAATAACCGGTTATTATTTTGATCCATATAGCGGTTATTGCTGGTCCTTCTTGGTTATTCCTTCGAAATCCAGGAAGAATAACCAGAAATTATCGCTTGAATGCTCGGGTTTGCTTATCCGTGCTGTCATTCTTTTGATTCACGTTTATTTATGTTCATAGGTTATCTGAGCATTTATCTGATTCATATAAAAAGGGCCCATTCCCGAGGCTTATATAAACAAAAAGACATTTTTATAAGCAATTTTTTATTAGCCTTATATATCCTTATAATGGAATTACTGAAACTACAATAAATTTAACAAGGAAAAAATACCAAATTAGACTCATATATCTATACATATAAAAAAAATGATCAAAAAAAAAAATTATTTTGTAACTAGGAATGAAGAAAATGACAGGAAATGATTAAAATGAAATATATTAATATTAACAGCTAGTAAAAGGAAGAAAATTAAGTCAAAGAGACAGAATGGGAATGTTTTAATTTGAAAGTCTTTCACTCAAGAACGAATTTTTTTCCGGAGTTAAAAATTAAATATATTTTTCCATTATTTCAAGATTATACTTGATAAAAATTTGAAACAAACACAAAAGGGCAAAGAAAGAACTTCTTAATCTCTTAATCTTAGGAACGACAATTACAAATCTCATGATGGTTTTAACAAACAATATTTTGAATTTGTATTTCGGTTTATTCAAATTAAAAAAAGAGTTATTCGGTCACTTCTACTGGTTCTTCTTTCAATTTAACGATCTTAAATTTTCTCCTTATTACTACCATATTGTGCATTCTCAGAACATCAGAACACCCAAACTATTGATACGATGCTTTGCATATACTCAGTATTGCACACATAACATAAATTTGAAGCAACCTGAAAATTTATCTTTTCATAGTTTCATAGTAACAGGATTCTTAATGAATTTTTATTGATTTCTTGTGGCTTTAATTTTCAGGTGTTTCTTGTAATTTTCAAATAATTATCAATATAGATTACTTCACACAAATGACATTTTCTCTTTGAACCTTTTATTTCTTCCCTTATAGAGTTATCCTGAAATTTGAAATAGAATTTAATATTATCTTTATAACAAATTCAAAAAGAATAGATGGTTTTTCTCTGTTACTTCAACGTACTTTCAGTTGATGACTGGTTAAGTTTCTATGCATTCAATGTTTGCAGCTGCTGATAAAATTGTTGATAACTGCAGCTAACAAAATACACAAGGAATTCAGTTTTTCTCTAATGAAAAGCAAACCTAATCTGTACATTCTACAATGCTTCTTATGGTTTCCAAATCATTTTTTTACCTAGGTGATTTATAGAAATGGAATTTTTCTCCATTGAATGTATAGTTTCTGCTTCCAATTTTATTTTTGAGTTTTCCTAAAATTTAAATTGTGATCAAATACCTACAGTCTTCAAAGTTAAAATTCAAGAAAATCATTGGATTTATAAGTTTAATTTCAACGCACCTTCAGTTGACAGACCAGTTGTATTACTGATCTGTAATTTACAATTTCCACATGATTTTTAGCAACATTATTCAGAAGCACCTGATTATTTTAGATCCTGAGTATTTCCTTCTTTCAAGAACTGTATTTCATATTTGCTCTGTTTTTTATTATGTTAAAAAAAACTTTACATTCTGCTTATTTGATATCAGGGGTATTGTGGTCCCAGTTTCAATGAGTTCTTTCAATCCAAACGACACAACTTTTCAATCACGTTCTTTAAGTTTTCTTTTGAACCCGTGAATTTAAGAACAGCGTATTATTTTTAATTTTATCTTAAATTGCCTTAGTTCCTACCTGGAGTTGAACTTCCATTTCATTGAATCGAATTCGTGTTGCTACTTATAAAGTTTGGATTATTAATTATTCATCTCAGTGAAATATTCAATATTCAATTGTCTTTCAGATTACCAAGATCAGTTTTTCAACTTCCAAATAATTCAAAGTCCTTGCCATTGTTTATTATTTTCATGTTTATACACATCTAACCTTACTTGGTCTAATAACCAGAATGGTAACCCTGCCATTTTGAATATTACAGGTGAAAATGCAATTTTTATGAAATTTCAACACCCTATCTTTCGAACGTGGTCAAATTTGGAAAAAATATTATAGAAAGAAAATATTTCTTTGACGTCAAGAATCTATGGTTAAAATTTACGCAGTGGTCAAAAACTCACCCAGTATATGGACCTTAAACTTCAAATTAACCCAAATTCTAAAATAGTCAGGGTATGATATTACTCTACGAAAAAAGGAGAGTACATCCACTGTCATAGAGTAAGTTTGTGAACGCTTTGAGCTTATTCGGAGTAAGTTTCTGAATAACTTCTAAGAACTTTCTGTACCTATTCAAGGCCAATTTCTGCGGAGATTTGTAATCGTTGACTAAACCTGGATCATCCACTATACACCAGAAACCAATGAACAGTCGACGCAATGGACTTGCCCAGACGAACGTAATTCGATGAAGGCCAAGAAGGTAGTGCATTCGGCCGCTAAGGTTATGGCCACTGGCTCACTGGAAAAGAAAGACAATATCAAAGGCAATACTACAGTGAATTATTGGGTCGATTTGATGCCGCATCTGAGGAAAAACGCGCCCTTCCGTAACTAAAATACACTGCGCAAAAAAATTAACGCACATTATGGAAATCTCAAATTTATTCTACAACTGAAGGTGTTCTCAATGATAATCATTTTTATCACAATTATGCATACATATGTTATCCACTTTCAACGTTTTTCTTCAATACAGATGTTTTTCCCAGCAGGAATAAAAAAATATGAGATTATCAGATTTTGAATGTATTGGCTCCATTCTGAAATCAGTTGTTCTCGATCAATTCTAGTGATCAATAGTTTTTCTTTCGTTTGATTTTCTACACTCCATCGCTATGCAACGCGAAACACGCAATTTGACCCAAGAGGAATGTGCCCAAGCGGTAGTTTTGTGAGAAGAAGGATGGACATACACAAGATTTGCAGAAAGGTTTGGAATTTCCCATACAAGTGTGCCCAGAATGTTGCAGCGATTCAGGGAGACAGGTATGAATGTCCGAAGACTAGGACAGGGTAGACACGGGTAACAACTGCCATTCAAGAACGTTACTTGAGAGTTTCTTCGTTGAGACAACGGTTTGCAACCGCTCGCCTCCTTCAAAATCAGCTTGAGCAAACTCATGGGGTGCAAATTAGCACTCAGACAATAAGAAATCGCCTCAGAGAATATGATTTAAGGCCTCGTGTCGCGGCAAGAGGCCCAGCTCTTACCCCAGCCCATCGAAGGGCGCGTTTGGATTTTGCGAGAGAGCATATCCATTGGGAAGAGGCTAATTGGGAAAGAGTTCTCTTCACAGATGAGTCTAGATTCTGCCTCTATCATTGTGATCGACGTTCCCTTGTACGTCCACATGAAAGATATGCTCAGTGCAATTTCTTGAATACTACTGTTTTCGGGGGAGGATCGATTATGGTATGGGGTGGAATATATTTGACTACTCGCACAGTCCTAGTGGTCGTTGATAATGGAGCTATGAATGCTGATATATAAGAAACATTCTTGAAGAGCATGCAATGCCATTTGCCCCATACATTGGTGAAAATTTCATTTTTATGGACGATAATGGCAGACCCCATCGTGCGCGCATCGTTCAGGAGTACCTAGAAGAGGTTGAAGTCTCTCGAATGGAATGGCCAGCAAAAAGTCCAGATCTCAATCCGATTAAGCAGGTTTGGGACAACCTCAATAGAAGGCTGAGAAGTTCAGAAAATCATCCAGCTACTCTTAATGACTTAGGAATCCAACTCAGAAATCTGGGAAGGATTAGATCAGAACATTTTAAGATCACTCATTTTGAGTATGAACGCAAGGGGTGGAAATACCTAGTATTAAATCACTTATCAGCATTCCAGTTTTTGAAAATTGGTTATTTCTCTTCTTTCACATAAGATTTGGTTAAATATTGAATTTTTCTTTCATTTAATGTGTCTTGTTTCGTTCAAAACCTTCTCGAGAGAACATGAAAAATAAGTTATAATGTAGAGTTAACTTTCATGAAAATTGAGATATTCAGAATGTGCGTTAATTTTTTTGCGCAGTGTAAATTGCTTGTCCACCACGACGACGCAGCGGTTCATTCATCAGCAGGCGAAACTGCCACATTGTTCGAATTGGGCTACGAACAGCTGCCTCACCCACCATATTCATCAAATCTGGCACCGTGTAACTTCTTTCTGTGTCCAAACATGAAAAATTGGCTTGGCAGACAACAGATCACGGCAAACGAGGAGGTCATAGCTGAAACGAAGGCCTATTACGAGAAATCGTATTTTTTGAAGAAGTGAATAGGTTGGAATATCGTGAGGCTAAGTGTATGGAGCTAAACGGAGACTATGTTGAGAAATAAATATGAAAAATTCCAAAAAAATGACTTTTCTTTCCAAACACGGATACTCATCAGTCCATCTTGACGCGTTGCTAAGCGACTTTGAAATAAGTCGAAATCGGCTGCATTTTAGGGTGGTGGCGCCCCAAATTTGAATCATTCAATTAAATTGAAAATGTGACAAGTGCGCACACACTGTTTTTACACATCTTAGTTCCAATCATCAAGCAGCGCTCTGCGAAACCTACCTCAAATCTTTATATATATATCCTTCGAATAAAAATATAAATCTCTTTCAGGTCGTTCCAATAACACATGGTTGAGTCCGCTTGGTAGCGCATGCTTCTCCCTCCAGTTACACATTCCCTTAAGTTCTCCCTTAGGAAGGATGTTAACGATTGTTCAACACCTAGTTATAGTTGCAGTTGTTGAAGCAATCAAGAAACATCCGGGCTATGCGGTGAGTATAGAGGAATATGATGAAATCTGAATGAAATATACAAGGTTGAAGATGAGAATACAAAAAAAAAAAAATTTATATTTTTTTTTGCTGATCTGTCGAACTTTGAAATTTTCTGCCATATATTCTAATTCATTCTGAGTTTATTCTAAGTCAACATTATATATTAATTATTATTATATTATATTGTAAGAGAAGTAGAGTAGACATTTTAATTCTTCACTATCGAAACAAAGTTGATCATCAGGCTTCAATTGTGGACCCCTATTTTTAATTACGCCTAACATGGGACCCCTATCGACTCGCACGTGGACCCTGAGGACTTCTTTGGGAATCCATAACGAAAAGAAATCTACTACAATTACTTTGTTGCCATCAGAATTTATACTATAGTGAGATAAAAATTTCGGTCACTAAAGGGGCATCTTTTTCAACCAGATTTTGTAGGAATTCTATTGAATTGGCAACCCTGACTACCAGTTTTTGCTGTCAGAGCCATCTATTGACAACTAGCGGCTTTAGTTGCTCGTCTTATGAAATTAATTTATTGATATTACAAAATTTCAGCCGAATAAGTAATTTAATTTTCCTTTACTGTTTTGTTTCTAGGGATTGGATATTGGTATCAAATGGCCAAATGATATTTATCTAAATAAGAAAGTCAAAATTGGCGGTCTCATTGCTAATTCGACAATTGGCAATAAGATAGCAGTTTTGAATATAGGTAAAAATAACCAATAAATGATCAGTCCTAGAGTTTTGAAGTATTTTTAAACTTTTGCAGGTTGTGGTTTAAATTTGGATAACAAACAACCAACGAGAAGTCTCAACGATTACATAATGGAATACAACGTCGAGAAAAATCTGAAATTGGAAAGATTATCTCTTGAGAAGTATTTCGCTCTGGTTTTTAACGAATTAGAAAATCTTTACGATACCATTCAGAACGATAATATTGACTGTTTCTTCGATCTGTACTATAAAAATTGGATTCACAAGTAAGTAGTCATTCTATATATCAATATTTTACACCACTAGGGAAGCAGATTTTTACCACGTGATCCGTTGTAATAAAAAAAAAATAAATATGTTCTAGATTTATTGTGTTACTGAAAATCAGGACGCTGCATATTATTTTCATTTGTGATGGGATAGGAAAATAACATTATTCGAAAAAAATAAAACAGTTGTAAGAATAAAAATTCCTCTTTCCTAAGACAAAGAATACAATAAATACGAGAATTCATTTCGAAACCAAAAATTTAGCATTTAGAGGCGGATTAGGTCATTTTCGGTAATACCGCGTTACATAGAAAATTTAAATTTATTAAATTCTAACAAACCTTTTGCGAATCAACCAGAGTTCTGTAATGGAGGTCCAAGTTTCAATCAAATTTACAAGTTTTTCTGTTTTGATGTTTTTTCACCTGCCTGATGAAATAAATGTAATAAAAAAAAGGTACTTACTGTTGTCAACGTAATTATAAAGAGCACTTAATGTAAAAATTTTTTGGGCTCTCAAATTACGAAAATCAATTTGTTATATACATTATTATATTATATTATTATTATACATATTCTTTTGAACTTTTGGCTTACAAAACGAATGTTAGCTGGGGTTTGTGACAGGGTGCCATACAATTTGGTGTATGACATGAAAACCTAGGGAAAAACCTCAGTAAAAAGAACCCTGGTTCCCCATAAGTATTGTCGTGTACAAAATAAACTTAAATATATTTGAGGGACTTCTTTCTTCAAGAGTGATCTTCTTTAATAAACACAGACGCATCTTCAAGTTGAACTTATCGGATCTGAAAATAAAAAGGCAAAAGCAGAAAAAAGAACTGAATACAAAATATACCTATCATATTTGTTTGAAATTTATAACCCATTCCAAGAAAGAGTTGGAAACATCGAGAATTGCCCTAAAACCATCTTGAAATTTATATATGGGACAATTATTGATGAGATGAAGTATTGTTTTTATTGAACATTTCCTAAAAGTATCACTCAATCTTCCATAATTCTTTATGTTCCTAATGTTCCTATTGAAGAACGTATTATACCAGAATGGTTTACGTGACTTCAATCTTGGAATTGTATTTTGTGGAATAGATGCAATAATTGGCAATAAATTAGGAAAGGAATGATATTTGGTCCAAGAATTCAGAGCTGCAGTCTGTCTGCGAATATGGGGAGGAACAATGTAAGACTAAACTGATAACCAATGAACCGGTGTTGATCTTATGGTGCCAGTAATTATTCTCATGGATGTTTTCAATTGTGCATCGATTTTTTGTGTATGTGCACTATTAAACCAAACAGAGCAACAATACTCAGCTACAGAATAGATTAAGGCTAGGGAAGCTGTGCGAAGAGTGGAAGCATCAACACCCCAAGATGATCCAGCTAATTTCTAAAGAATATTATTCCTAGTTTCCAGTTTTAGGCTCAGATCATTTCAATGAGCCTTGTAATTGAGACATGAATCTAATTTAACTCCTAAGTATTTAAGATAGAAATTATGTCCTATAGGAGAATCACTATCTAATCTACTATGTAAAAATAAGTCGGGTTTGCCTTCCTGACGCTATAACTCCAGAACGCACGAACCGATTTCCACGGTTTTGCATTCGTTGGAAAGGTCTCGGGCTCCGTGAGGTTTATAGAAACTTTTTCACATACAGCGCAATCTCTGATACATAGCATATACTACAAACCAATATTTTAAGTAGATGGCGCCGGTGCGTGATACATTGTTTGATGAGACTATGGAGTGCGTTCAGAATCAACGTCGGGTAAAGAACGTACGTCCGGCGTAGAACGCACTGGTTGTCAAAATCTTGTCGAACGTTTTAGAACGATTTGGGGCGACATCTCTCCTCTCTTTCTATGTTAGTCTCTGTCTATTTGAAGTGGGCACGTGCAGTTCATTTATTTATTTGATATTTGAGGTTAAGTTGCGTTTGTGGAATAATTTCATTATTTGATTTCTTCGAACATAATATTACGGTTTTCTGAATTAGAATTTTGAACAAAAATGGATAGTGTATTAAATTGCGATGAATTGAATATTAATATTCTATCTAATATATTGAATGTCGTTATTCACTGTATAAATGAAATTTTTGATGAGTATCCAGTAGCGAGGAGGATGAAGAAAATACAATAGTAGAAGTAATACAAAATTCCCGAGAAACCCCACTACATGAGTGCAGAATTATTTTGAAAATATCATTCCTAATATAAGTGATGAACAATTCAGTGAACATTTCAGATTGAAAAGATCCTAATTTTGTATTATGTTTGATAAAATAGGAGCACATCTACATACAGTGTCGATAAATGGATCTGGAAGACCAACGATTGCTCCCGAAAAGCAGATATTAAACATATTTTATCCCCACAATAAATAACCAACCTTCCGCATTCGTCTTTGAGAATTTCATGATTTCTAGTCGAAATGGAAAATGTAGCCATTTTCATTTAATATAATATACTAGCACTATAACAATCCTATCAATAAGTTTACTTATACACAAATGCAACAGAAAGAAGCTTCATCCCCAACTTTTGAAGTACTTTTGTAATTGGGAATTCCCTTAGACTAGAAAGGGACTTTCTATTATAGTCTGTCTATTATAGTCTTTCTATTATAGACTTTCTATTATATTCTAAGAATTTGAATTTGAAATTTTCGTCACTGCGCCGGACGAGCATATCTTTCCGAAGTATTTTGCAAGATGCAAAATTTAACACCCGGTAAACGTTCCGATTCATTACGAACGGGGGTATATTATATCCGACGTCGATTCCGAACGGCCAGGGTGCACTCCGAGCGACGTCGGACGTTGATTCTGAACGCACCCATGGAGACTCTTCTTGATGGCGGTCGTACTGCGCATTTTGCTCTCAAGTTGCCACTCAATTTAAACACAATTGACACTCCAACATGCAATATTTCCCGATCCATTGAAATGGGAAAATTGTTGGTGCAATGCAAGCTCATTGTTTGGGATGAGTGCATAATGGCGCATAAGAAATCACTTGAAGCACTTAACTTCACACTGAAGGATCTTCGGCGAAATAACAACAACTTTGGCGGCTTGATGATATTGTTGGCAGGCGATTTCAGGCAGACGTTGCCAGTAACTCCTCGTGGAAGGCCTGCAGGTCAATTGAATGCTTGCCTGAAGCCATCACCTTTACGGAATAACGTAAAAACATTATCGCTAACCACTAATATGAGAGTATATATATATTTCGGGGTTCATAGCGTTAGCCGCCTTCCGGTTCCTAGTTTCCACCTTTGTCGATCCACCCAGTCTCCCGGCCTCAAATGTCTCCCCGACATGGCCCTTTCAATACCCTGCAGCCAGGTTGTCTGCCTCTCTTAAATCTCTCAGGAGGTACCCAATTGAGCAGTTGTTTTGGAATGCGTTCGTCTGTCATCCTCTGCACGTGCCCGTACCAGACCAGTTGAGCCTTCTTTGTGTCGTCTACTATCGTTGCCTGCGCACCTATCATCTCTCTAATCCGTTAGTTTCTGACTTTCTCGATACTCCTGCCGAACACCGCCAGAAATCCACCTCCAGCGCTAGAAGGCGATCTTTGCTCAACTGCCAAACCTCACAACCATACAATACCACACTAATATGAGAGTTCAACTTCAAAATGATCAAAGTGCTGCACAATTTTTCCAAACAATTGTTAGCTGTTGAAAATGTCCCAGTTGATGCGACATCTGGATTAATTGCTCTTACCAACGACTTTTGCCGATTTGTAGACTCTCAATTAGCTCTTATTGAAAATGTTTTCGCAAACATTAGTGAGAATTATCAGAATTATGCTTGGTTAAGTCAACTAACAATTCTTGCCGCAAAAAATTGTGATGTACACACACTAAATTTCACCATTCAATCAAAAATTGCTGACGATTTGGTGACATACAAATACGTCGATTTCATAGCAAATCTTGATGATGTAGTAAATTATCAAACGGAGTTTTTGAACTCTTAGGAGTTACCAGGATTTCCACCACATAACTTGCAACTCAAACTTGAAACAGTTATTATGATATTGCGTAATTTGAATCCACCGCGACTTCTAATCGGTACTCGAGTTTCGGTAAAAAAGAGTTATGCCGAATTTGATTATTCCAGCTAAGTCATTAGCGGTGTTGGTACTGTTACATGTATGACTTGAGGACTGTTTACAATTAAATTTTCACATTGATAGATTTTATAAAAGCTAAAGTAATTGAGGATATCCGTTGTGTTGATCTTAGAAACTTCTTCCATCTTGATGTTCACATTGAAATGATTCCTTTGGGTCTGGTACATGCTGCATTCTGTTATAATGTGCCGGATGGTGATATTGGTGTTGCATACTTAGTACATATTGGGGGCGTTATCCTTTGCTAGGAGGTGTTGATGAGTAATAAAACTATGCGCGATTCAGAAGTCGTCTTATGGTCACTAAGTCTCTTCTATGTTGGGTGATAGGATTTGAAGTTGGGATATAGTTGGGTCAGATGAGTGCAAGTTTGGACCTTTGATGTTGCCAAATATTTTCCATTTTTTTCTTTATAAAGGTTTTGTAGGTGTTACTCATATCTCATGTTGGTCAACATATCAATTTCCTCTACTGAAGAGATTGCTTCTTTTGCTGCCTGATCAGCTTTCTCATTTCCATCTATGCCACTATGTGAAGGAACCCAAACTATTTTGGCAGCTATTCTGTCTGAGTACAAGGATGTCAATAATATCTGTGTATCTTAGTCACCATAGTGTTACTCTGAGTAGAGAGCTCTTATGAATTGCTTGAATAGCACTTAATGAATCTGTACACACACGACAGAGTGGGCAATGTTTGTTCATCAATATGTTCCAGTGCTTTCTAGAGATGGCTACTAGTTCTGCTATGGAACATTCTGTTGGAAGTCTGAATTTTTGTATGTGACTGTATGAGGAAGGCGCATCCAACTCCTTCAGCTGACTTGGAGGCATCGGTGTATATTATTACTTCATCTTCATGTTTAGCCATTAATTCATTGAATTTTCCTTGAATAATGGGAGGAATGTATGTTCGTTTTTCTATATAGTGTAAGTGAAGTGTTTGTATCAGCCCTTTTGTGAGACCATGGTGGTTGTGATGGTAATTTATGTTTTAGAGTTACAGGTATTCTGAAATCCGCCAGGACATGATTCACCTGGTGGTATAGAGGAGACTTAAGGTTTCTTCGATCTGATTAGAGCTGCTGGTTTTGTCTCTATAAATTTGGTTTTGAATAGGATTTTGTTCATCAGCCGAGATCCTAGATGCGTAAGTTAATTGGAGCATCTGTCTTTGAAAGATGGAGTGGCATCTCACCCATTTCCCTGCAGAGGCTGTCAGTGGGACTTGTGATGTGATTTGATTGAGGCAAAAAATTGTTAACAGAAAAATATGGGTGGAAATGTATGTACTCCTCGAATACCAAAGTTCCGACTGGTCTTCAATTGACTTTTAAACAGTCGCAATTTCCAATTCGCCTTGCAGTTCATGACATTAACTCAAGTCATAAGGCCAATCACTTAGTGTTTGCAGGATAAATTTAAAAATCATTGATCTTCTCATGGGCAGTTATACGTTACGTGTTCACGAGTTTAGAAACCATCCGCTTTGTTGGTGTTAACGTCAGACCAAAAAACAAAAATGTGGTTTGCAAGAAACCTTAATGAAATGAATGAATTCCCGAGGACACGTATAAC